>JAPVLO010000703.1:0-605622 GCA_027257055.1 Cephalopachus bancanus
TGTGGTCATCTTTTTTTCTTTTTCAGTATAGACCTCTCTTTTATTTGTTGGCACATCGTTAGTTCCTCCCTTACTTCTCTATCTCTCCACCCCTCTTCAACCCACTATCTGCTCCATTCTCTCCCCCTGCTAACACTTTTATTTCAGGGAGTAAACCTACAGCCCCACTCCCACGGACAGACTCCAGGGCAGTGGGAATGGGTTCCACATTATCCACACGCCTGTCAGCGAACAGCAGGACCTGCAGACAGTTTTTGAATCACAGCTCTCCCTTAAATACATCTCAAAACTGCAAAAAGGACCATTTCCCAAACCCTACAGTGCAACTTCAAATTGAACAAAGTAAGACGACATACATAAAGAGTGGGAGATTGAATGAACAGAAGAAAAACCAGTCCCTTTACCCTGAAAAACAAAATTAAAGAAGACGGTGACGTGGAGGGAAGGAAAAAGTAGGGAAGTGGAAAAACCGACAAATGAAGAAAAACAAAAGAAAAATATAGGTCTTACACAGACCCTGGGAGATCAGACAATGAGAAAACAGATTCTGGAACACAGACAATGAAGAGTCCCAGAATGACTGGCTACATGCAAAAAACCCCAGACATAAAAACATTAATGGAGAGAATTAAAAAAATTGAGGAGAGACAAGAGGAAAATAGGAAGGAGCTGTTGTCAGAAATGACAGCAGTAAAGAATACTGTGATGGAAATGAAAAACAGACTAATAAGCATGGAAAGCAGAATCAGCAAGCAGAAGAAAGAATCTCAGAGCTCGAAGACCAAAACACAGAACAAACCCCAAACTGTCAAAAGCATAGAAAAGAAGCTCAAAAAGACAGAACAAAACCTGCAAGAGATGAACGATCACTTCAAGAGCCCAAAACCCTGAGAATAATTGGGCTTCTGAGGCAGAAAGAGAAACAGAAGCCACACTGGAACAAACTTTCCCATGAAATCATTCAAGAAAACTTCCTATCTCAGTAAAGAGGGAAAAAATTCAAACACAAGAGATTCAGAAAACCCTGCAAGACAACAAACGAGAAGACCAACTCCCAGACACATAATAATTCCCCTAAACAAAGTAGCTATGAAGGAAAAAATCCTAAAGGCAGCAAGAAAAAAAGGCCCAGACTACCTACAGGGAAAACCAATCGAATAGCAGCAGATTTATCCACAGAAACCCTTCAGGCCAGGAGAGCCTGGAGCCCTATCTTCAAAGTACTAAAAAGAAACAATTTCAACCAAGAATAACCTACCCAGCTAAACTAAGCTTCATTAGTGAGGGAAAATTAAAATCTTTTCCAGACATCCAATCCTAAGAATACGCTCCCACCAGACCACGCTACAAGAAACACTCAAGAAAGTACTGAACACAGAAGAAAAAAAAAAAAGAAATCAGATTCTTCACAAGAGTACAGGAAAAAGATTAAAAAAACCCCCTGAACCAACCCCAAAAACCCCAAAGAAAGACAACAAATAAACAGTAACAACTCTGTAAGAACCTTATGACGGGATCAACTCTTGCATTTAATTATTAGCCTAAATGTGAACGGACTAAATGCACCATGAAAAGACATAGATTGGCAAAATGGATAAAATATCATCAGGCAACAATCTATTGCCTTCAAGAGACTCCCCTCACTAGAAAGGACCCCCACAAAATAAAGGTAAGAGGATGGGAAAACAGTCTTTCAGGCGAACGGAATAAAAAAGAAAGGAGGAGTAGCCATCTTAATTTCAGACAAAATATCCTTCAAACTATTAAAAATCAAAAAAGATACAGAAGGTCACTACATAATGATAAAGGTTCAACCCATCAACAAGAAATATCTATCTAAACATATATGCACCCAACATAGGTGCACCAACCTTTTTAAAAGCAACTTCTTGGAAAACTAAAGAAAGATATTGACTCTACCATATCATAACTGGGGACTTTAATACCCCACTCACAACCTAGACAGATAAACAGGAAAAAAAATCAGCAAGGAGATCCGGAACCTCAATGAGACCTTGGACCAAATGGACTTAATTGATACTTACGAACACTCCATCCAAAGACCACAGAATACACATTTTATCTCACCACATGGAACATATTCTAAGATCGACACATACTCGGCCATAAATCAAGTATAAGCAAATTTAAAAGGACGAAATTCTACCAAAAAACCCTCTCGGACCACAGGGGAATAAAAATAAATATTGACCCCACAAAGTCCCCCAAAACCCACAAAGACGGGGACACTAAACAGCATGATGAAAACAATCTGGGTCAATGACGAAACAAAACAGGATCAAAAGATACTGGAAACAAATGAAAATGAAGAAACATTTACCAAAATCTCTGGGATCCCCTGAAAGCTGTAGTAAGAGGGGAATTTATATCCCTACAAACACACATGAAGAAAATGGAAGGAACAGAAATTCACAATCTAACAAGCCACCAAAAGAAGCTTGGAAAAGCAAGACCACAAAAACCCTAATTTCAGCAGAAGAATCCAGATCCCCAAAAATAAAAGCCAAACCCAGGACATAGAAGACAAAAAAAAATTGAAAAAATCAATGAAAAATAAGCTGGTTCTTCGAAAGAATAAACAAGATCGAGGGTCCCTAGCTAGACTGACCAAGAAAAAACGAAAAAAAAAACAAATAAGCATAATCAGAAAAAAAAAAGATGAAGTCACATCTGACCCTAAAGAAATAAAAAAGATCATTAGAGACTACTATGTACATTGTAGGGAAAACAAACTTAAAAAACCACAAGGAAATGGAGGACTTTCTGACATCACAAACCTACCTGGGTTGGAACAAGAAGAAATTGAGCCCCTAAATAGACCAATTACAATCAAGGAAATCGACTACGTAATAAAAAAAACTTCCTACAAAAAAAAGCCCTGGTCCAGATGGCTTTCCAGCAGAATTCTACAAGACATTCAAGGAGGAGCTGATCCCAAATCCTACTGAAGGTATTCCAGGCGATAGAAAAAGATGGAACCCCCCCCAAATCATTTTATGAAGCCAACATCACACTGATACCCAAGCCAGGTAAAGATCCAACAAAGAAAGAGAACTACAGGCCAATATTTTTATGAACATAGATGCTAAAATTTCAAAAAATCCTAGCAAACAGAATTCAAAATACATCTCAAAAAACATTCACCATGACCCAAATAGGCTTCATTCCTGGGATGCAAGGCTGGTTTAAAATTTGTAAAACCATAAATGTAATTAAATACATCAAAAAGATGTCAAAACAAAAACCACATGATCATATCATTAGATGCAGAAAAAGCTTTTGATAAAATCCAGCACCCTTCTTGATAAAAACCCTTGAACATCTAGGCATACGGGAACATACCTCAAAATAATTTAAAAACCATCTCGAGAAACCTACAGCTGCATACTCCAAAATGGACAAAAATTGGGAAACCCAAACCCCCGAAAACTGGAACTAGACAAGGATGCCCCTCTCTCCCTCCTGTTCAACATAGTATTGGAAGTCTGGCTAGAGCAATCAGAGAAGAGGAGGCAATCAGAGGTATTCAAATAGGAAAAGAGGAAGTCAAGTTATCTCTCTATGCAGATGATATGATGGTGTACCTTGAAAACCAAGAGAATCTGTTAAGCCTCCTTACATTGATAAAGGCCTTTGGCAAAAATCTCAGGATACAAAATAAATGTACAAAAGACAATCGCATTTCTCTACACCAATAATAAAAAAACAGAACCCCAAAAAAAAAACACAAATTCCCTTCACAATAGCCACAAAAAAAATGAAATACCCTTTGGGATCTTCCTAACCAGAGACGTGAAAGACCTTTACAATGCAAATTACAAAAAAACTGCCAAAGAAATCAAAGCTGACATGAACAAGTGGAAAAATATCCCATGCTCATGGCGGAAGAATCAATTGTGAAGATGTCCATCTTACCTAAGGCAATCTACAAATTCAAAAGCAATACCATTAAAATTTCCCAAAAACATTCTTCTCTGACTAGAAAAAACAAAACAGGAATTCATATGGAACACAAAAGCAAGAATAGCCAGAACAATCCTCAGCAAAAAAAACAAAGCAGTGGTATCACAATACCAGACTTCAAACTTTACTATAAGCTACAATCATCAAAACAGCTTGGTATTTGGGAAAGAACAGGCATATAGATCAATGGAAAAGAATTGAGATTCCCGAAGCAAAACTCAAATTCTCAACCAACTCATCTTCGACAAAGCCCCAACAACCCAAAGGGGTGAGGAGAACCTATTCAGTAAATGGTGCTGGGAAAATGGTTGACCACATGTAGAAGATTGAAAAGGACCCTATCTATCCCCATGCACAAAGGTTAACTCAAATGGATCAGAGACCCAAATGTAAAACCTCAAACCATAAGAACATTAGAAAAGGAAGGAAATACTCTCATGGAAATCGGAAAAGGGCATCCAATTCTGTACAAAACCCCAAACCCACAGGTCTTAAGAGAGAAGATAGACAAATGGGTTATTAAACTGACAAACTTCTGCAAAGCCAAAGAAACCATCAAGAGAGTGGGGACAGCCTACAGACTGGGAAAAAGTATTTGCCAACTCTAGGTCTGACAAAGGCTTAACATCTGGATCACAAGGAACTGAAACGTACTGAAAAAGAAAAAAAACAAGCAACCATTAAAATGGCAAAAAATATGAACAGACACTTCACAAAAAAGACATTCGAGCAGCAACAAACACATGAAGAATGTTCAACCTCACTAATCATCAGGGAGATGCAAATCAAAACCACTGAGATATCACCTAACTCCGTGAATGGCAATTATCAACAACTCAAAAAATAACAACTGTGGAGAGGCTTTTGGGGAAAAGGGAACACTTCTACATGTTGGTGGGAGTGTAAGCTAGTGCAACTCTGTGGAAAAGTGTGGCGATTCCCGAAAGCTCTAAATATTGACCTTCCTTATGTCTGCAATCCCCCCACTGGGAATATACCTGAAGAACACAAATACTCTATAAAAAAAATACTGTACACGTATGTTTATCGCAGCGTTATTCAAATAGCAAGAACCTGGAAACAACCATGCTGCCCATCAAAGAGGACTGGATTAAAAAAATGTGGTACATATACACGATGGAATACTACGCAGCCATGAAAAAGAACAAAATCATGGATTTCGGCTACCCGGATGGAACTAGAGTCTATAATACTGAGTGACCTCACAGAAACAAAGATCAGAATAACATGTTTTATTATATAATGGACCTTGAAATCCCAAAGTAATTATAAGAAAATGACTGATGGTACTGGGAAATTATTGGGGGGGGGGGTGGGATTAACAGTAGCTAATATCTATTGGGACTGGGGGAAAAAAACCTCTTATCAATAGGGTGCTGAATGAAAAAGTAATTTTACACTAAACCCCTTTAAATGTACCCTACAAAAAGATATAAAAAAATACTGATTATAAAAAAAAAAAAAAAAAAAAAAAAAAAAAGTGTTCCCTTTTTGCCGCATCCTCTCCAGCATCTGTTTTTTTTTAGTTATTGATGATGGCCATTCTGACTGGGCATCAACAAGCGTAACTGCACAATGAATATTTTTATACCTAACCCTGAATTGTACCTCATCATTAAAAAAAATTGCCAGGCTTGGTTCAAGCTACTTGGAAGGCTGAGGCAGAAGCATCGCCAGAGCCCAGCAGGTCGACGCTGGGGTAGCCATGGGCATGCCATGTGCTCCAGCCTGGGCAACACAATGAGACTCCAACTAAAAAAAGATTCGAAAATGATTCGCTATAAAAATGAGTCTTCTGGGTTATAAAACATTTTTAAACATTTACTGAGTGACTATTATGTATCATGCATTGTGTAAGGCACACATAATTCTTGAACATAAAAAATTATAAACCAAATAAGTTTTGTCATTTATAGAATTAGAAGATGTATTTAATATTTCAGATATCAGAAAATATTTTATATGTGAAGAAATCTAACCACTGATGTATGTGTTCAGGTAATTTTAACTTTTTGGTCCATAATAACATAACGGAATGCAGAACCAATAAAACTATAAAATTACTTCTGATACATAGGAAAAGAAGCATCCCAGAATTAAACTAGAATGTAAAAACTGAAAGGAAAGATTAGCAAAACATGTATATAGCAAACTAGGGTAGTAACCTGGCGTTAAGTGACAGGACTAAACGTGTCATGGTGAGAGACGCATTAAATGCTCAACGTTACGAACACAGATAAAATGCTTAGTAAGATACAACTTTGCGGTAGTCACAATGTTAAATAGTCCACAACGTTAAAGCCTTGCAAATAAAGAAGATGGATAAACAAATTCAGTATTAATGCTATTTCGAACATTTTTAAAATATAAGAATGGAATTTGTCTGTAACAGTTTACTTTCTAGAAGCATAGCTAAAAATCTCAAGATGTCTTGCTTGTTTTGTAATGCTGCATCCAAAAAACTACCTTTTTCTATCATTCTACACGGTATGTTATCACTTCTCATACTGTTATTTGATGTCTTCCTGGTGGATGTAATTGAATTCCTACTTACTCTAGAAGGCACCTTCTTTCTGTAACTTGAAGCATTTTGTAAACAACGACTACCAAGGACTTTTTCAAGGCATTCTTCAGTGATTATGGAGACATATTTTTGTATCTCGATAGAATCGTTCTTTTTAATCTTTTATTGAATCTAACATGATTTGCTAAACCTATGCCTCACAAAGAAACATGTAGACTACATTAAGTTCAAAAAAGGATTTTTCAACTTACCTTAAATAAAAAATAAAACCCCTTTCTCAAAATACTATACTTAGGGAATATATTTCTTCAAAAATCTTTCCTGGTATTCATCTGCATTTAAGCACCTTCATTATTATTTTGTAAAACAGCAGATACAGTGTCTGATTTTTCTGGTAAGACCTAATGAGGACATTTTATAGTTGCATCATGCTTAACAAGTTACAGAAGTATTTAACACTCATTTTCTTTTTGTACACAGCAGTAACATTTAATGACTCTAAAGCATTTAGACCCTGATTATTGCATTTCATCAAAAAGTAAAACTAAGGACACAAAATGATGGAAAAATATCAGGTAGAATCTGGTATTTTATGTATCAAAGCAATCGTTTCATTTGTTCCTTTTTAAGCTTTTTGGCTGCAATACTGTTCAAGAAACAGACTGGCTCTTCTATGATTTCTTAGGACGTGAAGCCATGGGAAGAAACAAGGTTGAACGTGAGCCTATGGCTGTCTTGCTCCACAATAAAAAGATCATGAACTCATCATCAAAACTACAAGTCAATGTGCATTGAGTGAAATAGATATTTTAATAACCATGATACAAAGAAAACTAGTTGGTATTCACGGTTTTTGTATTTCTTTTCAGAGACAGAGTTTTACTAGGTTGCCCATACGAGAGTGCAGTGACTAATCACAGGCAAGTCATATCTCACTACAGTCTTGAATTCCTGGGATCAAGCAAGTTTCCTGTCTTACCCTTTTGAGATGCTAACTATAGTAGCATACTAGTGTGCCAAGTTATTTGGTTTCTGATTTTGTGTATTTTATTTTGTTTTAAGTCAGGTTCTCACTCTGTTGCCCAGGTTGGAATGTAGTGGCAAAATCATGGCTCCCTGCAGCCTCAAACTCCTGGGCTCCAGCGATCCTCCCCATTCAGTCACTCTAGTAGCTGGGCCTACTGGCACACATTGCACCCAGCTGTTTTTTGTTTTGTTTTGAGAGACTGGGTCTTGCTATATCACCCTGACTGGTATCCAACTCCTGTCATCAAGCAATCCTTCTCTCCTGAACACTCAAAGTGCTGGGATTATCGGCATAAGCTACTATGCCCAGCTGACTGTGGTCAATTTTTTAAAATTTTCTGCAGTTCAAAACTAGTCAGATGCCAGAAAAACGTATTAAACCAGGTCAAGGATAGTTGAACTATATTTTTTTCCTTACTAAGTTTACAATGGGTACAGCTTTTCATTTTGGGGTTCATTTTGGAATTTCCAGCAATGGACTCTTACTATGACTGGAAAGGTTTTTGCTACAACTCTGAGGAGATGGAGAGATTATGTGGCTTTACATTAATATTAAGCGGAAAGAATATCAGGGATTCTGTTTGGTTACAATTGCTATAAAAAGACTCTTGATATTATTGCCATCTTAGTTAATGATCATTCAAGTGTTGTTAAGATAAAGACGCATATGTGAACTTCATTTTGAAAATTCAAATAGTTGCTTAACTATTTAAAAACTGTCGGGGGCAAAAAATAAAATTAAAAACCATCATGCAATTGCCCAACAAGATACATTTTACCAAAATTAAGATAAGAATACTATAGAAAACAATGCTGTAAAGGTTACTTTCTGTGTAAGAAAATCATGGTCAGGTGTGGTGGCTCATGCCTGTAACACCAGCACTCTGGGAGGCTGAGATGGCAGTATTGCTTGAGCCCAGGATTTCAGGACCAGCCTAGGCAATGTGCAGGACCCTTTCTCTGCAAAAAAATTTTAAAAATCATCTGGGCATGGTGACTCATGCCTGTAATCCCAGGTACCTGGCAGCAGAGGCAGAAATATCACCTGAGCCCAGGAAGTTGAGGCTGCAGTGAGCCATGTTTGTGTCTCTATGCACCTGTCCAGTGACAGAATGAGTGAAACTTTTAACTTAAATCAGAAATCAGTCCTTTTAGTGTTACATTATATTCCATTCATATGGAGCATCTATCTTGGATTTCTTTGAATGACAAGCACCCATACTGGTGAAATGTTTGGATGTCAATTATACGCTTGTGATTAGGGCTGGAAAACTTGAGTTGCTGCAGAGAAATTTTACAAATGTTCTGAGCCACAGACAAAAAAATCAGTTAGGAAGTAAGCCAAGACACCTTTAGATATTAGGTAATAATACACAAATTCTAAAATCTAACTCAAGTGCAGCTTCTGAAGAAATTTAAAATGTATCAGGTTAGTAATATTCATTGAATAAAGTTAACAAATACATGACTCCTAAAAATGACAACCCCAGGGACTTCAAAAAAAACTGTAAAATTTGTTTTCTGTTTTGAATAACATAGCTTATTACGACCTGTAGCTAACGTGCATAAGTCAATGAAGCAACTCAGATTGAACCAAAGTAAAAAGAATGATATCAGATACCTGAAAGTCAAAGGATACAAGTTTCAGAACTAACCATGGTCTGGTTGCTCTCAATGCTATTATTTGAAGACTGTAGGTCTGAGGTACAGAAACTTAAGCTTTCGCTGGAAGGAAGGACTGTGTGGAGATCCAAAATACTGTTAACATTTCCAGTACTAGGTGACTCCAGGTCTGGCCTTGGAATATGACTGGAAATTGAAGATGTGGTCTGTTGTTTTTCTACCATAATCTTGGAACGGAGTTTTTGTAGACTGTCATGAGTTCTGTGAAGATTTCAAAAGACAACAGCTTAGTATTTCATTCTTCTTTAAATAATACCCAAATGACTATCATTTTTAGTAAGTTACCATAAAAGTCAATGGAATTTTCCACTGAAGAGTATTTTATTACAAAAGCAATGTCATATCATGTCTACCTAAGCAATTAAATTGGAAAAATTGTTCGCAAGTGTACATACATTTCTACGGAGATTCCTTTCTTTTTTTTTTTTTTCCTACGGAGATTTCTAACAAACAAGAAATTCAAACAAAGTTGGGAGGGGACAGAAATAACTATCAATTATGTATTGCTGAACACATGACACTTTCTGTCTTGTAGAATGGCTGTAGTTATTAGATTCTTGAAGATACTAAAAGACATACTCATGCATAAAGGGTAAGCTATGTAAGATGATGAATATGGTAAATTTACTTGAAATAATAACCATTTCACTGAGTATAAACATGCCAATACATGTTGTACTCCTTACATATATAATAAAAAACTAAAACTAGAAATCAGTTACAAATACTTGCATTTAATAAACGAGTTTAGAGTTTTTTTTTAAATAAAGACATAGGGTACACTCAGGGTTAGGTATACAAACATTGATTATGGAGTACCCTTGTTTATGAGGTGTTCCCCTCCTGCCCCTAGCAGTTGCCCTCAACTGCCACTCCTACACCCTCTCCCCTGACAGTTTCCCACTACTGCCAATCTCTTTCTTATAGTGTTAGGATAACTGTTCAAGGTCCGCTCATGAGTGAGAACATATGATGCTCTAATCTTTGTTTCCGTGATAGATCACTGAATATGATAGACTCTAAATCCACCTAAAATTGCTAAAAGTCCATTTGTTTGTCCTTCTTTATGGCTGCATACAATTCCATTGTGTATATGTACCACATTTTAAAAAATCCAGTCCAGCTTTGATGGGCAGCCATGGTTGGTTCCATGTTTTTGCTATTATGATTAGAGCTGAAACAAACATACGTGTGCAGGTATCTTTTTTGTAGAATGATTTGAGTTCTAGTAGGGGGGATTGTGGGTCATATGGAAGGTCAATTTTTTGAGCTATTAGGAATCGCCACATTGATTTCCACAGAGGCTGTAGTAGTTTACACTCTCACCAACAGTGTAGAAGTGTTCCTTTTTTGCCACATCCTCTCCAGCATCTGTTATTTTTTGAGTTGTTTATGATGGCCATTCTGACTGGAGTTAGGTGTTATCTCAGCATAGTTTTAATTTGCATCTCCTTCATGACTAGTGAGGCTGTACATTTTTTCATTTATCTGTTGGCAACTTTTATGTCTTCTTTTGAGAAGTCTCAATTCATATCTTTAGCCCACTTTGTAATAGGGCGGTTTGTTTTCCTTTTTTCAGCATATTTGAGTTCCATTTAATTCAGGTCACTCTATAAAAAAGATCCTTGCACACGTATGTTTATCGCAGCATTATTCACAATAGCAAGAACATGGAACCAATGATGCGGCCTTTTAAAAGAGGACTGGATGTTTAAAATGTGGTACATATACACAATGGAATACTACACAGCCATAAAGAAGAACAAAATAATAAACTTTGCAGAAATCTGGATGGAATCAGAGTTTATAATACTGAGTGATCTCTCACAGAAACAAAGAGCTAAGTATCACATGTTTTCACTCACAAGTGGACCTTGAACAACTACAGCATTACTATAAGAAAAGAATTGAAAGTGGCAGGAAATTGTGGGGAAGGGGTAGGGAGGGCGGGGAGGTGGGATTTACAGTAGTCGATATCTGCCTGGGGAGGGGGGTGGTACACCTCATCGATAAGGGTACCTACACGGTGAATATTTGTATACCAACCCCTGAATTGTACATCACAATTTTAAATAAAAATTAAAAGAGGAAAAAAAAGGAATAAAAGATGTATAAAGCTGTAAAATTAAATAAAATTAAAAAGAATGATTTGTGTTCCTCTGGGTATAGTCCCAATAGGGGGATTGCTGGGTCACATGGAAGGGCAATTTCTAGTTCTTTCAGAAGTCACCACACTCTATTCTAAAGAGGTTGCACTAGTTTACATTCCCACCAGCAGTGTAGAAGATTCCTTTTTCTCCACATCCTTGCCACCATCTGTTGTTTGTTTTATTAATGATGGCCATACTTACTGGCATTCGGTGGCATCTCAATGTGGCTTGGGGTGTTTTCTTTTTTTAAAGAAAATCCCTCAAAGACATTTTCAAGTAATGGTTTTCACCACCCTTGTACATTTCACCTATTATCTGGGAAAAAGTAAGCATTTGGCACCAAAAAATAATGCTGAGCAGGAACTTCTAGGGAGAATGGCATAGCTGAACTGGTGATCAAAACGAACTAAAGGAGTTTCAAAGGCAATTAGCTCCTAAGATTGTTAACAGGGCATCAGACCTGCAGCCGCCCTTTCTGTCTTCCACACATCCCCTCACACTGACAAAGATGTTATTTGTAACCACATTGTGAATTAACCTTTCTTTTATCCCTATGTTAATAAAATTCCCTATTTCACAAATATGTCTTTGTTTAGACTTGAAAAATATACAGGGTATTTCCTCAAGGTGGCCTCTAGTGAGAACACCAAAGAGCACAATCACGGAAGGTTAACTGACTGAGTGCCAAAAAGTGCCCTGAATTAGTAGTAGCATTTGGTCCTTTTGATTTAAGTTGTAATCTTTCTTTTTGTTTTGTTTTTGAGTTGGAGTCTCACTATGTCACCCAGGCTGGAGTACAGTGGCACACTCACGGCCAAGCCAGCATCAACCTTTTGAGCTCCAGCAATCCTCCAGCCTCAGCCTTCCAAGTAGCCAGAACTACAGGTGCGCGCTACCATACCTGGCTAATGTTTTGATTTACTGTAGAGACGAGGTCTTACCATGTTGCCCTCTGCTCTAGAACCAGTGGGCTCATGCAATCCTCTCACCTCAGTCTCCCAAAGTGCAGGGATTGCAGGTACCTGGCCTAAGCTGTAATCTTTTTAAAAATAGCTATTAATACTTCTATTTAGAAAAATACCAACAAGCAATTTATAACAAGACCACTGCAGAAATGATAAAGCTTCAAAAATGCTTAGCTGAAAGATGAATAGATAAGGTTAACTGCAGGATAAACTTAAAGGGGAAAAAAGTCATGTAAAACCAAAAATTAGGGGAGAGACATAATGGTCCTGAACTCATAAATAAAATTCATTTATTTTCATCATTTTCAAAAGTTATATGATCTAGTTAGCTTTCGCTTCCCACTAATATCATGAATGGTCTCATTAAAAATCACGCCTTGGGAGACGGGGCAAGATGGCGACACCATAGGTGAACTGGTGAGATTCTCTGAACGGACAAGACTGCATACTGCTGCTAGACAGACTGTAAAGCAGAGGGAAAAAATGAACAAAACCAGAAACCCTCATAAGGAAGAACAGGTCATTGCAGAAGAGAAATAACAGCAACCCCCCTTCCCCCAAAAACAGACTAGAAGAGGGGGAGGGAAAGGAGAGAGGGAGAAAAATCTACAGAAATAAAGAAAAAACAAAAGAAGAGTATGGGTCTTCCCCGACGCCTGGGAGAGCAGACACTGAGAAAACTGACTTTGGAATGCAAACAATGAAAAGTCCCAGAATGAAGGGTCTCAAACTGAAAAGTAGTATCAAAACAATAATGGAGAGATTAAAAAAAATTTAGGAGACACAAGAAGAAACTAGGAAGGAGTGATATCTGAGATAACAGTAATAAAGAATACTGTGAATGAAATAAATAACAAATTGATAAGCATGAAAAACAGAATTACCCCCGCAGAAGAAAAAATCTCAGAGCTTGAGGAACAAAATATAGAAATAACCCAAACTCTTAAAAAGACAGAAAATAAGCTCAAAAAGACAGAACAAAACCTTCAAGAGATGAGTGACTACCTCAAGAGGCCTAACCTAAGAATAATCGGACTCCCTGAGGCAGAAAGAGAAACAGAGACCACATTGGAACAAACTTTCCATGAGATCATTCAAGAAAACTTCCCTTATCCAATCAGTGATGCAAAAATTCAAACACAAGAGATTCAGAGAACCCCCGCAAGACAACAAATGTGAAGACCAACTCGTAGACATGTAATAATTCGCCTAAATAAAGTAGGCACAAAAGAAAAAATCCTAAAGGCAGCAAGAGAAAAAGGCCAGATCGCCTACCATGGAAGACCAATCAGAATAGCAGCTGATTTATCTGCAGAAACCCTGCAGGCTAGGAGAGCTTGGAGCCCTATCTTCAAAGTCCTAAAAGATAAACAATTTCAGCCGGGCTCGGTGGCTCAGCCTGTAATCCCGCGCCTTTGGGAGGCTGAGGTGAGTGGATTGCCTGAGCCCGCGGGTTCGAGACCCGCCTGGGCAGCGAGACCTCATCTCTACAATAAATCAAAAAATCAGCCGGGCGTGGTAGTGCATGCCTGTAATTCCAGCTACTCAGAAGGCAGAGGCGGGAGGATCGCCGGAGCCCAGCAGGCGAGGCTGCGGTGGCCGGGAGCGGCCACTGCACTCCAGTCTGGGTGACAGAGTGAGACTCCAACTCAAAAAAAAAAAAAAGATAAACAATTTCAACCAAGAATAACCTACCCGGCCAAGCTAAGCTTCATCAGTGAGGGAGAATTAAAATCTTTCCCAGATATCCAATCCCTAAGAACTTATGCTGCCACCAAACCATCTCTACATGAAACACTTAAGAAAGTACTAAACACAGAAGAAAAGGAAAAAGAACAACGTTCTTCACAAGAGTACAGGGAAAAGAATAAAATATACACGAACCAACCCCAAAACTAAAAGAAAGACAAAAAAAAGAAAAAAGAAAAGCCAAGTGGAAGAACAACAACTCAATAAGAACTCCATGATAGGGACGAACTCTCACATTTCAATAATTAGTCTGAATGTGAATGGACTAAACGCACCACTGAAAAGACATAGAATGGCAAAATGGATAAAATATCATCAGGCAACAATATACTGCCTTCAAGAGACCCATCTCACTAGAAAGGACATACACAGACTCAAAGTAAGAGGATGGGGAACAAATTTTCAGGCAAATGGAACACAAAAGAAAGGAGGAGTCACGATCCTAATTTCAGACAAAATACCATTTAAGCTATCAAAAATTTAAAAAGATACAGACGGCCACTACATAATGATAAAAGGTTCACTCCATCAACAAGAAATATCTATCCTAAACATACATGCACCCAACATAGGTGCACCAACATTCATAAAGCAACTTCTAGGAAAACTAAAGAAAGACATTGACTCTAACACCATAATAACTGAGGACTTTAATACGCCACTCACAACCTTAGACAGATCATCAGGACAAAAAATCAGCAAGGAGATTCGGAACCTCACTGAGACTCTGGACCAAACGGACTTAATTGATACCTATAGAACACTCCATCCAAAGACCACAGAATACACATTCTACTCATCACCACATGGAACATATTCTAAGATCGACCACGTAATTGGACACAAATCAAGTATAAGCAAATTTAAAAGGACTGAAATTCTACCACGCACCTTCTCGGACCATAGTGGAATAAAAATAAACATTGACACCAACAAAGTCCCCCCAAACCCACAAAGACATGGACATTAAACAGCATGATGCTAAATAACTCCTGGGTCAATGATGACATCAAAACAGAGATCAAAAGATACCTGGAAACAAATGAAAATGAAGAAACATCTTACCAAAATCTCTGGGATGCCTTAAAAGCTGTAATAAGAAGGGAATTTATATCCCTACAAACACACATGAGGAAAATGGAAGGAACAGATATTAACAACCTAACAAGCCACCTAAAGAAGCTGGAAAAGCAAGACCACAAAAACGCTAATTTCAGCAGAAGAATCCAGGTCACCAAAATAAAAGCCCAAATCCAGGACATAGAAGACAAAAAGATAATAGAAAAAAAAAAAATCAATGAAACAAAAAGCTGGTTCTTCGAAAGAATAAACAAGATCGATGGTCCCCCTAGCTAGACTGACCAAGAAAAAACGAGAAAAAAACCAAATAAGCACAATCAGAAACACAAAAGATGAAGTCACATCTGACCCTGAAGAAATACAAAAGATCATTAGAGACTACTACGTACACTTGTATGGAAACAAACTTGAAAACCTTAAGGAAATGGAGGACTTTCTGACATCACACAACCTACCTAAGTTGGAACAAGAAGAAATTCAGACCCTAAATAAACCAATAACAATCAAGGAAATCGACTACGTAATAAGAAAACTACCTACAAAAAAAAGCCCTGGACCAGATGGCTTTCCAGCAGAATTCTACAAGACATTTAAGGAGGAGCTGATACCAATCCTACTGAAGGTATTCCAGGCGATTGAAAAAGATGGAACGCTCTTCAAATCATTTTACGAAGCCAACATCACATTGACACCCAAGCCAGGTAAAGATCCAGCAAAGAAAGAGAACTACAGGCCAATATCTTTGATGAACATAGATGTTAAAATTCTCAACAAGATCCTAGCAAACCGGATTCAGCAATACATCTCAAAAATCATCCATCATGACCAAGTAGGCTTCAGTCCTGGGATGCAAGGCTGGTTCAACATTCGTAAAACCATAAATGTAATTAAACACATAAGCAGATGTCAAAACAAAAACCACATGATTATATCATTAGATGTAGAAAAAGCTTTTGAAAAAATCCAGCACCCCTTCTTGATAAAAACCCTTGAACATCTAGGCATACGGGGAACATACCTCAAAATAGTAAAAGCCATCTACGAGAAACCGACAGCGAGCATACTTCTAAATGGACAAAAATTAGAACCATTTCCCCTGAAAACTGGAACAAGACAAGGATGCCCACTCTCACCCCTCCTGTTCAACATACTACTGGAAGTCCTGGCTCGAGCAATCAGAGAAGAGAAGGCAATCAGGGGTATCCAAATAGGAAAAAGAGGAAGTCAAGTTATCTCTCTTTGCAGACGACATGATTGTATACCTTGAAATCCCAAGAGAATCTGTCAAAAACCTCCTTACACTGATAAAGACCTTGGCAAAGTCTCAGGATACAAAATAAATGTACAAAAGACAATCGCATTTCTCTACACCAATAATAAACAAACAGAAACCCAAATAAAAAACACAATTCCATTCACAATAGCCACAAAAAAAATGAAATAGCTTGGCATCTTCCTAACCAGAGACGTGAAAGACCTTTACAAGGAAAACTACAAAACACTGCTCAAAGAAATCAAAGTTGACACAAACAAATGGAAAAAAATCCCATGCTCATGGATCGGAAGAATCAACATTGTGAAGATGTCCATCTTACCTAAGGCAATCTACAAATTCAATGCAATACCCATCAAATTAACAGCAACATTCTTCTCAGACCTAGAAAAAACAATTCAGGAATTCATATGGAAACACAAACGTCCAAGAATAGCCAGAACAATCCTCAGCAAAAAAAAACAAAGCAGGTGGTATCACACTACCAGACTTCAAACTTTACTATAAAGCTACAATCATCAAAACAGCTTGGTATTGGTATAGGAACACGCATATAGATCAATGGAATAGAATTGAGATCCCAGAAGCAAAACCTCAATTTCTCAACCAACTCATCTTTGACAAAGCCTCCACCACCTACCACTGGGAGAGGAGAACCTATTCAGTAAATGGTGCTGGGAAAACTGGCTGACCACATGCAGAAGATTGAAACAGGACCCCTATCTATCCCCATGCACAAAAGTTAATTCCAAATGCATCAGAGACCTAAATGTAAAACCTCAAACCATAAGAACCTTAGAAAATGAAGGAAAAACCCTCATGGAAATCGGAACTGGCATCCAACTCCTGAACAAAACCCAAAACCCACAGCTCATAACAGAGAAAATAGACAAGTGGGACCTTATTAAACTGACAAGCTTCTGCAAAGCCAAAGAAACCATCAAGAGAGCAGGGAGACAGCCTACAGAATGGGAAAAAGTATTTGCCAATTCCAGGTCCGACAAAGGCTTAACATCCTGGATCTACAAGGAACTCAAACGTGCTGAAAAGAAAAAAACAAACAACCCCATTATAAAATCGGGAAAAGATATGAACAGACACTTCACAAAGGAAGACATCCGAACAGCCAACAAACACATGAAGAAATGTTCAACCTCACTAATCATCAGAGAGATGCAAATCAAAACCACACTGAGATACCACCTAACCCCAGTCAGAATGGCAATTATCAACAACTCAAAAAATAGCAGCTGCTGGAGAGGGTGTGGTGAAAAGGGAACACTTCTACACTGTTGGTGGGAGCGTAAACTAGTGCAACCTCTGTGGAAAGCAGTGTGGCAATTCCTAAAAGCTCTAAATACCAACCTCCCATATGACCCCGCAATCCCCCTACTGGTAATATATCCTGAAGAACTCAAATCACTCTATAAAAAAGATACCTGCACACGTAGGTTTATCGCAGCGTTGTTCACAATAGCAAGAACCTGGAAACAACCATGCTGCCCATCAAAAGAGGAGTGGATTTAAAAAATGTGGTACATATACATGATGGAATACTACGCAGCCATAAAAAAGAACAAAATCATGAATTTCGCAGCAACCTGGATGGAACTAGAGTCTATAATACTGAGTGACCTCTCACAGAAACAAAGATCCAAGTATCACATGTTCTCACTCATATAATGGACCTTAAACATCCAATGCAATACTATACGAAAATGACTGACCATACTGGGAAACTATGGTGAGGGGAGGGAGATGGGATTAACAGTAGCAAATATCTGTCTGGGAATGGGGAAACACCCCATATCAACAGGGTGCCTGAATGAAATGTAATTGTATACCTAACCCTTAACTGTACCTCACAACTTCACAATAAAAAAAATAAAAAAAAAATTATGCCTTTAAGACAAATTAATGAGCTTACTTTTCCTGTGATTTTACGTTTTTACTTACTTGTATAACATGTCTGACAAGGATTTGTTAGTCTTTAATTCTGCTTGATAGAGTTTCTTATATTTTTCTATTTTAGTTTCATTCAAGTATTCTCCAGTATTTTTCAATTTGGATACTTCAGATTCTAGATTTTTAATTATGAGTTCCATGTTATTTCTTATGGAAGTGATATCATTCTCTTTTAATTTTCCTAAGCTCACTTGAGACTCTTTCAGTTTCTAAAACAAATTAAAAGGATACATTTTAACATTAATTATAACCTGAATAATTACATTTGTTTCCTTGCATTTTAAGTCAGTGATTCAGAGAACAATTTTAAGTTAATGAAAAAAACTGAAGTTTACAATGTTTATCTGCAATGTCAACTAAATTGATCCTTTAAGTCGGAATCAAATCTGAATGATAAAGACTAAATCATTCTTACATCAGTACTTATGTAATCTGATAATTCAAAGAATAATCGAATCCATTTAAAATGTTAAAACTTTAACAAACTTAAGAATAATCTTAAAGTGTAGTACAATTTCTAAATCATATTTTTTCCTTTTTCTCATAGTCCTGTTTTATGCTAGTATTGTTAATAGTATTATTAACAGTATTGTTAATACTGTTAACAGTATTAACAATAGCTAGTATTGTTAACAGCATTGTTAACAGCATTGTTAACAGCATTGTTAACAGCATTGTTAACAGCGTTAACAAGAGCTAGTATTGTTAACAGTACTATTGTTAATAGTATTGTTAATAGTCTTGTTAATACTAGTATTAATACATGATTCTGTACTGCGAATCATTATTTTGAAAGATCAATTTTGTAATATAAGGATGGAAATGGAAATATTTGAAAGGAGAAGCATATGTCACTTTCCTTTCAAAAATTGACAAAACAAATGGCTATAAGTAAAGGAAACATTATCTGTCTGTCTAGCTATCTATCATCTATCTGTACACATACACACATACTATATGTTTAAAATATAATTTGCAGTGAAATTGTGAGTACATCACAGATAAGAAAACAACCTACTGAAGAACTCACCTGCAGATTGACTTCTTGTAATTTTTCTACTACATCCTCTCGTGCTGTTTCTTCAATCTCCCCTTTACACTCTTCTGTGTGACCACGTTCTGCCATATTCATTTCGGTACGGCTTTTGAGGTTTACTATTTCTTCCAATTTCTTTTTCTGATTCTCTAGTTCTTCACATTTCTTTTGTAATGTTTTCAAGGAAAATAACTCCTGTTGGAGAACTTGATTCTTTTTTTTCAAATGTAGATATTTGGAAGATAAAATTTCCAGTTCTGCTGTAAGATCAGGAATCTGCATGAATAAAATAATACAGCTTGGTACTGAAGGAAGTCAGTTAGGATTAGCCTAATGAAAAACCAGTAACAGATTTTAAAATAAACTCAGTTGTTGTAAAACTTTATCTCCATTGCAGTAGATTCTTCAAATGTGGACCCTTAAATGACTCAGAAAATCGAGAAGAAAGTTAAAGTCACCAGCAGCCACAAAACCATATTATTTACTTTCATCGGCTTTGCCAGACAACATTTGTACTTGATCTTCAACTTTTATTTTCCTATGATTGCTCCTTATCTTTCTTCCTTCCATTGCCACCTCTGTGTAGAAAGTCTCTAATCCCTTAACACATCTCACCCCCATCATCTCTAAACAATTTTTAGGGACATCATGTTGAGTTATTTAGGCCTAAGTAAATAAATGGCTGTCAGAATAAGACTTTGAAAAATAATACTTTAATTAATGAATCCTGGAAATATGGACTCTGATGCCAAGAGGCTTTCTTTCAACTGCAAATGTGTTGTGCTAATCTGAGTTACATTCTAAGGAGTAATGGTTCTTGAAGATAAGTCCACTGAATACATAACCCAGAAATAAATCCATGTATGTATAGCCAACTGATTTTCAACAAAGGCACCAAGAATATATAAAGTGCTGCTTAGAAGCAGTCAGAGAAGCAGATTCAAGTTTTGTGGTATGGCATTCCAGAACAGCTGCAGCCAGAGCTTTTCAGTTATTAAAGTAGCATTAAGCTACAAATCCCAGTTCCAGTGATACTATGAAGACAGACACGTTAATTTTGTACCCTGAAACTTTACCAGAGTCATGTACCTGTGCTAGGAGGTTTTTAGCCAACTCTCTTGGATTTTCAAGGTATAGGATCATATCATCTGCAAAGAGGGGATAGCTTAACTTTCTCTTTTCCTATTTGGATACTCATGATTTCCTTCCCCTGCCTGATTACTCTAGCAAGGACTTCCAGCACTATGTTGAACAGGGAGTGGGATAGGGGGTGGGAATGGGCAACCGAGTCTTGTTCCTGTTTTCAGGGGCTTCTAACTTCTGTTCATTGAGCAGTGTGTTGGCTGTGGGTTTACTCTAGATGGCTCAGTTATTTGTTTCTGTGATAAATCACTGAGTATTATGAACTCGAAATCCATCCAATTTGCGGTGAAGTCCATATTTGTTCTTTATGGTTGTGTAATCCTCCAGAATGTATATGTACCACATTTTCTTCATCCAGTCCACTTTTTGGGGAATGAATGTTTCTTCTATGCCTAGATGTTCAAGGGTTGTTCTCAAGAAGGGATGCTGGATTTTTCCTAATGCTTTTTCTGCATCTAATGTTATGATCATGTGGCTATTCTTACATTTGTTAATGTACTGAATTATGCTTATGGTCTCATACATGTTGAGCCAGTCCTGCATCCCAGAAATGAAGCCAACTTGGTTGTGGTAGATGAAACATGAAATGTGCTGTTGGATATGATTTGCTATAAAAGATAAGACAGACAAGTGGGACCTCATCAAAGTGAAAAGCTTTTCTTTTGCACAGCGAAAGAAACCATCAAGAGAGTGGGTAGACAAGCCACAGAAGAGAAAAATATTTGCTAACTGTATATCTGACTGGAGAGGTAGGATTGGGCAACCCCTCCAGGATCTATAAGGAATTCAAACAAGCCAAAGAGAAAAAGTCAAACAGTCCTATTAAAAAGTAGGCAAAAGGCATGAATAAACACTTCTCCAAAGAAGACCTATGAACAGCCAACAGACACATGAAAAAATGCTCAGCCTCACTCATCATCAGAGAAATGAAAATCAAAACCACACTGAGATTCCACCTAACTCCAGTAAGAATGACCATCAGTAATACACCAAAAAAGCTACAGATGCTGATGTGGGTACGGAGAAAATGGACAGCTTTTTCACTGTTGGTGGAAGTGCAAACTAGTTCAACGTTATGGAAAACAGTGTGGTGATTTTTAAAAGAACTAGAAATCTACCTTCCATACGACCTAGCAAGCCCACTCCTGGGAACTTACTCAGAGGAACTTGATTTATTCTACAAAAAAGATGGTTGCATCTGCATGTTTACTGGAGCACTATTAGCAATAGCAAAAAGATGGAGCCAACCCTGCTTTCCATGGAAAGTGGACTGGATGAAGAAAATATGGTACATACACATTCTGGAGGATTACACAACCATAAAGAACAAATATGGACTTCACCGCAAATTGGATGGATTTAGAGTTCGTAATACTCAGTGATTTATCACAGAAACAAATAACTGAATACCACATGTTTTCACTCAAAAGTGGTTCCTGAACATTTATCACAGTACTACAAGAGAGGGATTGACAATAATAGCACACTACAGGGGAGCGAGGAGGGGCACATAACATCACTAAGGGTACCTGCTGATCCTAAACTGGGGAAGTGAGGACCAGTTGAAGGTCCAAACTGCACCTGCATGTGGACTCTTGATGTCCCTGATCGTGACCTGTACCTCACGTCTTTATAATACAGTTTTTAAATGGGCAAATTTAGAATTGTTTTGGTCACCATGAAAAAAATGAGCATTTGCATGAACAATTTTCTCTATTAGACTAAGTGGTTTCAATTGTATATTTAATTGCTTAAAAGACATTTAGAACGAAAACTTTACTATGCCAGTATCGCAAAGATGCAGTTATTGGTATGTTACAATGTGTTTAATTGTATTCAAAAACTGATAAACTACAATATTTTCAATTTACGCAAGAATAGGTTCCAATCATATCAAATATTTCCTTTCTTTCATAAAAAAGCAATATAAATTAGAGGGCTAAACTTCTCTTACATAGAATAGACAAGTGCTGAAGCATAAGGTCAATGAGAATCAGAACAGTCCGGGAAAACTTCATGAAGAAGGGGAAATTGTGTGCCAGGTCTGAATGAATGAAGATAGATGAACAGAAACTGAAAGAGCAGGAAGGATAGCATGAGCGAGGCAGAGAGATAAGGAGGTCAGCCCAATTTACCGAGGATAAAGTCCAATGGCAAAAACCTTATGTCCACACAACAGCTTGTAAATGAATATTCTTAGCACATTAGTCATAATAGTCAAAAAGTGAAAAAAAAATTCATCAACTGAATATTCAGCTAACATCAACATTTATCCTAACCAAACATCAAATTTTCTTTCAGGAAATGCAAAAAATATCTTTCTTGTTACTTACTCTTCTTTCTTTTTCCTTTTTTTCACATTGATACAGTCTTTCTTGTAATCGATCACGTTCATTGATTAACTCTTTATATTTCTCTTCTAGCAGAAGTTGCTGCTTTTCTCTCTTAAGACATTGGTCTTGGATGTTAATGATCATCTTTTGTTGACTGCCAGCCTTGCTGTGAATCTCATTCAGTAGCTGTCGAAGCAGCGTATTTTCTCTTCGTAGCTGTGATAATCTCTCCTCTGCAGCTTTCTGCTCTACGATGTGTTTGTTCACTTTACCTTGCTCACGCTGATACCTTTCTTCAATTTCCGCCATCTGATGCTGTGTTTGACTGAGGGCCCTCTGCGCACATTCTAAAGCCAATGTCTTTTCTCTGAGAGCATCTCTGGTATGGTAGAGCTTTACTGTTAAGCTACTGAGTTTTCTTTTGATTTTGGACTGTAGTTGAGAAAGACTCCTGTTGTCGTCTGGTAAGCCAGATACATCGAAATGTCTTTTGTCCTGTGACTGAAGCCATTCACCACTTGTTCTCTGGAGAGCAGGTGCTAGGTCTCTCTTTGAGGCCTCGCTTTGACTATGATCATGTAGAGGAGCAGACAGGCTGAAGCAGTCTAAATCGACTTCTGTTTCTAGTCTTTCCTGTTTGTGTTTCTCCTTCTTTAGCTTAGGATTCAGTATTATATCTTCAGCTGAAAGAACGGTGATCTGTCCCCTAGACTGGGAAACTTTCTGTGTTGATGTTTCCTCATAGAGTTTGATAGTCTTTTCGAGGTTTGCATTCTTTTCTTCTACAATTTCAATGTCCTTACAAAATTTCTTTTCCTTTTCCTGGTTCTGACTTTTCATTTTTTCTACTTCCAGTCTTAGTGTGGCAATTTCTGTCTTCAACGTGCAAATTTCATGCAACAGATCTTTTTCCTTTTCACGACTGTTAGAAGTCTAAGTAAGAGAAAGGAAACTTTTAGCCAGCACTCAATAAAAATAACTTGGAAAATTTTCTTTGAAATTAAAGAATAACACATAGTTTTGTACATGAAAGGGTTGACATCAGTGGATAGATAACTGGAGAAAAGTTGAATCAAAACCTCAAACCTTATAAACCATAAGTGCCCACAAGGTCAAAAATGTTGATGAAGACAGTGAATCCGCACGAATAAAAAAAGAGATCAGGGAATTTTGGAAATCTCTGGATTGGAAGAGACTTTTTCTGAATTATAATAAGCCCACAGGCATAAAATAAAATATTAAGACATTGACTACATTAAAAAATTGAGCTTACATTCTGATGTCTAAGCGATATACTAGCCCTCCATAAGAGTCTTAGCTGTGTGCATATTTGGGGAGATGAAATTTTCCAAAGTCTTTAAAGTTCCTTTTCCCTGGGAATGGTCTATAGACAATCTACCTTGCTAATGTTTTATAAGTCAGTTACAGAAATTACATGTATTGATGAATGATAAATCTAAGGACCCTCACCCTAAGTGGTGCTACATACAAACATCAATTAACTCATTTAGTTATTACAGCTCTGAAAAGGAGATGTTAAACATAAAAGCCAGCTTCTTGTTTCCTTGTAATGCACCTCATCCAAATCATAGTTACTTCTGTGGGGTAAACGTAGAAATACTAAAGAAGCCTTATGTTTCAAAACACTAAGATAAAGTTTATAGATCTCTTAGAAAATCATGAGGTTAATTTCTATCACAATAACTTTAGTTTCTCATGTTTGAAGCAGTAATTAATAGAAAATAGGGGGAAAGACATGGAACTATTTTACTTGGGAACAAAACACATATCAAGAAATTATCACTAAGTTTATATTATAGCATATCATTATTTTCCAAAGCTCTTGGAACTGAAATAAGATACTATTGATGTGACAAATTTATAACAACTGAGTATAGCTATAAGTGTTTTTTTTTTTTTGAAGATAACATTTTGGATTTTATACCTAAATTATATATATGATATATACATATAAACTCAAAGGGAAATTATAAGCAATACTGATGAAATCAAGATAGCAATATAAAGAGTTTACCAAAGATTATGTTACCTCACTCAAGTCATTTCGGACGGTCTTTGATTCCATATCTGGTTTTCTCAGAGTTGGCTCAACTTGTTTTGCTTCAAATTCTTTCTGATATTGCTCTTCTTTTTGTCTTAATGGTTCCTTAATTTGTTTATATAATATATCAGTATCTCTTCTCTTCTCTTCTTGTTTTGAGGGGGATCTGTAGTTAAATATACTTATCTTAACTTTCCTTTCATTAAAAAATAAAATGCTCATTTTGAGATAGCCTCTTTGTATGTTGGTTCATTACCCTAATATAACTTCTATGTGCTGGAATACTTTTCTCTTTATAGTTCTAGTTTTTACTTCGGTCTCCTCCAAAAGACAAATACACTTGAATAATAGTCCGGAAAGAACATTGTGTTTCTGTTTTTAGTAACTCCAGTAAATATTATAGAAAAGGATACTGAAAAATCTTCATGAAAGGTACAAGTTGAAAATTACCTCTTTTACTGGATAAAAAAAATGACACATATACACAAAGGAATATTATGCAGCCCTAAAGAAGAACAAAATCATGAACCTCACAGCAATCTGGATGGACTTAGAGACTATAATACTGAGTGATCTTTCACAGAAACAAAGAACTGAGTATCACATGTTCCCACTCATAAGCGAATCCTGAACAATTATCATGATACTATAAGAGAATGACTGGCAGCAGTGGGAAACTGCCAGGAGGGGGGCAGTAAAGCGGGATTGCCAGTAGTGGGAATCTGCCTGGGAAAGTGGGGGCACATCTCATTAACATGGGTACCTGCATAATGAACATCTGTATTTGTATACCTCACCTTGAATTGTGCCCCACATCTCACAGTCATAAGTAATCCTCAATCAGGACAGATCACTGAGAGTTAACTAATTTTTAAAAAGTTACTATTTGTTAACAAGTTTTTTAATTTATGAGAAACAATTTTTGAACTTTATGAAACATCACGGGCATCCCTATCATGACTTACAGTACAAAACAGCACCTTCTGATGTTTTTCACACAACATGCCTCAGCAGATTACAATGAACCAAGACTAGGCTAAGAGGTTTAATATCGGTGTCCTCACAAATTTCATGTTTCCTTCTTGGGTAACATTTTCAACTTATCTCAACGGTCATTATGTATTTTGTAAACAATTTTAAAGTCCCTCTTGGAAGCATAAGGATCTCACATTTAATTAAATAATCAAGAATAATGTTTCCAACATAAAATTTTGAGTTAATCTATCGGCAGAGGAGTGTTGAATAACCTAACCAGTAATCACTTTCTAATCTACTTTATATTCCATGCATATTAAGAATAAAACTGTATAAATGTTTTAAAACAATTCTGGATTGAAAGAAATGCCCATTTCACACTCTGCTGTTTGAATTGTACATTAATACAAACTTTCTTGAGAACAGTTTAGAAATATTCACAAAGTCCTCTTTAAATGTTTTCTATACTTTAACCAAATAAATATATTAAATAATTTATTCAAGATAAATAGAAATGTAAGAAAAGATTTACATAAAAATGTTTTTTGCAGCATTCACATAATACAAAAGTTTTAAGACCTCTGCATTTAATTTGCTAAATTAATAATAAAATTTCCCTATGATGGACTTCTATATAGCCGTTAACATTATTATTTAAAAGAATATGCATTTAAATATTAGTAGAAGTACTGACAGTTAAGAACGTGTGATGTTACTTCAAAATATTTTATACTCCACAAGACCCAGATGTTTTCTCTCTAGCTAACTCTATGAAAAAAGACAGCACTTACAATAGTTTTGCAACACAGCATTAGTATAAAGTAAACAGTTCAAACATGACTTTTAGACTATGATGTCATACTTTAAACTGCAGGGATCTTGATCCATTTCAACTTTTCCAGGCTCTAATTGTGATGTTGCTTTTTTTGCTTCAATTAGCTCCTTTTCTTGTACACTAGGCTTCTTTTTCATTTTTTTCATTTTTGCTGTAAGATTTTTACAGTAATTTTTTTTTAACTCTCCCAATCTTTCACGAGATGGATGTTCCCAGATTTTAAATAAACAAATATAATCTGTATCAGGGAAAAAAATAGTAACAAATCATATGATCACAATTTGGATATCAATGAGTGTGAATTGTACCATTCACTGATTCATACAGTGAACAAACATATACTGAGTGCCTACAAATGTGGAAGATGTTAGAGGGAGCTCTGTAGGTAAAGCAAACAAGACCTCTGCTCTTGTTTAGCTTATAGTGAAAAACAAATATGAAAAAAGAACAAGGCTAAATTTAGATAGATGCTTTAAGAAAACAGACTTCTATGATCTATAGTGGCTGGGCCCAGGGACTACTTCCCTGTAGAAAAGATGGCTATAAAAAGAAATGATGGAGAAAGGAAGACATTCTAGCCAGTCTGTGCCATGTGCTGAAGTCTGGGGTACTAACTTTCTTCTACCCTAATAGAACCAAATCGAAATATGCAAAGTACAATAGACAGCGATCGTCAAGACACTGGACTTCACGCAAAGAAGACAATGATTCCTGGAAGACAGAAAACAAAGTAACGCTTATGAATGCCAAGATCCCTGCATTGGCTGAGTATCCAGGATGTGACACAGGAGGCAAAAAGGAGGTAGAGTCTACTACACTCCCTGAATTCAAGTGATGAAGCAGAGAGTCTGGTAGAACCAAAGCAGACAGAGATTACAAGACAGGGCATTGGAGTTAGGAGAAAAGTAAAAGATCTCAGGGGATCTGCAGAGACCCTCTTGGGTATTTAGCAGAGTAATGAATAGTACACATGTACTAGGAAATTACTCGAGGCCAAGGGGAAATAAGCAACTTGGCGAGACCTCATCTCTACAATAAATCAAAAAATTAGCCGGGCGTGGTAGCGCTCGCCTGTAGTTCCAGCTACTTGGAAGGCTGAGGTGGATGAATAGCCGGAGCCCAGCAGGTCGAGGCTGCAATGGCCGGGAGCAGCCACTGCACTGCAGTCTGGGCGACAGAGTGAAACCCCAACTCCAAAAAAAAAAAAGAAAACAATTAGAGAAAACTGTACCTGATGCTCATATAATGCAAGGAAAATCCTCAGGATAAGAATCAACCCAAATCATAAAAGCAAGAAAAATACCAAGCTGTTTATAAGTAACAAAAAAAATCAGCGATGAACAAGGTCATTTCTTCATGACAAAATGTGCAATGAATAAAAAAGACATGATAGTAACAGTCCTAAATACTGACGCACCTCCTAACAAGACAGCTTCAAAACACATGAAGCCATAGTAGATAGAACTAAAAAAAATAGATAAATTCACAAATAGAGTCTGAGATTTCAGTACACCTTACTCAAGTGATAAAGCAAGTAGACAGAAATCAACAAGAACAAAGTAGACTTGGATAACATCATGCTTCTCACATATCCCCAGAATGCTTACCAAAATATGGCCTAGACTACATTGCATGCCAGATGATAAATCTTAATAAAACAATTAAGTCAATATGATTGAAGCTACACATAGTAAATTCCCTGACCACAAAGCATATTAACCTAGAAATCAGTCATCAAAATTCTCTGTAAAAACTCATTTATTTGCAAACTAAGTAATGCACATCTAAATAAGTCTGGGTCAAAGAGGTAATCAGACAAATTACAAAGCAGTTGGAACTAAATGAAAATGAAAACATAATTATCAGAAGTACTTAAATAAAGCATTTTTAGTCCTGAACATCTCAATTAAAAGAGTCAGTAACCTTGACTTCTACCTGATGAAACCAGTAAAAAGAAAAGTAAATCCAAGAAAACAGAGGAAAGAAAATAGTAAACATCTACTTTTATCTGAATGTTCGTGCTCCCCCAAATTTATATGCTGAAACCTAATCAAGTGGTGATTTTATCAGGAGGTGGTGATTTTTGGAAGTGATTGTGCCAAGGGGCAAAACCCTCACAAACGGGATGAGTGCCCTAATACGAGAGGCCCAGAAAGCCCTTTTACCTTTTCTAATATGTGGAGGAAAAAAACATGTGCAAACAGAGGAGAGTAAAACATATACGAACCAGGAAGAAATCCCTCATCAAACACGAAACATGATAGAACATTTATCTTGCACCTCTCATCCTCCAGAACTGTGAGATCCCAATGTCCGCTGTTTATAAGCTACCCGATTTATGGTATTCTTTAAAACAGTGGGCCATGAGGACTGTGACATCAGAGAAGAAGCCAACACAGAAAAAAAAAAAAAAAAAAACCAAAGCACTATGAAGATAGTAATAAAACTGATAAACCTGATCTATGCAGTTTGTTCAGGAAAAAGAGAAGATACAAATTACTCTTTTTTATTTAAGTCATAGTCTCAATCAGTCATGCAGTGGCATGATCACGGCTCACCACAGCCTCAACCTTGAGGAGTTAGGTGATCTTTCTACCTCAGCCCCTGAGTAGCTGAGACTACAAGCATGCACCATCATGTCTTTTTTTTTTTTTTTTTAATTGGAGTCTCACTCTGTCACCCAGACTGGAGTGCAGTGGCTGCTCCCGGCCACCGCAGCCTCGACCTGCTGGGCTCCAGCGATCCTTCCGCCTCAGCTTTCCGAGTAGCCGGAATTACAGGCGCGTACTACCAACGCCTGGCTAATTTTTTAATTTATTGTAGAGATGAGGTCTCGCTTGCCCAGGCGGGTCTCGAACCTGCAGGCTCAGGCAATCCACTCACCTCAGCCTCCCAAAGGCGCAGGATTACAGGCTGAGCCACTGAGCCCGGCCATCATGTCTTTCTAATCTTTTTTCTACAGATAAGGTTTCATTATGTTTCCCAGGCTGGTCTTGGACTCTTGTGTTCAAGCAATCCTTCTGCCCTGGCCTCCCAAAGTGCTGGGAGTATAGGTGTGAATCACCATGCTCGGCCACAAATTACTAATTTTGAAAATGTGTATTGTGATATTATTATAGATTCTACAAATCCTAAAAAAAAGTAATATAATAAGCTGTATGTGAACTTATGTGACAACTTAGATTGAATAGGCATATTACTTGAAAAACGAAAATTAGCAAAGATCATTCAAAAGGGAACAAATAAGCTGAGTTGTCCTATGTCTACAAAAGAAAATTTACTCAAAGTTGAAACTGTCCAACAACAAAAACTCCAGGCCCAATAACAAATGCTCGTGAATTCTATCAAACATTTTAAAATGAACAATATAATTTCACAGAAGATTCCCCCTAAAAATGAAAAGGAAGAGTACATTACACTAATTCTGTGATGCTAGCATTAACCCAAACCCAAACTAGACAAAGAAAACTACCTCATGATCATGAATGTAACAATTCAATTTTGGAGGTCACTAAGATCCTTCAATGGGCAAATAAATAAACTGTGGTAGCCATACAGTAGAATATTGTTCAGTGCAAAAGAAATGACTTCTCTAATACCTATTCTAAAGTTCTGTTTTCGCCTAACTGGGTTAATTAAAAAGACATGTCTCCAAGCTCTAAAATTCTTTCTCTCTGCTTAGCCAGGTCTATGGTACAAGTTTTCAAATGTACTTAGCAATTTCTTCAATGACTTATTCTTCTGGAGGCTCTATCTATTTTAATATCTCTCTCTCTATAAACTGCCTCATTCATATTCTGAATGGTTGTTCTTATTTTTTTGGTGGTGGTTTTTAACTTTCTCTTGGAAGTCATCGAGGTTCCTTAAACCTGTATTGTTAGTTTTTTAAACTTTGGTTTTAAGAGTTGCCATTTTGCATCCAATTCCTGAACAAAACCCGAAACCCACAGGTCATAAGAGAGAAGATAGACAAGTGGGACCTTATTAAACTGACAAGCTTCTGTAAAGCCAAAGAAACCATCAAGAGAGCAGGGAGACAGCCCACAGACTGGGAAAAAGTATTTGCCAACACTAGCTCTGACAAAGGCTTAACATCTTGGATCTACAAGGAACTCAAACCTGCTGAAAAGAAAAAAACAAACAACCCCATTATAAAATGGGCAAAAGATATGAACAGACACTTCACAAAGGAAGATATCCGAACAGCCAACAGACACATGAAGAAATGTTCAACTTCACTAATCATCAGGGAGATGCAAATCAAAACCACACTGAGATACCACCTAACTCCAGTCAGAATGGCAATTATCAGCAACTCAAAAAATAACAGCGGCTGGAGAGGGTGTGGCGAAAAGGGAACACTTCTACACTGTTGGTGGGAGTGTAAACTACTGCAACCTCTGTGGAAAGCAGTGTGGTGATTCCTAAAAGCTCTAAATATCAACCTTCCATATGACCCTGCAATCCCCCTACTGGGACTATATCCTGAAGAACTCAAATCACTCTATAAAAAAGATACCTACACACGTATGTTTATTGCAGCATTGTTCACAATAGCATGAACCTGGAGGCAACCATGCTGCCCATCAAAAGAGGACTGGATTAAAAAAATGTAGTACATATACATGATGGAATACTACGCAGCCATAAAAAAGAACAAAATCATGAATTTCGCATCAACCTGGATGGAACTAGAGTCTATAATACTGAGTGACCTCTCACAGAAACAAAGATCTGAGTATCACATGTTCTCACTCACATAATGGACCTTGAACATCCAATGTAATACTATAAAAAAATGACTGACAGTAGTGGGAAATTATGGGGGGTGAGGGAGATGGGATTCACGGTAGCAAATATATGTTTAGGAACTGGGAAATACCTCTTATCAACAGGGTACCTGAACGAAACGAATTTGTATACCTAACTCTTAACTGTACCCCACAATATCATAATAAAAAATATTGATAAACTAAAAAAAAAAAAAGTTGCCATTTTGGGTAGAATCATTTGTTAGCGACCTTGCATATTCTGTTGAGGGTGCTGTACTATCTTGTTTTTTTACCAGAATTGATAACCTGGTTCCTTCTCATCTGGAAAGGAGGTGACTTCTTAATTTTGAATTTACTTTCATTTAGACAGAATATTTTCCAGTCCTTGTGAGTGTGACCATAATGCATGTTGAGCAGTGTGTCTGTTGGATTTGCTTCGGGTGCTTTTAAGGGACAAGGTTATATATGAATGCCTTGGTCACAGACTTACTATGGTAGTTTTCTCATATGAGAGTTGTAGTAGTAGTGTACCAAGTGAGTAAAAGGCTTTTGGCTTCCTGCAGAGACAGAAAACAGAGGTCCAGAGAAGCCTCATTCACCCTCATTTCTGCACTTGAGTCAGCCATTTTGTATTGTGTGTGCAGTTCAGCCTTCTGGCTAAATGTGACACTTGCAAATAAGAGACAGATACAGCAGAAGCAGATGGGTAAATGGTCAGTCTTTGTTTACTGCGAGGAGCTCTCTATTACCTAAGGTGATGGGCTGGTCTGTGGAATTCCTAGTGCTCTAAATTGCCTCCTCAGCCCTAGAGTAGGGGAAGAAGCTAGGTGTAGCTAGAAGGCCAAACTCAGCCTTGAATGCTCCAATGAACAGCACAGGCACCTGCCCAGATGGAAGAAGTTTTAGGCAAACTCCTGGTAACGTGCACTCTTGTCGTCACAGGGTAGTATATGGGTGTTGCAGTAGCTCCACATCACGGACAGGCAGGAAGAAAATGTGCTTCCCTGTCAGGCTCCGACCTGGAGCTCTTTCATCACAGTTCAGACGCTGCATCTCCATGCCCCAAGGTAGTCGAAGGTCCACAGAAAACATGTCCCATGGAAATCTTCCAAAAGGGCTTTGGGGAAGAATTCCTTGCAGTTAGCCTGGTCAGAACTGCAAGAATTATGCTACTCCCGCTCTTTGTAGAGTGAGGGAGTGACCCTACCTTTATGGAAGCCTGGGCCTGGTGGGAACATCACCACTGGGGCAAAGTCAAGCCTAACACTCACGGACTGGTCATCCATAGGCACACCACACCTCAACCCTTTGTGGAAGAAGCCATGGCATCAGCACAGGTGTTGGGTGAAGAGTCCTCTTCTCCACGTTCATGCACAAGGACTAGGACCACCTGGCCACGGAGGCAGAAATACACTTCTCCCTCACACAGCCAAGCCCAGTGCAAGTCAAGACTCTAGACGAAGAGGCAAAGCCATCCCAGCCAACAAGTAAAGAGCTTCTCAGGCACAGAAGACTACATACTTTAGTTACCTTTTGTCCCAAGAAGTGCTCTCTTGGCTCACTACACTCTCTCTTTCCCTAGAAACAGCCCAACCCCAGAACCAAATCATTGAAAAATGTGCAACTCCTCCAAATTCAGATGGCCTTGTGTGGCTGTCACAATGTGGAAAGAGAAGAACTGACTGCAGGTGATCTGGTTATGTGGGACACAAAGGCTAAGTATTCCTGGGTAGGGCAACATCCCACAACAGGTGCACACCCAGTATATGGACACCACCACAGCTCAATTCTGGGGGACATGTGGGTTACACTCCATTGGTGGCCCATGCAATGCCCTCAAGAAGTTCCCCAACTGCTGTCCACACCAGAGAATGGGCTCACAAGGGCACAAGAGCTCTCCATTAGTATGAAAACCAGCAGTCACCTTCAGAGGTAAGGTAAGTCCAAAAATCCCCCAACCAACCCCTGGGGACTGATCTTGGCTAAACTCTAGCTTCCTTCTTTTTTTGTGCCCTGTCTTCTTCCTACAAGGCCTCCAATTTGGCTTCCACATTTGCTCTTCATCTTTAATTGAAGTCATGATTATTTATCTGTTCATTTGAATCTACTTTCTGAGAAAAAGTGGCATTTGACTTCTCTAGTCAAACATAATGAGTCAGAACCTATGACTACATTTTACATTTTTTCAGTTTAATTTTTACCATAGTAAATAACGACAGATAAAACTCACATAAATCCTCTTTGGGATGTGTAATAATTTTTATCTTCATATGAAGGGGAATCCCCCCAAAACCTGGAATTGCTTTTTGGATGATGGACTCCTTACAGTACAGGCTTCGGCCCCTAGGTAAGTGTTCTAGGAATCCATCAATTTTTATCTGCAAGTTTTGAGAGGGTGGCATCATGATATGCAGAAGAAACATCCCGAGTTGTGACAAACAGGGGACTGGTTCTTGCACCATGACAACACCCCTGCACACACCACACTGAGTGTCCAGCAGTGTTAGACCAAAAACAGCACGGCCTCCAGGCCTCATCTTCCCTATTCCCCTGTTCTCACCCCAGGCAACTTTTTTGTATTTCTCCAGATTAAAAAAGAAAGTCCTCAAACGGAAATATTTTACCGATATTGAAGAGGAGAAACAAAAATCAACAGAAACGCTAAAAGTCATAAAAACTGATGAGTTAAAAAACTTCTGAGCAGTGGAAAGCATCCTGTTAGGTGTATTGAATCAAACAGAGGACTTTGATGTTGGCTGAAGCTTAAATGTATACAAATAAATGCACAATTGTGTATAAGTAAAGTTGTTTTCTGTGTCCCCTTTCATATATTTTTAATATTTTCTCAGCAGGTAGTAAATTTAATTAAATGTCTTACGGTCATATACTAAAATATTCTAAGCAACCTAAAGTAAATTAATCCTTTGCTAATTGTGTCAATATGGAAAGTGGTGAAAAATATTCTGAATGAACAAAAAGATGGTTCTTTGAGAGGATACACAAGACTGATGGACCCCTAGCCAGACTGATGAAGAAAAAGAGGAAAAAGCCCAAATAAACACAATCAGAAATGTAAAACATCAAGGCACAACTGACCCTGAAGAAATATAAAAGGTTATCAGATATTACCATCTATACACGTATGGATAAAAAAACTCGAAGACCTAAATGAAATGGAGGACTTTCTGACAAACTCCCCAGGTTGAAACAAGAAGAAATTGAGACCTTAAATAGACCAACAACAACACAGAAAACTGACTTTGTCATAAGAAAACTACCCCAAAAAAAGCTCTGGGCCAGATGGCTTCCCAGCAGAATTCTGCAAAACATACAAGCAGAAGCTGATACCAATCTGATTGAAAGTATTCCAGGCCAAAGAGAAAGATGGAAGTATCCTCAAATCATTTTATGAAGCTAACATCACACTGAAACATTGAAACCTAAAACAGGTAAAGAGCCAACAAAGAAAGGGAACGACAGATCAATATCCTTGATGAACATAGATGCTAAACTTCTCAACAAGATTCTAGCAAACCAGATCCAACAACGCATCTCAAATATCATCCACCCTGACCAAGTAGGCTTCATTCCTGGGATACAGGGCTCATTCAACATCTGCAAGGCCATAAACATAATTAAATACATCAAAAGATATAAAAATAAGAACCACATGATTTTATCATGAGACATGGAAAAAACTTTCAATAAATCCAGCATCTCTTCTTGATAAAAACTCTCAACACCTAGGCATAGACAGAACATACCTCAAAATAGTAAGGGTCATCTACAAGAAACCCACAGCCAATATATGGCTAAACAGAAACTAGAACGATTTCCCCTGAAAACTGGAGCAAGTTAAGGCTGCCTACTCTCACGCCTCCTTATCAACATAGAGTTGGAAGTCCTAGCTAGAGCAATCAGACAAGAGAAGAAAATTGGGGGTATCCAAATAGAAAAGGTTGAGTTATCCCTCTCAAAGACAACATAAGCCTATACCTTGAAAACCCAACAGAATCTATCAAAAACCACCTTGCACTGATAAAGGACTTTCAACAAGTCTCAGGGTATAAGATAAATATGTAAAAGGCAGTCACATTCTTGTACCCCAACAATAAACAAACAAAACCCACAAAAACCACACAATCCCATTTACAATAGTCACACAAAAAAGGAAATACCTTGGCAACTTCCTAACCAGAGATGAGAAAACTATAAAATACTGCTCACAGAAATCAAAGTGACACACACAGATGGAAAAATATTCAATGCTCATGGATTGAAAAAATCAGCCTTGTTAGGATATGCATCTTACCCAAGGCAATCTACAGATTTAATGCAAAACCCACTAAATTACCAGCATAATTTTTCTCAGACCTGGAAATGACAATACAGAAATTCGTATGGCAACATGAATAACAATAAGTAGCCAAAACAATCCTTACCATAAGAAACAAAGCCAGAGGCATCACACTTCCAGAATTTAAACTTCATTATAAGGCTACAAGCATCTAAACAGCCTAGCATTGCTACAAGCACAGGCATATATAGACCAATGGAATAGAACAGTGATTCCAGAAGAAAAACATTAATTTCTCAACCATCTTTTTTTTTTTTTTTTTTTTTTTGACTTGGAGTCCCACTCTGTCGCCCAGATTGGAGTGCAGTGGCCACTCCTGGCCACCGCAGCCTCAACCTGCTGGGCTCTGGCGATCCTTCCACCTCAGCCTTCTCAGTAGCCAGAATTACAGGCATGCACTACCACGCCCGGCTGATTTTTTTGATTTATTGTAGAGATGAGGTCTCGCTGCCCAGGTGGGTCTCGAACCCGCGGGCTCAGGCAATCCACTCACCTCAGCCTCCCAAAGGCGCGGGATTACAAGTTGAGCCACCAAGCCCGGCATCCAACTCATCTTGGACAAAGCCTCCACCAACAACCACTGGGGAGAGGAGAACCTATTCAGAAAGTGGTGCTGAGAAAACTGCAGGACAATATGCAAAAGATTAAAACAAGACCCCTACATATCACCATACACAAAAATCAACACTAAATGAATCAAAGACCTAAAGGTAAAACCTCAAACTATTGGAACTTTAGAAAGTGCAGGAGACACCCTTTATGGAAATTGGAACTGGCAACCAATTCCTGATCAAAATCTCAAATGTCCATGCCATAAGAGAGAAGATAGACAAGGGGGACCTCATCTATCTATGAAAAGCTTCTGCAAAGCAAAAGAAACCATCAAGAGAGTAGGAAGACAGGCCTCAGAATGGGGAAAAAAATATTTGCCAACTCTTTATCTGACAAAGAGCCAACATCCAGGGTCTACAAGGAAAGAAAAAAAAAACAGCTCTATTCCAAATTGGGAAAAATACATGAGTAGAAAATGCTCAAAAGGAGACATTGAACAACCAACTGAAACATGAAAAAATGCTCAGCTTCACTAGTCATAAAAGAAATGCAAATTAAAACCACATTGAGATAACACCTAACTCCAGTATCACATAACTCCAGTTAAGATGGCCATCATCAGATGCTGGAGAGAATGTGGGGGAAAACAAAAAAAGAACAGATGCTGGAGAGAATGCGGGGAAGAGAGTACAGTTCTACACTGTTGGTGGGAGTGTAAACCAGAACAACCTCTGTGGAAAGCACTTTGGTACTTCCTAAAAGATCTAAAACTTGACCTTCCATATGACTCCATGATCTCCCTACTGGGAATATACCCCAAAGAACTCAAATCAATCTACGAATAAAGTTCCTGCACACACATGTACATTGCAGCATTATTCACAATGCCAAAAACATGTAACCAACTGTGCTGCCCATCAAAAGAGACTGGCAAAAAAAAAAAAAAAAACAGTACATATACACAGTGGAACATTACACAGACTTAAAGAAGGACAAAATTATGAACTTCACAGCAACTTGGATAGACTTAAGTCATTATACTGAGTGATCTATCACAGAAACAAAGAGCTGAGTAACACATATTGTCACTCAAAAGTGAACCATGAACAATTATCATAATACTATCATAATATATAATATAGAAATAGCAGTAGTGGGAAACTGCCAGAGGAAGGAGTGGGGGAACACCGCATCAACAAGGGTACCTGTATAATGGCCCTTTGTATACCTGATCCTGAATTGTACCCCACATTTTAAATATAAAAATACATAATGACATGTAGCAAGTAAAACTATCTTCTCTCTTTCCCTAGAAACAGCCCAACCCCAGAACCAAATCATTGAAAAATGTGCAACTCCTCCAAATTCAGATGGCCTTGTGTGGCTGTCACAATGTGGAAAGAGAAGAACTGACTGCAGGTGATCTGGTTATGTGGGACACAAAGGCTCAGTATTCCTGGGCAGGGCAACATCCCATAACAGGTGCACACCCAGTATATGGACACCACCACAGCTCAATTCTGGGGGACATGTGAGTTACACTCCACGAGCTGGTGGCCCATACACTGCCCTCAAGAAGTTCCCCAATTGCTGTGCACACCAGAGACTGAGCTCACAAGGGCACAAAAGCTCTCCATTTGTATGAAAATGGAGCTCGAGACCCGCCTGGGCAACTTGGTGAGACCTCATCTCTACAATAAATCAAAAAATTAGCCAGTCGTGGTAGCGCGCGCCTGTAGTTCCAGCTACTTGGAAGGCTGAGGAGGAAGGATCGCCAGAGCCTAGCAGGTAAAGGCTGCGGCGGCTGGGAGCAGCCCCTGCACTCCAGTCTGGGCGACAGAGTGAGACTCCAACTCCAAAAAAAAAAGACTTCTAAATAGTAACTGGAAGGTATTGCTCTGCATGTTTCTCTTGTAATTTTTTGACTTTTTAATTTTAACAGAATAAAAATCAGTAGTACAACCCACCAAGCAATACCTCAAAAATCTGTAATCAATTTTTATTTTTATGTATGTATTTTTTAACTGCATGAAGAGAGTTTAATTAAATGTGTTGCTGTCATATAATGAAGTGCAATCAAGTCCCTATAATAAATTAGACCTTAGTTATTTGTGGCAATATAGGCAATCATGTCAACTGAGAAATATGAACTGGGAAAATAAATGAAATTAGCAGAATGATAGGTATGAGCCAAATCATTTCTATAAAATTGTAGGACTTGAAAAATAACATAATACTGATGAACATATGTATGTCATAAAATGTTTTTAAAATGCATAAGACTAATAAAAAACCTACTGACAGCATTGGTTAAACTACACAATAAACTTTGTAAGTAGATTTTAACATCTCTAAAGTAAAATTATTTAACAATTGTCATTTTAAAGGACTGTGTCTATCAGATAGTCATGAAGGAATGACCACTTTTCTTATTTGTAATAACCCAAGAGAACACATACTCTCACACACACAGATTCTGCCACTCAGAACATCTGATTGCCTTAAGATCACTGGTATAAAAGCACTGAGTTGATATAATTAATGTTAAAACACAATTGATCTAATTGCAAGATTTCCTCTAAGTAAAGATCAGAATTTCAACAAGTTTTTAAAAACATTAAAAAAATTCTCACAATTCATGTCTTTGGATCTTTAGCAAGTACAACGACTCATTATAGAAAGCTTTAGGGTATCAGTTTATGCAGTTGAAACATCTCAGTTAATTCCTACATTTTTTATTCAGACATGCATAGCACCCGTGACATTTGCGTTATTTATTTCAAATCTCCCATCAAATAAAAAAAGAGTTAGGAATAAGACGACTATAAACATTCAAACACTAAAATTGTATTTTCCAGATTGAAACTTATACTGCAGAGTTTACCTGCTTTGGATGTTGATACATCATCGTTCATTTCCACTTCCTCGTTTGGAACAGAAACTTGGATGTTAGTGGGATGCTGAACAAATATGAAACAAAATGATGTATCAAAAATGCATATTTCATAAAGCTTGTCATGAATGATTCAAGACAAAAATATAAAAGTTATCACCTCCTTCAAGTGAGAATATTTCTCCGGCAACTCTAAAAAGTAAAAAGAACATATATTTTAAATCACATGTAAATATGACAAAGCCAAACATACATTCACTCAATGTTAGTATCCAGCTGAATCCTCATGCTTAGTTTTGGATGTTCTTACTTTAGGCTTCTTTGTTTTTCACATTTTGTTGCTGTTTTCGTTAGGATGGCAACATGTCAGAAATATGAGGAAAATGGAAATATAACTGTCATATAACATGCAGTTAGGATTTCAAAAGTACGTATTATATTACAAACAACTATGACTCATTAGAAAACTGTGGATATCAATGTGAACATGCTATTGCTGACTGATGAGGAGAAATGTGATCGTTTATCAGATGAGACAATCACGACCATGAGAGGACAAACATCACAGATGATGGTGGAAGGCTACAACATATCTTTACTGCGACATGGTAGATCATTCATGCCATTATAGTACACAAGCATGATCATATTCTTCAAGTTGTCAAGTACCCGTTATGATGGCTCAGTAGAGATTAGACTACATTTCTCAGCAGAGAGAAACTGTTCTGAATTGGTTACCTTGGCTTATACCTGTAGAACAATGGTTCATACAATATACATTTTTTTCTATCCCATGTGGGCTACTGATATGCCTACATATCTCATGTCCTCTATTCATCCATCTTAATGTTTCTTGATCCACATATAGCAAGAAGGTATAAAATTCACATCAATAAATAATGCACAAAAGCTTTTAATATTAAAGTATTTATCAAAAAAGCAAAAAGTAAATTTTGCCAGATTAGTCATATGTTAATAACCTTGTATATTTCAAAATCAGTGCAATATTCATTAAAATTACCCTTTTTAGTAGTCAAAGAATGAATTCTATACATATATTTTTAAATCAGTTGTTTTGGTCTATTATGTTAGATCCATCAGATATTTAAGAAATAGCTATTTTATCAGAAACTTGTTTTCTTAAACAGTCAATTCTCCATATTCAAATTAATATGATTTGATTAGCTAATATCAATGCACTCCATACCTTTGAGGCCTGGCACTTACAGAGAGGAGAAATGAGTTGGTGTGGCTTAACCAATTCTGGGACTCACTTGAGTCTCTGGGACGGTACTCTCAGCTTCTGCTTGAGTGTCCATGTTCTGAAGCCATCCCAAGTGAGACCTCTCAAGTGTCCTCATCAGTAATTTCCAAATTATCTTGCCAACTTCTTTCTTTCCTCCCTGTTTCTCTCTTCATAACTCCTCCTTCTTTTAAAAAGTCATGTCTACATCTCCTGTCTTGATTCTTCCTCTTCTACATTCATTTTATAAGTTAAAGATTGGATATCTGTGGATTCTTCTTTTCTTTTTGCTTAGCAGTAGTATCTTGCATCTATAATTTCTATTTCTCCATCTCTTTGCTCATTCCCTTCTGGCTAAACATATGTTCAGAAATAAACCCAAAATAAAAATTTCCCTTGTCCCTGTTGTGTCATTAACTGTTAATAATGGCTCTTCGTCCAGATCTGTAAAGGGAAGTCTATGTGCTTGTTGTTCAGAGCATGACCCAAGTACCAATAACACTGGCATCACCTGAGCACTTATTAAAAATGCAGAATGACACAATTCCTGAATCAGAATGTGTTTGTGTATGTGCGTGTGTGTTTTAACAAGGTTCTCAGTTGATTTATTACAGGTAGAGAAGTTGTGGTGTATACTGAGTGTGCACCCATATTCCTGGTAGATACACTTTGGAATCTAGCCTCACCACCCCCCTATTATGTGCTCCAAATCAAAACTGCATCAAGTTAGGTGTGGTGGCTCACACCTGTAATCTCAGCAGTTTGGGAGGCTGAGGCATAAGGATCGCTTGATCCCAGCAGTTTGAGACTAACCTAGGAAATATGCTGAGACTTGGTCTCGATAAAAAAATTTTTTAAAAAGAGTCTTGCCTGGTGGCACGTGCCTGTAGTCTCAACTACTTAGGAGGCTGAGGCAGGAGGATCACCTGAGCTCAGGGAGTAGAGTCTGCAGTGAGTCATGACTGAGCCACTGCACTCCAGCCAGGATGACAGAGCAAGACCCCAACTTAAAAAGAGAGGGAGAAAATGAAATAAAGCTGCATTACAAGTCATAACATTTCTACTGAACTTTTTATCAGACTACAGTTTCCAAGATCTGTATTCTTCTGGTTCTCTTATTTTGTCCCAAATAATACTCTAACCTACGAAGTCTCACTTCACATGACATTCAATTATATATACATGCACAGCTGACAAACTGTATACATGCATGGCTGGTAGATAAATTTTATCATCTGCAGTAGATAAACATAGCTCTTCAAGGTCAGCTACCTCCATCTTTAATGCCTTCGACACTGAGGAAGACAGGAAGAGTGGAAAAATTTGGCTTGCATTCTGGGACAAGTTTTGGTTCTGAAAGCTCACTATACATTCTTCCCACTTTTCCACTACCCTGGTCTTTTTAAGAAATTTTTTGTTATTTTAAAGATGTGGAGTACAATTCAGGGATACATATACAAATGTTCATCATGCAGGTACCCTTGTTGATGAGGTATGACCACTTAACCTCCCCTGGCAGTTAACCACTACTGCCGAACCATTCCCCCCAACTGTTTCCCACTACTGCCAATTCCTTTCTGAAAGTATTATAATACCTGTTCAGGTATTATAATACCTGTTCAGGGTCCACTTTTGAGTAAGAACATGTGGTACTCATTTCTTTGTTTCTGTAATAGATCACTCAGTATTATAAACTCTAAGTCCACGCAAGTTGCTGCAAATCTCATAATTTTGTCCTTTAAGACTCTGTAATAGTCCATTGTATAAACATATCACATTTTAAAAAATCCATTCCAACTTTGATGGGCAGCATGGTTATTTCCATGTTTTTGCTATAGTGACTAATGCTGCAATAAACATGTGTGTGCAGGTATCTTTTTCATAGAGTAATCTGAGTTCCTTCGGTATATTCCCAGTAGAGGGATTGTGGGGTTGTATGGGAGGTCAAATTTAGATCTTTTAGGAATCACCACACTATTTTCTACAGAACTTGTACTAGTTTACACTCCCACCAGCAGTGTAGAAGTGTTCCCTTTTTCCCGCATCCTCTACAGCATCTGTTGTTTTTCGAGTTATTGATGATAGCCATCCTGACTGGAGTTAGGTGGTATCTCAGGGTGGTTTTAATTTACATTTCTTTGATGACTAGTGAGGCTGAGCATTTTTCCATGTATCTGTTGGCTGCTTATATGTCTTCTTTTGAGAAGTGTGCATTCATATCTTTTACCCACTTTGTAGCGGGGCTGTTTGTGTTTTTCTTTTCAGCACATTTGAGTTCCTTGTAGATCCTAGAAGCTAGGCCTTTGTCAGATATACAGTAGTCAATGTTTTTTCCCAGTCTGGGGGCTGGCTCCACTCTATTGATGGTTTCTTGCTTTGCAGAAGCCTGTCTGTCAGTTTGATGAGGTCCCACTTGTCTATGTTTTCTCTTATGGCATGTGTATTTGGGGTTTTGATCAGGACTAGGTTGCCAGTTCCGATTTCCACAAGGGTATCTTCTACACTGTGTTATTTGACCATCCACATTGCATACTCCTGCTTCTTTTCCCTTCATTTACTCCCAGAATGCTCTGATGTCCTCATTCTTTGTTCCTTGCTTTGCTCCTTTCCTTTTCCTTATTTCCTGTCTTTTCTCATGCCTTAGAGTTTTGTGAAATGGATCTCATAATTCAGCTCCATTGGTGGCACTCTGAATCTAAACTGTTGCTGACACCTGGTGAGATATACAACTTATCACCCCTTTTTACTTCTTTTTCTTATTATTGCAGTTAACAGATCATTTTGGGGGCTGGTTTGTTTGTTGATTCTTAGAACTAATCAGTGCTCGAATCTGGGGGCACTTTGATCTTGGACTTCCCAGTCTCCTGAATTGTGACAAATAAATCTGTTTATCATAATTACCCAAAATGAAAATATCAGTGCCTATGTTTTAAATAAACATTATGTCGACTGACTTTTTAAGTAAAATGTGTTTCTTACCTTCTGCTAGTTCATCTACTGTATTTTCAACATTTTGATCTGTAGTCCAAGGCAAACAAACGTAATTCTGTGGAACACTCTCAGAGAGACTCTGTAAAAAGTAATAGGGTGTTTAAATTTTTTAAAGGGATGCATGAATAATCCCTAATTATTTTCTTTTAAAAATCTCAATTTCTTATTTTAAAAGCAATTTCACTTAAAAATAAGTGAAGCATGTATAGAAAACGAAAATATTTCAAGAGAATCTCATCTACACTGTTCAGATGCATCTATTATCTTCATGCGGCTCTTTGCTCTGGGCTTCTAAATGAAACATATTCATGGGAAACATAGTAATATATGTGCACATTGACACAAGAACTAACTTTAAAATACCTAACTCTACTCTAAAGTTCCTACCAATAATATGATGGAATTAAAATACAACATGCTTGCTATCATACAAACATCATTAAACATTTGAAATATTGCTAGTGACAGAAATGTCTTAGTGCTAAAATAAGACACACAGCATGATAAGAATCTTGAGAGTATGTCATGTTGAGAATAAACAGAACATTTTCAAAGCTGCTTCATTTAGGTAAACATAGACTTTTGAAAAAAGTTCAATAGTTTTGAGAACAGTTTTACTGACAGGAAAAAATGGTTGAATAAAATTATAAAGTAGCAAGTAAAACTGTTATGTTTAAATAAAAGCAACCAAATACTAAGTATACTATGAAACTCTTTCCCAGTTAAGGCATAACTTCAAAAACATATAGAAAGCCTTAATAGAATAAGAATATTTATTCATGAAGCATCTAAAATGTGCCAAGCCTTCTCTTGCACTTTTTCTTTTCTATACACAATAAGTGGATGATGGTCACCCCACTTCTTGCTTTCTGATCATTCCAGGATGTTAGGGGCAATGATGACTAGATCTCCAGAATGCCTTCCTCCTAGACAGTCACAGGGCAGTCTCCATCTCATCTTTAATCTGGCAACTTAAATGTCACATTCAGAAAGATCTCCGACTATAGAATTTTGCACCCACTGTCATACCCACCCTTCATGTGCCAAATCACCATACTCCAATAGGTTTTCTGCAGGAATAACCTGCAGAAATTTGACATCCTCCAAATTAAAAACCCACATGCCTGTGCTAATCTTTTCATTCTTTTCTTGACACTATTGCCTTCGGGTTTATTTTTCAAAGGGGATCCTCCGTATTATTTTTTGGAGATAAGTCAGAATTTATTAGAAGACAAGAAACCTCCAGGCAGCAGCAGGAGGGGAACCGACAGAGGGTTGCCCAATCCTCAATATTTTTGAAGTCACTGGATACACCATTGTGACAACACTGTCGTACATTTGTGTACACATGCTCCAGCTTACAAAACGTTTGAAAATGTCTTAGCATATGTGCTTATTACACATACCTAAGAGGTAGATACTAGCACCATTTTTTAAATGAATAAGGTCACTCACATCCAAATAGGTTAAGTATTTTTTTCAAGGTTCCATAGCCAGGAGACTAACATGTCTTTTGATTTCCACTCAATGCTGGTACCACTAGGAAGCAGTTCCTTGTTTCTAAGAGGAGTGGCTCTTTCCTCTGTTTTCACCATTGTCATTTTGGAATACAGTCTTAATATAATAACAACAATGGCTGTTCCAAATGGACTCAAATGCGTTCCATTTTTGAAAGTGATTTTTACTTATAAAAACACCACTAACCCAAATTCCCCATGGTTGTCCTTCTCCTGAAGTGTTCCCTACAGATCTATCCTGAAGAATCCAAATATATCAACGCTTTCAAATTCCAGGTACTACCTTTTCCAGTCTCAAGTTGCAAAAAATCACAGGCTGAATCTCATTAGAACTTTAACACATCCAGGTATACCACAGAATCATACATTTGGCTGTATTCTGGCCTGGAATAAGTCACTCTTTAGGTTTTAGATGAAGTTAACTTCAGAATGCAAGTTGATTCCTCATGATTTCTAAGTCGTATTATTATTATCTTTTGCACTATACTACAATGGCTTCTTCAATGAATCCTGCAAATTAGCAGAATTGTACCATACAATTTGTCACAGAGGAGTGACAAAACAAGAGATCAGGCCGAAGACGACACATGAGTCAAGTCAGAACAAGAACTTTCCCCTTCATGCAATGGGGCTCCACCCAATGAAGCAGGTGAGTTAAGTCCTCACAAATACAGACTGCAAGGGTGACCCTGTCGGCAACATCAAGATAGAGGAATATGGGGCAGCGGGAGGCACATAATTATTTTGGTAGTTATGGGCTGAAAACCATAAGAAAATAATTCTTGATGGGCAAATACATATGGTAGAAAGTAAAGTCAAACATTCTCCTTAATGTCTCAACATGATCCAATGCTTCTACTTTAAATTAACAACAATAACAACAATATACAGTACCTCAGAACTAAAACTTAATTCCACATCTTCCTTTTGTCTTGATGGTAAACTGAATGCCATATCTATAAAATGTCATTCACAGAAAAATTTATGAGAACATTTATTACTGGAAATTTTAAAGACATACTCAAGTCTACATCCAGTCATGAATATTTTAAAACAATAAAACAAACAGCAAAAGCGACCTTCATAGAGTTGAAGGAGTTTTAGGAAGAAGTTGATACTATAAAGAAAAACAAAAAAAAAAAAAAAAAAAAAACAGTAAATGAACATTGTCTAAGTCAATATCTGTCTGGGGATGGGGAGACACCTCTTATCAACAAGGGTGCCTGAATGATGCACATTTGTATACCTAAGCCTTAACTGTACCCCACAATTTTATAATAAAAAATATGTTTATAAAAAAATGAACATTGTATTTGGGTATGCAAACATTAATCAGTTTTGGTATATAATAGGATTTACTCACAGAACAATTTTCAGAGGTATTTACTAACTTACCACCTTGGTAATTTTTGTGCACAAAAATAAAACTGTCATTGTTTGTTTGCTCTTGTGGAGCACATTCAATAATACCAATACCATTTTCTATTGTTCCACTTGCTGACTTGGTTGCTCCCTCCTATTAAAAACAAAGAAAAACCAACATCAGAAAACATGTATTTCCTTCACTCCCTCACCCACTCTGTCAGTCAGCAAGACGACAAATATTTACTGTGTTTCACAAACCATAGGCACTATCCTTGGAGAAGTGAATACATAACTACAAGCCAAATGCTGCCTCATATTCAAGTGAAGGTAAAGATATAGAAAAATTAAAAATAAAGAATAAGTCACAGGTTCTACAATTAAAATGGACAAAAGGCAATAAGGAAACAAAAGCGAAAACAGTCAGTTCTACTTGGGAAGCTCAGGCAATGCTGCAAAGTTAGGGCCTTATGCTCAACGACACACAAAGTGAAAAATGAAGGTGTGAAAAGCTTCTAGATTGGGTAGCATAAGCAAAAGCATGAGGCCTGAAACAACAGAGCAAAAGAGGGGTGGCAACATGATGTAATCAAACTAGAACAAAATCACATGAAATAATGTGTGGAGTGACAAAACAAGAGATCAGGCCGGAGCCGACACACGAATCATGTCAGAACAGGAACTTGCCCTTTCACGCACTGGGGATCCACCCAGAGAGGCAGGTGAGTTAAGTCATCAGGCGCCCCTATCGGCAACATCAAAATAGAGGAATAGAGGGCAGGGGGAGACACAACTCAAAAAGATTGCTTTCGAATGATATAAGGTGGACCTCAAAAAACATAAATTTATTGATTAAAAATGGGGTAATTATTCTTACATTTTAAAGCTTCAGTGACCTTCAAAGTACTCTCCGATTGATGCAATACCCCCATTGAGACACTTTTCTTACTGTCAATGTGGATGCCTTTTAGCACTTCCACTTTTTTATTTTTGTTTTTGTTTTGAGTGGAGTCTCACTCTATCACCCAGGCAGGTGTGCAGTCACATGCTCACAGCCACCACAGCCCCGATCTGCTGGGTTAAGGTGAGCCCTTCTTCCTCACCCTTCCAAGTAGCTGAACTACAGGCATGTGCCACCATCCCCAGCTAATTTTTGATTTATTGTAAAGATGAGGTCTCGCCAAATTGCCCAGGTTGCTCTTGAACCCACAGGCTCAGGAAATCCTCTCACCTTGGATTCCAAAGTGCTCAGATTATAGGTGTGAGACACCACGCCCAGCCCTCTACTGATTTTCTGTTTCACCTCTTCCACATCAGCAAAATGTTCTTCTTTGAGGACTTTGATCATCTGGGGAAACAAACAAACAAAAATATCTGAAGGTGAGATTGAGCGAATAAGGGAGGTGATGAATGGGAGGGTCATGCTGTTTGGGGTCAAAAACTGCTCAATGTGCAATGCAGTGTGGGCAGGTGTGCTGCCATGATGAAAGAACCATTCACCTGTTTGCCACAACTCACAATGCTTCTTCTGCAAATCATGAGGCGCCTTCTCAAAAATTCTAGATAAAAATTTTTGTTTACTGTTTGAACCACAGAAAAAAATTCTAAGTGTACTACAAGGGCCTGCCCTCCAAAACATAACTCTGGGCTCTTTGGGTCCCCCCTCCTAAGTCAGAGTGAATCAAGTTAACAAGATATGACGAAAGGTAAGCAGGTAGAAAATACAGAAATTGGTCAGTGACTGGAATGGCGATGTGAGGAGGAAGGGCTAGAGTGCAGGACTCCTGATTCAGTGTTTTAGTATTATTTAGAAGGTGGTAATTTACTGTGATGGAAAAACCAGATGCAAAGATCATAAAGACTCAGGAAATGGTGAAGGGCGATGTCTTAAGTTTGAGACATATCAAATTTGAGCCACCAGAGGACTTAGAAGGCAAATCCAAATAGACAGACTGGGAGTAGGAATAGGTCACATTTTTTCAGGAAAAGCATATGGTGTTAAGAAGATAAATTTCCTCACCTTCAAGTAGTTCATAGTAATACAAAAGTTTTTCAAATGATTATTTAAATAACAAAATATAAATAGATGTAAACTTAAAATTTTAGACCATGATACAAGAATGTTGAGTGGATACTTTTAAAAACTATAATGCAGGTCAGGCGCAAAGGCTCAAACCTGTAATCCCAGCACTTTGGGAGGCCAAGATGAGAGGATTGCCTGAGCTCACAGGCTGAGACCATCTTGGGCTACTTGATGAGACCTCATCTAAACAATAAATAAAAGAAAACTTAGCTGGGGCGCGGTAGTGCACATCGGTAGTTCCGGCTACTTGGAAGGCTGAGGCAGAAGGATCACCAGAGCCCAGAAAGTCACCGCTGGGGTGGCTGTGAGTGTGCCACTGCACTCCAGCCTGGGCGATAGAGTGAGACTCCATCTCAAAAAATATATATATACACATATGATGCAAAATCTTCTGAAATTAAAGTCTTTACCATGTGATTATTAAGAGTATCTGCTTCAACCTGGTTGCTATCTTGAACAAAACATGAATTCTTCAATTAGATGAAGAGTTTAAAATGTGTGCTTAACAAAATGAATCTGAAAACACAGAGAAATATTCTTGTAATATAGATTGAGAAAGGGATCCAATTTCATAAATGTCTACAATTTTTTTCTTTTTAAAAAATCAGCAATGAGGTATTGTTATGTTGCCTAGGCTGGTCTCGACCTCCTGGGCTCAAGAAATTCTCTCACTTAGGGTTCCTGAATAGCTGGGACTACAGGTATGAACCATTGTGCCCAGCTAAATTTATATAATTTCTTATATTATTTTCACCTAATTACAGAAGTAAGGATAAAAGTAGAGAAAGCATTCTCCTAGAAACGATATAATTCCAAAAAAAGAGATGTGTCCAGGAAACAAAAATGTTGTGCTCTGTGCTGTGTAGTTGTGAAACTGAAAGGCATCAGAGAGATTCCATGATGACAATCATGAGTATCCAGACTCATTAAAGATTCATCGAGGCATAAGTATGATAAAAGTCATCTTAGTCTAATTTAGAACTCACAGTAAGAAGACTTATTCAAATTAATCTTGACAAAATTTAATATTTCCTCTATGGTGGGAAAGCTTTTTCTCATATTATTTTCCTGTCACTAGTATTTTCCAACCCGTTATTTTTTCAGCCTCCACCCTCTTAAAGTTTTGATCAATCCTTTGTTATCTGCCCAAGTAAAAACTAAGATTAGAAATCCAACACTCATATTACTGTCAAATGTTTTTGTCTGACCTACTACAAACATATAGCAATGATGATAGTTAGAGTAAATAATAACCCAGAAACTAGATTCAGATCAAGAATATTCATTCCTCAAAAGATCAATTTACCTTGGTGCCATTATCATCTGGTGTAGATTGTGAGTGTTGACTACTCAGTTTGCCGGAAAGCCTTTAGAATAAAAATATATGACAAAAATGAGTGGGTTCATTTATTCAAAATCAAAACCTAGTGGTTCATACCTGGGCGACCCCACAAAGGAAGAAAACAAATAAAATCAGGGGGCAAGTCAGCTATTTGTATGTTAAATGTTGTTTCTTAATATAATTAAAATATGATCCCAATTTAAAAATGATGGAGTTAACCATTCTCATCTCCACTTCTACCAACCTTTGATATATTTCACGAAAACTCAACCTTAGTTCCCTAAGAACTAGTGAGAGTCAATAGTTTAGCAGAGTCTGACAATAATTCATACTCACAAATTGTCTATCCTGAAGGCTGAGCTGAAAGTCCCATTAACGGCTGAAATAACTTTTGTTATCTGAACTGGAACTAACCTAATAAGCTAAACCAAGTTAGAGAAATATACTGCCTCATCGTCATTATCTGGTTCAGACACTAATCTATGTCAACGTAAAGCAGCAGCCTTGGGTTTTTTTTTGGTTTGGTTTTTTTTTTGTTTTTTTTTTTTTTTTTTTGAGTTGGAGTCTCACTCTGTCACCTAGACTGGAGTGCAGTGGCCGCTCCCGACCACCGCAGCCTCGAACTGCTGGGCTCCGGCGATCCTTCCGCCTCACCCTTCCACATAGCTGGAACTACAGGCATGCGCTACCACCCCCAGCTGATTTTTTTTTTTTTGATTTATTGTAGAGATGAGGTCTCGCTGCCCAGGGCGTCTCGAACCCACGGGCCTGTAGTTCCAGGCAATCCACTCACCTCAGCCTTCCAAAGGCGCGGGATTACAGGCTGAGCCACCGAGCCCGGCTTTTTTTTTTTTAACTGTAATCTCACCCCATCCCCCAGACCGGGGAGCAGTGGCACACTTGCAGTCACCCAAGCATCGACCTTCTGGGCTCTGGTGATCCTTCCACCTCAGCTGTCCACCATATGGCTGGAACTACAGGCGAACGCTACCACAACCTTGGTTCTTTAGCAGTGGAATCACTTAAGCAGGTCACATTGACTCCCCTTACAGTAAACCAGTATAGGAGTCCCACCCAAACGGCTGACATTTGGTAAGCAGAATGTACAAAAGTCAAAGTACAAATGTACATTCTAGAGTGGGAATACTCTTCCCAGAATGATTAAAACATTCAAAATTATAAAAATCCAGTTAATTTCCCTATATAGATCGTGCCTTATTCAGGTCCACATAAACTAGCAAGTCTTTAAAAACCATCATAAGCACTCAGATACCCAAGGAGAGAAACTGGCTAAAAATCTGAGTCCTGGAAGTTGTATCGCTATTTCCTTAAGTACTTTGGAAATGCCTTCCAGTCTATGGGCTACCACTTCCATATTTCTCTTCTGCAGCGATCGACGGCAGTCCCCAACCTTTAACTCTTCAGCCTATGAAAACACAGCTTTCCGAAAGGATGGGCTAAATAAACAACAGCAGAAGGTGTCTATTTCCCTGCCTCTGGCAAAGAAGTTAAGAATAGAGTCTCAGTCGTCTGCCTCCAGTGTAGGCTTGTTAGCAGCTACCCAACTGAAGCTCCATGGCGGGTTTGCCAGCCAATCCTACACCTACCCAGCCCTACCTGGGCCGCCTGGCCGCCGCCGCGGAGCACACTGTCTGAGCCCGTGGGAGAGGCGGAGACCACCGCTCTGAAGGCAGACACCACCCCCACTGCTCTGCCGCCAGCCGAGTCACCGACCCCACAGCCACTCCCTCACCCCCCGCCCCCAGACACACATATCCACACGCACACTCTCAGGAAAGCACGCAAAGCCTTGGAGGGCGAAGCCTTCACAGGGAGAGAGACGGAGACATCCGGAAAAGCAGGACAGAATAAAGGAGAAGACGTGACGGGGGTCAGACATACACAGAGACCTAGAGAAAAAGAGATGCAGCCCAGAAAGAAACAGGCAGAAAGATCCCCAGAGACAGGAAAGAGGGAGGCGGAGGTTTGGGGGGACCAATGCCCCTCCGAGCAGGCGGGTTCACAGAAAAGTTGAAGCCTGGGCTCCGCCAGCACAAACTGTCAGGGCTGACCGGGTGACAGCTCCCACGTGGTCCCAAAGTAGAATCCCAACTCCCACAGTGTGCTGCAGGGGGAGGCAGGAGCCTACAGGAGCCTGTCATCGCTGGCGGCAGCCTCCAGTCCTCAGACTCAGGGGACGGCCACCCCTGCTAAGCCGCTTTAATCCCAAAGGATCTGGCCAACACAATAAAGGGGTTCGGTGACGCTGGGAGTCTTCGGCGCCAGCGAGGATCGTGGCGCGGACACCTCAAGAGCCAGTCTGGGATACGGCGAGGTTCCCAAGGAGGGCGGTGTGGGAGCCCTGGGGCTTCCAAAGGCAGCGCCGCTTCTTGGTTTCTCAGGCTGCCTGTGAAACCCCACGACCGCTCCCCCCGAATCCGGAGACGACAGTCACGGGGCAGGGGGCCTGGGGGGATGGACGAATGAGAAAAACGGCAGCGGGGTGCTCGCTCCGGGGCCTCCAGCCAGCCCATCGGAGCCCTCCCGCAAGCCGGCGCCGGCGCCTCCTAGTTACGGGATCCGGTGCCCCTGCCCTCCGGATGCTGGCTGCGTGCTCCCTGGAGCCGGCAGAGGCTTCCCTGGTGTCCCTTTTCATGGCGGCACCAAAAGAAGCGGCACAGCGAGAGTCCAAAAGCCAGGGAGGAGCCGGCGGAGGGCGGTCCTCCCAAAGTGGTCTCCCATCCAAGCTCGAGCCGCCAGCCACCCTGCTTAGCTTCGCTGTCCCTGGCGGATCCGGAGCCTGTGCCGCATAAAGGGCTGTGGTGACAGTGGCCATCTGCGCTCCCTACGAAGGGTGCTGGAATCCCTGCAGCTAAGGCCCGCCTAATGCCAGTACGCAGGGCCCCTTGGGAGATAGGCGTCCTGAACCTTGCCGCCAATCCGCGACCCCACGCATTCCCCTCATCTCCGCGTCCCCCTAAACCAGCGATCCGTGGGAATGTCCCGAACCTGCCGCAGACTCCGCGGACAGCCTGGGCGCTAAGGGGAGCCCAGGTGAGCCGGGCCTAGGTGGCTGTCCCGGGGATGGGAGGGGTCTCCTCCCACTTCACAGGGTCCCGGCTATCCAGGCAGTCTCCCACCCCAGCTGACGCTCCCGGGCCTTTGGGAAATGCCAAGCGCCCCGGATTGTGCTCCGCCAGTTGACACTCCAGGGCTCCGGAGGATCACACCGTGATCCTCGACTCCCATCCGCCCAGCTGTCCCACACCCCACCCGCAGCCCCACGACAGTCTGCTACCCACTCCTGCCAGGCACCCACTTGCCCCAGTCACCTGGGGTGAGACCAGTGGCACTGGCAACGAACTCCTGGTCTCTCCCATCGTCCTGGCTCACAATTCTCCCCCTCCTTCACCTGGAGCATCCACGGGGATTATCTGATTATAATGCAGAGAACAAATATGTCTTTCTCTTGCTTTTCTAAGTAAGAGGATACAAATTGATGACCACTTCTGAAAAATATGCCTTAAAAAACTAAGCATTTGGGAGTTCCAGTAAGATGGTGACAGCATAGGTGGATTTGTGGAGATTCTCCAAACGTGAGTTCCCAAAAAGACTCTTACTTTTCTTCCCCCAACCCCCTGCCCACCTCCAGCCACACTGGTCTGAGGCCCGGGGACCTTCGGTCCCAAGCAGGGCCAGATACCGCCACCCCGGCTGCTGCTGCTCTACTATATGTGACGTTTGCCATGCCGGAGTCCCAGGTCTCGGCTCCCTCCCTGGCTACATCGTCTCGCCCAGCACCCAGCACCAAGCTGCCGGTCACCCCAGGGAGGCTCTGGATGCCCGCCCCTCAGAGATACCAGTCCCATTTCTGGCTGAAGTACCCTGTAAGGGACCCAGGGCCATTCTCACCGCCCACCACCTGCTCTTTGGAGGTTTGAAACTCAGGAGCTCTGGGCTCACCCTGGCTGAGGCACTCAGCGCAGCGACCCCACGCTGATGTAAGGGCACAGCCTGTGTAAGGAGGTGCTGATCAGAGGCTCTCAGCTCCAGAGAAGGAACTCCCGACCCCCTCCTCCACCCCAACCTGCTGGTGGCACCCTGGATCCAGCGCCCAGCTGTGCAGCTGATCCCCAGTGCCTCTCACTCCAGCATAGTCCATCACAGTGGATCGCACAGGGACCCAGACAGGACCCAGATGAGCAGAGAGAAAAGATCTGCGAAAAGTGAAACTGCCACCTCAGCCATTCTCCGGGCAGAGATTTGCATTGCCCCACCCACCTATCAGCTGCCTCCACTTCGGTTCCTAAGGTAACGTCGCTAAACAGGAGACAAAGCCCCTCCCCTGCTGAATCAGACAAAGGCAACATCGCAGACTCGCAAGCTGTGAGTAAATCTAGCTGCCTGCAAGGAAAACAAAGGGGAGAGTCTGGTGATCAGATCTCCTATTTTGACTTTTGATTTTAGCATTTTGACTGTTAGTTTTGCTCACTTTTGTTCACTTCCTGATTTACACTATCTGTTTCATGATTTTATTGGTCTGTCTCTGTGTAGCTACCAGTACTCTATAGGGAATTTTGCTCACGTGTTTTTTTCACTTCTCTCCAGCCTTGTGCCTCTTTTTCACCTGTTAGTTGGTATGTATGTCTGTTTTCCCTCTCACTCTCCTCTCTAACTTCCTATTGACCCCTCCTTCCTCCATTATATTCCTCTTCTGTACCACCTTTTGCTCCAGGTAACAAACTTACATACCGCTGCACAGACAGATTATAAGGCAGTGGGAAATAAGTTCCAGTGTGCTCATACACCTGTTGGTGGATGCTGGAATCAGCATATAGATTCTGAATCACAGCTTCCCCCTCATTAAACCTCAAAACTGCAAAAAGTACAGCCCGCAGTCCACACTCCAACCTTAAAAGTGAACAAAGCCAGAGGACCCTCACAAGGAAGAACAGGAGATTGCACAAGTGAACAAAAGCAACCCCATCTTCCCTGAAAAACAGAATTAAAGAAGGGGAGGGAAAAAGGGGAGAGACAGAAAAATCTACATAAATGAAGAAAAACCAAAAGAAGAATATGGTTCCTTCCCAGACCCCTGAGAGGGCAGACACTAAGAAAACTGACTTCGGAATGCAAACAATGAAGAGCCCCCAGAATGACTGGTCCCAAACTACAAACCTAGATATCAAGACATTAATGGAGAGATTAAAAAGAATTGGGAAGACACAAGAAGAAACTAGGAAGGAGCTGATATCTGAGATAACAGTAGTAAAGAACACTGTGAATGAAATAAATAACAAACTGATAAGCATGGAAAGCAGAATTACACAAGCAGAAGAAAGAATCTCAGAGCTTGAGGACCAAAATATAGAACTAACCCAAACTCTTAAAAACACAGAAAGCAAGCTCAAAAAGACATAACAAAACCTTCAAGAGATGAGCGATTACTTCAAGAGACCGAACCTAAGAGTAATTGGCCTTCCTGAGGCAGAAAGAGAGACAGAGAGCACACTGGAACTTTCCATGAGCTCATTCAAGAAAACTTCCATAATCTAATCAGTGATGCAAAAATTCAAACACAAGAGATCCAGAGAACCCTTGCAAGACAACAAATGAGAAGACCAACTCCTAGACATATAATAATTCGCCTAAACAAAGTAGGCATAAAAGAAAAAATCCTTAAGGCAGCAAGAGAAAAAGGCCAGATCACCTACCATGGAAGACCAATCAGAATAGCAGCAGATTTATCTACAGAAACCCTGCAGGCTAGGAGAGCTTGGAGCCCTATCTTCAAAGTCCTAAAAGATAAACAATTTCAACCAAGAATAACCTATCTGGCCAAGTTAAGCTTCATCAGTGAGGGAGAATTAAAATCTTTCCCAGATATCCAATCCCTAAGAACTTACGCTGCCACCAAACCACCTCTACATGAAACACTTAAGAAAGTACTAAACACAGAAGAAAAGGAAAAAAGAACAACGTTCTTCACAAGAGTACAGGAAAAAGAATAAAATATACATGAACCAACCCCAAAACCAAAAAAAAGACAAAAAACCAAGTGGAAGAACAACAACACTATAAGAACTCTATGATAGGGATGAGCTCTCGCATTTCAATAATTAGCCTGAATGTGAATGGACTAAATACACCACTGAAAAGACATAGAATGGCAAAATGGAGAAAATATCATCAGGCAACAATATACTGCCTTCAAGAGACCCATCTCACTAGAAAGGACATGCACAGACGCAAAGTAAAAGGATGTGAAACAAATTTTCAGGTGAATGGAACACAAAAGAAAGGAGGAGTCATGATCCTAATTTCAGACAAAATACCATTTAAGCTATCAAAAATTTTTAAAAATACAGAGAGCCACTATATAATGATAAAAGGTTCACTCCCTCAACAAGAAATATCTATCCTAAACATATATGCACCCAACATAGTTGCGCCAACTTTCATAAAGCAACTTCTAGGAAAACTAAAGAAAGATATTGACTCTAACACCATCATAACTGGGGACTTTAATACCCCACTCACAACCCTAGACAGATCATCAGGACAAAAAAAATCAGCAAAGGGATCCGGAACCTCAATGTGACCCTTGACCAAATGGACTGAATTGATACCTACAGAACAGTCCATCCAAAGACCACAGAATACACATTCTACTCATCACCGCATGGAATGTATTCTAAGATCGACCACATAATTGGCCATAGATCAAGCATAAGCAAATTTAAAAGGACCGAAATTTTACCATGCACCTTCTCGGATCACAGTAGAATAAAAATAAACATTAACACCAACAAGGTCCCCCCCAAAACCCACAAACACATGGACACTAAACAGCATTTTGCTAAATAACTCCTGGGTCAATGATGAAATCAAAACAGAGATCAAAAGATACCTGGAAACAAATGAAAATGAAGAAACATCTTACCAAAATCTCTGGGACGCCTTGAAAGCTATAGTAAGAGGAGAATTTATATCCCTACAAACACACATGAAGAAAATGGAAGGAACACAAATTAATAGCCTAACAAGCCACCTAAGGTAGCTGGAAAAGCAAGACCACAAAGACCCTAATTTCAACAGAAGAATCCAGATCACCAAAATAAAAGCCCTAATTTAATTTTTAAAGGCAAACGAATACAAATGAATTTAGAATTTATTGAAGTGTCTACTGGTTCTTCTGGGTTTATTTCAGCATGACTTGTGAATACATCAGGAACGTGAGTCATAAAGAATCCAAACCTTTGACATTATTTCTACATTAAAATCTCCATGACTTCAGATAATCGTATTTATGATCACTTTAATACCATAAGTCATAGGTTACAAACTAAACATGCTCCAACTCATGAGTCAGTCAGATAAAGTAAAAGGATGAGGCAGACTGGCTCTAAGAATCCTAGCATTTATTTTAACATCAGTTTTCTTACTGGAGTTGTGGCATCTCAGTGGCAGAGGAGAGACCTTTTTCTTGTAAGAGTACTGCTACTATTTCAGTAGATATAGTTGATGGTTGAGGTGCAGCAATGCAGATCCAGAATTAACAATGAACAATCTGAAAATCTGGTTGGAAATCCAGATTTTTAAGATGAAATCTTTTGAATGTTTAAGTGTTGAATCCTTAAAACGTCCCCTATACCAAATAAAGACCCACCAAAAGCTAATTGTGACCTATAGGCCACTAATTTGTGGCTCAGATATAGATTTGCTGGCATGGTGCCTTTCTGAATTAAAAGGTCTTTCTCAACAATCTTGTATCCTGAAGATTTACAACAGCAACAATACCCCAACAACCACCTAAGTCTACAAATGAATGTTTTAATAATGCTTTCAAAATTGTCTGTTAACTTTCCTCATATTTTTAAGTTCAAAATCTTCTTCATTTAAAAAAGGCAGATACAAAATGTATTTCATCATTATTTTATTTACTACATTTTAGATACATGTATAGTCTGTTTCTGTATGATTGTGTTTGTGTGTTTGCGTTCACTACAAGCAGACTATGAAAATAATGAGCAAATCTAACTTCTATACCACAACCAAATATTAAAAAAGTAATTTGTTCATTAAAGTGAGTTTAACCATAAATATGAACCTGAATCCCCCTGTCCTTAGCAGACTACCCTCCTAACTATCTCAACAAACACCAGACTTGCTCAAAAATTACTGGTTCTCCTCAATAATTAGAAAAGAAATGGGAACTAGGAATTGTTCTAAAACATATTTTTGGGCAATTCAACAGTGTTAGCTAATAATAGTGTATTCATTTTCTATTGCTGTCCTCACAAATCACTCTAAACTCAGTAGCTTGAAGCAACATACATTCATCTTATAGTTCTATAGGCCAGAGTCCCATTTTCATCTATCAGGCTGAAGTCAAGATGTCCACAGGGCTACATGTCTTTCTGGAGACTCTAGTGAGTAAACCTGTTTCCTCACATTTTCCAGCTTCTAGAGGCTGCCTACGTTCCTGCTCATGGTCTCTCTCCATCTTCACAGCCCATAATGTTGCATCTTCCGGTCCATCTTTCATAGTCACATCTCTCTCTTCCAAGTCAGGAAAAGTTATTCTCTTGTAATTAGATTGGGTCACCTGGATAACCCAAGACCATGTGCTCATTTCAAAGTCCTTAACTCTAATCTTATCTGAACAGTGCCTTTTGCCATTTAGGTAGCATATTCACAGGTTCTGAGGATTAGGATATGAACATCTTTTTGGGGGCAGGGGAACATTACCCTATCACAAATTGAAACAATAATAACTATTGCTTATTGACTGTGTATTATGTTTTAACTATTATATTATTTACATGCTTCATCTCATTTAATTCTATAAACAACATATAAGGCATGTAATATCACTTCAGTTTAAAGATGAAGAAACTAAGGGTAAAGGGTTAGGTCAATTGCTCATGGTCACAGCTATAGTGGGCAGTAAGACAAGTACTCAAAACTAAGAAGGGCTCTGTCTGACAAACTAAAATGTCACAAAATGTTCATGGAGAAAAGGGGGCCCAGGAAAAATTATAATTTGATTTGGACAAACTGAAAAGAAAAGCTCTTTGGCCATTTTCTATCTTGTTCTTATTGTTTGCTGTTGATGTATTTTGCCATATTTAATGAACCTATATGGTATCAGGTAATAATTGCTTAATGATTATGACTTCTAGAAAAATTCTGAAATCAGCTCTCATTAGGCTAGAGTGAAAATTTGCTTTCATAGAGTTCCAAGAACACCAACAAAGCATTCTGTCTTCTTTGAAATGTAATGCCATATCACCTTGATCCAAGGCCTGCATTAACTATTAGAGTATCGTAAATTTTATAAGCAATTTTTCAGCAGAAAAGAAAAATAACACACAACAAAAACAAAATAAAGCTTTTTGGGGTTTTTTTGAGTTGAAGTTTCACTCTGTCAGCCAAGCTGGAGTGCAGTGGCTGTGAGTTTGCCAGCCTTGACCTACTGGGTGATTCTTCTACTTCAGCCTTCCAAGTAGCTGCAACTACAGGTATGCACCACCATGCCCAGCTTAATTTTTTATTTATTATAGAGACAATGTTGGGTCAAGTTTGCCCAGGATAGTCTCAAACCCTGAACTCAGGCAATCCTCTCATCTTGGCCTCCCAACATGCTGGGATTACAGGCATGAGCCACTGCACTCAGCCCAAAATAAAGCATTAACACTTCAATGTGCACATCCTAATTAGAATGTGCACAGAGTAACTGAAATGTTTCAGAAACGGTGAATGTATCAGTAGAATTTTCTACAGGACTTTCTGGCTTAATCTCTTACAATTCATTCACACTAAACTTGCTATCATATGACCGCCTATATTTTTGTACATACTCTTCCTTCTTCTGGAAATATCTTCTCTCACTTCATCTCCTGAAATGTCTGTCCATCCTTAAAAACCTCAATTTCAATGTCACTTGGTTGATGATGTGCAGCCATACCCAGGCTTCAGTCAAATTTCTAACTGCCTTCTGCAGGCTCGCACAGCTCTCTGCACATTTCTTTGTTATAAATTGCACCACATTGTGCAGTACTGATTGATTTATACTACCCCCATCTATTAAATTGGACAATAACCTTACCCTGCACCCATATTAAAGCCCTGGCAGAAAGAAATGTGTGACAGCTTATGAGTTTTTCCACAATCACTCACACAGTTCTTACACAACATATTTTTACTGCTCTAATGCTCTCTACTCTTATTCTTCAACTTGATTCTATTTATCTGTACTTAGCTGATGTGAGTTAATGAACTATACATGATATTCAATGTCTGTAGTAGTCAGACTCTACAATGGTCTCCACTGCTATCCATCTCCTGATAGCCTGCCTTTGTGTAATCCCCTACCCTTTAGTGTAACCTGGATCCAGTGATTGGCTCCTAATCTGCCTAAACAGCAAAAGTAATAGGATGTCAGTTCTATGGTTAGGTTGCAAGAGATGGTGATTTCCATGTTGTTAGCAGGCTTCCTGTCTTTACTGGTCTTCGTGAGGCAAGCTGCCATGTTGGAAAGGCCCACATAGCAAGCAATTGAGGACAGCCTATAGTCAGCCACCAGTGAGGAACTGAATCAGCTAACAACCACACAGGTGAGCCTGGAAATAAATCCTTCCTCAGACCCAGTTGACACTTCAATTGCAGCCTTGTGAGAGACTGAAGCAGAACACCTAGCTATGCCAGACCCATATTCCTGACCAGCAGACACTGTAAGAAAGCACTATCCAAGTAGTCAGTGTAGCCATGTCTCACCCCGGCAGAACCCCACGTGTGAGACAAGGCTCCTGATCAGAGAGAAAAATCTTAATCTTGGGGCCCAAAACCATGACTTGTCATGAATGTACACTTCAGAGGCACCCTGGGCTGGGCAGAAAAGTAGAGCAGCAAGATAAGGAGGTTACATACCCACTGCAAGATTAGATCAGCAGCAGAATGGGAAGATGTACTCTGTTCCATGGAGCACACCATCAAGGGGCATCAAAGATGGGCCTAGCCCACCTGTTGTCAGCACCCACATGTGTTTCTTGGGGGTCTCAGGAACCAGCATGCCTAGCCTATCTCTGCCACCATTAGTGTTTCTACATGATTCTCTAGGTCCGTAGGGTTGGAACTCTATCACTGTTGCCACCACCAACATCACAAATACTGAGGAACCAAGGATCCACCCATTTGACCTGTTCCTGCCACTACTACAGCCAGCACCTTAGAACATTGCCTGAAGGAAAGTCCCATCCATGTCTGCCACTGCTAGTGCCCACATATGCCACCTGAAAGTCCAAGAACAACCAGGTCTAGCCCACCAATGACACCACTGGTGCCTGAGGACCAGCCCAGCTGGAATCCCTAGCAAAGTCTCATCACAGCCTCTACTAACCAGTCTGAGTCACTGAGGAGCTCATAGACATAACAGAAATCACACAGAGTCCACATTACTGTGTCTAACCAAAATCACAGTAAAAGCACCCTACCCTATAGACTACAGACACATCTGTAGAAAAAAGGTCTTTCTCTATTAAAGCCAATCCATAAAACAGGAAGAATAGACTTTTACACGAGATGCACAGATATCAACATAAAGACACAAGAAACGTAAGCATACAAAGAAACATGACATCTACAAAAGATCAAAATAATTCTTCAGTAACAGATCCCAAAGTAAAGGAAATCTATGAAACGCCTGAAAAAGAACATAAAATAATGATATTGGAGAAGCTCAGTGAGATACAAATGAACAAAGATAAACAATACATAAAAATCAGAAAAACAATTCATGATTTGAATAAGAAATACAACAGAGACATTTTTAAAAAAACAGAAATCTTGGCAGTGAATAATTAACAAACAAAATTAAAAATACAAAGGAGAGGTTCAACAATAGACTAGATCAAGCAAAAGAAATAATTTCTGAACTTGAAGATAGGATTTTTTAAATAATCCAGTCAGATCAAAAAAGAAAAGAAAAGAGAGAAAAAGAAAGAAAGCCTATGTGACAGACAGGAAGCAAAGTGACCAAAATTCAAATTTTGAGAATTCCAGAATAGGAAGATAAGCAAAAGCATTGGAAGTGTTAAAATAATAGCCGAAACGTTTTCAACTCTTGCAAGAGATATAGACATTCAGATACAGGAAGCTCAAAAAATTCCCAGATAGATTCAATCCAAAAACACCTTTAAGGCAAATTATAGTGAAACTGTCAAAAGTCAAAGACAAAGAGGGAATTTTAAAAATGCAAGAGACAGCATCAAGTCACACATAAGGGAATCCCAATCAGACCAACAGTAGACTTTTCAGCAAAAACCTTAAAGGCCAGAAAAGAATGAGACAATATATTCTAAGTGAAAAAAAAAAAAGGATTAGCCAAGAATACTACACCCAGTAAAGTTACCATTCAAAAATGAAGGAGAAATTAAGTATTTCCCAGATGAGCAAAAACTAAAGGAATCCATCATGACTACATCAGCCTTAAAAGAAATATACTAGGTAGTACTATATCTGAAAGAGAAAAAAAGATGCCTAAAGTAATGAAAACATACAAAAGTATAAAACTCACTGGTAGATCAGAAACACAAATGAGAAAGTAGCAGAACATTATCACTACACACACACCACAAAAAAACTCCATCAAATGTAAAGGTAAACAATAAAAGAAGAAAAAAGGAACAAAGATATGCAAAACAATCAGAAAACAATTAACAAAATGGCAAAAAGAAGTCTCACTTATCAAAAACAAGTTTGAATATAAATGGTTTAGATCCCCCAATTAAAAGACACAGAATATCTGAATGGATTAAAATACCAGACTCAACTACAAGAAACTCATCTCATCTATAAAGACATACATAGAGTGAAAGTGAAGGAATGACAACAACAAAAAGTCCATACATATGAAAACCAGAAGTGTGGAGGAGCAGCTATCAGACAAAACAGAGCTCAAGTTAAAAAGCTTAAGAAATAACACAGGTTAATATAGAATGACAAAGGAAAAATTTGTAATTGCATATATGCTCAACAGCAGAGTACCCAGATACATTACCAAAAAAATTACAGCTGAAGAGAGAAATAGACTCTAATACAATAATAGTTGGTAAATTCAACACCTTATTTTCAACATTGGGCAGGTTATCTAGACAGAAAATCAACAAAGAAAGTTTGAACTTAATCAACACTACAGACTAAATGAACTTAAGAGACATATACAAAACATTTTATCCTACAGTGATAGAATGCAGACACACATGATTCTCATCATCACATGGAATATTCTACAGGATAAAGCATATAGTAAGTCACAAAACAAGTTTCAAAAAATTTTAAAATACTGAAATCATATAAGATAACTTATCAGACCAAAATAAAATAAAATAAGAAATAGATAACATGAGGAGCTCTGTAAACTGTACAAACAGAGGGAAATCAAGCAATATGCCTCTGAACAACCATTAGGTCAATATAGAAATTAAGAAAATTTTAAAAATTTATTGAAACAAATAAAATGGCAACACAACACACCAAAACCTATGAGACATAGCAAAATCACTGCTAAGAGGAAAGTTTATAACAATAAATGCCTCCATTAAAAAGTAAAAAGAGTTCGAGTAAATCTTACTAGCATTGCCTCAAGAAACTAGAAAAGCAAGAATAAACCAAATCCAAAATTAGTAGAAAAAAAGAAACAAAAAAAAAATCACAGCAGAACTAAACAAAATAGACTAATGAACAATAAATAAAAAACAAAGAATTAACAAAATGAAAGTTGCTTTTTTTGAAAAGATAACATAAACTGCTAGCTAGAATGACCAAAGAAAAAGAAGACCAAATGAATAAAATAAAAAACACATAAGGAGACATTACAACTGATATCACAGAAAGAGACCATTAGAGACTTATGACCATACACTAACAAATTAAAACAAAAACACCTGGCCAGGCACAGTGGCTCATACCTGTAATCCAAACACTTTGGGAAGGCACAGCAAGAAGACTGCTTGAGTCCAGGAACTCAAGACCAGCCTGGGCAACAGAGTGAGACCTTGTCTCTACAGAAAATAAAAATATTAGCCAGGTGTAGTGGCATGTACTTGTAGTCCCAGCTACTTGGGAAGTTGAAACGGGAGAATCACTTGAGTCCAAGAGGTTGAGGCTGCAAGCTGCAGTGAGCTATGATTACATCACTGCACTCCAGCCTGGGCAACAGAACAAGATCCTGTCTAAAAAAACTAAATAAACAAATGAACAAACTTAAAGGAAATGGATACATTCCTGGACGTGTACAACTTGCCACGTTTGAAACAGAAAGAAATTTTAAAAAAAAAAACATGAACACACCAACAGCAAGTAATAAAACTGAATCAGTATGAAAAATTTTCCCAACAAAGAAAAGCCCAGTACCGAATGGCCTTACGGCTTAATTCTACCAAACTTATACAGAAGAACTAACAATCTTTCTCAAACTATTCCAAAAAAATTAAAGAAGAAGAAATTATTCCTAATTCTTTCTACAAAGTCAGTATTACACTGATACCAAAACCAGACAAGGACACAAAAACAACAAAACAATAGGCAATATCCCTGATTAACATAGGTGCAAAAATTCTCAACAATACACTAGGAAACTGAATCTGACAACACACATCAGAAAGTACACCATGATCAAATGGGATTTATTCCAGGAATTCAAGGATGGCTCCACATAGGCAAATCAATAAATATAATGCATCATATATCAATAGAATGAAGAAGAAAAAACATATGATCATTTTGATACAAAAGTATTTGATAAAATTCAGTATCCTTTCATGGTAAAAAACTCTCCATAAATTAGGCATGGAGAAATAGACCCCAATATAATAAAGGCTACATATGACAAACCCATAGCTAACATCATCTTGAATGGGGAATAGCTGAAAGCCTTTTCTCTAAGAACTAGAATAAGACAATGATGTCAACTTTTACTCTTCTTATTCCACACAGTCCTGAAAGTCCTAGCCAGGACAAGCAAACCAGAGAAGGAAATAAAAGGCATACAAATTGAAAATGAGAAAGTCAAATTGTCCCTCTATAAAGACAACTGATATTATATATAGAAAAACCAAAAGACTCCACTAAAAATCTCTTAGAACTGATAAATGAATTCAGCAAAGTAGCAGGATACAAAATAACACAAAAAAATCAGTAGCATTCTATACACTAATAAATGAGTGACAAAAAAGTAATCAAAAAAGCAATAACATATACAATAGCTACAAAAAATAAAATACATTGGAATAAATTTAACCAGAGAGGTGAAAGAGCTCTACAATAAAAATGACTAAACACTGGTGAAAGAAATTCAAGAGGACATATACAAATGGAAAAGCATTCCATATCCATGGGTCAGAAGAATTAATATTGTTAAAATGACCATATTACTCAAAGCAATCTACAGTTCCAATGCAATCTCCATGAAAATGCCAATAACATTCTTCACAAAAATATGAGGCCACAAAAGACCCCAAGTAGCAAGAGCAACACTGAGCAAAAATAACAAAGCTGGAAACATCACATGACTTTAATTCAGAATATACTAAAAGCTAAAGTAACCAAAACAGCATAGTACTGGTATAAAAACAGACACATAGACCAACGAAACAAGATAGAGAATTCAGAAATAAATCCACATATTTACAGTCACATAAATAAAATAAATAATATAAATAAATAATAAAATAAAGAAATAAATCCACATATTTAATTTTGACAGAGCTTCCATCAACATACATTGAAGAAAAAATATCTTTTTCAATAATTAGTGTGTGGGAAAACTTGATATTTACATGCTGAAGAAACTAGAGCCTTATCGCTCATCTGCAAAAATCAACTCAAAGTGGATTAAAGACATATTACATATAAGATATGAAAGTATAAAACTACTAGAAGAAAACATAGAAGAAATGTTTCAGGATTGGTCTAGACAACAATTTTATGACTAAGCCTTCAAAAGCACAGGCTAAAAAAAAATAGGGTACATTAAATGAAAAAGTTTCTACACAGCAAAGGAAACAATCAATAGAGTAAAGAGACTATCAGTAGAATGGAAGAAAATATTTGAAACTATTCATCTAACAAGATTAATTACCTAGATTATACAAATAAATCAAACAACTCAACAACCAAAAAAATCACATTAAAATGGGGAAAGGATTTCAGCAGGCATTTTTCTTGAGTTGGAGTCTCACTCTGTCGCCCAGGCTGGAGTGCAGTGGCCGCTCCCGGCCACCGCAGCCTCGACCTGCTGGGCTCCGGCGATCCTTCCGCCTCAGCCTTCCGAGTAGCCGGAATTACAGGCGTGCGCTACCACGCCCGGCTGATTTTTTGATTTATTGTAGAGATGAGGTCTCGCTGCCCAGGCGGGTCTCGAACCCGCGGGCTCAGGCAATCCACTCACCTCAGCCTCCCAAAGGCATTTTTCAAAAGAAGACATACAAATGACAAAAAGGTATGAAAAATGTTCAACATCACTAATAATCAGGGAAGTGCAAGTCAAAACCATAATGAGCTGTTATCTCACCAAGTAGAATGTGTATTATAAAAAAATCAAAAAATAAATGCTGGTGAGGATGAGGAGAAAAGTAGACACTTATACACTGTTAGGAATGTAAACTAGTATAGCGATTATGGAAAGCAGTATGGAGTTTTCTCAAACAACTAAATATAGAACTACCATATGAACCAGCAATCCCAATCTGGGTATTTACCCAAAGGAAAGGAAATTAGTACATCAAGGGGGTTCCTGCACTCCCATGTTTACTGCAGTACTGTTCACAATAGCCAACATTCTTCAAGATAGACCATATGCTAGACCATAAATCAAGTCTTAAAAACTTTAAGGAGTTGAAATAATATCTAGTATCTTATCGGACCACAGTGAAATAAACCAGAAATCATCCCCAAGAAGTCCTCTCGAAATCAAATACATGGAATCCAGCAATCTGCTTCTGAATGATCTTTGGGTCAAAAATGAAATCAAGATAGGAATTTAAATTTTTCTTAAAATGAAAGATGACAATGACATGTTATCAAAGCCTGGGATACAGCCAAAGCTATCCCTAGTGGAAAATTTATAGTGCTTAAGGCCTACATTAAAAAGACTGAAAGATCACAACTTACAGTCACACACCTCCAGGAACTAGGAAAAAAATAAACAAAACACAACGGTAGCAAAAGAAAACAAATAATGAAGATTAAAGCAAAACTAAATACAATTGAAAAAAATACTTTTTCTCTTGAAAAATATAAACAAAATTGATAGACCACTAGCCAAACTGACTAAGAGAAGAAAAAAAGATTTAATTTAGGTAAATCCGAAATGAAATGGACACATTACAACCAATACCGTGGACTACAACAGATCATTTAAGGTTGTTATGAACAGTTCGGTGCTAACAAACTAGACAATCTGAAAGAAAAGAATAAAATCTTGAAGCTTTCGATGCTCCCAAACTTGAATCAGGACGAAATAGAAACCCTTAACCGACCAATAATGAGTAGCAAAGAATCAGCAATTAAAGTCTTCCTCCCCACCCAAGAGCAAAAATTCAGGACCTGATGGATTCACAGCTGAATTCTACCAATGGTTACATAACCCTACAAATACACTACAGAGCAGAAAATGTACTTACAGTGTTCCACACTTAGGTCTCAGCAGGCTGGATCCCGACCTCATGGCTGCGGAGATGTGGCCAAAGTCTTAGAAATATGAGCCAGGTGTCCAGGAAACTGCATCTCCCAAAGGCGCTGGCCTCGCTCCACTGCCGACGCGGCCAGAGGGCCTCACTCCGCCTCAACCGGGGGTCTCGCTCCAACGCAGTCCTGGGCCTGGCACCGCCGCTGCTGTGGCCGACTGTAGGAGACCTAGCTCCACTGCCGCCAGGGCCCCGGAGGTGGACTTCGTGCCGCCGCCGCCTTCTGGTGGCCTAGCTCCACCACCACTGCCGCCGCCGCCGCTGCCGGCTCGCGGAAGAGCTGGAGAAAGGGGCCTCACTCCGTGGAGGAGCTGGCTCCTAGGCGTTGAGCTCAACGGAGACTCCACGTAGAAACATCTGGGGTGGTGACCTGGCACAGCACCGTTGTAGCTTCTCCGCTTAGACCTGGAAGACTACTACAGCACGGGACTTGAGAAGCCTATTTATAGACCATGTATTCAAATGAAGGCTTGTGTAAGACTCATTTTGATTGGCTGAAAACTATACTCCTCTATTGGATGACACTGCAGTCTTTATCATCCAATCAAAATGAGTCTTTATAATCCAATCAAAATGGTTTTTGCAGGAGCCCTCATTTGAATATGTGGTTTATAAATAGACCACTCAGGTCCCTTTCCTTCAATACAGCTTAGTCTACGAGTTCGAGAGCAGTGCGTGCCTGAGGCCCCCGAAGAGGACACCGCGGCGGAGCGAGGCCCCCCGGCGGCGGAGCGAGGCCCCCCCCCCCCGCAGCGCTCTCAGTAATTGTGATCCCTGGGGCACCTGGCTCGTATTTCCAAACTTTGGCCACCTCTCTTCAGCCTAGCCTGCTGAGACCTCACCGTGAAACGTAACTACGTTTCTCCAGCTTTATTGTGTATTTGTAGTGTAGCCACTATTACAGTGTAGTTTAAGAGAGTCAGATACTTTCATTTTTATTAATAGTGCACACCAAATTATACTCACTATTATTTGTATGTTGTTTCTCACTACTAATTTCCTGTTGTAATCACTTTTTATAGTGTTTACAGTAAAAATACTTGAGATGTCTTGATTTGAATTCTAATTATCTTTATTGGGTATTACGTGGCTTTTTCGAAGATATTTCAAATAAACTTGCTTAAATAAATTTGATGCTATGGTTTATATTATGTTTCACTGTGTTTTTCAAGTTTTTCAATTGCAAGCATAAATATATCTATTATAGTTCTGGAAATTCTTTTTTTCTCTCACAAATCTTTAACCAAAGACTTAATATGTTCAGGGGATCCCCTGATATACCACAGGTTTACAAATTTAGTTCTAGAGTAGTGTTACAAGGCCTACTTAGTGATAGTTTACTTTTTATACTGAGGGAAATGCGGTTAATATAACCTATTCATGAAATGGCCAGTGGCCAAATATTTAAAATTGTGCTATACATTTTGCAGTCTCAAAAATTTATGATCATAACCTGTGACAAATATTTCCTTCTGAAAGTCTCTTGGATGCCTCTATTTGTGTGATAATCCATGGGCAGTCAACAATATGTTTACATGTAGCAGCTGCTTAATTTCTTAATAACTCAAGATTGATACTACCTTATTAAAATTTGATGTGGGTTTTATTCTTGTTTGAGTTAGCTTGATATTGTGTGTACAATCGTAGGTAACTTTATTGATGAATGTATTTAAAATAAAACATTTAAATGCCTCAATTCAAAAATGTATCAATCTGGAAAATTATGTGTGTGAATTTTCTACATCAACATAGCAGGCAAAGATAAGGGTCATTTGCTGTCCTCTGATGTTAATGAGAAAGTTCACACCTGTTGTTTGGGAAGCATGATTAAGGAACCTCTCCATAGTCTCCAGTGAAAAACTCAAGCCGTGTCATCATGTAAGAAGCCAACCCCTAGTATTCCTGTTTCTGCCTTTAGCTTTTCTACTTAAAGATGCAAGGTTTGTTGCAGTTCTATTCACAGTAGCAAAAACATGGAACCAACCATGTTGCCTGTTGAAGCTGGACTGTATAAAATAATGTCATGCATATACACAATGGAATATTATGCAGCCATAAAGAAAGACAAACATGACCTTCACAGCAACTTGGATAGATTTAGAGACGATCATACTCCATACTCAGTGATTCGTCACAGAAACAAAGAACAGGGTACCATATGTTCTCACTCATAAGTGGACCTTGAACAATTATAATACTATAAGAAAGAGATTGGCGGTAGTGGAAAACTGTCAGGGGAGGGAGGTGGGATTGGCAGTTGAGGGAAACTGCTAGGGGAGGGAGGGGCATCCCTCATCAACAAGGGTACCTGCATAATCAATGTTTGTGTACCTAACCCTGAATTGTGCATCGTATCTGCATAATAAAAGAAATGCTGAAAAGTTAAAATTAAAAATGCATGGTTTACCCCCCATTTTAATGAACGCAAATATTTTAAGGCAACGTTTGTTTTATGATTCACTGCAACATTAAGAAAGAGAAAAAATACCTGGCTAATGATACATGCAGCCACTTAAATTTGGTGCCTGACTCAAAATTAATTATAGCTTAAAAACTCAATTCTGAATTGATGAGCAAAAAAGTCACATACAACTTTCTTGACTTAGGAATATGGCTTAATCTCATATCCCTAAGCTCAGCTCATGTAATGATAAATTCTTGACTAGTTCTGAAGGCCCTGCTAATAGCTGTACATGAAACACTACTTCACATAAACTATGAGGCAGTCTCATGGGAATATACATACTAATGGATTCTTTTTTTTTTTCCTGCAAGCCCCAAGGATGAGTTTTTCTTTGAGTCTAAGTGCTCTTTAAAATTAATCAACCCTCATTTCTGGCCAAGGTCTTGAGCAAACATTTTGCTTCTTGAACTTTGGCTTGGGCAATTTCTCTTTCATTCTACCACAGAATTGTTCCTAGTCCTAGTGGCACGTTCATTCAATGTGAACCTGGAGGAGACACAGTTACTCTTTAAGGATGAGAACACCTGTAATTATATAGATTATTTAAAAGCAATGAAATACTCTTAGATAGGCTTTCCAAGCAATTTTTAATCACTCCATTAAACAGTGATACTTTGATAGTAATCCTACTTATTGGTTTCAAATCTGTTGTCACTTTCTGGATTGACATTTAAGTGAACCAAGGTTTATCTAACAGTGATTTACTAATTGAGACTAATACATCATTCTTAAAATTAATGTCATTCCTGAGAAGATGCAACATGAAATATATTTTACACTGATATTGATACTCTATTTTCATACTCTTAATTACTTTCATAGAATAATATAATATTCCTGAGAAGCACATGGATTTCCATAAGGAAATTGGGAGCTGTTCTAACATGCTAGAAAGGCAATCACATATGTGCAACTCCAGCGTGAGACTAAGGAATTGATAGATTCCTAGATTGATAAGAGCATTAAGTCTAAGCAGATTATAGAGAGCAATGGATCAGTCTTACAGAGGAGTGGTAAGTGTTTAGATCTGCATGTTGGATTTTTTTCCTGTGGTCTGGAATGTATTGAAGCTGTGTATGCCTTGAGGTAGATTAGTGAGGGAGCTATAGCAGTGGTCCTGGAGAGAGAAACTTGGGACTTTGAGCTTGACCGTGGCTGTGGCAAGAATGGAAAGCAGAGGACAGATCCAAGTTATATTTATGAATTAAAACACAAGAAGAAAGCATTTAGAGTCAAATACAATGGCATATGCCTGTAGTTTCAGCTACTCAGAAGGCTAAGGTCGAGGATCACTTGAATCCAGGAGTTTGAGACCTGCCTAGGCAACATAGCAAGACTTTGTCTCTTAAAAACAATTTGCTTAAAAAAGCATTTGGGATGATTTTCTTGTTTCCGTAATTGATGATTCCATAAATCAGGAGACAAAGGATGCTAGGATTGAGGATGGAGGCAGGATGGGGCACAGCTGGTAGATTATTTTGGATATGTTGGATTTAAGATGTCTTTAAGTTGACGTAGAGGAAATGCCAAGTTGGCGAGTGGATTGGGGTATGTACTATAGTTTTAGGCTGAGAGCAGAGAAAATAATCATCATGAAAACCAGAAACATGATTAGACTAAACCTTCTAATAAAAGACCGGGCACTAACTTTAACAAAACCTATATATTATTAATTCTCAAAGTTAATTTTTAGTAAACTGTGGTTCTGATTCCTTAGTGTGTGCAATCTCTCAATAAATCCTTGTTGTTTGAATGTTTCAAACTGACAAAACATTTTATATATTGTTTTATATAGATGTCCGATTAACTGTACTGCAAATTCACCACCACAGTCAGGATTCTCATTTTCAGCCCAGAAAAAGGAGATGAGCACCATGTTGCCCCAGCAGTCGCATAGTCTGATTTCTTCCTGTGTTTATAAGTAGAATTTGCTAATAAGCAAGGCCTGAAGGATAAATGTGAAGCCCTTCTGAGGATTATCCTTTCAAAATAGACATTCATTCTTTAAAATACTGTCTTAATTTTCTAATTCTGTTGTAACAAACTACCTCAAATGTAGTGATTTAAGACCACCCAGATGGGGGCCAGGTGTAGTGGCTCATGCTTGTAATTCCAGCACTTTGGGAGTCTGACACACAGGACTGCAAGAGTTTGAGACAAGCCTGAGCAACATAGTGAGACCTCACCTCTACAAATATAAAAATAAAACTAACTGGGCATGGTGGTGTGCACCTGTAATCCCAGCCACTCAGGAGGCTAAGGTGGAAGGATCATCTGAGCCCGGGAGGTTGAGGCTATGCTGAGCCCTGATTGTGCCACTGCACTCCAAACTGGGCAAAAGAGTAGACCATGACTTAAAAACAAACAAAAAACCTCAAAACTACCCAAATATGTTATCTTACAGATCTGGAAGTCAGTATTCTTTTTTTTTTATAATCAATATTTTTTATTATGATATTGTGGGGTACAGTTAAGGGTTAGGTATACAAATATGCTCCATTCAGGCACCCTTGTTGATAAGAGGTGTCTCACCATCCACAGACAGATATTGACTACCATTAATCCCATCTCCCTTCCCCTCCCCCCATAGTTTCCCACCACTGTCAGTCATTTTCTTATAGTATTACGTTGGATGTTCAAGGTCCACTATATGAGTGAGAACATGTGATACTCGGATCTTTGTTTCTGTGAGAGGTCACTCAGTATTATAGACTCTAGTTCCATCCAGGTTGCTGCGAAATTCATGATTTTGTTCTTTTTTATGGCTGCGTAGTATTCCATTGTGTGTATGTACCACATTTTTTTAATCCAGTTCTCTTTTGATTGACAGCATGGTTGGTTCCAGGTTCTTGCTATTGTGAACAACGCTGCAATAAACATACGTGTGCAGGTATCTTTTTTATAGAGTGATTTGAGTTCTTCAGGATATATTCCCAGTAGGGGGATTGTGGGGTCATATGGGAGGTTGATATTTAGAACTTTTAGGAATCGCCACACTGCTTTCCACAGAGGTTGCACTAGTGTACACTCCCACCAACAGTGTAGAAGAGTTCCCTTTTCACCACACCCTCTCCAGCAACTGTTATTTTTTGAGTTATTGATAATGGCCATTCTGACTGGAGTTAGGTGGTATCTCAGTGTGGTTTTGATTTGCATCTCCCTGATGATTAGTGAGGTTGAGCATTTCTTCATGTGTCTGTTGGCTGCTTGGATGTCTTCCTTTGAGAAGTGTCTATTCATATCTTTTACCCATTTTATAATGGGGTTGTTGTTTTTATCCATTCAGCACATTTGAGTTCCTTGTAGACCCAAGTTGTTAAGCCTTTGTCAGATCTGGAGTTGGCAAATATTTTTCCCAGTCTGTAGGCTGTCTCCCTGCTCTCTTGATGGTTTCTTTGGCCTTGCAGAAGCTTGTCAGTTTAATAAGATCCCACTTGTCTATCTTCTCTCTTATGACCTGTGGGTTTCGGGTTTTGTTCAGGAATTGGAGGCAAGTTCCAATTTCCATGAGGGTATATCCTTCATTTTCTAAGGTTCTTATGGTTTGAGGTTTTACATTTAGGTCTCTGATCCATTTGGAGTTTATTTTTGTGTATGGGGATAGATAGGGGTCCTGTTTCAATCTTTTGCACGTGGTCAGCCAGTTTTCCCAGCACTATTTACTGAATAGGTTCTCCTCTCCCCAGCGGTAGGTGGTGGAGGCTTTGTCAGGCGGTAGGTTGAGAAATTGAGGTTTTGCTTCTGGAATCTCAATTCTGTTCCATTAATCTATATGCCTGTTCCTATACCAAGCTGTTTTGATGACTGTAGCTTTATAGTAAAGTTTGAAGTCTGGTAATGTGATACCACCTGCTTTGTTTTTTTTGCTGAGGATTGTTCTGGCTATTCTTAGACTTTTTTGTTTCCATATGAATTCCTGTGTTGTTTTTTCTAGGTCTGAGAAGAATGTTGCTGGTAATTTGATGGGTATTGCATTGAATTTGTAGATTGCCTTAGGTGAGATGGACATCTTCACAATGTTGATTCTTCCAGTCCATGAGCATGGGATATTTTTCCACTTGTTTGTGTCATCTTTGATTTCTCTGAGCACTGTTTTGTAGTTTTCATTGTAAAGGTCTTTCACGTCTCTGGTTAGAAAATGCCAAGGTATTTCATTTTATTTTTGTGGCTATTGTGAATGGAATTGTGGTTTTTATTTGGGTTTCTGTTTGTTTATTATTGGTGTAAAGAAATGTGGTTGTCTTTTGCACATTTATTTTGTATCCTGAAACTTTGCCAAAGGCCTTTATCAGTGTAAGGAGGTTTTTGACAGATTCTCTTGAGTTTTCAAGGTACACAATCATATCATCTGCAAAGAGAGATAACTTGACTTCCTCTTTTCCTATTTGGAGACCCCTGATTGCCTTCTCTTCTCTGATTGCTTGAGCCAGGACTTTCAATACTATATTGAACAGGAGGGGTGAGAGTGGGCATCCTTGTCTTGTTCCAGTTTTCAGGGGAAATGGTTCCAGTTTTTGTCTGTTTAGGAGTATGCTGGCTGTGGGTTTCTCGTAGATGGCTCTCACTATTTTGAGGTATGTTCCCCGTATGCCTAGATGTTCGAGGGTTTTTATCAAGGAGTGCTGGATTTTATCAAAAGCTTTTTCTGCATCTAATAATATAATCGTGTGGTTTTTGTTTTGACATCTGTTGACGTATTTAATTACATTTATGGTTTTACGAATGTTGAACCAGTCTTTCACCTCAGGTATGAAGCCTATTTGGTCATGATGGATGATTTTTGAGATGTGTTGTTGAATCCGGTTTGCTAGGATCTTGTTGAGAATTTTAGCATCTATGTTCATCAAAGATATTGGCCTGTAGTTCTCTTTCTTTGTTGGATCTTTACCTGGCTTGGGTATCAATATGATGTTGGCTTCATAAAATGATTTGGAGAGAGTTCCATCTTTGTCAATTGCCTGGAATACCTTCAGTAGGATTGGAATCAGCTCCTCCTTAAATGTCTTGTAGAATTCTGATGGAAAGCCATCTGGTCCAGGGCTTTTTTTTGTAGGTAGTTTTTTTATTACGTAGTCGATTTCCTTGATTGTTATTGGTCTATTTAGGGTCTCAATTTCTTCTTGTTCCAGCCTAGGTAGGTTGTGTGATGTCAGAAAGTCCTCCATTTCCTTAAGGTTTTCAAGTTTGTTTCCATACAAGTGTACATAGTAGTCTCTAATGATCTTTTGTATTTCTTCAGGGTCAGATATGACTTCATCTTTTGTGTTTCTGATTGTGCTTATTTGGGTTTTTTCTTGTTTTTTTCTTGGTCAATCTAGCTAGGGGACCATCGATCTTGTTTATCCTTTTGAAGAACCATCTTTTTGTTTCATTGATTTTTTTGTATTATCTTTTTGTCTTCTATATCCTGAATTTGGGCTTTTATTTTGGTGATCTGGATTCTTCTGCTGAAATTAGGGTTTTTGTGGTCTTGCTTTTCCAGCTTCCTTAGATGGCTTGTTAGGCTGTTAATTTGTGTTCCTTACATTTTCTTCATGTGAGTTTGTAGGGATATAAATTCCCCTCTTACTACAGCTTTTAAGACGTCCCAGAGATTTAGGTAAGATGTTTCTTCATTTTCATTTGTTGCCAGGTATTTTGATCTCTGTTTTGATTTCATCATTGACCCAGGAGTTGTTTAGCATCATGGTGTTTAGTGTCCATGTCTTTGTGGGTTTGGGGGGGACCTTGTTGGTGTTAATGTTTATTTTTATTCCAATGTAGTCCGAGAAGGTGCATGGTAGAACTTCAGTCCTTTTAAATTTGCTTATGCTTGATTTATGGCCAATTATGTGGTCGATCTTAGAATACATTCCATGCGCTGATGAGTAGAATGTGTATTCTGTGGTCTTTGGATGGAGTGTTCTGTAGGTATCAATTCAGTCCATTTGGTCAAGGGTCACATTGAGGTTCCGGATCTCTTTGCTGATTTTTTTGTCCTGATGATCTGTCTAGGGTTGTGAGTGGGGTATTAAAGTCCCCAGTTATGATGGCGTTAGAGTCAATATCTTTCTTTAGTTTTCCTAGAAGTTGCTTTATGAAAGTTGGCGCACCTATGTTGGGTGCATATATGTTTAGGATAGATATTTCTTGTTGATGGAGTGAACCTTTTATCATTATGTAGTGACCCTCTGTATCTTTTTAAATTTTTGATAGCTTAAATGGTATTTTGAATGAAATTAGGATCTCCTTTCTTTTGTGTTGCATTCGCCTGAAAATTTGTTTCCTAACCTCTTACTTTGAGTCTGTGTATGTCCTTTCTAGTGAGATGGATCTCTTGAAGGCAGTATATTGTTGCCTGGTGATATTTTATCCATTTTACCATTCTATGTCTTTTCATTGGTGCATTAATCCATTCACATTCAGGCCAATTATTGAAATGTGAGAGTTTGTCCCTATATAGAATTCTCATAGAGTTGAAACAGGTGTTTTATTATGAGATTTCACATCTTGGTTTGGGCCTTCAGAGCAGAGGCCTGAGACACAGCAGCATCCGTACAACAAGGATGAGGTGGGTTTCCACTTGGGTGTGCTGCAGGCTTGTCCTAGTTCTGCATCTTTGCTCCGCTTTTTCTCGTTGTGCTTCTTTGTCTTGGGCAGTTGGATTTCGCACCCATTTCTGGTGGATGCTAGAAAGCAAATAAGATGTAACCTAGAAAGTTTCACCTGATGGCATGGAGGGTTACATCCCTACCCTGCCCCACAGTGGACCCCTCTACCAGACTGCGCTCATCCTGTGGAATATCACATGGGGATGTGGTAGCCCCTGCTGAGCTTCGACTCTTAGAGACGAAGATGCTGGGCTATGATGGGAAACAGCCTAGGGAACCCACCTTGCACTGAAGCCCCCCCGCTCAGGCTGAGGCTGCCTCTCCCCACCTTTGTCCCAAATGAGATAGTGGAGCAGTTGTTACGACTGCATCGCTTTTTCCTCAGAGCTACAGTCTCTCTGTCTGATAGTCTGTCCTTCCCACCAATAAATTTCCTGTCCACTTAGTTTCATCCTCACTGGGTTTGCTGTCTTGGCTTCACAAATAACCTTTTTCCCGTCTGATTCAGAATGGGGTTACAGAAAACAGTCCTGTCTCATGAGTACACACAGGGCATGTGGTGTGGCATTTTCAGGGCCTCCGAGGTGGTGGAGAGTACTTTCCAGGATGAGCCCATCAAATCTGAAAGCCCAGAAGGGAAGTCAGACTCCGCTCTCTGGAGATATTAGACTTTTTTTTTTAAATCAGAGTCTCTGTTGCCCAGGCTGATGTGCAGTGGCACACTCACAGCGATCAGTCATGACCTGCTAGGCTTAGGTGGTCCTTCCTGCTCAGCCTTCCAAGTAGCTGGAACTACAGGCACCCACTACCATGCCCAGCTTATTTTTTTATTTATTGTAGAAATGAGGTCTCACCAAGTTGCCCATGCTGGTCTTGAACCCCTGGGCTCAGGCAATCCTCTCACCTCCAGCAAGACTAAAAGGAGCTGATGGAGCCTCGACTCATGAGAAAACCAGCAGAAGCTGCTACACTTCCACTTTCTTATTTTTCTACGATTCCCAATGTGTCAGTTCGGACCACATGGAAGAAAAGGGGCTGCCTTAGGCGAGAGACACTGACCCTGTCCTGGAGACAGTCCTCCTGGGATGCCACTATGGAATGGCTGGGCAGGTCTTGAGGTCCGACCTCTTCATCCAGGGCTGAAGCTTCCTGGAGTGGCCAGCTGCTGACAGGCCCATGATGTTGGTGACCCAGAAGACATACAACAAGGCCACTACATGCTAATGGTTTATAGCTTTGGCTGGAGGGCTCAGCAGAACTATTATCTGTCTATATATACTTTCTATCTTGTGCATGTCCCCAATCTCCCTCCCTAGATTACAAATCCAAGTATTTATACCTGAATCACTCAGAGTTCCACTTGGGTTAGGCATATGACTGACACTCAATATATACCTATAATAAAATATTTGTTACTTAATTATTTTTCTTTGTCAGCATGGATACTTTTTTCCCTAATTCTGTAACTAGAAGAAAAGAGTTTTGTTGTGTTCAGTTTACAAATGTCTAATACAGACCAATTTTCATGTCCAGAGACCACATGAAATGGGCATAAGCCAGCTGAAGAAGTTTGAAAACACTAGCTACAGTCATTTTGAGAAATCTTGCTGAGGCATCTCTAAAGCCTCTGCTTCTGCTTGGAGGGAGGTTTGGGTCCACCCACCAAGACCCCTCTAGGGGACAGCAGCAAGGACCTACAATATACATGTTCAAAGAGTAGGACACAAAATGCTATCATGAACAAGAAGTATTTGGGAAAAAAAGGACTGTGCGCTCTCGGGAAGGGGAAGGAGGGAGGGTCCCTGGGGCCTCTGAGGTATAAATCGGCACAGTCAGATTAGGTGCTTACATTTATTTTTCTCATCAGCACGGACACCATGACTGGTAATGGAGCTGCCTTGCAGTAACTCATGCATGCGATAACAATAGAGGAAGACCAGGTGGGGGCCGCTGACTGCAGGCAGGCATGGGTGAGAGGACCTGGAGGGTGACCAGGTGTGAATGACTGCTCACTTATGTGGGCTCCCACGGGGTGAGGAAATGGAAGCCTGCATTATGAATCTATGGACAGGGAGGAGGCCCTCAAGATAATGACGTGCAGCTTCCTCATTGTACAAATGGGGAGCCGAGACTCAGATTGATGCAGAGACTTGCCCAAGGGTGCACAGCACACTGGTGGCAGAGCATGGGCCAGGTTTCCCCTGTGTTGTCTGCCTGCAGAGGGATTAACTGCAGGGGAAGGGCGCATGCATTGGCTGCACAGCCAGACGGCCAGGCTAGGATCACCCAGATCTGTGCCTCCTTCACCTTTCCCCTTCAAACCCTCTCTCTTCTCATTAACTTGCGCTCTCTCTCCCTCTCTGTCCTTGTGGTAATTTCCACCCGCTGACCCTTCAGAGTAGCCTGTGTGTGCGTGTGTGTGTATGCACGTGCATACAGACGCATGGAGGCCGTAGGCGTGCTAGCAGATTGTGTCTTCCCATGAGGGACTGGAAAGTTCTTGAAAGTCCAGCTTGTGTCACATGTGTGTACTGTGTATGGAAAAGCCTGTCCTGACAAACAGGCTCCACTGTCAATCCATTCTACTTGCCAGACAAAACTGGGTGAGTCAAGAAAAGACAGCTCCAGCCTGCTCACTCCACCCATCACTCCAGGGTGATGGTCCCTGTGTTTACTCAAATGAGCACTGAGTTAGGAGGCCTGGAGTCTGAGACACCTTGCAAGCTTTGGCTGATGTAATGCCCACCTCCTGAAGGAACCACTGCTATGGGGCTCAGCTCAGAATCATAATGTTATTTCTCTCCTTTTTTGCCGGTCCCAGGGCAGACTGCTTTTCTTTTGTCTCCTAAGTCACCACTACTTTCATTGTTTCTCAAAGTAACTGCACTCCCACATGAACCTGTCTTCCCAAGCACCACCTTCCCCATTCTCTTGTTTTTCTTGCTACCTTCTCTCTTGGTCCTCAGCTTCCTTCCCATCCATCCAGTAGGTGGAGAAGAACAAGGTTTGCGCATGGAGGCTCATGGCCAGACCCAGATGTAGCTTCTACCTACCATCTATTGGCCAGAACTCAATCACAGCAGGATCATTACTCCTGACAGTCACTTGCTGCCCCTCAGCTCGCTCAGTGCTCATTCTACCTGGAGCCTTCCTCCCTTTTTCATTTGACTAACCTCTACTCTACCAGCTTCCAAGTCAGGTTTTGGTTTTACTTCTAGGAAGCTTCCTCTGAGTCCTTGTCCCAGACTGTTTGGGCCACCATCCTGCACTGTACTGTATTTGACACCTCTATTCCCCTGTTGTGACCTCATCTCATCAGTTTTTTCTGATTAGATCATGAGATTCTTAAGACTGTTTTTGGTGTATTTTTAGTTTAACACACTTTATATAATAGATCATAGCCGGGCTTGGTGGCTCAGCCTGTAATACCGCACTTTGGAAGGCTGAGGTGAGTGGATTGCCTGAGCCTATGGGTTCGAGACCCGCCTGGGCAACTTGGTGAGACCTCATCTCTACAATAAATCAAAAAATTAGCCGGGTATGGTAGCACGTGCCTGTAGTTCCAGCTACTTGGAAGGCTGAGGTGGAAAGATCGCCAGAGCCCCGCAGGTCGAGGCTGCGGTGACCAGGAGCAACCACTGCACTCCAGTTTGGGCGACAGAGTGAGACTCCAACTCAAAAAAAAAAAAAAATAGATCATTGGTTCTTGGTAGAGATTATAACTTAGACTAATTTGGAGATCTAAACTTTCTGTCTGGGCTCTATCTCCAAATAATTAAATTGTTTTCTCTGAGCATGGGGTATAGATATTTTTTCAAAAGTACAAATATTCATTTATAGTTGAGAACCATTGTAAAGCAGATGACTTGGAAATGTTTGTTGAATGACTATAGTCTTCTTTCTAGAATTTAGTAATATAAAGGAGACTGGGTAGAGCAGTGGTGTCCCCTCTAGTGTTTTCAAACTTCCTCAGATGGCTTATGCCCATTTCACGTGGTCTCTGGCCATAAAAATTGGTTTGTATTAGACATTTGTAAATTGAACACAACAAAAAAGCTCTTTTCTTCTAGTTACAGAATTAGGGAAAAAATTATTCATGCTGATAAAGAAAAATAAGTAACAAATATTTTATTATAGGCATATATTGAGTGCCAGCCATATGCCTAAACCCAAGTGGAACTATGAGTGACAGGAAGTATAAAGACGTGGATTTGTAATCTAGGTAGGGAGACCGGGGACATGCACATGATAGAAAGTTATAGATAAGTATTTTTTCTGGATATTTTAAAGAAGTACATTACTAAGTGCAGATAATTTGAGAATAAGACAGCACAGCATACTATCAGGTGCTAATTATGCAGTGCAGAGAGTTTTGCAAGAAGAATGAGAGGAGGGAGAAACCACTCTGGACTAACGTCTCAGAGAAGGCTTTGCGAAGGAGTGAGACTGTGGTTCAGGCTGTAAGGGTGGCTCATGTGGACCTTGACATGGGCAGAGGGAGAGTGTGCCAGCCAGAGGGTTCCCGTGTGCAGATGCAGAAGAGTGATTGGTCATGTGAACATTTTATGAGAGATAGATCTGGCTGGGACAGAGACATTTGGAAGAAGACATGAAGTCCATGTGTTTGTGGACAATGGGCCCAATTCCGAGGGCTTTGACAGATGAGCTTTACGCACAGGACTGCTCATATTTTGGGCTACTGTGTTACACTCCTTCAAACCTTATGTTGAAATGTGATCCCCGATGCTGGAGCTGGGGCCTGGTGGGAGGTGTTTAGGTCATGGGGGCTGGCCCATCATGAAAGGCTTGGTGCTCTCTGCGGTGTAAGTTTGTTCTTGCTGTATTGGGGTTCGGGAGATAAGATTGTGAACCTCTGTTGCCATGTGACACACCAGCTCCCCTTCACTTACCACTATGAATGGAAGCTTCCTGAAGCCCTCTTCAAAAGCAAGTGCTGGGGCTGGGTGCGGTTGCTCACACCTGTAATCCCAGCGCTTTGGGAGGCTGAGGTGGGAGGATCGCTTGAGCCCAGGTGTTTGAGACCAGCCTGGGCAACCTAGCAAGACCTTATCTCTACAAAAAATAGAAAAAATAAGCTGGGCATGGTGGCATATGCCTGTAGTCCTAGCTACTCAGGAGGCTGAGGTGGAAGGATTGCTTGAGCACAGGAGGCCAAGGCTGCGGTGAGCTGTGATTGTCATCATCACACCACCATACTCCAGCCTGGGTGACAGAGTGAGACCCCAACTCAAAACAACAACAACAGTCATAACAACAAAAGGAGGTACAGCCTGCAGAAACATGAGCCACATAAGCCTCTTTTCTTTAAAAAAGTCACCCAGCCTCAGGTATCCTGTGTAGTCACACAAAATGGGTAGTCATCCTCCTCCTCCTCCTCGTCCTATCACTTTTCAAGTCCTTCTAAATGCTTTTATACATACTGCATCTCATCTAAACCTGATAATCATCTTCTGAGGTAGATATTGTTCCCATTTTTCAGACCATGAAACTGAGGTTCAGAGAAGGCACATAGCTTGTTTAGCCAACCCATGGCTGAGGGGTGATTTGTCCAAGCCCATGTGCCTCACCGCTGCTGGAACCTTCCTTGTCCACACTGGTATCCCCAGCCAGCCCCTAAGCCCAGGGGCTGGCACACAGCAGGTGCTTGGTGACATTTGTTGGCTAAATACCTAACTGATGTTCTGCGTTCTGAGCTTCCTTTTACGCAGTGGAGCCTGGGTGGTGAGTGGGAGATGTTCCCACTGGGTGCTGGGAGCAATGATAAGTTGTGCCCAGAAATATTTCCTCATGCATTCTCCCTCCAGGGAAGTTGACTGCAGACAGCTTTCCCCAACTCAAGTCACAGAAAATTTTTGTGATGGAGCCTGTAAAAAAAAAACCTACAGCAGGATGGGCTGGACACGGCCCTTGTCACTTGCTGACACCTTGGCAGCCATCACACACTTTGGTTTGGCCTGAGTACCTCTGGGCTCTGTTTGGGAGAAGTGGAGGAGGAGGTTTGCTGGGCTGGAGTGAGGTGGAGAGTGGAGGTGACCTCTGGCAGTCTCTCCTCTGGTGACACATTTAGCATAAAGGAACCATTATGCCAACTGTCTTCTTTGCCAAGGAAAAGAAGAGAGTCCTCAAGGTAGGGAAGGAGAGACCCAGCAAGGGCAGCGCTGGAGGGAGTGCAGGGGGCAGGAGAGAGGCTGCAAAGTGGGCAGGCGGTTTGGAGTTTGTCCTTCCATGATGACTGTGTGGTGCAGGCTCTAGGGAGAAGACAGAGATTCCGTGCTGCCCGTGAGCAGAGGCTTGTTGGCACAACTGTACCCAGCTGACCAGGCGTGGGTCCTCTGGGAAACCACAGAAGGCGCCTGACTGTCTTCCTGCACTAGACCTGGGTCTGACTGAAGACCCACAGAGACAGCCAGTTGGGTTTGAATACACTGTTCATGATCGGCTCATGGGTGTCTCCTGGGGGATTAGAAATTCCACAGTCAGCTGGGCGCAGTGGCTCACGCCTGTCATCCCAACACTTTGGGAGACCAGAATCAAGAGGATTGCCTAAGCCCAGGGATTCAAGAACAGCCTGGGCAACATGGCGAGATCTCATTTCTACAGTAAATAAAAAACCCAGCTGGGCGATGTGGCACATGCCTGTGGTTCCAGCTACTTGGAAGGCTGAGGTGAAAGGATCGCCTGAGCTCAGCAGGTTGAGGCTGTGGTGGCCATGAGCATGCCACTGCATTGAAGCCTGGAAGACTGAATGAGATTCTTACTAAAAAAAAAGTTAGCCAGGTGTGGTGACGCATGCCTGTGGTTCCAGCTATTCAGAAGGTGAGGTGGAAGGATCACCTGAGCCCAGCAGGTTAAGGCTGTGGTGGCCATGAGCATGCCACTGCACTCCAGCCAGCAACAGAGTGATACTCCAACTCAAAAACAAACAAGCAAACAAAAGTCATCCCCTGCCCTCTCTCCGCCATCTGCAGGAAGGAGACGGAGGAAGGAGGGCCCCTCTTCTTTCTTGGGTCAGTGTCATACCCATGTCTGGCAGTGATGCCCAGAGTGATTGTGGCTGTCTCACATCCAGCCTAAGGATGCAGCCAATGTGCAGAGTTGGGCAGAGCTAATGAGATCTGGGAGGAGTGAAGTCAGATCTCTGATGTTTTTCCCAGAGGACACCCTGCCCTGGACTTCTGGGTTGTGAGATGACAAATGTCCTCTGGCCCCAGTCCTTAAACTCTGGTTCACTACTCTCTCTACTAATAAGGAGAAAGTCCTCATCAGTACCTGGCTGGAATTGAATACTTTGTTTTCTTCTTTTTTTTTTTTTTTTTTTTTTTTGAGTTAGAGTCTCACTCTGTTGCCCAGGTTAGAGGGCAGTGGCATGCTCCCGGCCATCACAGCCTCTATCTGCTGGGCTCCGGTGATCCTTACACCTCCCCCTTCCAAGTAGCTGGAACTACAGGCGAGCACTACCACGCCCAGATAATTTTTTGATTTATTGTAGAGATGAGTTCTTGCCAAGTTGCCCAGACGGGTCTCGAACCCGCGGGCTCAGGCAATCCACTCACCTCGGCCTCCCAAAGCACGGGATTACAGGCTGAGCCACTGAGCCTGGCAGCTTTGTTTTCTTATCATTATATTTACTTGGTGATAATCATTTGTGGTAAACAATAGTGATGTTTCCATTTGTGTTAAAAATAGAAGTTGTCCTTTAAAAGCACATTTTTAAAAAATTCTTTGTATCATGGACATCTCCAAACATATATCATAAAGAGAGATGGGTACCACCATCCCACCTTCCATCTTCAACCATGACTGGCCTGTGGCCGGCCTCATTTCTCTATACCCCTCAATCTCAAACCCCCTGCTTCTTTATGTATTTCAGGGTATGAATTGCTTCTATGTGAGTTGACTGAAAGAACATGGTCAGTCATTGTGTAAGGCCTCCCTGGGTAAAGTGTGGCCTGGAGTGACGTGCCAGAACCCTCACCCAGGCAGCGCCTTACTGGTCAGCCTTGGCATGGCCATGGCACCTGGCTCTCCCTCCTCTGTATTTTTATCAGACTGTGGGCCTCTCGAGTAGGGTGAGAGTCCTGGAGACTCGTGTGTGGTGTCCCTGGAGCCTGCCTAGGAAATATTTGCTGAAGAAGTGGGACAAGCTAGCGGATTGGACTTCCTAACACAGATGGTGAGATAGGCCGAATTTTAAATGACCCCTGTGATGATTAATTTTACATGTCAGCTTGGGACTGGGCCATAAGATTCCTAGACATTTGAACAGACGTTATTCTGGATGTATCTGTGAGGGCGTTTCTGGTTGAGATTATAACATTTTCATCAGGAGACTGAGCAAAGCAATTGCTCTTTCCAATCTGAGTGGGCCTCTTCCAATCTGTTGGAGGCCTGAAGAGGAAAGGGACTGAGTACAAACGGATGTCTCACTCTCTGCTCAGTTGTCTTCTGTCTGAGGCATTGGTCTTCTCCTGTCTTCAGAACTGGCCAGGCTGAGACTTAAAACACCAGCTCTCCCAGGTCTGGACTTCTTAGCTTCCACAATCACATGGGCCAGTTCCTTACAAGAAATGCATACATACATATGTACATCCTATCAGCTCTGTTTCTCTGGAGAATTCTGGCCTTTGCCCCGTCACCCTCATCATCTTTACCCCTATGTCATGCCTGTGAGGTTGTACAGAAAAGGAGACTTTGCAGGCTGGGCACAGTGGCTCATGCCTGCAATCCCAGCACCTTAGGAGGTGGAGGCAAGAGAACTGCCTGAGCCCAGGAGTTAGAGACCAGTTAGGGTAACATGGCGAGACCTCATCTCTACAATAAATAAAAAAAATCAGCCAGGCATAATAGCACACACCTGTATTCTCAGCTGCTTGGAAGGCTGAGGTAGAAGGATCGCCTGAGTCCAGCAGTCAAGGCTGTGGAAGCTGTGATTGTGTCACTGCAGTCTAGCCTGGGCAACAGAGCGAGACTCCCACTCAAAAAAAAAAAATACTTCCAAGATGAGCCAGGCTGGAGAAGAGGATGGTGGCTCCCTGAGCTGTGGTAGAGAAGAACTAAAAGCCAAGACAACACAGGGGCTCCTCTTGCAGGCACGTGGGTAGGTGCAGGGTGGATGGACACTCACAGAGTCCGGGGTGGTGGGCTAAAGTGGGTCTGGGTTGGACCTGGCAGCAAAGTGAGGTTGGGAGAAATGCACGTCACAAAGAGTCGCCTGCAGCATCTGCCTGTGGTGCTCACTCCTATTCGCCTCCTAAACACCACTTTTTTTTTGGTTTTTTTGAGTTGGAGTCTCCCTCTGTTGCCCAGGCTGGGTGCAGTGGGACGCTCACAGCCACCACAGCCTTGGCCTGCTGGGTTCAGGCAAAACTTACACCTCAGCCTTCCAAATAGCTGGAACCACAGGTGCACGCTACCATGCTCTGCTGTTTTTTTATTACTATTATTGTTGAGACGAGGTCTTGCCAAGTTGCCCAGGCTGGTCTTGAACCCACAGATTCAGGCAGTCCCCTCGCCTCGGCCTCCCAAAGTGCTGGGATGACAGGTATGAGCTACCGCACCCAGCTAGCACCACTTTGTAACATTTCACAGCATCAAATGCTCAACCAGGAAAATGAAATTCATTTAGAAGGCTCTGGTATTTCACAGCCAGGGCCGGCGATGCTGCTCTAAGTTTGCCAAGCCAACAGCTCATTTTTGCTGTTGAATGAGTTGTAGATCTTATGACATGAGCAAGTCAATAAGAACGCTACCAACTTTATCCTAGTGGCATAATGTCTATTATGCAGAAAAAATGTCTAGTTAAGAAGTACTATCCGGCCAGGCTCGGTGGTTCAGACTGCAATCTTAGCACTTTGGGAGGCCGAGGCGAGTAGATTGCCTGAGCCCACTGGCTTGAGACCAGCCTGGGGAACTTGGCGAGACCTCGTCTCTACAATAAATCAAAAATTAGCTGGGTGTGATAGTGCGTGCCTATAGTTCCAGTTACTTGGAAGGCTGAGGAGGAAGGATCACCTGAGCCCAGCGGGTCTGTGCTGGGGTGGGCTGGGGTCTATGCTGGGGTGGCCTGGGCTGCTCTGTTACCCAGGCTGGAGTGCAGTGGCATGCTCATGGCCACTGCAGTCTCAACCTGCTGGGTCCAAGCGATCCTTTTGCCTCAGCCTTCCAAGTAGCTGGAACTACAGGCACATGCCACTATGCCCAGCTAATTTTTTTGATTTATTATAGAAACAAGGTCTCACCAAGTTGCCCAGGCTGGTCTTGAACCCATGGGCTCAGGCCTCTGCCTCCCAAAGTGCTGGGATTGCAGGAATAAGCCACAGTGCCAACCTAATTTTTGGATTTATCATCGAGACAAGATCTCACCTAGTTGCCCAAGTTGATCTCAAAGCCCTGGGCTCAGGGCATCTCCTCATCTCAGCCTCCCAAAATGCTGGAATTATGGGCATGGGTCACCATGCCTGACCTCAGGTTGCATCATTCTGATGACACACTCAGAGGCTTCTGCCTGTACTTTCAGAATCCCTAATCTTTATTGGTGAAGAAGACATCTGATTTTAGGAAATAGTGAAAATCTTAAAAAGTGAAGCCTGATGGACAAAGTACTGATCAAGTCAGGTGATTCTCAGTGGGTCATCAGCCAACATTTGCTGGGCTCTGAGCCAGGAGCTATGAATGCAGAGTTTTTGAGAACCCATTTCTCTGAAATAAACTTCTGAAACCTTAAAGCTGAAGCAGCATTTTCAGAACAAGCAAACTGCCTATCAGAGGGACCCCATTAGAACAGTTGGCTTTCATGTGAATATATGGATGGATCTGGACATTTCTTTAAAACTGGTCCCACCTCACTGCACTCCAGCCCGGGCAAAGGAGAGACTCCAACTCAAGAAAAACAAAAGACAAGTCTCATTCCTTTCTCCACCGAGGGCTCAATACTGAGTCAAAGTCTGCCACTTTAAGGAGCTTCCAGTAGTTTTTTTTTTTTTTTTTTTTGAGTTGGAGTCTCACTCTGTCGCCCAGACTGGAGTGCAGCGGCTGCTCCCAGCCACTGCAGCTTCGACCTGCTGGGCTCCAGTGGTCCTTCTGCCTCAGCCTTCCAAGTAGCCGGAACTACAGGCACACGCTACCATGCCTGGCTCATTTTTTATTTATTGTAGAGGTGAGGTCTCATCAAGTTGCCCAGGCAGGTCTCGAACTTGCGGGCTCAGGCAATCCACTCAACTCAGCCTCCCAAAGGCATGGGATTACAGGCTGAGCCACCGAGCCCGGCCAGCTTCCAGTTATTATCAGCTCTGGATTGGGTGTAGAAAATTTCGCAAAAGCCCAAATTTCACATCAATGTGTGATGGATGAATGTAAGAAAAAAAATGGTGATTCATTTTCAAAATGGTGACTTGTTACTTCCCTTCATGGTTCTCCTCCTTTCTTAGCAGGCTTTCTCTTTTGGTGGGCTTCCTTTGGTGGGCATTGAGACCCAATCAGAATCCAGAGACGTGTATTTTACCTTATTTGTGTAAAAACTACTTGTATTTTACCTTATTTGTACAAAATTATTGCTTAAATGACATCCAGAAAAGTGATGTAACCTCTGAAGAACTCCGCCAATGGAGAACCAGGGGAAGAACTTGTGCTTTAGGGCATAAATACGCTGGCTGTGCCTGCCTCGGTGTGCCTGCTCACCCGAGAGGCACTCGTTCTTGCGAGAACAAGACTAAAAGAGCTGCTTCACTCCCCCGATCTCTGAGTGTCGTAGTTTGACAATGAAACTGAGGAGAGTCAATTTCATCTCCCACAATGAACATACCAAAATTGGCTTGAAGTGCACTTTGTAGCTGCATTCCTGTAGGTGGGAGCTGCCTAACCAGAGCTTTTCTAAATGCATGAAATGAAAATACACTTCAGGTTACCAAGTAGTCTAAATGTGTCAAAGTCACAGAGTGGGAGGCAGGTTATTGCTGGTGGTAGAGGTGGCAGAGTCTGAAGCCAGGGCTGCCAGTGACCCAAGGACTCCCTCACACCCATGTGCAGCCTTCTGAGCCTCAGTGTTGACTGAGCCTTTAGCACACAAGAGACAGAGTGACACAAGCGTTATTCATCCTTCCCTCTGTCCCAGTGCACTGCCCTTATGAGTTTACTCACCATTAACGTGAATTCATTGGCACTAGTGCACATGAATAGTATAGGAGTAGCCTTTGGTCTTTTTCTGAGTGTTTGGTTCCTAAACCTCAGTATTCTAACCTGAAAAATGGGGGCAAGGCTGTCATGAGGGTCAAATGACAAAGCATGGGAAAGTGCTCAGCAGAGTGTCACATGGTGAAGTTTTGTAGGCACCCTTTCTCAGGAAGACACTGAGCACTAGTCATGTTAGTGGCTCCAACATTTGACCCAGTGTGAGGCACACAGCAAGGGTTCAGAGAGTGTCTACTGAGTAAATGAATGAGGGAATATGACTTCAAGTTATACTTCTTCACTGATTCAGGTAATCAGTGAACAAGCATTATTATGAGACTATAATGGAAAATGCTACTTTCAGTACTGAAGATTACTAGTAATAACTAAATTTTGAAGTCTTATTATGTCCCAAAAATTGAGCTTAGTATTTTTCAAACTTTGTTTTTAGTCTCCATACCAGCCCATTGAGGCAATGTATCCATCAGCTACTGCCACAATGATGCTGTGTAACAAAACACTGACAATCAGTGGCTTGCAACAACAAGCATTTTATTCCCCTTGCTCATGTGTCTGTAGGTCAGCTAAAGCAACTCTGAGTCCTGCTGTGGGGGGGGTGACTTGACTCCAGACTACACCTCAAGTTAGGTCTCCTTCACGTGTGTTCATTCTGAAGCCTTGCTGGAAGAGGCAATGGGCACAAAGAAATAACTTACCTCAACTAGTGGGTGGTAGAAGTAGTATTTGAACCCAGGCAATTAAATTTCACAATCATGCAGGCCTAGAGTGCACACACGAAGAAGGGATATTTGTTTTCTTAAATGGTCTGTATTTCTTTCATCCATGAGTTGCCAAAGCCATGTTGACATCAACCCGTCTAAGTTACTGTTCAACTATCCACCAGTCCACCCCTTCACACAGGCCCAGTATTCAGGTGTTCTTTCAGCTCTCCAAAATAACAGGCCCAAGTGCAATTATTGGGTAATTTTTTTAAAAATTAACGTCAAGGGGAAAATCACCCTCCAGTTAATCTCAGGTATGTATATAAACACCTTTGGAAAGTCCCTGGTGGAATTCCTATCAAAGTGGCATCAGGATTTTACTTAAAAACAGTTTGCTCTAGCCGGGCTTGGTGGTTCAGCCTGTAATCCTGCACCTTTGGGAGGCTGAGGTGAGTGGATTGCCTGAGCCCGTGGGTTCGAGACCCACCCGGACAACTTGGTGAGACCTCATCTCTACAATAAAATAAAAAATTAGCTGGGCATGGTAGCGCGTGCCTGTAGTTCTGGCTACTTGGAAGCTGAGGCGGAAGGATCGCCAGAGCCCAGCAGGTCGAGGCTGCAGTGACCGGGAGCAGCCACTGCCCTCCAGTCTGGGTGACAGAGTGAGACTCCAACTCAAAAAAAAAAAAAAGGAATCAGGTTGAGTCTAAGGCTGGTCTCTGCTGCATTAATCTTCACAGATTTTATGTGAGAAGCATTATTTGCAGGAGAACAAGACAGGATTGTAAAGTCCCCTCTCATCCCAGCTTCCCATCTGAGGTTAAAATCCTCCTGTTGTGGCCTCTGCACCAGTTGCCATGGCTGCTGAGCCCACGTTTACCACCTCAGGATAGGTGGCAGCTTCTGGGAGTGAGAAGCAGCCTGAAGCAGCACAGAGAAAGGGGGGAAAGGCACCACCAGGAAGCTCACTGTGCTGACACTCTACAGTTAACCAAGCGCTTTCAGTTCCACTTCTGGTTGTTTTGAGGAAGAGGGTGTTGGACTCTGGCCAAGGGGACATGGGCAGACAAAAGGCTGCAGATTCTATTCTGTTCCTCGGACCGCAGTTTCTTGAGAGGCTGGGCTTAGTGCTCCTTGAGCTGTGTCTTCCAAAATCCCGAGTGTCTTTCTCTGACAGATGGCCATCTTTAGCCAAGAGTCTGGCAAATGGGCCACTGGTGTGTCTTCTCACCTCCGGAATGTCTAGGTGGCTCCTTGGAGTAGTCACCTCCTGGCCACTGAGGCAGGCAGTGGCGCTTGAGGTCCTGCAGAGCCTCACCTCCCCCCAGAAGCAAATGCACTAAGCCAAGGCCGGGCCAGCCTCCGTGGCATGCATAAATACAATAGAGGGCGCCGAACCCACCATCTCCATGTCCTTGAGTATGAATGTATGGGCTGGCTCCAGACTGCCAAGTTCTTTAAAAATGTCTCTGGCAATGCAGCATTGCCAGACTTGCGGGTTTCTGCTTGCTTTCTTTTTTTTTTCTTTTTTTTTATAATCAATATTTTTTATTATGATATTGTGGGGTACAGTTAAGGGTTAGGTATACAAATATGCTCCATTCAGGCACCCTTGTTGATAAGAGGTGTCTCACCATCCACAGACAGATATTGACTACCATTAATCCCATCTCCCTTCCCCTCCCCCCCATAGTTTCCCACCACTGTCAGTCATTTTCTTATAGTATTACGTTGGATGTTCAAGGTCCACTATATGAGTGAGAACATGTGATACTCAGATCTTTGTTTCTGTGAGAGGTCACTCAGTATTATAGACTCTAGTTCCATCCAGGGTGCTGCAAAATTCATGATTTTGTTCTTTTTTATATGGCTGCATAGTATTCCATCATGTATATGTACCACATTTTTTTTTTAATCCAGTCCTCTTTTGATGGACAGCATGGTTGCTTCCAGGTTCTTGCTATTGTGAACAATGCTGCGATAAACATACGTGTGCAGGTATCTTTTTTATAGAGTGATTTGAGTTCTTCAGGGTATATTCCTAGTAGGGGGATTGCGGGATCATATGGAAGGTCAATTTTTAGAGCTTTTAGGAATCGCCACACTGCTTTCCACAGAGGTTGCACTAGTTTACACTCCCACCAACAGTGTAGAAGTGTTCCCTTTTCGCCACACCCTCTCCAGCAGCTGTTATTTTTTGAGTTGTTGATAATTGCCATTCTGACTGGGGTTAGGTGGTATCTCCGTGTGGTTTTGATTTGCATCTCCCTGATGATTAGTGAGGTTGAACATTTCTTCGTGTGTCTGTTGGCTGCTCGGATGTCTTCCTTTGAGAACTTTCTGTTCATATCTTTTGCTTTCTATTTGGAATCACCGCATCACACAGATGGTGTTTACTTGGAGGGGGAAGGAGAGAGGGAGGGGCAAGGACGAGGATCAAACCCACCGCTGGTTGCACATGCCTTGATCTCTCATTCCAGATTCGAGTAGTTGGAGCGGGGGAGGGCTCTCTTCCGACATTTCATTCATTCGCTTTCGCATGTGACTCCCAAGCTTCTCCTCCCTACACTCGGGGAGTAGTCGGATTTCTCAGGTATCAGCTGGGTGCCAGGAGCGAAGAGGGGGCGGCGAGAAGCAGGCGGAGGTTTGGCTGGACTCGGGCCTCCGGCGCCTCTGGTCGAGGGGAATCCAGGCCTGCGGAGGCTGCGCGCGGCTTCCTTCCCCACCCCGCGCTCCCGGCGCGGGAGTGGCCGCCGCGGCGTAGGCAGACAATGAACTTGCGAGCGCGACGAGCCAAGGCAAGTATGGGCCCCGCGCCCCTGGGTCGGGTACCCCCGAGGCTCCCGCGACCCCCAGCTGGAGGCGCCCCTCGTCGCGGTTGGTCCTGGACGCGCTCCGAGCGCCCTGCTCGCCTGGGGACGCTCGAGAAGGGCTGCCCGACGGCGGCGACGGCGCCTGGGCTTGCACGCCCCTCCCCAGCCGGAGAGAACGCCGTTAAGCGCTCGGGGACCAGGGAACGGGTGGTGGCACGGTGGCGCCACTGACAGCCAGAGGCCTGCGGGCGGCGCACGCCGCAGGGCACGCGCCGATCGGCAGCTCGGGAGAACGACCCCGGTAGTCGGAATCGGGCGCCCCAGCGCCGCCCAGCTCTGGGGGCCGCAGGCGAAGGGTGGACCGCCAGGCCGATCAGCGCCGGCCACAGTGCGAGCGCGGGGAGGAACTGGGATTACTGCGACGGCGCGCCCGCCCGCCTTCGCATTTTGGGTACGCCTCCAGGCGCGGATCGGAACAAATAGGCGGGCGTCAGCCACGTTCTCCGGGACTCCAGGCCCTGCCTCCGGAGCGCTGTGGCCGCTCCGGGCGAGGAGGGGCTTCTCGGGTGCCGACGCTCGTGGGGTCCGGCTCCGGGAGGGAGGGCCGCGGGGTTGGGCCTGCGAAGAGATCGGGAGGCGGCCCGCAAAGAGATGGGGACAGCCGAGCCCCAGGCGGTCTTTTGCTCCCCGCCCCGCCGCGTTCCTTCCCGGCGCCTCATCGTGTCCGAGAGGCGGCGTGGCTCGGGAGTGGCCGACCTGGGCGCAAGGCCCATCCGAGTCGCCCGGAGGGGAGGTGGGGGCGGCGGCGAAGCTGTGGGGAGCCGAGTGACCGCGGTCCCCGCACGGGGGCGACGCCGGCGGTCGTGGTGGGGTGCGAGTCTGTTGGGTCGCGCGGGTGTGGCGCTCTCGGCCCCTTTGGAGCCCCCCGGGGTGGCGGTCCGGAGGCGCCGGCGCGAAGGGAGTCCCGCCTTTGGGGGAATGAACAAAGAGCAGTGGAAGCGCCTTCCTGAGTCCTTCGACTGGCCGGCGGGGTCTCCCCTTGGCCGCCCCCTCGCAGTGCGGGTGCCCACGTTGCCCTGCGCCCCCGTTCGTCCCGCGCAGCTGGGTAGACGCGGGGCTGGGCCTCGGTGGCCGGCTGCTGGCATCTGGACGTCCGCGCCTCGCGTAGGAGGTTCTTGAAGCGGGCGGCGAGGGTAGGGTGTGGGCTGGCCCCTCCGGCCCTCGTCCTCGTGGTCTCCGGGCGACGCGGAGCGGCTGTGATAGTTGGGCTGTATCGGCTATTCACATTGCGAAAGTTGATGGCCATGAAGTGTGACTCCTGAAAGCCTCGCGAAGCGCCGCCACACGCCATGCAGTGAGACTGAGCCGGGGTTTCGCTTTGGTTCTGGGCTCCCTAGCGGTGTTCCAGCTCCTATTTCACAGCCGCGGTTCCTGAGCCAGGCAAGGTGCCTGGGGGATGAGGGTAGCCAGTGATGTTGCAGCATCTGCACCCCCTGAGGGGCCAGCGAGAAACTGAAGCCTAGAGATTTGCCCAAAGTGTCTCCTCACTCTCCCGTCATCCATCCAGATCTTTTCTGATCCCACCACACCCCGCCCCCATCTCACCATTGGGACATCAGGAACCCCCCTTTCCAGAACATGACACTTATGAATGTCACAAACTATACGTTGAACCAGGGTCTCTTGGTTGATACATAATGATATAATCGATCGCATATGATTTTGTTCAAAGTAGCACAGGGATAAAAATGCCTTATGGCGGGTGTGGTGGCTCATGCCCGTTAGCACTTTGGGAGGCGGAGGTGAGAGGATTGCTTGAGTCCAGGGATTCGAGACCAACTTGTGGAGACCTCATCTCTATAGCAAATGAAAAAATTAGCAGGGCATGGTGGCACATGCCTGTAGTTCAAGCTACTTGGACGGCTGAGGCAGAAGGATGCCTGAGCCCAGCAGGTAGAGGCTGCAGTGGCTGTGAGCCTGCCACTGCACTCCAGTCTGGGTGACAGAGCAAGACTCCAACTCAAAGAAAAATAAAGCCTTCTAATTAGGTAGTTTTTGCCAAGCTAGTTTTTCTCCCCGGTGGGACGGAAAAACTGCAGGAAGATTTTTTTCTCGACACCTCCTGGATAAGCACGCTGAGCCAGCGGGGTGAGGGACTTGCTGTGGTCTCTGTGGGGCACAGAGGTGAGCTGGAGGTGAGGCTTCAGGCCTAGATGTCCCTCCAGAGTCCCACTCCCTGGAGCCCTCTGCAGGAAATTCTGCAATGGCTTTGCACCTTTCCCTCTTGGACAGTCATGACTGCAGTGAGCCAGCATGTGTGGGCAGCCCCCAGAGCTCCTTCATCCAAGATATGACATAGGGTGGTGGGATGCAGGCCTGTTCTCCTCTCCCTCCCACCCATGGATCACACGTGCCTTGCTTTTCTTGGATGATTAGAGCTCTCCATGTCTGAGCTGCTGTCCTGGCTGGGGACCCAACACTGTCCCTGTGGCTGCTGTGACAGCTGCTGTTTCCTTCCACACCTTTCTCATCCCATGTTACTGCTGCCTTGTGGGTGGCCAGGAAAGGTGAGAAATCAGAAGAGGCTTTTGGCTTTTCACAGCCCTGAAAGGGTAGAGATTAATCCCTGCATCAAAAAGAAGCAATGTTTGCAGGAAAAGCGGGGAGAGTGGGAATTAGACTCTTTACTTGTTGTCTTAAGAAAAAGCAGTGGAGAAATTTCAAGTGAACCAGCTGGGCCTCACTAGGGGAAGCTGTGGATTGGTGCTGGGTTGTGTTTCTGGAAGGTGCCCTGCTAGTGGAGGGGAATGGGAAGAAGAGGGAACCCCTGGGGCTGTCCTGAACAGGTGGACACAGGCCCCCCCACAGGAAGCAGGCTTGACCCAGCTCCTGCCAGTGCAAGTTGACAGAGGTCTTATGAATATTCAAGATAATTCTCAAGCCTGGGTACTTACCTGTGGGCTGAAACTCTAGAAACGGAGGGTTAGGGATGTGTGCCCTTTCGGGAGGCCTGAAGCTTGACGCCTGACCCAGTGTTTATATATTGGGAAAGGGGGTGTTGCACCATCAGAGAGCTGCAAACCACAACAGGACAGGGCAGTCACACTCCTGTGGATGGATGTCCGTGGTGCCTACGGCCAGGTGCCAGAGCTGGAAACGAGGTCTGCACAGGCCCCTTCACATGCCTGTGTGTCATGCTTTCATCCAGTAGTCATTTAATGAACTCCCAGCCTGTGGAAAGTCAGACTCTGCATAAAGCTTTTCATCTCATTCCATTCACCAAATCAATCCCGCAGTTGAGCCTTTGGGATGATTTGATGGGGGTAGGATAGACAGAGTCCCAGTCCTCATCAGTGGGGAGACAACAGAATCACCTGTGTCCGACAGACAAGTGATCCAGAAACGGGGGAGGGGTGAACTGTGAGGGAGGGGAGGAGCTTCCTTTCCCGGGTGTGAACTTTGAGGTTCAGAGCAGTGGAGTGACTTGCCCAGGGTCACACAGTCACTAAGTGGAAAGTCAGTGGGTCTCTAAGCTCCCCTCTTGGCCTGCTCCTTCTTGTCCTCAATGCTGGGACTCCTAGAAACTCCAGGTGAGTGGACAGTTCTTGGAGTGGGCAGCTCTTACTTTTCCAGTCTACACATCCTGGCCCTGTCTCTCTTCCTGGGGCCTCAGCAGGCCCAATCATAGAGATGCCATTGGAGCCTGTTTGTATGTGGGAGGAGTTAAATACTCAAAGCAGGAAATTTTTTTTTTTCCTGAATTGGAGTCTCACTCCATCAGCCAGGCTGGAGTGCAGGGGCATACTCATGGCCACTCCAGTGTTGACCCGCCGGGCTCTGGTAATTCTTCCGCCTCAGCCTTCCAAGTAGCCAGAACTACAGGCACACATTATCATGCTTGGCTAATTTTTTATTTATTGTAGAGACGAGGTCTCACCAAGTTGCCCAGACTGACCTTGAACCTGCGGGCTCAGACAATCCACTTGCCTCAGCCTCCCAAGTGCTGGGATTACAGGCTGAGTCACCGAGCCCAGCCCCCTTTTTTTTTTTTTGACTCAGAGTCTCATTCTGTCACCCCAGCTGGAGTGCAGTGGCACAGTCACGGCCACCACAGCCTCGATCTGCTGGACTCAGGGGGTCCTTCCACCTCAGCATTCCAAGTAACTGGAACTACAGGTGAAAGCCACCATGCCCAGCTAATTTTTTTTATTTTTCCTGTTGTTGAGACCAGGTCTCGTCAAGTTGCTCAGACTGGTCTGTAACCCCTGGGCTCAGGTAATCCTCTTGTTTCCACCTCCCAAAGTGCTGGGATTACAGGCATGAGCCACTGCATCCGACTAGGGTCTAATCTTTACTGAGACGACTTCTTTCAAATCCTTCTGAAACAGAAGGATTTATGTGTAGAGCTGTGTCTCTGCAGCATGATGTGAAGCATAAAAAGAGAACAGTTATCCAATGAGTATGCCCAGTCTTGTCATCGAGTTAGTCATATCCAGGAAGAAGAAGAATCATTTTGCATTGATTTGGGTCAATATAGAATTTTTATTTATTTTTTAAGTATGGAAGCAGGGGAGGAACACAGTTGATCATAGCAGCTGTCACTTGCTGTGTCTCTGAAGGTCCTAGATGGTCTTATGCTAGGCAGGTCATACAGGTGCACTCCTTTGCATCCCTTGGAAGGCTGGGGGACTGTTGGAGGTAACACACACCAAGCACTCAGCAATCCAGATGTGCAAGAAGGAGCAGCAAGAAGAGACAGTGGAGGCAGGTAGGAAATAAGGGGGTGGGGGTGGGGCAGATAGGTTAAATTAAGCATAGATAGATACATTTCTCTTTTTTTTTCTTTTTTTTTTTGAGTTGGAGTCTCACTCTGTCGCCCAGACTGGAGTGCAGTGGCCGCTCCCAGCCACCGCAGCCTCGACTTGCTGGGCTCCGGTGATCCTTCCACCTCAGCCTTCCAAGTAGCTGGAACTACAGGCACGCACTACCACACCCAGCTAATTTTTTATTTATTATAGAGATGAGGTCTCACCAAGTTGCCCAGGCGGGTCTCAAACCCGCAGTCTCGGGCAGTCCAATCACCTCAGCCTCCCAAAGGCGTGGGATTACAGGCTGAGCCACCGAGCCCGGCTGATACATTTCTTATAGACCATTTTTAGTTTTTAGTAAGAAGCATCCAGAATCTTGTAAGCAGACCAGACCTGCCCTGCAGGCTGGAATGAGAATTCAGTGTGGACTTCCAGACCACCATGGCCCTTCAGCTGGCCACAGAAAAACTCTTTTAAGATGGTTCCCGGACTGGGAATCAAAAACCATAGAAATGATAATAAGATCATCTTTTAACTCATGAACTTATATACTCAGAAGTCTGGCAAGTCTCCTGCAAAGGCAAAATGTGTGTTCTGGAAAAGACCACCCCTCGCCCAGCAGAGGCAGAGAGATGGCCATCTCTCTGGAGCAGCAATTACTTGAGCTCCACCCTCATTAGTATATTAATAACTAGCTGGCTATATCCTACCTTTTTGTCAAAAGCTCCAAGTTGCCCAGGCTAAAGCATGTTCTTCTCTATTTCTCACCTTTTCTTTCTTTAATAAATTCTGTTTTAAAACTTTGCGGGACACTCTGAAATTCATTTCAGGGTCCAATCAAAGACCCCATGAGTTTTGCAATGTACTCCACCCAGCATCATCTTTGGCGCCTCCACTTGGAGCCTGAGAGGCTCAGCAATTGCCAGCATCACGTGGTCTGTGAGTATGGCCACCAAAAGCCATTCTCCTTCTCTCTCCCTCTCCCCCACTCTCTCTCTCTCTCTCTCTCTCTCTCTCTCCCCCCCTTTCTCTCTTTCTCTCTCTCTGTCTCTCTCTCTCTGTGTCTCTCTCTCTCTCTCTCTCTCTCTCTCTCTCTCTCTCTCTCTCTCTCACTCTCACTCACTCATATCTTGGTCTCTGCTTTTTCCACCTTCACTCTTCTTCCTTCTCAGGGTCACCTAAGGAATCTCTTTCCTGGAAGAAGCCAAACTGCGTTCCAAGCAGTGACCAGAAGACCCTGCTTTTCTCTCATGCCTAGCTCTCCCTGTTCTACTGGGGGATGGGGAAGGAAAGGATTTCTACTTGGAATGGGGATGGAATCTTTTTTCTTTCCTAGTATTTGAATAGCCAAATTGCTCTTATTTTCAAATGGCAGCAGCCGGATTATTTAAAAGTGAGTTTGTTTATAAAGATTTGAGCTTTGCCTGAGCTAGATTGCAATAAACTATTTGCCCTTGTAAAACTATTAAAAGTCTCTTAGAAGTGTGGTATATTTTAGGCTGGGTGTGGTGGCTCACACCTGTCATCCCAGCACTTTGGGAGGCCAAGGCAAGAAGATCGCCTGAGCCCAGGAGTTCAAGACCAGCCTGGACAACTTGGCGAGTCCCTGTCTCTACAATAAACCCAGAAAAAGTAGCCGGGAGTGGTGGCACACACCTGTAGTTCTAGCTATTTGGAAGAATGAGGCAGAAGAATTTTCTGAGCCCAGTAGGTCGAAGTGGCAGTGGCCATAAACGTGCCACTGCACTCCAGCCTGGGCAACAGAGTGAGACTCCAACTCAAAAAAAAAAAAAAGACATGTGTAGTATATTTTAAGCCCTTCCTCTGGTTAAGGGATTCTGTTAACCCACAGAAAAAGACAGCCTGTTGTCATTCTAATTTGCTCTTCCAACCAGACTTCCAAGCACTCTAGAAACTAGACAATGCAGAAAACTATTTTAAAAGACCATACTTAAATCTTGCTTTCTACAACTTTACTGTGTGTGAGGCTCTATTTTTAAAAACATTTGTGCTAGATGCCACTGCTGTTTATTATGAGTTTCACGAAAGGGTTTTGGTTTTGGGTTTTTCTTGGGGGCAAGGGAAACAAGGAAGTTAGGTCACTTGGCTGCACCCAGTACTTCTAAAGGACAAGCAAAGTGCTGGATGCTCTCTGTGGGGTACAATAAGGCATGAGAACTGGACACTGTAACTCGATTGTCCACAACTCACAACTTGTTTTTCAAAAGCCTCACACCAATCTCTGGCACCTGTTAAAATGACAGTTTAGCCAAGCACGGTGACTCACACCTGTCATCCCAGCATTTGGGACTGTGAAAGCAAGAGGATTGCCTGAGCTCAGGGGTTTTGAGCCCAGTGTAGGCAACCTGGGGAGACCTCATCTCCACAATAAATGCAAAAAGATTAGCTGGGCATGATGGCACACGCCTGTGATTCCAGCTACTTGGAAGGCTGAGGCGTAAGGATCGCCTGAGCCCAGCAGGTCAAGGCTGCAGTGGCCATGAGGGTGCCACTGTACTCCAGCCTGGGCCACAGAGTGAGACTCCGACTCAAAAAAAAATAAAAAACAACTACAGTTTAGTAATCTACGAAAGTCTTAGCAATTCTACCAGCTCATAACTGGAAATAGGTGAGAACAAATCCTTTCCTATCCAATCTGTTCACTCTAAAAAGCTTATGCATCAGACCATTTCAGATGGCATTGTTGGAAGGTCTCTGATTAAACCTCATTGGTTCATGGCCTCAAGTTAGGGAAAGTCCTACATTAGGCAAATACTTAAAAAACATAAAGCGTCAGGGGTTGCTGGAGACGCTGGGCTCAGAAGGTCATTAAGATCCCAGGGACGCCTGACATTACTGCTTTTGGTCTTTCAGAATTTTTCTTTGTAAAACACAGCACTTAAGGTTCAAAGACAAGCCGGGCTCGGTGGCTCAGCCTGTAATCCCGCGCCTTTGGGAGGCTGAGGTGAGTGGATTGCCTGAGTCTGCGGGTTCGAGACCCACCTGGGCAACTTGGTGTGAGATTTCATCTCTACAATAAATCAAAAAATCATCTGGGCGTGGTAGCACACGCTTGTAGTTCCAGCTACTCAGAAGGCTGAAGCAGAAGGATCACCGGAGCCCAGCAGGTCGAGGCTGTGGTGGCTGGAACGGCCTCTGCACTCTAGTCTGGGCGACAGAGTGAGACTCCAACTCAAAAAAAAAAAAGTTCAAAGGCAAAATTCTGGGATTTTTTTTTTAGAAAGGTGATTGAGAAAATGGCTAATCATCTTTATCCTTAATATCCCCATCTGGTCAAATTTTAATGAATTGAAAAAAAGTAGAATTGGATGGTTTAAAGCAAAAAAAAAGGTTATTTCATTATTTTAATAAGATTTGAACTCAGTACAAATTAGCAGATAATGAGCTTTGGAGTTCATTTTGTAAGCAAGAATAGAAATGGTCAGAAGTTCCATATGCACGGGCATTTTTTGTTTTATTTCACTACTTTGCAAACAAGATTATATTTTATGGGGTATTAGATGCCCAACTCCAGAGGCTAAACTTAGGACTGCAAATACCAAAATATTAAGAAAGAGAGGTACCAACATAAGAGGCAGAAAGGCCGAGAAATAGGCACCTCTATTGGCAGTCACCATTAGCGACAAAACTCCAGCTACCTGACAGAAACCTGGTAAGAACAAACCTGCAGGCCGGGCTCAGTGGCTTAGCTTGTAATCCCAGAACTTTGGGAGGCCAAGGTGAGTGGATTGCCTGAGCCTGTGGGTTTGAGACCAGCCCAGGCAACTTGGTGAGTCTACAATAAATCAAAAATTAGGTGGGCGTGGTAGTGCGTGCCTGTAGTTCCGGCTATTTGGAAGGCTGAGGCGAAAGGATTGCCAGAGCACAGCAGGTCGACACTGGGATGGCCATGAGTGTGTGTACCACTGCACTCCAGCCTGAGCAACAGAGTGAGACTCCAACCCCCCCCCCAAAAAAAAGAACAAATCTGCTAAGGGTGATGGTATTTGTTGCTATAAATGAAAGCAATGGGGACACCTGAAATGTAATTGCCCCCAAAAGGCCTAAATCTCCAGGACCTTGTCCACTGTGTAAATCAGAGGACCATTGAAAGAGAAGTGGCTAGGTGTGGTGGCTCACGCCTGTCACCCCAACACTTTGGGAGCTGAGAGAATTGCCTGAGCCCAGGTGCTCGAGACCAGCCCGGGCAACCTGACAAGACCTTATATCTACAATAAATCAAAAAATTAGCCAGGAGTGGTGGCACATGCCTGTGGTTCCAGCTCCTTGGAAGTCTGAGGCGGAAGGATCACCTGAGTTCAGCCGGTTGAGGCTCTAGTGGTCGTGAGCGTGCCCCTGCGCTCCAGCCTGGACAACAGAGTGAGACTGAAAACCAAACCAAAAAAAAAAAAAACAAGTGTGCCCTCTTCTGGAGGAAAGGGGGAACACCTAGCTCAAGAAATGGCCAGTCAACACAACGAGTACCTAGTTCACTACTGGGGCAAGAGAGGGCCAGCTAGAAGCCCAAACCTCACCTGCATGCAGCCTACTTATGATGCCCCACGACTAAAAAATTTTTTTAAAGTTTTAATTGTTAAAATAAAATTGTATATTTCCCATTTCATATTAAGCTACTTATGTTCACAACATTTTATACTTATATATTGAAAGGACATAACATGGATTTAATATCCCCAATGAGCAGCCATTCTAACATTGCCTAAATCTCATGTTTTTCTGGCGGCTCACTTAATTTACCCTGTAATCACTAGCCAAGGACAGAACCAGTTTCCCGGAGGTAGCTATTGATCGTTGTGTACAGCTCCCCACTCCAGCTTGTTTTGTACTAATTAATTAGCTTTCTATTTCAAGTATTTGCCTCCACCCATAAGACCCAAGTTACTCTAATCAGCCCTTCGTGACCTTTGTGACAGACAAACCACCACTATAGCAGCAATCGTGTGACTAACCCCAGTCCTCCCACCCACCCCCATCACCTGCCGTCAGTACCTGCACTTACCGGCCCCTTCCTGATGATGTGGAGCAGACCACCACCCAACCACCTTAACGACCTGCCCACACCCAGCGGAAATGTTTAAAAGCTTTCAACCTAGAAAGTGAGCCACCATTGCCTCACTAAACTCTGGTGTGAGCATGTGCTTTTAGAGCTATGGCCACTGCCATGTTTCCTGGCTTTGGCCCTCTCCCCCACCTTGGGGATGTGAATCTCCTCTTTCTCTCTCTCTAATTTACTTTCCAAATAAACTCTTTTTTCCAATTTAACTTTGGTGCCATTCTTTGCATCTTTCGTGCGGCATAAGGTCACACGCCAGACACCACACCTCTGGCGAGCCTGACCTCACGATCTGGAGGCACCACTGGGAGTGTGACGCTAACATTTTTTGAGGTCCCACTGAGATCTAGCATATATTATACATATTAAAATGGAAAATAAACAGATAAACCTTTAAGAAAGAAAGAAATGCTGGTCACTAACTGAAAAGGGCTGGGGGTCTTTTTTAATGCCCTACACCAACTTATCATCACTCCAGAAACTTCAGGTAAATATTAGGGTGCTGGAACTCAAATTAATTTTTTCATTAACACAGGTTCCTGTGTGTGTGTGTATGCATATATATATGTGTGCGTATATATATATATACGCTAATTGACTTAAAAGGAAAAGTAAGCACCTAACAGATTTTATTGAAAATAATAACTTTAATTCATGCCTTTTTTCACAAAACCTTAGTAATCTTTAGTAAGAAACTGCAGTTTTGAAATCAGTAAAATAACCAACCATGCTGTCCATCAAAAGAGGACTGGATTTAAAAAATGTTGTACATATACACAATGGACTACTACACAGCCATAAAAAAGAACAAAATTATGAATTTTGCAGCAACCTGGATAGAACTAGAGTCTATAATACTGAGTGGTCTTTCACACCAACAAAGATCTTAGTATCACATGTTCTCACTCATAAGTGGACTTTGAACATTTATCGTAATACTATAAGAAAAGGATCAACAGTGGTGGGAATCTATGGGGGGGACGGAGAGGGCAAGGGTGGTGGGATTAATGATAGTCAATATCTGTCTAGGGACTGGGGCACACCCCTTATCAACAAGGGTACCTGAATGATGCATATTTGTATTCCTAATCCTTAACTGTACCCCGCAATTTTAAATTAAAAAATATATTTAAAAAATAAAATAAAATTAGAAAATTTTAAAACATAATAAAATCAGTAAAATAGAATGCCTACAAAATTCAGATGTTTTGTCTAAGTCTATTAATCCCTTGGTCAAATACTCTCTCTGCTAGATGTTTTGAAATATAAAATGTTGCTTTTGTAATACTTTTTGTACTTAAGTTGTCAATAAACTTATATCTTTAAATTCAAAATGCTAAACAAGCTGGTAAAGGTTTATACTAAATTAACTGTATGCATAATCAAGTTAGCTAAAATCTAAAGGGTATATTTAGTTTTCTATAAATTAAACATTCTAATTATTGGCCAAAATCCAGGTCCTTGTCAAAGCAACACTGTTTTCAAAACATTAATCAAAATTAAGTAGAATTGGCTATAAAGTTTTGTTAAAATTAGTTTTAATGTTGTTATTTAATACCCTTGTGTAAGGATAATTTTTTTTTTTTTTTTTGAGTTGGAGTCTCACTCTGTCGCCCAGGCTGGAGTGCAGTGGCCACTCCCAGCCACCGCAGCCTCCACCTGCTGGGATCCGGCGATCCTTCTGCCTCGGTCAGTTTCTAGGTTTCTCTTCAGATTTTGTATGAGATTCACTTGATGCCTGGTTCGAGCTACAGCCAAAAAAATGTGTCAAGTTGGCACTACAATCTAGAGCTATGTCAGGAACTCTAAAAACTGGTTTAATAAACTATTCCAAACATTAACCTGTTTTTCTTCTGTCTCCAGAGAAGTGTCTTTTATGAAAGATCTGTTTATCTACATTATCTATAGAAAACCTGCCCACTTGCAATACCACCCTTAAAAAAAAACTTTGGCCACTCACAGTGGCTCATGCCTGTCATCCTAGAACTTTGGGAGGCAGAGGTGAGAGAATTGCCTGATCCCAGGGTTCAAGACCAACCTGGGTAACTTGGCAAGATCCTGGCAATAAATCAAAAAATTAGCCAGGTGTGGTGGCATGTGCCTGTAGTCTTGATTGCCTAAGTCCATCAGGTCGAGGCTGCGGTGACTTTGAGCGTGCCACTGCACTCCAGCCTGGGTGGCAGAGTGAGACTCCAACTCAAAAAAAAAAGTCTTACAGTCGAGCACAGTGACTCACGCCTGTCTTCCCAACACTGGGAGGAAGAGGCGAGAGGTTTGCCTGAGCCCAGGGGTTCAAGACCAGCCTGGGCAACTAGGCGAGACCTTGTCTCTATAATAAATCAAAAATTTAGCTGGATGTGGTGGCACATGCCTATGGTTCCAGCTACCTGGGAGGATGAGGTGGAAGGATCACCTGAGTCCAGCAGGTCAAGGCTGCTGTGGCCATGAGCGTGTCCATGCCACTGCACTCCAGCCTGGGCGACAGATTGAGATTCTTTCTCAAAAAAAAAAAAAAAAAATTTGCTGGCCATTCTGAAATTGGTTTCAGGGTTGAGTCAAAGAGCCCACAAGTTTTGCACTACACTCCACCCAGCATCAGGGGGAATAATAATTGTGGATTCAGAAGGAGCGGGCAGCCGTGAGTAAGTGAGTGGTTAAGGTGAGGGGAGGTGGCAAACGGGAAGTGATTTCTCATCTTTGCTAATTTCCTGTGGTATGGGGAGGAGAGGAGACCGCAGGTAGTGGTTACCTGAAACACAGCTATTTAATGGGACTGGTACAAGTAAAATACTTTCCTCTGAGGTTTCTTTACTCACTCAGCCTCTACTTGTATAATAAAGCCACACAAATTTAAGTTTGTTGTTTAAATGATGCTGAACCACAGGCCTTGTTGATATATCCAGCTTCACTTCATTTCTCTACTTGCTGAACAAGGAGAGGTGTATTTAAATGATTCCTATTAATGAGCCTATTGTAATAATTATAATCCTAATTTGGGGCCCATGTATCTTTAACTGCCTGATTAAATTTGTTTCTTCCAGAATCAAGCAATTTCACACCCACATAATGGTCATGCAAACATTCTGAACCAGTGCCTGCAATTCATGCCACCAATCAGACCATCCTGGGTGCCTTCAGATCAGTTAGGGTGGGATTTTCAATCTCTTGTTAGGCAGGCCAACGCCCCTTGTCAGCTGTGAAGAAGTTACAGAAAATGGACCTCCCTCCCTCTGCACCCATATTATTATATGATTGAGGGTGGGGGCAAGTTGAGGCAGGGTAGTCAGGGTATGCTAGGCATAGATACATTTCTTATAGACCGTTTATAGTTTTTAGTAAAAGAGTGTCCAGACATCTTGTCAGCAGGCCAAACCGCCCTGTGGGCTGGAATGTTAACTCAATGTGGACTCTCAATCCACCCCACCCCCTCAGCTTACCAAAGGAAAACTCCATTCAGGTGGTTCCTGGACCAGGAATCAAAAACCACAGAGATGATAATAAGACAAACTTTTAGCTCATGAACTTGTGAGCACGCCACTGCATTCCAGCCTGGGTGACAGAGTGAGAGGCCTACTCAAAAAAAAAAAAAAGAAAAGAAAAGAAATAGTACAATTTAGTTGGGCATAGTGGCTTACGCCTGTCATCCCAGCACTTTGAGAGGTGGAGGCGAGAGGATTGCCTGAGTCCAGGGGTTCGAGACCAGCCTGGGCAACTCAGCAAGACCTCATCTCTACAATAAATCAAAAAATTAGCTAGGCATGCTGGCTCGCACCTGTAGTTCCAGCTCCTTGGAAGGCAGACGCAGAAGAATCACCTGAGCCCAGCAGAAGGAGGCTGCAATAGTCATGAGCGTGCCACTGCACTTTTTTTGGGGGGGGCGAGTTCTAAACCCATGGAGAGAGAGAGGAGGACCAGAAGAAATCACAGTGCCCTGTTCATTCCTGATGGAAGCTGATGCTGAAGAGAATGAGCAGCAAGGCAGACTTGCCCACCTGTCACCTCCAGCTGAAGGACCACAGCCTCTCCAGGGGCAGCAGCTGTCCGGGGGCAGTACCTCCTCACCACAGGGAAAGACAGGACTGGGCTCTCATGTCCAAGCCCTTCTCAACACTCCTAGGATGGTGGAGACACTGAGAGAGTTTCACAGGTGGAGCTTGCTCCATGTGGAAAGAAACATCCAGAATGGGCAAGAATAGTCACCCCATGCCAATCACTCTGTGCCTGGCCCACAGTGGGGGACTGGTGAACAGCACCTGCTAGGTACACAAGGGTGGCCAGTGTGTCCACTAAGTGTTGTCATCTCTGTAGAACACAATCTGGCTTTAAATTCAAGAAGAATGCCTCTCGCTTCTCACAGAGCATGGGAGTGATGGAGTAGCCAGGGCCCTGAAGACTACGTCTATGATTCACAAGGGGCCGAGGGAGTGACTGACTCCTAGCCTGGGCCTGGAGAGCCTTTCCCTCCCCCCTCCCGCCACTTCCCCGGATGTGACACGTGCTTCTGCCGGGCTGGGCTCTGTCTTCACAGTGAGGGCCCAACCAGCCAGGCCTGGACTTGGCTGCACTCGGTCTCCCGGCCACTGGAGAGGGGGAGCCTCCTGCATCTGCCTGTCTTGCTCTGTCATCACATCTCTTCTCCCACTGTCCCCGCCTTCAGGAAGCCTTTGCCAGTCACTCTTGATATCCCCTCTAAGGATCTCCCTACCCCAGTAAAGAGTGGCCTTCCTCCTCTGAGGTCCTGTAATTCTGCACTGTCATATTTCTCAACCTTGAACCTGTTCCTGTCGTGTGGTGTTTCCGTTCCCTTGGTGAAGTCTGTGCATCCGGCCTGGGGATCCCCTCTCCAAGAAGATGTCTGGGCTCATGGCATAGTCACAGATCTGGACCCACCCTGAGTTGCCAGTGACTGCCATGTGCTGAATTAATGTATCAGTTAAAAAGTATTCTTCAAAGCCAGACATGGTGACTCACACCTGTAACTCCAGCACTTTGGGAGGCCAGGCAGAAAGACCACGCGAGCCCAGGAGTTCAAGACCAGCCTGGGCAACATGGCGAGACCTTTGTGAGACTTTGCTTCTGCAAAGAAAGTAGCTGGGCATGGTGGCACATGCCTGTAGTCCCAGCTATTCAGGATGCTGAGGCAGTAGGATCTCCTGAGCCCAGCAGGTTGAGACCAAGGTTCTGTGGGGTCGTCGGGGGCCTGTCTTCTCTGTCCTCAGTTTTCCTGGACATCCAGATGTGGCTTTGGCTGTGGCTGGCTGGCATCTGTGTCACATAAGCAAACACTTGATTTGAGTTGCTATTGCTTGAGGAAGCTGCTTGGGGACTGAGTGCCCTTTCTGTGGTCTGTGGTGCTCGCAGGATGTTCTCATTTCTGGTTCAGAGTTGAGTCAAGAAGACCTCTGTACAGTGCCTTCCTCCATGCTTGGGGACAGTCTAGCTTTGTAAATGTCCTGTGAAGAACCCCCATTCTATGAGCCACATCACTCTGAACACACCTGATTTCATCTCATGGGCAACTCAGGGGTGTCAAATCCTCACCGGCGGTGGGATGTCATCTTTTGGCTGGCCCCGGCCCCTTCTCAGCAGTGAGAGGCTGGGGGCAGTGGGAGCCTCTGGTGTGGGGGAGTTTGTTCTCAGGGCCCTCTGGGGCAGCCCTTGATGTAAACCCTCTGGCCCAGAGGCTCAAATGAAGAAGGCTGGGGACACAGAGGGCAGCCAGCCTGCTAGGGAGGGCTGATCCAGGCGGCCCCCACCTGGCAACCTCCTTCACAGGATGAATGACAAATGAGAAGGGAACGGCGGTTCCTAACAAGGGCCCCGGGCCCCCAGCTGGCTCCCAGGGAGGTTGGAACCAAGGGCCCCTTTGTCCTTGCTTCCCAGCCAGCCGTGGCCCCTTCCCATGAGCAGGGGTCCATCGCACTGAACGTGGCACTGAACATGGATGCCTCAGGACCGGGACTCCTTGGGGCAGGAGAGGCCCTCCCATCTTTCCTTCTCCACCTCCATCTTGCAAAGGGCATGGCGTCCTGAGTGTCAGCGTGGCCGACATCTTTCTGGCTGGGGGCCTTTCCCTCCGTGGAGCCTTATCTGAAGGCAACATTGAGTAGGCCTGGGGAGGTAGCAGCTTCCTGTGTGTGAGCCGTAGAGAGCCACCATCACCTTTCTTAGCGTCTCTATCTCTGTCTCTTTGCTTGTTTGTTTTTATTTGATTGTTTGTTTGTTTTGAGTTGGAGTCTCGCTCTGTCACCCAAGCTGGAGTGCAGGGGCACACTCACAACCACTGCAGCCTCGACCTCCTGGGCTCAGGCGATCCGTCAGACTCACCTTCCAAGTAGCTGGAACCACAGGCAGGCCACCACGCCCAGCTAATTGTTTGTTTCATTGTAGAGATGGAGGTCTCGCCATGTTGCTCAGGCGGGTCTCAAACTCCTAGGCTCAGGTATTCTCGCCTCTGCCTCCCACGGTGCTGGGATGACAGGCATGAGCCACCACACCCGGCCATTTGTCACCACTGTCAATAAATAGAAGATGCTTCAGAAAGTCCCCATCCAATACCACATCAGGTCAGCAATCCAAGTAATCCATAATCCTGAGAGTCAGTGGAAATAGCTGCTTTTAGGACATGTTGGGCTTGTCTGAGAAAGTTCTTGGTAAGAGTCAATGAGGGAAGGAAGGATGCTCAACTAACGAGAACAGTATCAGCCTGACATTCCATGTCGTCCTAACTTTGAAAAGCCATTTATACTCACTCAGTAGCAGTTTCTGTGGGAAATTAGATATGAGAAAACACAGTGAAGAGAAGGTGAGCTCCTCCTCAGAAACATCTTCCAAGCCTCTCCTTCTGGAAACCTCATTTGTTCGCTGGTCAACAGCTAAAAGCCAAGGGATCCTTCGCATTATACACAATTTGGCTCAGAGAAGAAAAATAATGTATTAAAAGCAGCTGAGGCTCGCATCTGTCATCCCAGCCCTTTGGGAGGGAGAGGCAAAAGGATTGCCTGAGTCCAAGGGTTCAAGACCAGCCTGGGCAACTTGGAGAGAGACCTCATATCTATAATAAAGTCAAAAAATTAATCAGGTATGGTGGCACACACCTGTAGTTCTAGTTACTTGTAAGGTTGAGGTGGAAGGATCATCTGAGCCCAGCAGGTCAAGACTGCGGTGGGCATGAGTGTGCCACTGCACTCCAGCCTGGGTGACAGTGAAACTCTGGCTCAAAAATAATAGTAATAATGAAACCTGGCACCATTTAGCTGTCACCCCATCCCCCTTTCCCTTATCCCCATCCCCCAGCCCTGAGCACCCTCAAATCCACCTTCTGTCTCTGTCTACCTCGGTGCCTCTATTCTGGGCTTTCAACAAATTAGCCAGGTGTTGTGCCACATGCCTGTGGTTCCTGCAACTTGGAAGGCTGAGGCAGAAGGATCACCTGAATCCAGTAAGTTGAGACTGTGGTGGCCATGAGTGTGCCACTGCACTCCAGCCTGGGTGACAGAGGGAGACTACATTTAAAAAAAAAATTGTATATTTTTTATTCAGCCACCTTCAACGTCCTCTCAGTGTGATGCAATACACTCATCGAGATTCTTTTTTCCACTGCTCCAGTTTTTGAACTTAACAATTTTGATGCCTTTTAATGCTTCTGCTGTTTTTTTGTTTCACCTCTTCCACATTGGGAAAATGTTTCCCTTTGAGGACTTTTTTCATTGGAGGAAACAAAAAAAAAGTCACTTGGGTGAGATCAGGTGAAGAGGAAGGATGAGGCACAGGGGTCCTGCCGTGTTTGGTCAAAAACTGCTGAACACTCAGTGCAGTGTGAGCAGGTGTGTTGTTATGGTGGAAGAACCAGTCGCATGTTTGCCACAACTTGGGATGTTTCTTCGCAATGCAGACCCTCACAACCATGCTGGCTGGAACACTGATGCTGATGGGTTCCCAGAAAACACTGACCTGGTGGGGAGGCCTGTGCTATAGGGGGCCTTCCCTCTGAGGGATAATTCCAGTTTTTAGGGGGTCCTTCCTCATATGTGCACATGGGAGTCCCACAAAAATATGAGGGTCAAGGAAGCAAACAGATGATGGAGGAGGATTCGGAGCCACAGGAAGGAATCAGGGCTTGAGGTTCTGAGGGGTAGAGACACATGATAAATCTCTCAGAGAGTGACAGTCTTGGAGAAGCTCTCTTCCTGGTGTAGATACCACAACAATAACAGTTTCCTCACACCTATCATTCCAGCAATTTGGGAGGCCAAGGCAGGGGGTTCGCTTGAGCCCAGGAGTTTGAGACCAGCCTGGACAACAGGGTGAGACTTCGTCTTTGCAAAAAAACTACAAAAATTAAGCTGGGCCTGGTGGCTCATGCTCTGGGCGGCTGAGGCAAAAGGACTGCTTGAGTATGGGCGTTGGAGGCCGCAGTGAACTATGATGGTGTTACTGCACTCCAGCCTGGGTGACAGAGCAAGACCCTGTCTCTAAAATACATAAATAGCAACGACCTAAAGCTCATCTGTCTTGGGAGCTGCCCCGGAGTCATGTGTTGTTCTAAGAGCCATGGGAGGCCAAGGGAGGGCCCTGGACCAACCTCTGCTTTGTTGCGCCTTAGTCCACCCACACTTCGTGAGGCTTTTGTGGGAATTACATGAGATTCTGGCTTTATAACCCAAAACTTGGTGCCTGCTACATACTGGTCGATTAATAAATACAATTACCATTAGCTCCTCTTCCAGGAAGCCCTCCTGGCTGCCCAGGCAGCTTCTCTGGCTCCCACAACCACCTGGGCACCCCCCACCCTGGGGGGAAGTGACTGCTTCCGTGGGAGGGTGTGGGAGGCTTCCTGGGATTCCTCCCCCCCCGTGTCTCCCTCGCCCAGCACATCTCCAGAGTGGGTGTGCAATGAATGCCGGGGGGAGAGAGGTGAGTGGTGTGGGTCCCACCCTGAGGCCCCCCAGGATGAAAGACCCGGCTCTGCTTCCATCTTGGAGCTTGACCTTGGAGGTCTCTCCCGCGGTGGCTGCACCAGTCACCAGGAAGTACCTGCTGCGTGCTGGGTCCTGGGCCGGGACTTCGGGAGGGGACAGCAGGAGGTCCCAACTGCAGTGGGGGATGCCTGGCAGCTGGAGGGTCCAGAGTTAGTAAGGCTCATCCCAGGACAGGGCTGGGGGAGGCTGGTTTGGCCCTGTTCCATAGTGCTTCCCTTAGTGAGGCTCTCAGCCTCCAGGCTTTTTTAGTTTTTGAGACAGTGTCTGGTTCTACGGCCCAGGCTGGCATGCAATGGCACGATCATAGCTCACTGTAGCCTCCAACTGTTGGCCTCAATTAATCCTCCCACCTCAGCCTCCCAAAGTGCTAAGATGAGAGGCATGAGCCACTGCGATGATGCCCTTGGCATCGTTCTTGCCCTTCCAGCCTGAATCCTTCCACCCCCTTCTAATTGCTGGGCCTCTTATGGCCTCCGTGGCTCCCCTTTGCCCACAGGAGAAAGAAAGCAGGATTCCTCTACTGGGCATTTGAATCCCTGTTCCCTCATTTCTGCTGACCTCAGACTATCTCAGTTTTCCCATTCCCTCTTCCCAGAAACACCCTCCCCATACCCCTCATCCAGTCTTGAAGGACTCCTATGTATCCCTCAAAACCCAAGGTTCGGGAGAAGACACTGAGGTAATCTTGAGGCATGCTGAGTGTGACAGCCTTGGGCAGGAGAGGGGAGACAAAGTCCATCACCAGGAATTCCAGCTGAGTCCTTCCCCCGCGCACACCTTCAACCTTCCAGCTCCATCTGCCTCTGGCAACCTGCCCCAGACACAGTTGCTTCTACAAGGAGTGCCCGGTCCTGCCTGGACATGTCCAGGGGTGGGCCAGGCCGCACTGCCTGTCTGCTGGTGAGGGAATGAGGAGGAAAGACAGAGACAACGCTGAGAGAGAGAGAGAGAGAGGCAGAACTGGAGAGAGAGAGACAGCAAAGAAAAGAGAGACACAGAAGAGGTGGAAACTTCCTAGATTCCTGGTCTTCTGAGGCCCCATGTAGAGGGTGAGCATGCCGAGGGAAGGACAGGGCCCTGGCCAGCCAAGGATGAGGATTTGGGATGTTGGATGACCCAAGCTCTGTGCCGTGTGACTCGGGCACAGGGCAGCTCTGTTCCAGGCCTCAGCTTTCCCCTGTGACACAGAGCAGATCCCCCCACCTACCTGGCAGGGCTGCATGTCCAAGTTCAGCTGGGGTCTGGCATCTGGCAGGTGCTTCATAAATGCACACAAGTTAGCAGAATGATTATAGGAGCAAGGCTGGGTGTGGTGGCTCATAGCTGTAATCCCAGCACTTCGGGAGGCTGAAGCAGGAGGATCACTTGAGGACAGGAGTTCGAGACCAGCCTGGACAGCATCGCAAGACCCATTCTCTACAAAAAATAAAAATTAGTGGGCATGGTGGTGCCTGCTGAGAAGCAACTCAGAAGGCTGAGGTAGGAGGATTGCCTGAGGCTGTGGTGAGCCAAGATCGCACCATTACACTCCAGCCTGGACAACAGAGTAAGACCCTGACTCAAAAAAAAGAATCATTATAGGAACAAGCGTGCGAATCAGAAGGCAGCAGAGGGTGTATGGGGGAAGGCCCGGGGTCACCCGACCATTGAGTTCCAGGCAGCCGGCACGAGGGGAGGCCTCAGCTGACCAACTTCCTGCCGGCTCTAGTTGCCCCTGTGGCTTCCACCACCAGGAATCTGCACAGCCAGTCCCAAGAACTGAGCTGACCACTTCCACCCCCCGACTCCATGGTCCCAGCTTTGCTGACTCATGCCCAGCTGCTGCTGCCAGCTCCTCTGTGGTGAGCACGAGATGCGGGGGAAGCTCGGCAGAGGTCAGAGCCCCACCGGAAGGTCATGGCTGGGAGACTTGAGCAGGGGCCTTAACTGCCCAGCAAGGTGAAACCTGTCCTTGTCCAGGAAAATATTTAAATCTTGGGGGCATTTTGGACAATCAGTTAGACTCGATCACAATTTTGGATGTCGTTAAGTTCACACAGAGGCCAGGCACAGTGGCTCACGCCTGTAATCCCAGTGCCTTGGGAAGCTGAGGTGAGAGGGTCAATTGAGGCCAGGAGTTCGAGATCAGACTGGGCAACATAGCAAGACTCCTGTCTCTACAAAAAAAAAAAATTAGCTGGGTATAGTGTGTGCCTGTACTTCCAGCTACTCAGGAGGCTGAGACAAGAGGATCACTTGAGCCCAGAATTTGGAGGCTGTGGTGAGCTATGATGGTGCCATTGCACTCCAGCCTGGGTGACAGAGTGAGACCTTGACCCCCCACCAAAAAAAAGAAGGAAGGGAAGGAGGGAGGGAGGAAGGGAGAAAAAAAGGAAAATAAAATAAAAAATTGAAAAGACTGGGCACAGTGGCTCACACCTGTAATCCCAAAGATTTGAGAGGCAGAGACAGGGAGATTGCTTGAGGCTAGGAGGTCAAGACCAGCCTGGGCAACATAGCAAGACCTTGTCTCTAAGAAAATAAGAAAAAAATAAAAGACAGGGCATGGACTGAGAGACATTATCTGCCATGCATTTAATTGACCAAAAGAAGCTTCCAGAATATCTAAAGTTCTCACCAACACCACTAGACTTAAGGAAAGAAAACACCAGTCACAAAAACGGATAGATGGTGTTATTTCCTAAGTGCCCTAAACCTAGTGGCTGAGAACAACAGGAACTTCCTCTCTCACAACCCTGGAGACCAGAAGTCCAAAATCAAGGTGTCAGCAGGGTCGGCTCCTTTTGGAGGCCACTGGGGCTCAGACCATGACACCCCCAAAGCACGGCTCCTAGCCAAGCTGGGTACTTTGGACTGAAGGACCCTGGGAGCCTCCAAGGCAGGGTGTCCCAACCCCGTCCATCCTTCTGTGTCCGTTCCTCTCACCTGAAGTGGGTCCCAGGACCAGAACCTTCTCCCAAGGCAGATCCTGGAAGCTGGAACCCTCCTCCTGACCTTTCCCAGAGGCCTTGTGGCATCTCCTCTTTTTTATCCCCTGAAGACCCCATTCCAGCAGGTCCTGCCTGTGCCACGGAGGGCGGAATGCTGCCCAGGGAAGCCATGAAGTCCCATCAGGGTCCCGAACCTTCTGTGCAGTCCCCATGGGGCTTGAGACATGCACTTCTCCCGGAGCTGTGGGACTTCCTTCTCAAAAGCGCCCATATCCTGCCAAACTTTGATTAAATGCATGTGATTTTCTCTCAAGGAGGATAGCTAGAGTCCAGGAGGTTGAGACTGCAGTGAGCTATGATGGTGCCACTGCACTTCAGCCTGATCCAAAAAAAAAAAAGAAGAAAAGAGACAGAGATAGAGACAAGGTCTTGCTATGTTGCCCAGGCTGGTCTCAAACTCCTGGCCTCTAGCAATCCTCTCTCCTCAGCCTCCCAAAGTGCTGGAATGACAGGTGTGAGCCCTCAGGCTCAGCCAGGCCCTAAATCTAGTGATAGATGTCTTTATAGAGAGAAGACAGACTGTGAGAGAAGAGGTCGTATGAATACAGAGACAGAAGCTGGGTGACGGTCCACAGCCCTGAGGATTGCCGTGCGCCTCCAGACGCCGGAAGAGAGGCATAGGACTGGTTTTCTCTCTCAGAGGGAGCCTGGCCTGGCCCTGCCAACACCTTGATTTTGGACTTCTACCTTCCAGAACTAGGAGAGAGGAAATTCCAGTTGTCTTAAGCCACCAGGTTGGTGACATTTTGTGATGGCAGCTACAGGGAATTCACATGGTGACACTGGGGCTTGGTCTCTGAGAAGGCCCTGGTCTGGGGGGATGCACAGAGCCAGACACAGACACCCTGTGAGGCCAAAGTGAGACCAGAAAGAGGACCCTCAGCCTGAGGAAACCTGGGAGGAGATCAGGGAAGGCTTCAATGGGGCATCAAAGCTGGGCTTGAGATAAACAGGCGTTTGCCAGCAGGGCAAGCCAACGTTGTTTCCAAGCAAACTTGCCCAGGCTTGTCTAAATCCCACTCAGATTGAAGCTGAGACACCAGTGCCCAACATCATATACTGTACTGTAACAAGGTCAGCCGGGCATGGTGGCTCATGCCTGTAATCCCAGCACTCTGGGAGGCCAAGGCAGGAGGATCACCTGACCCCAGGAAATCGAGGCTTCAATGAGCCATGATTGCGCCATTGCACTCCAGCCTGGGTGACAGAGTAAGACCCCAACTAAAAAAAAAAAAGTTTAACAAATCGTTCTTCATTCTAAAATCTTGGATAACAGCCATCCTCAAGCCTCTGCCATCTCTGTGGGGGGTCATACCACTCAGTTCTGGGGAGATTACTCATGCTCCCCAAGTCTGCCTGGCTACTTGGGGGCTAGACCAGGACTCGAGCCCAGGGCTGGCTGCGCAGCCCCCTAGAAGAAGAAACAGGCACTCGCTGACTTCACCAGACAGTCACGGCCATGGGACAACCATCCCTCCTGTCCCTCAGATTTGCAGATTTTAAAACAATCTGCTTTTCTGGCTTCTTCCGCGACTCATGCCATGACAGTGTCTGCCTTGTGTCACAAGATGCCACAGTCAAGGAGGGTTTGTGTGTCCTCCCGTCCCCTCGCATGCTGTCTGTGTTTGACAAGGGCATGGTTATCTGAGGTGGGGCCTCCCAGGTGGACGAAACAGCCTGACCTCCAGCCTCTGCTCTCTGTTGACCTCCCCCGGGCTCGGCTTCCAGGGCCCAGTGGCCATGGTTGTCAAAGAACACAGGGGCCAGTGCTGAGCTCACCTCTGGCCAGCCGCCTGCCCCACCCCACCCCCTCTGCTTGGCCACGAGGCTGGTCATGAGGCCACTGGCTCCAGGGCTAGAAAGTGGAGCCAGGTGGGCCTGAGTTGGGTGAAGCGGAAACTGATACGGAGTTGGGCTCTCTGCCAGGGGACTGTCCCTGGTGCAATATCCCCTGGGGAGAGTCAATCATGAAATGAACTACTGGCCAGGCACAGTAGTTCACATGTGTAATCCCAGCACTTTGGGAGGCCAAGGCAGAAGGACCGCTTGAGGCCAGAGTTTGAGACCAGCCTGGGCAATGTAGCAAAGTCTCGTCTCTACAAAAAAGTAAGGCTGGGTGCTGTGGCTCACACCTGTAATCCCAACACTTTGGGAGGCAGAGGCAAGAGGATTGCCTGAGCCCACAGATTTGAGACCAGCCTGGGCAACTTGGCAGGATCTCGTCTCTACAATAAATTTTTAAAAATTAGCCAGGAGTGGTGGCATGTGCCTGTGGTTCCAGCTACTTGGAAGGCTGAGACGGAAGGATCACCAGCAGGCCGAGGCTATGGTGGCCGTGAGCCTGCCACTGCACTCTAGCCTGGGTGACAGAGTGAGTCTCCAACTGGAAGAAAGGAGAAGGAAAAAAGGAAGAAAGACAGGGAAGAAGGGAGAAATAAATAAATAAATGAACTACGTACTAGTCTGGCTTCTCAAAGGGCTGACACTCACTGTCGGGCCACTCCCAGGTGTGTACCATGGAAAACTAAGCAGGTAGAGGGACGAGCCACGTGGTGGGTAATGACAGCATAGTCACTCACAAACCCGGTGTCGCCCGAAAGGCCCTGGGCAGGACAGGAGATGCACTGGCTGGTCCCATCTATACCAAGTAGAAAACAGGTAGAGACCAGCTCACCTGCTGTTCAGAGGGGGGGAGCAAGATGGGGGACCCTGGGGGTTCCTGGGGCTGGAACCACATTTGCAAAGCCGTCTCAACCATGGACCTGTGCCAAATGTCATCCAGCTGAAGATCAGTCTTCTTTGTTTTATGTAAGTCATATCTTGATTTTTTTTTTAAAGGTAAAAATCAGGCAGAGTAAGTGGGGTGTGGCGCTGAGTGGCTGTGGTCAGGGCTGCTCCAGGGCAGGGGGGGTCCCCGTCTCTGCCCAGTGAGCCCATTGGTGGGTGCTGAGACCTACCTGTCTCCTGGAATGCAGAAACACTGCCAGGCCCTGCAAGAGGAAAGCTGGGGCGGCCCGAGCCCCTGCCTCATCCGGATGCATCGGTGGAAACTCAGAGACCCTACCCCAGCAGCTCCCACATCCAGCCGGCAGTTTCATCTCAGAGCCTCAGTTTTCTTGTCTGAAAACTGAGCAGGTTCCTCCCTGGGGCCCACAGCAAGCTCATTTGTAGCGGGGGAGGGCAGGGGCCAGCAGCAGTAGGGCGTGGAGCGCTGGGGGAGCTGCCGCCCCTTCCCCATCAGGAAGGAGGCCTGCTGGCACAGGGCCCCTCAATGTCCCCTGATGGCCCTGTAGCAGGGGTCCCCGCCTAACCAAGGGCTGTCCTGGCGGCTTTGTCACCACTTACTCCTGAGCAATGACAGAGACATCCTCAGGTCTGTGGGCAGCACCAAGAATGGCAGCAGGTGGAGGTGCCCTGGTCAGTTATGCTCTATTGCCCCAGTTGGAGTGCAGCGGCATGATCCCAGCTCACAGCAGCCTCGGCCTCCTGGGCTCAGGCAATCCTCCCACCTCAGCCTCTTCAGTAGCTGGGAATATAGATGTGTGCCACCACACCTGGCTAATATTTTGATTTTTTGTAGAGAGAGAGTCTCGCTGTGTTGCCCAGGCTGGTCTTGAACTCCCGAGCTCAAGCCTCCCAAAGTGCTGGGATGACAGGCGTGAGCCACCGTGCCCAGCCCCTAGTGGGTTTTGTACTCAGTGCTCTGCTTCCGCAGCCTGGAGTATCCCCGTCTTGACCACACTTGGGCCTTGGGAAGTGGAGTCACTTCCTGCTGCCCAGTGCCATCAGGCTGGAGTCTGGCCCCCACATATCAGGTTTTATCATGTCCTGCATTTCTCTAGGAAAAACCCGTCCTGCCCCAGAGACTTGTGTCCTCTGGCCCCAGAGGAGGGCCTGGCTTCTCCAGCCTTGACGTGGCTTCTCCCTGACTCCGGAGCCCCACCACTGCCTTGTCTAAAGCCCCTGAGTCGAGTACTCCCAGGCAGAGAGCGGTCTGTCGCCCAGGCTGGAGGGCAGTGGCACGCTCATGGCCACTGCTGCCACAGCCGGCTGGGCTCAGGCGATCCTTCCACCTCAGCCTTCCAAGTTGCTGGAAGCACAGGCTAATTTTTTCCTTTATTGTGGAGACGAGATCTCACTGTGTTGCCCAGGCTGGTCTCCAACCCCTGGGCTGAGGCAATCCTCTCGCCTCTGCCTCCACCTCCCAAAATGCTGGAATGACAAGCATATAAAGCAGTTGAAACATGTTTCCTGTGTGTCCTCCTGTGAGGTCAGCATCCCCAGGTTTTCCACCTTCGTGGATCTGGGCTCGTGGCAGCTGGTAGTGTGTGCAGGAATTCTGCACTGAGGGTTCTCCCGCCTCAAGACCCAGGGCCTTTGTTCCAATGCACAGAGAGACCGATGAGCTTGCCAAGGTCACACACAAGGGGAGGGGGCACTGGGATTGGTCCACGATCTGCATCGACCCACAGCGTGTGCAGAATTCCCTTCCCATCCATCCTCCTGGGTTCCCTCCTCTGTGGGATCTGAGCACTGCCGCACCTGGGAGTCTAGTGAAGGCTGTCACCTTGTCCCCAGTATTGATTTTGAAGTAGGCCCAGGCAGCGCCACCCGGCCCCTCTCACCCCCGGGTCAGGGCCTCGGTGGCTTCCCCTGACCTGGGTCAGGACATGTGTGGATGACTCAGAGTTCCTGACCGTAGAGGCCTGAGGCCGGGCTCCACAGAGGGTACGAGGGGAGCAGAGGGCCAGGCACAACTTCTTGGCAAGTCAATCTGGTACCTTTTATTAAGCTCCTGCTGTGCGCATCAGGCTGGGGGTGGCATGGGTGGGGGAAGATGCTCCGTCTCTCAACCAGCCACCGTCAGGATAGAAGTGAAGACTGGCTGAGCAGGTGCATTTATCAAGCACCTACTGTGTGTCCAACCAGCCACGGTCAGGGTAGAAGTGAAGGCTGGGTGAGCAGGTGCATGTATTAAGCACCTACTGTGTGCCCGGTGGGCAAGGGTTTAGAGCCCTGCCACACCCGGTGAGGGTCTTGCCCAGGGGTCAGAGGCTGAGGCTGAGGCTCCAGAGGGTGGGGAGAGGGGGCTCAGCTGGGCTCGGTGGGTGCATGTGGTGAGGGGAGGCCCAGAAACCGTTACTCCAGCGGGAGCCTTGCTGTGAGATCCCAGTGACACCCCCAGACACGGCCCTTCCAGCTGGCACCAGCCAAGGACCCTGGGGGATGTGCACTCCTGGAGACTCCCTCCCCCTCTCCCATCCACTGGCTGGACCTGACCCCAGCCCCCCTGCTGTAATCCCCCAGCTCCCAAGTCCCTGCCACTTCATCTTTGGGCTCAGCCAAGGGAGGAGTCATTCCTTCCCCAAAGGAGCCAGGGTCTGGGGTAGACAGAGGGGGACACAGACACTTCCAGAGCTGTGGGCTCAGCACTGGGCCAGAGGGCAAGGGGGGGTTGGAAGCAATCACCTCAGCCTGGAGAGGTACTGTCAGAGAGGGCTTCCTGGAGGAGTGGCTTTTAGAGTAGGGTTTTGAAAAATAAGTAGGAGTTCCTCAGACAAGGATGAGTAACTACAGTAACACACGGTGTAGCAAGCACCTGCTAAGTGCCTGGTCCTGCGCTTTACCCATCACCTGACCACCTCTCTGCTGCAAGTCTCAGTCCCTGCTTTCCCGGTGAGGAAACTGAGGCACGCTGGAGAAAAATGACTGACCAAGACTGCCCCTCCTGGCTCTTTGTAGTCCTGTCACCCCCACCCCCGGCTTTTCGCCATCCTCAGCCTTTGACCCCAACCGGAAAAGAAAGCCAGGGAATCCCGGGGGGGACCAGGACCCGAATTGATCACATGGTCTTCAGCCTGTTTTCTCCAGAAAGACCCCCGGGGTGGAACGGCGCCCCATGTCACCGAAGAAGATACTGAGGCTCAGAGAAGTGCCCGGGTTCTCCCCAGGAACCTTCCTCCCCAGCCCCCAGCCCCCGCCGGGCTGCGGTCACTGGAGTGTTTACTCGGCGGGGGTGGGCGGGACGGCCAGGCGGGGGCGGACAAAGTCCGGGGACTGCAAAGGGGCGGCGGGCGCCGCTCACCCCGGCTCCTCCGAGCCCTCGCCCGCCGCCGGCACGGCCGTGCCCGGGCAGGCGCCGAGGCTCCTGCTGCTGCTGCCGCCGCCGCCCTGCCCGGCGCCGCGGTGGCCGTCGGGGGCCGCCCTGCCCGCGGCCGAGGAAGGCCTCCCGCGACCCCGCGGCGACGCCGGACCCGGGAGGTGCGGGCGCGCTTCGAGGACCTGCTGACCCGGCTGCGAGCGAACCGGAGCCGCGAGGGCCCGGGCGCAGACCCCTGGGGCCCCGCGCCGGCCGTCCGCATCCTCGCCCCGGAACGTGAGTGGCACCTCGGAGACCCCGGGCAGCCCCCACGCCTCGCCAGGGGCCCATCTGTGACCCGGGGAGGAGCGTCAGGACAGCTGACCGCCCGGTGTGCGCCCAGGCGAGGCCCACGCGGCATGTGCCCACCCGGACCCAGAGCGCATGTGGGGAAACTGAGGCTCGAGGATGTCTGCAACTCTCTCGCAGCGCCTGGGGAACCCAGGGGCGGGGGCGGGCGGGGACGTGGCCAGGCCCGCGACCTTGGAGGAAGGATCCGGGAGGGGCTGCGTGCCGGGCGGAGCCCTCTGCAGCCGGGGCAGAATCTGATGCAAGCGCCCGTCCAGGCGCCGCGGGCGTCACACGCCGCCGGAGCCTGGGCGTGGGGCGTCCCCCCGTCTCCGCGACTCCGGGGTGCTGCAGGGGGGGGGTGATGTCGGGCTGCGCCAGGACCCGGAGGGCACGGGCAGGGGGCGCGCCCGTCTGCCCTAACCCCTCCCCCGGCTCCCGCCCACTCCCCCGCCTCCCGCCCCCGGCGAGCCTAGACTGGGCTCAGGCCCTCAGACCGCGCACTGCCCCGTCCCCTGAGGCCGAGTCGTCCGGAATGCGAGGGGCCTGCTGTGCGTTTCTCCTGCACAGAGGGGAAGACCCAGGCCGGGCACGATGGCTCACGCCCGTCATCCCAGCACTTTGGGAGGCCGAGGCGAGAGGATGATCTGAGCCTAGGGGTTGGAGACTAGTCTGGGCAACGTGGCCAGACCTCGTCTCTACAATAAGTCCAAAAAGCCGGGTTGGTGGCGTGCGCCTGTGGTTCCAGCTCCTTGGAAGGCTGAGGCGGAGGGATCGCCGGAGCCCAGCAGGTCCAGGCTGCAGTGGCCATGAGAGTGCCACTGCGCTCCAGCTTGAGTGGCAGAGTGAGACACCAACTAAAAAACAGAGAGAGACAGAGACAGATAAAATAAAACAACATGGGGCAGCTCCTGTTTGGGGCAGGCAGGGGTGATGAGGAGGCGCCAGTGCTGATTGTGGGGGGAAGGCCCTCGGGCACGGACCAGCCGTGCAAAGGTCCTGGGGCGGGAAGCGGGCGCTCCCACCTCCCTGCAGCCCGCGGGCTGCTGAGTGACCCGCCTCCGCGTTCCCCTCCCACAGTGCGGACGGGGTCCGGCGGCCGCCTGCACCTGCTCCTTCCCGACGGGCTCCTTGCCGCCTCCCGCCTGCTCCGGGCCGTGCTCCGCCCGTCCCCGACGGCGTCCAGGTCGTGGGACGTGACGCGGCCGCTGCAGCGCCAGCTGCGCCTCGCGGGACCCCAGGCGCCCGCGCTGCACCTGCGACTGTCGCCGTGGGAACCGGGGCCCGCGGGGCCGCCGTCGGGCCGGGCCCAGCTGGAGCTGCATCTGCGGACGCGCCGCGGCCGAGGGCGCCGCCGGACTCGCGCGCGCGGGGACCGCTGTCCCCTGGGGTCCGGGCGCTGCTGTCGCCGGCGCACGGCGCGCGCGTCGCTGGAGGACCTGGGCTGGGCCGGGTGGGTGCTGTCGCCGCGCGAGCTGCGCGTGGCCGTGTGCGTGGGCGCGTGCCCCAGCCAGTTCCGCGCCGCCAACACCCACGCGCAGGTCAAGGCCAGCCTCCACGGCCGGCAGCCCGACACGGGGCCCGAGCCCTGCTGCGTCCCGGCCGCCTACGACCCCGCGGTGCTGCTGCAGCGGACCGACGCCGGCGTGTCGCTGCACACCTACGACGATCTCCTGGCCCGGGACTGCCCCTGCGTGTGAGCGGCCTCCGGGTCCGGCCCCTCCCCTCCGCCCACGGCTCTATTTACAGGTCTGTATTTATTGCTAATTTATCGGGGCGAACTCTCTGGAGACTCGGGGTCCTGGCCTGAGAGGGCATGGATGGATCCAGAACTCCGGGAAGAAGCCGAGCACCGAGGTGCACCTGTCGTCCCAGCCCTTCGGGAGGCCCAGACAAGAGGCTGGCCTGAGCCGGGGGGGGGGGGGGGGGTTCAAGACCAGCCTGGGCAACATGGAGAGAACTCGTGTCTACAGAAAATGAAAAAATTAGCCAGGTGTGCTGGCACACGCCTGTCATCCCAGCACTTTGGGAGGCCCAGATGAGAGGATGGCCTGAGCCCAGAGGTTCGAGACCAGCCTGGACAACCTGATGAGACCTAGTCTCTACAGAAAGTTAGCCAGACTGGGAGCCTGCACCTGTCATCCCAGCACTTTGAGAGGCCCAGGCGAGAGGATGGGCTGAGCTGGAGGATTTGAGACCAGCCTGGGTAACAGGGCGAGACCTCATCTCTACAATAAATTAAAAAACCAGCAGGGCATGGTGGCGCACATCTGTGGTTCCAGCTACTTGTAAGGCTGAAGCGGAAGGATCGCCTGAGCCCGGCAGGTCAAGGCTGTGGTGCCGTGAGCTTGCCACTGCCCTCTAGCCTGGGCAGCAGAGGAAGACTCCGACTCAAAAATAAGTAAATAACAAATAAATAAACATTAATTTAAATAAATAAAACTCTTGGAATAAAAACGAAGCTGCCTGAACAGCCCCCTCTGGCATCCAGCATGAAGCTGGAAGATCTCTCCCTACCGGGCGCCCTCCCTCCCCCGCCTCAGTTTTCCTGGGGGAACTGGGATGGGAGGAAGAGGGAAAAGGTTCCTGGGCCACAGGGCAGCCTGGGACACCCCTGACTCTCTGTCCCAGTGCTGGTGCTTCTCGCTGTGTTCTCCAGGCTGGTCTTCAACTCCTGGCCTCAAGCCACCCTCCTACCTCAGCCTCCCAAAGCCCTGGGATTGCAGGCATGAGCCACCACACCTCGCCTGTCTGTGTCCTCTCTACTACCCAGTTTCTCTGTTTGTGACACTCTTTGGGGTCTCAGCTGGCCCCCATCTCTCCCCAAGCCAAGGTGGAGGCCTCTGGCTTCGTCTCTCTCACCATCCTGTTGTCCCCCTCCTATGGGAGTCACTTTTCCCAACACGGGAGGCCCAGAACCAAGTCCACCTGCAAACAGTTGCCTCATTTTGTGACCTGGAAGGATCCCATCTCTCCTCCTGTTTGTGGCACCTCCTTCCATGTGAATGATGCTTCCATTCTTTCGTATATAAAGAGCAGGGGAAAATAAACAAGTTTTGAAGACCATTTTTATGCACACCACGTCTCTTGGGTCATATATTCTTCTCATTTCGGATCTGGGAATTGCTGAGATGGACTGAGTGCAGCCCCCTCTCCACACAACCTGCCCGCCCATCTGAGTCTCTGAGAGGACCTGTGATGGGGAACAGAGCACCCATTTCCAGCAGTGAGGTGTGCCTGCGTGAAATGCCACCACCTTAGGCCAACCTCAATGGCTGTAGGTGTCCCCAAACGTATTCAGTGAGTGCCCGCCTCGTGCCAGGCCATGACTGGTTCCTGAGGACACAGCAGTGACAAGACAGACCAGAGCCACTCACACATGGAGCTTGGTCAAGGGAGGGAGGCAGATGGAGACATCCTGAAGAAGCAGTCGATGGTAGTGCGATTGTGCGGAGGGTTCAGCCTAGGCGGGGCAGTCGTGAACAGCGGTGGGGCGACTTAAAAGTTGTCAGGTGAGGGGCCTCCCCGGGGAGGTCGTGTTTGAACTGAGACCCAGAGGAAGAACAGGACTGGGGGAGACTTGTGGGAGAGGAGTTCTAGTCACACGCAAACAGCTAGTGCAAAGGTCCTCAGGTGGGAACAAGCTCAGTTCAAGAGCGGCAAAAGCTGGTGACAACGGTGCCGAGGCCAGGTGTGGTGCTGACTCACACCTGTAATTCCAGCACTTTGGGAGGCCAAGATGGAAGTATTGCTTCAGGCCAGGGGTTGAGATCAGCCTGGGCAGCATAGCCAGACCTTGTCTCCACAGAGAATGGACCAGGTGTGATGACGCTCATAATCCCAGCGACTCGGGAGGCTCAGGTGGGAGGATCACCGGAGTCCAGGAGGTCTAGGCTGTGGTGAGCTGTGACCACACCACTACACTCCAGCCTGGGCCACACAGACAGACCCCATCTCTAACATAATTTACAAAAATGTTCCACAGTAGGAAAAAGCGCCAGGGTGGCAGGTGGCACTGTGGCAAAAGGCCTGGGTTGGGGAAAGGCAGGAATGAAGCCTTGGGATGGAGGCTGCTCGGAGGGAACGAGGCCAACAGGAAGCGGGGGTGGGAAAGGGCAGTGCGATGGAGGGGGCTGGGTGGCACAGGCCTAAAGCAGCAGGCTGAGGATGGGGCCATGGGGAGCCACAAAGGGTGTGAGAGCAGAGAGGGAGTGCAGCCCAATTCATGGGCTATAAAGATGCCTCTGGGGCCGGGTCATGCCTGGAGACCTGGGAAGGCGGCCCCAGGGGGGAGGAGGGAAGGACTGGGCGGTGGAGAGCCGTCCAGAGGTCTCCAGTGGAGATGCGGGCTCTGGAAATCCCCACCTCGAGGAACATACTTCCCCTGAGCCAGCAGCCTTGTCAGCCCCAAAGCATTTATTGAGCACCGCCTGCACACTGACAGGAGAGTGGTGACAGGGTCCACATGCGGACCCTCCTATCCCCTTGTCAAGGTCTCTTTTCCGCCCCCTCCGCCGCCCAAAGGGGCCGAGGACCTGAGCAGGACAGGGGCTGCCCAGCCTCCCAGGCCCTCAAGAATGGTCCTTTCCTATCCCCACTCCTCAGATGGGGAGACTGAGGCCAGGGAGGAGCTGGAACACCCTGAGTCACCTGGCAGGGCCTGTGAGGGGGTTGGGTGGAGGTCGGGCCATCCAGGCTCAGCGCCGGACGATCACGTACTCCTCTCCATCCAGCGGGGCTGGTCCAGGGACTGCAGGTTGCAGTAGACAGGCTGGGAAGCCACATCCTTGTAGTTCATGTAGAAGTCGCCATCCTCTGAAAGGTGAGCCCTGTGGGGACAGACAGAGGGGGTGAAGGAGAGGGAGGGGGCATATAGCTCTGAGGGAGTTCAGGGTGGCTGAGTCCACCCCAGATGTTTACACGGGGGAAACTGAGGCCCTGAGCAGCGTGCTGACTCCCAGCCAGGCCCACCTTTCTTTTTCTTTTCTTTCCCTTTTTTTTTTTTTTAAGGAATCCTCACTCTGTCACCCAGGCTGGAGTGCAGTGGCACGCTCACGGCTACCGCAGCCTCCACCTGCTGGGCTCCAGCAATCCTTCCGCCTCAGCCTTTCAAGTAGCCAGAATTACAGGCGTGCGCTACCACACCCGGCTGATTTATTTGATTTATTGTAGAAATGAGGTCTTGCCAAGTTGCCCAGGTGGGTCTCAAACCCACGGGCTCAGGCAATCCACTCACCTCGGCCTCCCAAAGGCGCGGGATTACAGGCTAAGCCACTGAGCCCGGCTCCAGCTAATTTTTTGATTTATTGTAGAGATGAGGTCTCCCCAAGTTGCCCAGGCTGGTCTCAAACCCCTGGGCTGAGGCCATCCTCTCGCCTCTGCCTCCCAAAGTGCTGGGATGACAGGCGTGAGCCACTGAGTCCAGCAGGCCCACCTTTCTCTGAGGAGGCCAGGGCAGGAGAGTGGCTTAGGGAAGAGTCTGAGAACCCGGAGCCCACGGTAGGGTTTTATTCCTTCCTCAAAGTTGAGACAGCTGCTCGTTTTTACACAAAAATCTATATGTCAGTTTCCTCTTGAAAAATCGGAAGCTCTAGCAACATCAGTCACATGGACACAAGAGGCTGGGGCCAGTGTCTGGCCCTTTATTTAGAGGGGACATGTTTTCATGATGTCCCCCAAAGCAGCACACTCTGTAGCCCTGATATGAAGAGAGTCTCTGAGCCTCAGTTTCCACATCGATCAAATGGGTCAAGCTGCTTAGGAATATCTAGGGATGTTTGGCAAGACCCCCAGAGAAGAACCTTACTGCTTCCAGTAAAAAAATAAAATCTACTTCGAGTGGCATCTATCAATCAATCACACTTTAGTATGAATTATCCAACACCTAAGTGATCTGAGGAGAATAGACAGGACTGGGAGTCAGGGTTTGTTTTCTGTGTCTCCTGGCTGTGTGCCCTTGGGCAAGTAATTTCCCTGCCTCCCAGAGACTCTGTTTCTCCAACTGTAAAATATATAGGATGGATATGGCACATTCGCTTCTAGAGCATGTTTGGAGGCCAGGTACAACGAGGAGGCTGGTCCTGAAGCCTCGGTGACAGGGAGGCGGCGGTGAGCATGACAGACAACTTCCTGGCACAGACCACTTCTGCTTTTGAGCTATGACTGCATTTGCTTGACATATTTTCTCCTTTCTCATCAACAGCCTCCCGCCGGCCTCCCCCCTCCTGGCATGGACTCTGCTGCCCAAACAGCCACGACTGTTCCTCTTCCTGCCTGGACCTCCCCGCTCCTGCCAGCCTCAGTCCTCACGTCTTGCCCTCTCAAAACCAAGCCGGCTGCGATGGCTCAAGTGCATCATCCCAGTGCGTTGGGAGGCTGAGGCAGGAGGACGGCTCGAGTCCAGGAGATTGAGGGTGCAGTAAGCTATGACCCTGCCACTGCACTCCAGCCTGAGACAGAGCGAGACTCTCTTTTGTTTGGTTGGTTTGGAGGGGGGGTTTGTTTGTTTGTTTAGAGACAGGGTCATGCTTTGTCACCCAGGCCGATCGATGCTTTGTCACCCAGGAGTGCAGTGACACCATTATGGCTCACCACAGCCTTGACCTCCTGGGCTCAGGCGATCCTTCCACCTCAGCCTCCTGTGTAGCTGGGACTCCAGGCACAACACCATGTCCAGGTGGTTTTGGTTTATTTTTGTTTTTGTTTATTTGTACAGACAGGGTCTCACTATGCTGCTGAGGCTGGTCTTGAACTCCTGGGCTCAAACAATCCTCCCACCTCACCCTCCCAGATTGCTGGGATTACAGGTATGAGCCACCACGCCTGGCCTCCTCTCTTTAAAAATAAAAACAAGCCGGGCTCGGTGGCTCAGCCTGTAATCCTGCGCCTTTGGGAGGCCGAGGTGAGTGGATTGCCTGAGCCCGCGGGTTCGAGACCTGCCTGGGCAACTTGGCGAGACCTCATCTCTACAATAAATCAAAAACTAGCCGGGCGTGGTAGCGCGCACCTGTAGTTCCGGCTACTCGGAAGGCTGAGGCGGAAGGATCGCCGGAGCCCAGCAGGTCGAGGCTGCGGTGGCCGGGAGCGGCCACTGCACTCCAGTCTGGGCGACAGAGTGAGCCTCCGACTCGGAAAGAAAAAAAAAGACAGCTTTGGGTCTCACGGCTGAGAGCAGCTGGCCACGACCGCAGCGCCCCCACACCGTGGCCTCCAGCACTGGCCTCCCATCTCTCCAGACTGGGTTTGCAGGTCACCAAAGGGAAGCACGTCCCCTGTGCAGGAACCCCAGCACCCTGAGGCGGGAGCTGCAAAACCCCCATCTTTTTTGAGTCGGAGTCTCACTCTGTTGCTCAGGCTGGAGTGCAGTGGCATGCTACGGCCACCGAAGCTTCCGACTGCTGGGCTCAGGCCGCCCTTCTGCCTCAGCCTGCCAAGTAGCTGGAATGACAGGCATGCGCCACCACGACCGGTTCATTTTTTGATTTATCGTAGAGACGAGGTTTCGCCAAGCGGCCCAGGCTGACCTCGAACCTCTGCCTCCCAAAGTGCTGGGATCGCAGGCATGAGTCCCCACGCCCAACTAAATTGTACTATTTCTTTTCAACTCTTTTTTTTTTGCCGGAGTCTCCCCCGTCGCCCAGGCTGGAGTGCAGTGGCACGCTCACGGCCACTATGGAGCGACCCGCTGGGCTCCGGAGATGCTTCCGCCTCAGCCTCCCAAGTAGCCGGAACCACAGCCGCACGCCGCCCGCCCGGGTAGCTTCCTGGTTTGTGGCAGAGACGAGGTCTCGCCAAGGGGCGCAGGCTGGTCTCAGGAGGACGCGGCGGTCCTCGCGCCTCGACCTCCCGACGTGCCGGGACGGCAGGCCCCCCGGGCCGGCGCGCTGGGCGTCTCGAACCCGCCGCACGGCCGCGCAGAGGAGGGAAGCGCCCCGCCCGAGCTCCGCCGCCCGCGAGCCGCAGCACCGGGCCGGCCCCGGGCTCGGGAGGCTGAGGCCGGGGGCGCGGCGTCCGCGGGCCACTCACCCCCGCTCGGCCCACGGCGGCTCCGCGCGGGTCTGGCCCACGAACATGTTCTCGTAGTCGGGCGCGGCGGGCTCGGGCGCGGCGGCGTCGCGGGGCCCGGGGCGGAGGCCGCGGCTGCCGTAGCGGGGCTGCGCGGCGGGCCCGGGCCCGGGCGCGCGCGGGGCGGCCCAGGCCTTGTCCGCGTCGAGGCCGCGGGCCGCGCGGCGTCCTCGGAACCTCCAGGCCAGCACGGGGCCGGCCACGGCGAGCCCGAGCAGCAGGCCCCCGCCGGCCGCCACCGCCCCGACGGCCGCCGGGGCCAGGCCGGGGGGGCAGCCGGCCTCCAGGAAGGCCGAGAGGTTGCGCCGGGCGCCCGCGGCCGCGTCCACGCAGCGCAGGAGCCTCGGCTGCGAGCAGTTGTCCCGGGCGGCGCGCCAGGCGGCCAGGGCGCAGCTGCAGTCGGCCACCAGCTCCAGGCGGCAGAGCGCGGCCAGGGCGCCGTCCACGCGGTCCAGCGGGTTGTCCAGCGCGATCAGGACCTGCAGCCGGTCCAGGCGGCGGAAGAAGGGCGGCGGGAGGTCCCGCAGGCCGTTCCCGGACAGGTCGAGGAGGCGCAGGTTCCGGGCGCGCAGGGACTGGTTCCGCGGCAGGCGCAGATCCTGGCGGCTGAAATTCAGGCACTCGGCCTGGAACTCCGCGGCCCAGTCCACGCCCGCGTGGGACACGTTGGGCACGTCGCACGAGAGGTTCCGGAGGCCCAACTCCTGCAGCAGCGGCAGCAGCAGCACCCACGGGGCGCTCCCCATCCCGGCGACCTGAGCCGAGACACCGGAATCCCACCCTGACCTCAGTCCTGCGTCGCTCTCGCCGTGGCCGGCTGCGTCTTGCTCGGCTTGTTCTGAGTTGCTTTCACTGCCCAGGCCGCGTCTGCAAGGGAGCGCGGGGCCCCTCGGCCGGCTGGCTCTGGCGCCCAGCCTCAGTCTCCCCCGCTGAGGAATGGGTGCCCAGCCCGGTATCCAGTGGGCCTGGGAGGCGAGGAGGGGCCGGCCTGCCCCCTCGGCTCCTCCCAGATGGACCCCTCGGGTGCCCTCATTGGCCAAGACGCGGCCATATGCAAATGAGGGCTTGCCTCGGAAACGGCCTCCCCCCATCCTGCTCGAGGCTTCTCCCGGGTCGCGGGGGCGTCCTGGGGTGGAGGGAGGTGAGGTGAGGTGGAGTGGAGTGGGGTGGGGCGGGGGCTGCTCCCTCTGGCCTGCGGCCCCTGCCCAGGCCCTGGCTCCAGGCCTCGTCCTACCTTTCGGGTCCCCTCGCCACGCGTTCTGCCCCGGCGGCGGCCAGGGGCTGAGTCGAGACTGCCTGGACGCGGGGTCGCGGTGTGGCCTGGTCTCCGGCGCTCCTCAGGCCCAGCACCCGGCGACGCAGGGGAAGAGGAACTGCTGGCTGGGTGGAGAGCAGAGGGGAAGAGAGAAGACGACTCAGACCCGCCTCCCCACCCCTTCCCCCAAGGCCTCAAGTTCTCACGGGAGAGGGCGGGGAAGCCCAGGGTCCCGCTTCCCTCTTGCCTGGACCTAGTGACTTCGTGTCCCCTGTCAGCACCCCCGACTGACTGCCGCGCATCAACTCGCCTCCTGATCTCAGCTCAGTTGATGCACCACTCGTGCATTCGTGTATTCAATCAACAAACATCATTCAAGCTGGGCCGGAAGGAGGCCTCAGCCTTGGCCAGCACTTCAAGGAGCACCCGGTTTAGGGAGAAGTCAGAAATGGACACAGACACTTCAGTCTCCTGCAGTCAGAGAAGGACCAGAGAGAGGGACCGGGTCCTGGAAGGCTTCCTGGTAGAGGAGTGAGAGTCGGTGCTTCAACCCGTGAATAGGAGTTTATCAAAAATTCCCAAAACCTGCCTTTGGCTAGCCTAGGTTCCAGCCTCCCCCACACTCGGAGGGGGCGGTGAAGAGGGCTTTCTGGGGCTGGGGATGCACAGCCTGGGGCCTGGAGGAGGAATGAGTGGCAGGCGGCCAGGATCACCCGGCAGGGTCCAGGAAGGCCCAGCAGCTGGAGAAAACACGGCTGGCAGGGACAGCGTGGTTGAGAGCGCAATGACCCAGCTGGAGAGGAGGAAGCCCTGCCTGGGTGAGGCAGGGGAGTAGGGGAGTGGGGGAGTTGGGGGGGCAGGAGGTGGGCCAAGCCGGTTTCCAGCCAGGTGGGGGAGCAGGGCTTCATCCCCAAATGGTCAGGAGCCAAGGCAGTGAGCAGAGGGCCAGTGTCAGAAGTGGGCAGCCAGAGGAGGAGACCGCAGCCCTGGCGGAGGACAGTGGTGTGAGGCAGACCAAGGGTAGTAGCAAAAGTCCACCTCCCCCCTTATCCCTCGACCCTAGCCTTCTTTCCTTCCGTCCCCAAACTCTGAGGAACTGCCAAAGATTTTGAACCAAAGGCCAGTCATGGTGTCTCATGCCTGTCATCCCAGCACTTTCGGAAGCCAAAGCGAAAGGATGGCCTGAGCCCAGGGGTTTGAGACCAACCTGGGCAGCCAGTCTCTACAGTAAATCAAAAAATTAGCCAGGGCATGGTGGTATGCACCTGTAGTTCCAGCTACTTGGAAGGCTGAGACAGAGAGATCACCTGAGCCCAGCAGGTCGAGGCTGTGGTGGCCATGAGCATGCCACTGCACTCCCGTCTGGGCGACAGAGTGAGACTGCAACTCAGAAAAACAAATCTGACATTCTGTGCTGCCAGGCTGTGGGGGGACAGGTCGCCCGTGCATGGCTCAGAAGTGTCTGCAGGGCAGCCTGCCTGGAGGACAACTTGGCACAGGCCAACGGAATTACAGACTCGTGTGCCTGCTGACACAGCAAGCCCATTCAGGGAACTGCTGCCCGAATATTTGCATGTTTACAAAGAGTGAGTTGGCAAATGAATTTTTTTTTTTGGAGTTGGAGTCTCACTCTGTTGCCCAGACTGGAGTGCAGTGGCCGCTCCCGGCCCTCACAGCCTCGACCTGCTGAGCTCCGGCGATCCTTCCGCCTCAGCCTTCCGAGTAGCCGGAAGTACAGGCGCGCGCTACCACACCCGGCTGATTTTTTGATTTATTGTAGAGATGAGGTCTTGCTGCCCAGGCGGGTCTCAAACCCGCGGGCTCAGGCAATCCACTCACCTCAGCCTCCCAAAGGCGCGGGATTACAGGCTGAGCCACCGAGCCCGGCTTGAGTTTTTTTTTTTAAGTGGTCATTCATTTAGAGTATTATCCAGCCATAGAAAGAAAAGGAGACCAGGTGTGGGGGTTCACAACCTGTGATCCCAGCATTTTGGGAGGCCGAGGTGGGAGAATCGCTTGAGGCTGGGAACTCAAGGTCAGTCTGGGCAACACAGTGGACCCTGTTTCTAGAAAACATCTAATAACTAAAAAACATAAGAAGAAGAAGAAGGACTGAAGTTCTGACAGGCTACAGCGTGGTCGAACCTTGAGCACATGACATAGAGTGAGAGAACCCAGACACAGCAGGCAACATCTTATGTGACTCCATTGATAGAAATGTCCAGCCGGGCACGGTAGCTCACGCCTGTAGTCCCAAAACTTTGGGAGGTGGAGGCGAGAGGATTGCCTGAGCCCAGGGGTTCAAGACCAGCCTAGGTAATTTGGCAAGACCTCATCTTTACAATACATCAAAAAATTAGCCAGGCGTGGTGATGCACGCCTGTAATTCCGGCTACTCAGAAGGCTAAGGTGGAAGGATTGCCTGTGCCCACCCAGCAGGCCAAGGCCGTGGTAGTCATGAGCGTGACCCTGCACTCCAGCCTGGGTGACCGAGTGTGACTCAGACTCAAAGAAGAAACCTCCAGAACAGGCAAATTCACAGAGACAGGAGGCAGATTTGTGGCTTCCAGGGGCTGGGAAGGGAGTGGGGAGTGACTGATGATGAGGATATGGGGCTTCCTTTTGGGGTGACGGAAATTTTCTGGAGTTAAATCGAGATGATGGTTGCACAACCATGTGAATGTACTAAATTCTACCGAATTGTGCAATTTAAAATGGCTGAAATGGTCAGTTTTATGTTATGTGTATTTTGCAGAATTAAAAAAAAAAGAAGCCGGGCTCAGTGGCTCAGCCTGTAATCCCGCGCCTTTGGGAGGCTGAGGTGAATGGATTGCCTGAGCCCGAGGGTTCGAGACCCGCCTGGGCAGCGAGACCTCATCTCTACAATAAATAAAAAAATCAGCTGGGCGTGGTAGCGCATACCTGTAATTCCGGCTACTTGGAAGGCTGAGGCGGAAGGATCGCCGGAGCCCGGCAGGTCGAGGCTGCGGTGGCCGGAAGCAGCCACTGCACTCCAGTCTGGGCGACGGAGTGAGACACCAACTCAAGAAAACAAAAAAAAAGAGAGAGAAGGCAAAAAAGATACAGGCATGAGATGATTGTTGCAGCATTGTTATGGGGGGAGGCAGGGGATGCCTGTAGTCCCAGCTACACAGGAGATTGAGGCTGCAGTGAGCTATGATTGGGACCAGCCTGGGCAACGGAGCAAAACCCTGTCTCCTAAGAGTAAATAAATAAGTAGAAAGGATTGGTTACATCGATCACTGTTCATCCACCCTGAGGTTGCCCCAGAGTCATGAAAATGAAGTTACACACCCTTGTGAACCCATGAGGGAAGACTCATTCATTTCCTTCACAAGGCTTTTTTTTTTTTTTTGAGTCGGAGTCTCACTCTGTCGCCCAGGCAGCCTTCCAAGTAGTTGGAACTACAGGTGCACACTACCACACCCAGCTGGTTTTGTTTTCGTTTTTGTTTTTTTTGAGTTGGAGTCTCACTCTGTCGCTCAGACTGGAGTGCAGTGGCCGCTCCCGGCCACCACAGCCTCGACCTGCTGGGCTCCGGCGATCCTTTTGCCTCAGCCTTCCGAGTAGCCGGAATTACAGGCACGCGCTACCACGCCCGGCTGATTTTTTGATTTATTGTAGAGATGAGGTCTCGGTGCCCAGGCGGGTCCCAAACCTGCGGGCTCAGGCAATCTGCTCACCTCAGCCTCCCAAAGGCTGAGCCTTATTGTAGAGACAGTCTCGCCAGGTTGTCCAGGCTGATCTTGAACCCGTGGGCTCAGGCAATCCTCTCTCTTCCACCTCCCAAAGTGTTTGGATGACACCGTGCCCAGCAAGCCTTTTTGTTTTTTGAGACACAGCCTTGACCTCCTGGGCTCAGGATCTTCCTGCCTCAGTCTCCCAAGTAGCTAGGACTATAGGCATGGGCCACCATGCCCAACTAATTTTGTTGTTGTTTTTTTTTTTTATAGAGATGAGGTCTCACCATGTTGCCCAGGCTGGTCCTGAACTTCTGGGCTCATGCAATCCTTCTACCTTGGCCTTCCAAAGCACTAGGATTCTGGGCAGGAGCCACTGCGCCTGGCCTCCTTCACAAGCTCTTATTAAGCTCCTCCTGTGTGCCAGGCGCTGGTGTAGGAGCCTTGGATATAGCCAGGAACAAAACAGACAAAATCTTTGCTCCCTGGGACTGTCCCTACAGGATCCATCAGGAAAATCCACCGTGTGTGGGGATGTGACTACTGCAAAGAAAAATAAAGGCAGGAAACAGGGAGGAAGGGAGGGAGGCAAGTGTTTAATAGGATGACCCTTAAGAGGAACTTTTGAGTGAGAAAGGAGTTGCAGAGAATGGCATGGAACAAAAACAGCCTGTGCAAAGGCCCTGTGGTGGGAGCAGTCCTGGGTAGACAGCAAATGTCCCCAGGTGTTAATTCAGGCTGCGATAACAGAAACACCAAAAACACTTATAAACAGTAGGAACTGGAGGCTGGGCAGGGTGGCTCATGCCTGTAATCACAGCACTTTGGGAGGTTGAGGTAGGAGGACGGTTTGTGGTCAGGAATTCGAGACTAGCCCCGGCAGCACAGTGAGACCCCATCTCTGAAAAAGATTTAAAACTTAGCCAGGCATGCTGGCATGTGCCTGTAGGCCAAGCTACTCAGAAGGCTAAGAGAGAAGGGTCGGTTGAGCCCAGGAGGTTGAGGCGGCGTGAGACATGACTGTGCCACTGCACTCCAGCATGGGTGATGGTGAGACCGCGACTCAAAAAAAGAAAAAAAAACTGTATTCTTCACAGGCTGGGAAGCCCAGGGTCAAATCATCAGCAGGTCCACCTCCTGGTTTGCAGACGACCCTCCTCCCTTGTGTCCACACGTGGTAAAAGGAGCAAGGGCGCTTGCTAGGCCCCCTTTATAAAGACCGGCAGGACAGAGGGGCACGGACCTTGTGCAGTCCAATGGCCCCCACGGCCCTGGAGGCCACTGGAGGAGTTCCAGCTCCGAGGACACTCAGAAAAGGAGAAAATGAGGAAATAAGAAAGCCACAGGCCGCTGCAGGCTGGGGAAGGAGGCAGGCCTGGGGCTGGGACAGCGAGATTTGGAGGAAGGTCTGGGGAAGGGTGGGGGGTGGAGCCTGGGGTCCTGAGATCTGGGGATCCTTGGGTTCCTGGGGCCTGGGGGTTCTGAGGTCTGAGTTCCTGGGGCTCCTGGGGTTCCAAAGCCTGGGAGTCCTAGGGTCTGGGGGCCCTGGGAGCCCTAGGTTTTGGGAGTCTGTGGTCTGGGGGCCCTAGAATTCCTGGGGTTCTGGGGGTCCTGAGATCTGAGGGTCCTGGGGTCTGGGGGTCCTGGGGTCTAAGGATCCGGGGGTCCTGGGGTCTGGTCCTTTCTGACACAGTCCCAGCTATCCACACCAGGGCCTCGGGGGAGAGGACAGCCCAGGGCTGCTCTGGTCCCCACTGACCAAGGGGAGCCCCTTGTCTGGGGTCCCTCTGCTCCCCCCAATGCACCTGAGCAGGCCCCGAGCTGAGTCCCAGGCAGGGTCAGTCACAGAGACCTCTGGGGAGCTCCAGAGATGGCCCCAGACAGAAAGACTCCAGAGACACCCCCCCAGAGACACTCAGAGACACCAGGCAACCCTCAGAAACCCCAGGATCACCCAGAAAAAGCCAGAAATCTTCACAACCCCAGAGCTCCCCAAAGACCCTCAGAGACATCTAGAAACCTTCAGAAACCCTCACAGAAAACTAAGACCCTCACACACAGCCTCAAATACCCTCAGAGACCCCTCCCCAGAGAAACTCAGGGACCCCAGATATACCCAGAGATCCTCAGAGACCCCTAAAGATACTCAGAGGCTGGGCACAGTGGCTCAAGCCTGTAATCCCAGCACTTTGGGAGGCTGAGGTGAGAGGATGGCCTGAGCCCCCTGAGACCAGCCTGGACGACTTGGTGAGACCTCGTCTCTACAGTAAATCAAAAAATTAGCCAGGCATGGTGGTACATGCCTGTAGTTCCAGCTACATGGAAGGCTGAGGCGGAAGGATCGCCTGAGCCCAGCAGGTGGAGGCTGCGGTGGCCATGAGGGTGCCACTGCACTCCAGCCTGGGAGACAGTGAGACTTCAACTAAAAAAAAAAAGCCAAAACACCAGAGACCACTAGAAACAAAGATCAAGGGATAGGCAAACACTCCCCAGGGCCACCCAACCCTAGGACCACCAGCTTGTTGTCCCTCAGTTCAGCCACAGTTGCCCACTGCCCTCAGGTCCACCTGAGCCCCTCTGTGCTGGGCGATGCCACAGCCCGAGACCCTCAGCCCAGGGAGTGGAGCCGACACGGACACTGGTTCTGGGGTCAAGTCAGGCTGGGGCAGGTCAAGGACTGCCCCCCACCCCAGCCCAACATCTCCCACCCTATTCCCCTTGCTGGTTTCCTGCCATCTCTATTCTCTCTTGGCAGCCCCTGGAGGGAGGGGGAGCTTTAAAAACCCTCCCCCAGGACAGACACGGTGGCTCACACCTGTAGTCCCAGCACTTTGGGAGGCTGAGGCTGGAGGACTGCCTGAGGCCAGGAGTTCAAGACTAGCCTGAGCAGCATAGCGAGACCTCGTCTCTACAAAAAAAAAAAAAATCAAAAAATTATTAGGGCATGGTGACGCCTGTAGTCTCAGCTACTCGGGAAGATCACCCGCACCCAGGAGTTGGAGGCTGCAGTGAGCTGTGATAGCAGCACCGCACACCAGCCTGGGCCACAGAGCAAGACCCTGTCTCTAAAACACACACATAGGGAACCAACAAAAAGATCCCTCCCATCCCCACTCCTGTTCTTGAAGTCAGGTTTCCCCCAAGGAAGTGGAGAGGTCAGGCCCAACAGCAGAAGCCCTCCCCTCAATAGGGCCTGGGAGCCTGGAGGGTCCGGGTGGGGGAGCTCTGCAGCCAGCTGTCAGGCTCAGAGGCAGGGGTGAGGAGTGAGGCTGGGCCAGGGCAGACATAAGAGCAAATCAGAACGTGGGCAGATGTGGACTTCCGTGGCCTCCCTGCACTAACTCAGCAATAGCCACTTCAAGACTGTGTTACCTGGGGCCAGCGACTCAACCTCTCTGTACCTTGGCTTCCTCCTCTGCAGAATAAGGAGAGTCTTAGTGCACCCCAGGGGAGGGCCGCAAGTAGGGCCTGCAGCCACGTGACCGGGAACTTGTGCCTGGCTCTGGGGACACTGAGTGACAGACACATAGGCTGAGTGTCCCCTTTGGGAGGGATGGATAAATGCTGGTTCATTCATGCACAAAAATGGAATTCAGGAGGTCAAGCCACAATGCCAAAGCATGATTTTCAAAAACGTATTTATCTTTTTAGTATTATTTGAGTCGGAGTCTCACTGTAGCCCAGACTGGAGTGCAGGGGCATGTTCACGGCCACCGCAGCCTCGACCTGCTGGGCTCCAGCAATCCTTCTGCCTCAGCTTCCCAAGTAGCTGGAACCACAGACATGCGCCACCACATCCAGCTAATTTTTTGATTTATTGTAGAGACAAGGTCTTGCCATATTGCTCAGGCAGGTCTCAAACCCCTGGTCTCAGGCAATCCTCTTGCCTCCACCTCCCAAAGTGCTGGGATGACAGACGTGAGCCACTGTGCTTGGCTAAAATGTATTTATCTTTTTAGAGATAGCATCTTGTTCTGTGGCCCAGTTCAGGAGTGCAGTGGCACAATCACAGCTCACTGCAGTCTCAAACTCCTGGGCTCAAGCCATCCTCCAGACTTGACCTCCTGAGTAGCTGGGACTACAGGCCTGTGCCACCACTAATTAGCCTGTGCATGGCTAGTTTTTTAATTAACTAGATGGGGGTCTCACTATGTTGTCCTTCCACCTCAGCCTTCCAAGTAGCCGAAACTACAGGTGCATGCTACCAAGCCCGGCTACTTTTTTTATTTTTGTATTATAGAGATGAAGTCTCGCCAAGTTGCCATGGGCTCAGGCAGTCCTCTCACCTCGGCCTCCCAAAGTGCTGGGATGACAGACTTGAGCCACTGCGCCCAACCAAACCATCATTTTTAAAGACTTGGGAAGATACTGCTTAAGGTCACATGGCCATGTTAAGTCTGGTGAAATCTGAAAAGCCACTGAATGCCTTTGGTGTGGGGAGGGAGAGGACAGGCAAGCAGCACACAACACTGGGAGGCTGCGGCTGGCCAAGCAAGTGTGTCGCAGTTGCAAGACCTGCATTTCTTGGCCTACGGCTGCTCGGGCCACAGGAGACCACAGCACTGGACCACAGGGCCCTCATTGGAGCAGTGCCCACCACAAGCGGAAGGAGCTGGGTTAAAATTGCCCAGACTTCCACCTCGGATAGGGCCTCTCGTGTGCTCTATGCCATCTTCCTGAGGGCCCCTGGGGACCCTGCCCAGGGGGCCCATGTTGAACCTGCTGGCTGGTGCCCCATGCGGGGTTCCCTCCCTCTCGGTCCCTCTCTGCCCCTCAGGAAGGCTTCCTGGAGTCACCCCCAAGTGATGATGTCCTTGAATTGTAGTCTTAGGGCTGCTTCTCAAGGATGCCAAATTAAGATAGTTTCAGTAAGTCAAGCACGGTGGCTCACGCCTGTAGTCCCAGTTGTTCAGGAGGCCGAGGCAGGAGGATGGCTTGAGGCTGAGAATTCAAGGCTGCAGTGAACTATGATCACACCACTCCAGTCTGGGTGACAGAGCAAGACCCTGACCCCCCCTAAAAAAAATACATATACGCACACATATACATATACACATACATACAAACACATATGTTTGCATATTTATATATATATATATGCAAACATATAGTTGGAAACCGACCTGGGGGCAAAAGCAAGGTCAACTTAGACTGACTAGACCCCACACTCCAAACTTGCGGGTCTGGGGCAGCACCCTGCTGGGACTCCTGGGAGTTGGTGCTTTGCCCTCTGTTGCCCTCATGTGGCTGCAGTCGGATCGCAGGCCCTGGCCACGGGCAGAGGCAGAAAACTGGATTCCCCCTTCTCTACCTCCCCTGGCCCCACAGAGACCAGCACAAGAGGAGACATGGGCAAATTTTTAGTGCATTCGTTCAGCAACACATATTTATGGAGCGCCTACTGTGTGTCAGGATGTGTTCTAAGCACTGAGGGGCACAGCACTGAAAAAACATTCACGTTCCCTGCCTTCCGGGAGATTCAGGGGTTAACAAACCAGGTTTCCAGGAAGATCTAGCAAGGGAGTATAATCCAGAGGGATGCTGGGGTACTGCTCCAAGGAGGTGCTGCAGGATCTGCGATCTGAAGGTTGAAGAGAAGACGGCCAGGGGTGGGTTAGGGAAAGGGTATCCCCAGCAGGAGCAACAGCCTGTGCCAAGGTCCCGGGGTGGGATGAACTGGGCATATTCAACACAGTCATGTGCAAATGGTGCTCAGTGCCTGGTCCTTAGGGTTGTTATTAAGTCAAAGGGGGAAAAAAGACCCCTCTCAGCCAGGTGCAGTGGTTCATGCCTGTAATCCCTGCACTTTATGAGGCCAAGGCGGGAGGACTGCTTGAGACCAGTAGTCGGAGATCAGCCTGGGCAACATAGCAAAGCCTCATCTCTACAAACAACTTTTTAAAAATTAGCCAGGCATTGTGGCACGTGCCTGTAGCCCTAGTTACTTGCCAGGCTGAGGCAGGCAGATCATTTGAGTCCAGGAGTTCAAGACAAGCCTGGACAACATAGTGAGACCTTGTTACTATTTTTTTAAATATAGAAAAGACCCGCGTCCCTGTGCCACCCAGAGAGCAGGGCCCTAGGGTGCCTCAGACACTCTTCCTTCTACTAGTAAGAAGAGAGACTGGCCAGGCGCGGTGGCTCAACCCTGTAATCCCAGCACTTTGAGAGGCGGAGGCAAGACGATTGCCTGAGCCTGCGGGTTCAAGACCAGCCTGGGCAACTTGGGCAGACCTCATCTCCACAATAAATAAAAAAAATTAGCTGGGTATGGTGGCATGTCTGTAGTTCCAGCTACTTGGTTTTGTATTTTGAGTCGGAGTCTCATTCTGTTGCCCAGGCTGGAGTGCAGTGGCACACTCACGGCCACCGCAGCCTCGACCTGCAGGGCTCTGGAGATCCTTCCTCCTTAGACTTGCAAGTAGCTGGAACTACAGGCCTGCACCACCTGCTTGGCTAATTTTTTGATTTATTGTAGAGATGAGGTCTTGTCAAGCTGCCCAGGCTGGTCTCAAACCCCCAGGCTCAGACAATCCTCTCATCTCGGCCTCCTAAAGTGCTGGAATTATAGGTGTGAGCCAACCGCACCCATTTCCAGCTACTTGGAAGGCTGAGGCAGAAGGATCACCTGAGTCCAGCAGGTCGAGGCTGCGGTGGCCATGAGCATGCCACTGCACTCCAGCCTGGGCTATTGAGTGAGACTCCAACTCAAAAAAAAAGAAAAGAGAGGAGGCCAGGGTAGGGGCACTGCCAGGGTACCCAGAAGCCAGGCCTGGTGCCCCCCTCTACGCTGTGTGTCCTTGGAAAAGTTGCTCTGCTGCTCTGAGCCTGTATTCTGTGCAGATCAGGAATGTACCAGTCCCCGTGGGAAGATTCCAAAGCAGCACAGAAGCAGAGTGCCTAGTAGTAGCCACTCAGAGTTCAGGCTTCCAGGCCGAGGTGGGATCAGCGGGGTGGGGGGTGTCTGAGGAGGATCCCGGGAAGCCCACTGTACTGAATAGGAAGGGAAGGGGCCCTGAAAAGGCGAGGCCATGCTGCAGGCGAGTGAACTCAGACCAGCCGCGCCCATCTGAAGGGTCCATCCACCCCCAGCCTGTTTGATTTTCTAGAAAATAGACCCAGGACTGCACCCTGAGACCGCGGAGCACTCAGGTGTTGCGGAGGTCACCCCAGGAAACCCTGGTGAAAGTTGGGGACAGGTCCTGCAGTGGGCGCCAGCGAGCAGGTGCTGCGCGGCGGGGGAAGCCTGGCACAGCCAAGAGGGGCGTCCCCTTGGCCAGAGGAAGCGGGGGGGGGGGGGGGGGGCGGGGGGGGGGCGGGGGGGGGGAGAGCGGGCTCCCGTAGCTGCTAGAGACCCACCTCCTGCTTGCTTCCCTGCCCCCCACCAGACCTGGGGGTTCACAAAATGCCTCACTTTACCCCGCGTGAATCTATCCCGGAGCCAGACAGGGTGTCTTCCCGAGCCTCAGTTTTCCCAGCTGTAACATGGGGAGAAGAGACACCGCCTCCCTTGTGGGGCTGCAGGGAGGACGCTACGGGACGATGGCAGCAGGATGCGCCAGTCCCCAAGGACTGCTTGACTCTGGGTTCAAGTGCAGGTGGAGGGGCAGGGACTTGATTTGTGGACCCCGTGGCGCAGAGAGGTCACTGAAGTTCACTTTGCTCCTGATCAAAGCCACACAGCGACACAGGCACAGCCCGGGTCAAACTCGCGCCCAGACCCACTCTCCGGGACTTCTGGCTCCAGGCCATGGCTCTTGGGGCACAACCCCCATCTCAGGACGCCCCCGGACAGCTCCGAACAACCCTTCCGCGTCCCCCCCACCCCCCACCCGTCTCCGGTCAGGACGCCTGGCTTCCCCCGCCTGGCCGACCTCTCCGGGGTCCCAGCTGCCGCGGCTGCTCCCACCCGGTGTTGTTTGGGTTTCATTTTTGTGTTGCATCTAGGAAATTACCCATAATTACAGTTTCGAGAGGAAACAGCCAGGGAGCGAAGACCCGGTCCCAGCTGCGGCCTCCCACGAGGCTGGGGGCGCGCTGGGGCCCAGCCTGGCTCCGCCCAGAGCCCCTCCACTTTCATGAGGAGGAGGTGGGGCCGCTCCACCCCCTATGGAGAGGGAAGCTGCCACCGGAAAAGCCGCTCCGCCTGCTCCCCAGGACTCGCAGCCAGGCCCGGCCACCGCCGTGTCCTCGGGAACCGCAGATCCGCGGCGAGGCCGAGGTGCCCGCTGAGGCCTGGATGCTTGATTTTACCCCAGCAGTGCCAAGTCCAACCGAGACCAGGAAAGGCGAGGAGGCGGAGGAAAAGGAGGGGGAAGGGGAGGAGGGGGGAGGGGAAGGTGGAGGGGGGAGGGCAGAAGGAGGGAGGGGAGAAGGAGGGGGAGGGGAGAAAGGAGGGGGAGGGAGAGAAGGAGGGGGGGGGAGAAAGGGGGGAGAAAGGAGGGGGAGAGGGGGGAGGGGGGAGAAGGAGGGGGGAGGGGAGAAGGAGGAGGGACGGGAGAACGACGGGGGACGGGAGAAGGAGGGGGAGGGGAGGGGAGGGGGAGGAGAAACAACCCGGAGCTCTAGGCCGGAGGAGCGCCAGGCCAGGCCCGGAGCCAGCGGAAACGCGTGGGGTGCAGGCCCCGCTGCAAGAGGGGCGGGGCTGTGGGGACCCTGAAGCGTGGCGGAGGGGTCAGCCCCTTCTCCAGCAGCCTCCCCCGCAGCCCTACAGGCAGTCTCCTTCGGGTTTCCCCAGGCACCGCCCCGACCGTGTTGGGGGGGGGGCGGCGGTGGTGAGTGACACCAGCCCCGCATGCCCCCACCCCCCACCCCGAGGCTGGCGCAGCCGCACGCAGTGCTGGGACGCAGGCTCGACCCTGGGCTCTCCTTGCTCCCGCCCCCAGTCCCCCGGGGCTCTAAATCACTTCCCAGGCCTGCTCCACCCGCCTGCCTGGGCCCCTCTCCCCCCACCCGCCTCCACCATGCCACCTGGAGCTCACCGGCTTCCCACCGCAGCCCCAAGGAGTTTCTTAAAATCGTGACGCGAACTCTGCCTCTTGGGCCCCCACACTCCGCCCGGGGCTTCCTATTGTCCTTAGGACAAATCTCAACTCCTCCCCCCAGGCGTGATCAGCCCCCATCATCCCTTTTTCCCCCTGCTCCAGCCACACCTGCTCCCTCACTCTGACAGGGCCTTTGCACTTGCTGCGACCGCAGTCTGGACACTCGACCTCCAAGTTTTTCACGTCCGTACTCTCAGAATGTTTTTTCCAGGCAGGGCTCCGTGGCTCAGCCTGTAATCCCAGCACTTTGGGAGGCCGAGGTGAGAGGATTGCCTGAGCCCGGGGGTTCGAGACCAGGCCGGGGAACTTGGCGAGACCTCGCCTCTACAATAAATAAAAAATTAGCCGGGCGTGGTAGCGCGCGCCTGTAGTTCTGGCTACTTGGAAGGCTGAGAGGGAAGGATCACCTGAGCCCGGCAGGTCGACGCTGGGGTGGCCGTGAACGTGCCACTGCACTGCAGCCTAGCCGGGGTGATGGAGTGAGACTTCAAATCAAAAAAAAAAAAGAGGGATAGAATGTTTTTTCCTCCCCGCCATGCTCCTCCTTCGCATGTGTGGGGAGCCTTTCCTGTGGGTTCTGCCCTCGCAGGCATGTGCCCCGGCCGGGGGTGCGCGGGTGTCCAAGGCTTGCTCCCTCGGCTGGCGCCCGGGCTGCGCCTGCCGCGCCTCGCCGGTCGCCATGGGAACCGCACTCATCGCCCCCGCCCCCATCGCGGCTCACCAGGCCGGGGCACCGCCGCCTCCCCCGTCCCTGCCTCCCTCTGCCTTCCTCTCCCGCCCTCCGCCTCCGCTCTCCTCCGGGAGCCGGGCCACCGCGACGTCGCGCGTCCTGTCCACGAGGCCCCCTCCGCCTGCCCGGCACGTAGCACTCCCTGAAACTCCCCGCCTGACCCGCCGGTCCACCGGTCCCATCGGACCCTCTGCTCCGCGAGGGGTAGCCAGGGATCCCGGCTGGGTCCCCCCAACCCCCACCCTGAGCCCGGCACACAGCAGGCGCCCAATAAACGTGTACGGAGTGAATGCAGACTCGCTTTGATACCGGGAAGCTCGGCTCTGAGAGGGCGAGGAACCCGTCCGGGGCACACAGGGTCCTGGGGAGCCGCAGCGCTTTGGGAGGTACGGGGCTGTGGCGGGAGGGACGTCTGCGGGGCGCTGGTGTCCCATGCTTTGTCCCATGGGTGAGCCACAGCCTCTCTGTGTCTCGTGAGGAGTCGGCGCCTGGAGCGGCGAGGGCGAGGGTGTCCTTGACGCCGACTCACGCCCCATCGTGGCCCCAGGAACCCGGCAGTCGCCAGCCCGAGGCCGGCGGACCCAGCCGCACCTCCTCTCGAGGCTCGCTGGGGAGGAAGCCGGGGGAGGGAGCCGACTGGACGGGAAGTGGCGGCTAGCGCCCCCGCGCCGGCCTCGGGAGGAGGCGGGGCTGGGCCGGCCTCGCCCTTCCAGGCGGCTCCCCCACCTCGTGCTTCCACCCCGCCCGACGGCTGGGTAAGGGCGGGGTTGTCGCGCCCTGGGTGGCCAGCGGGCCCCGGAGACGTCCCGACTCACGCGGGACACAGGACACGTGTGCTCATAGCCACACGATACCGGTCCTCTACGCGCGGGGGTACACGCGCACACACCCGTGCACACAATCTGGCGCTGGGCGACATGGGCGCGCGCGACCCCCGCGGACACAACCGCCGCTGCGCGGCCAGGGACAGTTGCTAGGACAGCGACGACGCACGCGTGGACCACAGGAACCTCGCACGTGTCACAGGCACCCTGGCGGACGCGCGCAAGACAAGAGGAACACCCGGTGCAAACGCTTGGTCACACGCCCAGACCCGACGCCTCCCCACCCTCTCCGTGCATACCCCTGCCCTACAGGGTCCCTACCTTCGTTCCCGCCCCGCCTCGTGGGCACACCCCGGAGGAGGGAGAAGGGCCCTGTAGGGAATCTCGGGACATACCACCTACACCCTGACTTCCGCGGGGGATGGGGGGGACAAGTTAAAGGTGGGCGCGCCCCGTGTGCCGCTGGCGACAAGGCTATGTGAGTGACGCGGGGGCCCCGGGGCTGGGCGTCACCGGCTTCCCACCCGGGTGTCTATGTGATATGCAAGGCTGCGGGCGCACAGGCATGTGGCTGTGGTGTGGGGCGGGATCAGTGAGCCCTGGGATGCCTGCGCGACTTTGTGCCCCACCCAGGGGACCTCGGGTGGCGCGAGGCTCCTCCCACAGCTGCAGGAAACTGGTGTCGCCTTGCACAAGCCTGTGCGCCTGTGTGCGCGGCGGCGGCCACCAGAGCCGTGCGCGTGGCTGTGGGCGCGGGGAGCGGCTCTGTGGGGTGGTGACATCTCTGTGGCTGCCCTACGGCGTCGTGGGGCGCCCGTGTCTGTCCCAGCAGCTGCAGGACTTGTGTCTCGGTGTCGCTGCCACTAAACGTGTGGCCGTGCTCCGGGTGTACGGCAATTTGGGTGGCTGATCCCATTCCCGGCGCGTATGCGTCCCAGCCCGCGGACTGCGCGCATAGCCACGCCCCTCTGCCCTATTCTCCCCCACCCCCGTCGCCGCCGAGCGGGCACTGCGCGTGCGCACAGGCCTGCGGCCCCCGAAGCGGGGCCCACCGGTCCTCGCCCCTTTAAGCGCGGCGGGCGGGGCGCGCGCGCGGCGGGGGGCGGGGGCGCGCGCGCGGCGGGGGGCGGGGGCGCGCTTCCCGGAACAGCCGCGCCGAGGGAAGAAGCAAAATCTGCCGCGGCCCGAGCCGAAGCTGGCGCCGCCGCGGCCGAGTGGAGCTCCCCCGCGCGGACGATGCCCGCGGTGCCCGCCCGGAGCGCGGGGCGCTGAGGCCGGGGCGCGGGGTAGCTATGGCGACGGCCAGCGCGGCCCGCGGCGCCGCCTGACAGCGGCGGGCCCCGGCAGCGGCGCGGAGCAGCATGTACGCCAAGGCGGGCAAGGGCTCGGCCGTGCCCTCCGACAGCCAGGCCCGCGAGAAGTGAGTCGGCCGCGCCGGGGGCGGGGCTCGGGTCGCGCCGCTCCCGTGGGCTCCGGCGCGGGCGGTGCCACGGGGCACGTGGGTGCGGGCGGGGGCAGCTCCGGGGACGCGGAAGCTGCGGGGCGCGCGAGGTCCGGGTCGGCGCCGAGGCGAGGCCCGAGGGCGCGAGACTTGCGGGGTCGCGCGAGACCCAAGTGGGCGTGGAGGGCTCAAGGGGTCGCGAGGTTTCACGGGGCGCGCGAGACCCGAGGGCTGTAGGAGACCCCGGAGTTTTGAGGGGCCGTCGCGAGACTTGCGGGGCGCGCGAGATACAGGTGGGCGTGAAGCGGTCCGAGAGGTCGCGAGTTTTCACGCGGGCGCGCGAGACCCGAGGGCTGTAAGAGACCCCCAGACCTTCGAGGGGTCGTCGCGAGATTTGCAGGGGCGCGCGAGATTTGCGGGGGCGCGCGAGACCTCCCCGAGGGGCGGGACTGGGGTCCGTGAGCCGCGGACGGGTGTCGGGGTCCGCGCCCTCCCTCTCGGCCCGCGGGGACCGGGCTGGGCGACGGTAGCGGGGAGCGTGCGGGTGCGGCCGCCTGCTCTGTTCCCTCCCCTGGGCGGACGGCGGGCTGAGTCTCCGACGGCGCGGATGGGGGCGGGGTCCGCCCCCAGGACGCGCGGTGGCGGAGGGGTGGGACCTGGGGTCCCGATGGGGGGCGGCGCCCCTCTTCCGGCGCCGCCCCCGACAGCTTGCAGCGGCGTCGAGGCTCCGGAGCTGCCGCTGGTGCGGGAGGCCGGGCCGGCAGCTAGGGTGGAGCCTAGGATCCCCTCCCTGCCTCTGCGTCGCTTCCCTGGAGCCTCTTCCGCGGGGGGCGCTGGCGGTGGCCTGTGGGCGGGAGGGTTCGAGGTGCCCGCCCCCAGCACAGACTTTTGGGTTGGAAGCAGAGGGTCACCCCAACTCTGACCCGTCTCTGGAGGTGACCACCTTGCAGGAATCGTCACTTGTTAGCACACCTGCCTGGTCAGGGTCCCAGCAGGGAGGAGGTTGACACCCATCAGGTGTCTCGGGGCTTGTTTTCTTTTTTGTAGAGACAGGGTCTGTCTGTGTTGTCCCAGCTGGTGTCGACTTCCTGGTTTCAAGCAGTCTTAGGTCCACGCCTCCCTAAGTGCGGTGCCGGGTCGATCTCAGTGCTCGAGACAGGAGGAAAGCTGGTGACAGTGATGGGGTGTCAGGCCAGGGCACAGACCTGGCAAAGGCCCTGAGGAGGGGCCAGGCAGAGGGGCCAGGCTGGGCTCAGGAGGGGGAGGGACGGCCACGAGGGAGCCGTGTGACCTCAGGAACAACTGTGGTAGGTTTGCTTTGGCTCCCCTGTAAATGGGACGTGGGGGATCCTGGGAGACATGCTTGTCCTGGAGAGGGCTGGGGGCAGCCTGGACCTGGTGGGCGGGTAAGAAGGAGGTGAAAAGCAGATTTGAGCCAGGTTGTGGGTTGGAGCTGGCCACACCAGAATCTCAACAAGATGTGAATCTGTGAGCCTGGCCTCCACCTTGGTCAGGGCTCATCAGCTTCCTAGCCCTTCCCCAGGCTGTTCACCCTCGGCAGAGGCTCAGAGGACACTGGCTTCAGGACCCAGCATCCCTGGCCACGCCTCAGTTGGTCGGGCACAGGAGAGGCCATCCCTTGCCAGAGCTGCCTTGGGGTCTTCCCTTTCCTGCAGAGGGTCCTATAGGCATGCCAGGTGGGAGTGAGTTTATGGTGCTAAGGAAAGTTGGGGTCTGCCTGTGGCTAAGGCCTGTAATCTCAGCACTTGGGGAAGCTGGGGCAGGAAGATGGCTTGAGCCCTGGAGTTTGAGACCAGCCTGAGGCAACATAGCAACACCCTTTTTTTTTTTTTTTTTTTTTACTTTATTAGAAAGATGTACGAGTCAGGATTAGATGATGTATGTGCAGGTGAAGTTTGGGCCTCCAACTGGTTCTCACTGCCTTTGGTTTAGGATCAGATATCCTGAAGACTGTCTTTGTAAAAATATACATATGTATCAAACAGCCAGGTATGGTGGCGCACACCTTTAGTCCAACTACTCAGGAGGTGAGACTGGAGGACCACCTGAGCCCGGAGGTTGAGGTTGCAGTGAGCCTTGATCGTGTCATTGTACTCCAGCCTGGGTGACAGAGTGCGACCCCAACTCTAACAAAAAAGAACAAGCTTAGGAAACAGCAGTGGCTGTGTGCCCCAGTCCCACAGAAGGACCCTTGGGCCCTGGAGGGGAAGGGACCCAGAGAGCTCAGCTTCTGGGCTTGCGGGAGCTCTTGGAGGTGTGGGGGCCACTGTGCTAGAGGCGTGCTGGTGGCCTGGGCCTCAGTTTCCTTGTCTGAAACAGGGAAGACCTGCCCCTGGGAATTGTTACAAAGCCTGGGTGACAGGCAGCAATTTGGAATCCCCCCTGCCACCACCACCACAGCCTCATAGCGCTCAGGAAACATCAGCCACTTCCTGTCTCTGGGCCTCGGTTTCCTCCTCCATGAAATGGAGTGAAGAGGTCACGCTGCTCTGAGCCCAGGGTCCCAGCACTGTGCCATCTTCCCTGCCCTGAGCCTTCCCCGCTCTCCAGAACAAGGCCCTGCCATTCCCACCTTCTCCCTCTGGCCCGGTCCTGAGCCCCTGGGTCCCCTGCCTCACACGATCTGGCCAGCATCTCCAAACACCCCGTGCCTGCTGGGTGCCTGTCCTGCAGGTCCTGGCGGATGGGGGGGGCTGAGCTCTCGAGTGGGCCACCTGCAGGGAGGGAGGGGTGCCACACCCCCGTGCACTTCAGTGCTATCAGATCAACTTAGGATAGTTCTGCAGTGACAGCCATGCCCATGGCACTGCATGTCGTTTTTCAGGCTCAGTTTGTGGACAGGCATGTGAGTCCATTTGCCCCATGGGAGACACCCTTGAGATGCCACGCTGAGGGATACGGAGCACCAAGCGAGACCAGGAAGGTGGCTAGGATTAGGGTTCCGTTTGGTGGGGCGGCAGACCCGACTTCAAGGTGGGGGGGACGACCGTGGGCTGGGTGGCCTCGAGCAGCAATGGGACCTGGGGATGGACGAGGCAGTGACACCGAGGCAGGTGCATTTGGGAGAGGCATGGGGCAGGGCTGTGTCGCTGTCATCTAGTTGACTGTATAATTACAGCAGCAAGCGTGATGCATCTTGGGGCACCCAGTGCCACCATGTGCCCCCCCAGCCCCCGCTCCCACAAGGCCCAGATCTGCCCACCATCCCTCCTGGCACAGGGAGCCCTGGGGGCAGTGCTGGCCTAGCCAGGTGGGGGATTTGCATCCAGAGCCCTGCCCATAACAGCTCAAGGCCCCCACTGGTGCTGCCTGTCCCTGGTGCCCTGAACTAGAGTGGGTGTGACTCACCCCGCCAAACAGCCAGGCTTCAGAACTCCACCCTAACAGAAGATGTCCCACGGTCCTTCCCTGAGAAAGATTTTGTTAAAGTAGCCAACCAGCTGGACATAGCTCACTCCTGTAGTCCCAGCACTTTGGGAGGCTGAGACAGGAGGATTGCTTGAGGTCAGGAGCTGGAGGCCAGCCTGGGCAACATAGCAAGACCATGTCTCTATAGGAAATATATCTATCTATAATAAAAAGCCAAGAGTTCCAGCAGCACTTAAGGTAATTCAGCAAAATCGAACCACCTTCTGGCTCCCCGTAACTCTGAGGACAAATTCCAGAATCCTTCGCGGACTGAGGGTCAGCCTTCAGTTCTACCTGATCTTGGTGAACCCTCTCAGCAATGCCAGGGGCCCTGGTGTGGTTTGTTCGTTCATGGGGGCACGGGTCCTAGGGGACCAGGGCTGTGTTCTAAGCCCCACAGTGAGCAGAGAGGAAGCCCCCACCTCTCAAGCCGTATGCGTGTGGCACATGTCAGTGATGATGAGACTCGTGGGAAAACAGAGTAGGGGTGACAACTGACTGAGAGGCCTGTGATAGGGGACACGAGCCACATGAGTCTCTGGGCAGAACTGCCCCAGGCAGGGAGTGGCACTTGCGAAGGCCCTGGGATGGGAGGGCAGTGGGGAAACAGCCCAGGAGGAACCAGGGTGGGGGTGGCGGCCTGGGCCAGGTGTCAGGAGGTGGGAGAGGGATCTGGCTGAGCAGAGCAACCTTGCCTGGGCGTTGCTTTCTCAGTGGGTGCAGGGCCATGAGGGTGGACACAACCAATGGCCAAGCAGGCCGCTCCCATGAGCACCACTGTAGGCTCCTCAGGAGGGTGGGCCTGTGAGTGGAGGCTTGGGACAAAGGCAGGATGGGGTGTCGAGCTGGGCCTGGAGATGTCAGGTGAAACCGGCCCAAACTTAGGAGGCCGGAGCACCCCACAGGCAGCCACTGCATAAGGATGTCATGAAAGCAGGCAAGGCTCAGGGAGAGTAAGGGGGGGATGGAACCAGGGTGGGGCATGTGGGAGAGGCCTTGGACTACCTGCTGTTTCAGGATCACCTGAGCCCCGGGGGAGGTTGCCGCTGGGAGGTCAGAGCGGTACAGTCAGACCTCATGCCCCCGACCCTTTGCCTCCCAGGACCGGCCTTGGTTCCTGGGCTCTGTCTGATTCCCCCAAATGCTCCCTGCTCTGAGCCCCCCTGGAATGCTCCCTGCTCTCCCCAGAGCGTGGTGGGGCCATTGCTGTGGCAGCGCTGGACCCCAGTCATCCTTGCTGGACCTGGCTCTGCTGCTAGAACTTCCCTTAGGGATGCAGGCTCTACTGAAGCCTCTGGAAAGGGCAGGGCTCGCAGAAGTGGGTTGGGCCATCGTCCTGGGGCCTGAGGGGCCAAGATGGTGGCTGGGCTGAGGAAGACACAGGACCTGGAGGGTATGGAGTCAGAATCAGGGCCAGGGCTGGGCCCTCCTAAGAGCGGATGATAGGAGACTGAGACACCTCGGGAGTGCTTCTGGGAGCTGCTGCCCACCCACATGCCCGTCCTGTCTCCCACAAACAGGGCCTGGGGATGCCAGCCTGTGCACGGGAATGAATGAAGAAGGAAGGGCAGGATGGGGGAGGGCAGTGCAGGGACTGGGGGGAGCCGAGAGCTGAGGGAATGATGGGGCAGAGCAGGAGTCAGCGGGAGGCTATTTTAGGGCGGGCGTTGTCAGGGCCAGTAGGAGGCTGAGATGTTGGCTCTGGGAGGGCCTGGGTGACCCTTGAAGAGTCTCCATCTTGGATCCAGGACCCTCCATCCCCCCATCCCTTGTGGGGCCAGGCTGGGCAGTAGGAGGGACCTGAGGGGGTGGCCAGCAGCTGAAGGCCAAGTCCAGAGGATCCCTGGCAGGTGGGGGACTTATGCAGGCATTTCGCAAGGTAGTGGCATGGCAGCTATGTGGCACTGCTTACTCCGCCTCTCCTTGTCCATCTGTGTTCCCAGACTCCTCTGGGGCCATTGCTGGTGGGCAGGTGCTGATCCCGTGGAGGGGGGGGCTCTTCTTTCCTTGGCTGGTAGAGCTTTGGTTGATTTAGGCAGCGAGCCCTGGATATGGGACACAGCTCAGTGTGGAGCTGAGTGGAATTCAGCCTGGAATTGGGCGTCTGGGATACCTGGGAGGGTCCTGCAGACTGGGTGTCCACAGATGAGTAGGAGTTGTCTGAGGTGAGCTCTGGTGGGAGGCCATCTCCTCCTGTGCCCACCTGAGAGTCAGGGAGGGAGGCTTCAGGGCTGGCCTGCGGTGAGCCTGACCAGCCTCATCCTGTAGGTTGGCACTGTATGTGTACGAGTACCTGCTGCATGTCGGTGCCCAGAAGTCAGCCCAGACCTTCCTGTCTGAGGTAAGCGCCCTTCAGCCTGGGGCTCCAGGTGGGACGAGGGGGCTCTTCTGATGTCCATGGGACTGAGGGGTGGACAGGGTCAGGGCCTCAGGCTGGCATCCCGTATCTGCATACATGGGGGATCTGCACACCCTGGTTCCCCTGCAGCCGCCCCCGGGTCTCCGGCTGGTGCCCTCCCTGCAGGCTCTCTGGGCCCCTGGCGGGTGGTGGGGTGGGGTCAGGCAAGGACCCTCACTCCTTCCCTCTTCCTGCAGATCCGATGGGAGAAGAACATCACTCTGGGCGAGCCGCCCGGGTTCCTGCACTCCTGGTGGTGGTGCGTGGAGACAGGTGGGCGGGCGTGGAGAGGGCTGGGGAGGGACGCCGGCAGCAACCCTCTGTCCTGCTGTCCACAGCGTGTTCTGGGACCTGTACTGTGCGGCGCCGGACCGCAGAGAGGCATGTGAGCACTCAAGCGAGGCCAAGGCCTTCCAGGACTATGTGAGTCCCCACTCAGAGCAGAGGACCAGGGCGAGAGTTTGGCTGGGATTGTAATCTGGGGAGGGGCTGGCTGGCAGGCAGCGCTAAAGAGTGACTGCCATCCGTATCTTGAGCATTTCTGCGGATCCTACACCTCTCCTGGTCTAGGGTCACTCAGAGTAGGGGAGGCTTTTTTTCTCCCTCTGATCAGCTTTGGGGGCACCTCTGCCTGCCCCTAGCCTCTCTGGGCCATCGAGGTGGGAGCATGCTGGGGAGTGAGGGGGTGACCTATGGGGCCCTGCACCGGACCCTCCTCCTCCACCCCTCCCCCGCCGTCAGTTTCCCTGCCTGGGTTGAGGGGTCAGAAGCCTGTCGTGTGGGCGGGGGGACACACCTCGACATGCAGCCCATTCCTTCATCCCCGTGCCTGGCCATCTGCTCCGAGGTCTGCGGGGGCAGTGCCAGGTCTGGGGGCGCCAGTCCTGCTGACCGATCCCATCCCAGGTGCCCAGGGGTGGGTGTGCCGGTGTCCCCGAAGCGCCTCTTGCTGCCTACGCGACATGGCAGCCGGCGCGACGGCCCTCCTGTGCACTGTTATTCTCCCCAGAATGACTCCCGCCCGCGCGTGGGACCCTCGTCCTAGGCCTGCAGATCTGGGTGTCTGGATCTGTATGCCTGGGTGACACCCCGCAGTTGCGCCCCAGGCCCCCCTCCTTGCGCCTTCACGGCATCCCTGGACTCCGTTCTCCTCCCAGCCTGCGCCCCCTCCCCCGCGGCTCCCACCTAGGCCCTGCAGTCCCGCAGTCTCTCTGAGGGAGGAGGGCAGAATGGGAAGGGCTTTGCCAACCGGATGTGCTTCCAGGCACTTTGGTTGCCATGGCAGCGCTAGGGAGCTGGGCCCAGCAGGCGGTGGCGCCCAGGCCCGGGGTGATGGGGTCCCGCGGCCCCAAGTGGAAGCCAGGCCGCCGCTCCAGTGCGGAGGCGACCCCTTCCTCTGCCCTGCGCGTGGGCTCTGCCCGCCCCCGCCCCTCCCGTTCCCACTCCCAGCGACCTTGGCGTCTCCAGGAAATGCAAGCGCCCAGCCCATCGTCATGGCAACGGGGGGGGCGCCTCTTCCAGGATGATTGACGTAGGGGGTCCAGCCTGAGCCTCGGGAGGTGGGAGGATGGGGGCAGGGTCGCCGGCCCAGGATTAACTCCTCAGTGCCTGGAGTTGGGAGGCTCGGGACGCAGGGATGGGAGACTGCGGCGTCCTCTCCCCGCCTCCTTGGCCTCTCAACCAGGAAATACACAGGCGACTGCTGTGCGCTGAAGGGGGCTGTCTTCCCTATGAGGTGGACAGATCCGGGCTCCGAGGTGCGATCTCCAGCCCCAGGCAGTCCGTGGGCACAGCTGCTCTGGCCTTTGTGGGGGGCCTGGTGAGCAGTTTAGGACTGGGACTTGGCATAGGAGTGGGGCCAGGGGAACGTGGGCTTTCAGATGTCTTGTTCTGTGCCCTGGGAGCGTTCTGGTCGCGGTGGGCCCGGGGAGGCTCCCCTGCGGCCCTCCCAAGCTTCGGAACAGCGCTGGAGGCTCAAGGCTGGCCTCTGAGAAGGGGCAGGAAGGGGACTGGCAGGAGGGAGGGCGTATCCCGACCCTTCGGTAGCCAAGGGACCATCCCTACTCCTTGAAATCAGGAAACTGCAGCAAAACCTCACAAACTGCCCCTCGCCTTTCTGGGGTTCAGGACCTGGCCTCCGGGAGGGCGACAATACGAGGACAGTAGTCAAGGCGCCTGCAGAGAAGTCCTGCCCCTCCCCTGCTTTGGCCCCAAAGGCAGACAGGTCTGGGACCCACCAGCACAAGGGCCCATCAGCCTGTCCCCTGCAAGCTCTGGGCTGACATGGGAGCCCCCCTCTAGCTCCCTGCTCTCCCCTTCTCCGAGGAGCGAGTGGGGGCGTGGGACCAACTGGAAGGGTCTGCCCAGCAGCTCCAAGGAGGAACTTTTACGGAGGCTGATGTTGAAACGGCCAGTGGACTTGTGTGGTTATTTGGGGTGTCTTGGAGAGAGCTGGGAGCCCCACGGAGCCGCCCTGCCAGCCCTTTGGGATGGGCCTGGAGCAGTGACATCTAGTCAGGACACATCTGTGCTCGTTAGAGCCCTGCACTGGAGTCTGGGTCCCTGTCACTTCAGCCCCACAGAGGCATCAGGCCAGCACTCATTGCAGGCTGGGACTCCCCGCCAGCACAGAGGCTGGTCTGGAGAGGGGGCAACTGCCCTTTGCCCTGAGAGAGGCCCCTCCCCCTTCCCCCAAGCACGGATAGAGTCAGACTTCCTATGGGGCTGCCCAGCAGGAAGTGTCCTGACCTGGCCCTCGGTGTCCTCACCCTGCAGAGCACTGCAGCAGCCCCCAGCCCTGTGATGGGCAGCATGGCTCCCAGTGATGCAATGACTACCGGCCCCATGGCGGCCAGCTTCTTCCAGGTACGGCCAGGGCTGGTGCCCATTGTCCCCCAACTCTGGGTGGACAGGTGTAGGCTGGAGTAGGATGGGAGGGTCATTGGAGTCACATGTTCTGCGCTCACCCCTTGCCTCAGGGCCCCTGCGCCCTGGGCCAGCCACCCTCTTGCTTCCATGGAGCCTTTCCCCTTCTGTGGCGGGCCCAGCAGGGCCACAGTTAACTGTGGGTCGTTCCCCAACCCACCTGGTCTGTGCTGATATTCCCCAGGCTCCCAGCTGCCCCTCCACAACCCCAATGTCCCGGGCGCTGCCTTCCAGGTTGAGCTGGGTTTGCCCCATGGCTCTAGAGGAGGGGCTGCCCAGGTGGGCTCAGGCACAGCAGGAATGGGGTAGCTTTCAGGGAGGTGCTGATCGCTCCCCAACCTCTTCCAGCCCTTCATGTCACCGCGGTTTCCAGGGGGCCCCCGGCCCACCCTGCGGATGCCGAGTCAGGTAAGAGGGATGCAGGGAGGAAGGCAGGAGCCAGGCCAGATGGGCGCCTCACACCAGTGCTGCCCGCCTCTCCGCAGCCTCCCGTGGGCCTTCCGGGCTCCCAGCCCCTCCTCCCTGGCACCATGGAACCCTCCCCGCGTGCTCAGGGTGAGTAGGGAAGGTGGGCTGCTGTGATGCCTGTGCTGGGGAGTGAGTGGTCCAGGCCTCAGCCCCCTTCCCTTGCCCCACCCTAGGGCATCCGAGCATGGGCGGCCCGATGCAGAGGGTGACGCCTCCGCGGGGCATGGCTGGCATTGGCCCCCAGGTAAGGGCGGGGCCCGAGCGGAGGCGGAGCTTGGGGCGCTGTGCCTGCCCAGACCACCTTCACGGCCCTTTTGCCTTCACAGGGCTATGGAGGTGGCATGCGGCCTCCGCCCAGCTCCCTTGCCGGCCCAGGTCTGCCTGCCATGAACATGTAAGAACCTCGGGCCCCCAGGAGAGACCACCACACAGGCTTCTGGGTTTGGTTTGCTGGGGCGGGCCCTGAGTCCGCCAGATACCGTTTGACTTGGGTGGGAAGACAGGCCTCAAGTAGCGACTAGTGCCCCGTGGCCAAAGGTCAGTGAGTGACGACTGGGATCTGAGCCAGTGCAGCCCCTTCTCCGACTGCTCTGCTGGCCTCTCCGGGGTCAGCGGAAAGGTCCTGGTGGAGGCTGTATATGCACGGCCTAGCCCCAGGGTCCTTCCACCCACCATCCCTTTCAGGGGTCCCGGAGTTCGCGGCCCATGGGCCAGCCCCAGTGGCAACTCGGTGAGTCTCGGCCGGGGGGGCGGGGTGGGGGACACTGCGCGGGCCGTCTGCCGACCGCTTACGGCCACTCCCGTCCCCAGATGCCCTACTCGTCGTCGTCCCCTGGCAGCTACACGGTGAGTGGCGGGGCGACCCGCAGGCGGGGCTGGTGAGGAGGCAGGCCTGTCTCACCGCCGTCTTCCTCCGTGCGCAGGGACCCCCAGGAGGAGGTGGGCCCCCCGGAACGCCCATCATGCCGAGCCCCGGAGGTACGGTCTGACGCGGGAGGGGGGTGAGGCGGTACCCGGGGCGCCGCTCACACCCGCCTCTTGGCAGACTCCACCAATTCCAGTGAGAGCATGTACACCATCATGAACCCCATCGGGCCGGGAGCCGGCAGGGCCAACGTGAGTGGGGCCACGGGGCGTCTCTTGAGGCGGTGCCCACGCGGGGCGGGCGGCCCGAGCCCCACGCTGTCTCTGCCCCGCAGTTCCCGCTCGGCCCCGGCTCCGAGGGCCCCATGGCCGCCATGAGTGCGCTGGAGCCGCACCACGTGAACGGATCCCTGGGTGAGTGGGCGGCCCCGCCAGCCGGCCCCGCAGCGCCTCCTGGCGGCCCCCCGCTTGCGCGCGCCGCGGCAGCAGGCTGCACCGCGGGGCGGGCCCGGGGACCAAACTGGCGCGCGCCCGGACCCCGTCCCTGGCCTCGGTCCCGGGACTGCCCGCGAGGGCAGCGGGCCTTGGGGGTGGCCGGCGGAGGCGGCTCCGGGGGCGGGCTGAGCCGGGTGTGGGTTGTCTGTCGTCCGCAGGCTCGGGCGACATGGACGGGTTGCCGAAGGTGAGGGGGCCGCGCTCCTGCCGGGGCGGGGCCCGCGGGGGCGGGGCGGGAAGCGGGGACCAGCCCGCGGGCGAGGAGGTCCGTGCTGACCGCGGCCGCCCCCAGAGCTCCCCCGGCGCCGTGGCCGGCCTGAGCAACGCCCCGGGCACCCCGCGGGATGACGGCGAGATGGCGGCCGCCGGGACCTTCCTGCACCCGTTCCCGAGCGAAAGCGTAAGCGACTGCGTCGACTCCCCCCCCGCGGCGGCGTCGGGCCGGAGGGGCCTGGCGGGCAGACCCCGGCGGGGCGGCCGGGGGGCCAGAGCAAGACCGTGACCGCGGCGGGCCAGGTGGGGGGGCGGCCGCGGCATCCTTCCCCTCCCCGAACCTCCCCCCCACACTCCCGCCCGTCTCACCACCCCGCGCTCTCCCGCCCCACCCCCCACCCGGGACCCGCGCCCCAGGGCGGCTTCTCCACGCCTTGCCTCTCCCTGTCCCTGTCCTTGTTTGCCCAGGACCCAGCCTGCCCTGCCCCCACACTGTCCCTTGGGGGCGGGTCCCAGCCTCTTCGGGAGCTAAGCCCGCCCCTGGGCGCTGCTCCTCCTCTCTCCACAGTACTCGCCGGGGATGACCATGAGCGTGTGAGGGGGTAGCCCTGGCCCTGCGGCCGAGGCGTCCCTAGCGCCTCTGCTCAGGGCGAGGCTCCGAGGTCGCACCTCGGGCATCTGGACTCCTGGCCACCCAAGGCTTGCCTGGCTGGGGGGCCCCCCCGCACGAAAGACTCGTTTTGTAAAAAAAAAACAAAAGCAAAACAAAAAACAAGGACCTCCGAAACGTTCTTTCTTGAATAGCCCTCCCTGCCGTTCGCATTTTGTTCGAGTTGGGGTCTTTCCGTCCGGGACGGCAGCTGGTGGCCCTGTCAATAAACGTAACTGGTTTTGGTTTTTGGTAGCTTCTCTTGTCCCTCGCTGCGGCCTGCACCACCCTCCATCCTGCGGGTCGACAGGTTCTGGGTCGTGGGAGGTCCCGTCCCCGAGAGAGGAGAGGGGCCTGCGTGCAGAATCAGGGAGTGGAGGGAACGGAGTTGGTCACAGGCACCGGGACGCACGGGCGGAGTTCGGCGTACGGCGGCGCCAACTTTATTGTCTGGGGACCTGGAGAGGGTGTCCTGAGGAGGCGGGAAGCCACGTGGCCACAGCCTCAGGAGGTGGACGTCTGGGGCGCCTCCGCCTGCGGGTGCCCGTTGGCATCGCTGGCGCAGCCGTTGGCGGCGGGCACCTTCTTGGGCTGCAGCGGGCAGGCGGCAGCTGTAGGTCCCGCTGGCCGGAGTCCCAGCCCTGGGCGCTCCATCTTGTGCTCCAGGAGCATGTGGTTCTGCGGCGGGAGACCCACACAGGCCCTGGGGAGCAGACGGGACTCAGCAGGGCCGAACGCCCCCACGCGGCCCTGCACCGCCCTCAAGGGGACACAGGGCCCCGAAGCCCGGGCGCACCTCAGGATGTTCTCGAGGCAGCTGCGCTGGCGAAAGAGCGCATTGACCACCGGGCTGCCCGGCGGCACGAGCGGTGCCTTGAAAAGGAAGCCGAGCAGCGCCAGCACCGGGTGGAAAGTCTGGGGCTCGGGGTCTGCGTCGGTGTGGAAACTCACGCGCTGGCACAGCTCGGTCAGCAGCGCCAGGTCCAGCATGATGGGCGCTGCCAGCAGCGAGTCCTGAAGGTCAGGACCGTTTGTGAGGGGGCGGGGCCGGCGGCCCAGTCCCGCCAGCCGCTCCTTCCCCGGGGCAGCCCCGCCTCACCTCGCACGTGTTGTGTAGCACCAGCGTGTTGGTGCCGCCCAGCATCAGCTCCGACGTGTACTCGTCCAGCGCCCGCTTGCTGTCGCCCACATATGGCACGTACTTGATGACCACCTAGGGAGCGGCAGTAGGTGGCACAGGTCCCCTCCCGCACACCCCGCGCTCCCTCGCTCCCCGCACACCCGCGCTCCCATCCCACGCACGCAGTGGTCGGGCGTCTCGCCAGGCGCGTAGAGCACCGGGTTGCTCTGCACCATGTCGTCTACCACACTGCTCTTGGACACTTCCTTGGAGCGGAACTGCAACGGTGCCGACAGGTTCTGCCCGTCGTTGTTGCCCAGGTGGTTGTAGCTCACGATGGACATGGTCTGCGGGTGCAAGTGACGCCCGTTGGCCCCAGCCCCGCGCCTAACCAGGGCTCAGGGTCCAGGACCCTCCTACACCCAGCACCCCACCTTGAGGCCGGAGCCGATGAGGAAGTCCACGAGAACGGACTTGACCTTGGTCTGGCCGGACTTGAAGTCATCTCCGCCCACAAAGACGCGGTGCTGACATGCAAGCTCCAGCGCGCCGGGTACCAGCGTGTTCTGCGGGGATCCGTTGAGGAAGGCACAGCCCTCCAGGATGCTGGCCACAGCGAACATGGTGGACGGCGACACCTCCAGGCCGAGCTGCGGGCATGGCTGGACGGTCAGCACAGCGGCCTCCGGCCTGGGCCTGGCTCACGCCCACGCCTGCCCCCTCGCCAACCTGGATCGTGCGCAGCAGGTTTTCGGCCGTGTCGTTGAGACCCGGGACCACTTCGCAGAAGCGCTCTGTGTTTGCCGTCCACAGCACGATGACCTTGTCCAGCCCGGCGCTGGACCGGAAGTCTCGGATGTCCCTGCGAATCTGCTCCAGCTGAAGGATGGAGAGGACGTGGGGAGGTTGTTCGGGCGCCGCCCTTGAACGTGGGGCCGGTCGTTCCCCAAGTGCCAAGTGGGGCCTGGACTGCGGGGCAGAGGCAGGGGTAGGGGCAGGGGCAGGGGGAGAACGGGTGTCGAGAACAGGTGACGGGAACAGGTGGCAGGAGACAGGGAGTGTGGGTGGGCCGGCACCTGCTGCGAGCGCGTGCCCGGGATGAGGTTGTCGGCGCGCAGGCTCTGGTTGGCCGCGATGAACTCGGGGATGTAGACAGAGGGCCGCGGATGCAGGGCCTCCATGTGTGGCCACAGCTGCTCCTGCAGCCCCCAGTCCAGCACCTTCGCGCGCCGCATCGCCTCGGCCAGGTTCAGCGACGAGATGTCCCAGCCTGGGGCGGGGAGGGGGAACCCTCACACTCGGCCTCGCCGGCCCGGCGCCTCCGGACTGCACATCCCGCCCCCTCCCCGGCCCAGGGCTCCGCCCACCATCGAACACGAGGTCGTTGGGCGCCACCATGGGCAGCAGCGCGCTGAAGGGCACGAACACCTCCTGGCCCTCGGCGTCCAGGCCCAGGCTCACGGTGCCCGCCTGGGTCAGCGAGCCGTAGTAGTTGGCTTCCTGGGGGCGGCAGACACGGCAGGGTGACGGGGGCGTGGCGGGAGGGCCGCGGCACGGCCCGGGCCCCGCCCCGACGCCCGAGCCCCGCCCCCGGGGCCTTGGGTTCCGGGCTCCCGGCCAGGGCGGAAGCCGCCCCCCCGAGGCCCCCCGCGGCGGGCGCCGGCACCTCGAGCCCCGCCCCCCGCAGGCCTTCCGAGGCGGCCCCCACTCGTGGCAGCCCTCCTGGACGCCCGCCGGCGGCCCCGCCCCCGCAGGCCCCGCCCCGCCCGCGCGGCGCGGGCCCCGCGCGGGCGCTGCGGCGGGCCCCCGCCCCCACCTTGCGGCCGGCGCGCGTGGGCCAGGACAGGCGCAGGCGGTTGGCCAGCACGGCGGCGGTGAGCGTGGAGCCGTTGTTCCCGCCCCAGCCGACGAGCATGACCCCCAGCCGGGGCACCGGGCGCGCGGTCCGGAAGGCGAAGCGCGTGGCCGTGGGGCGCACCTGGAGGCGGGGCACAGTGAGCCGGGTCCCGCCCCTCCGCCCTCTCGGCGCGGCGGGCCGGAGCCGCGGGCCCGCTCCCCGCGCCGCGGCCGCCCGGCACCCCGGCCCCGCGGCCTCGCCCACCTTGAGCACCCCGCCCTCGCGGCTGACGCGCGTCGTCCGGTACTCGTACTGCGCCTCGATGGCCTCGGGGCTGTAGACCACGTCTGGGCTCTCGACCACGAACGGGGCGGCGGCCTCCATCGCGGCGGGCTGCGGGCCCGGGCGAGCGGGGGTCAGCGAGGGCGCCGGGCGGCCGGCTCGGCCGTCCCGCGTCCCGGGGAGCCCGCCCTCCCGGACGCACTCACCGGCGCGGAGTCGGCTCGGCAGGCGGCGGGCAGCGCGGGCTCCCAGCGCGCGGCCGGGGAGAAAAGCGCCGCGGCCCCGCCCCCGCCCCGCCCCGCTCGCGCGGGGAGGGGCGGGGCGTCGGGCCGGGGCACGGGGTTCGAGGCCCGGCCGCCGGGAGCCGCCGTGGCCCTCGCGCCCCGGGCGGGCGGGCGGCAGCGCCGGGCGTGCACCGGCGCGGCGGCGCGCCGCGCCGCAGCCCCCGGGCGCGTGGCCGCTGCTTCCCACTCCACAAAGGACAATGCGGCGAATGGGCGCCGGCCCCACCGGCAGCGCTGGGGGCGGGGAGCTGGGCCCGCGGTGGCGGCGGATTCGCAGTGCGCGACTGCGACGGGCCCCGGGCCTAGGACCAGCCAGGAGCTGGGCCCGAAGTCAGACTCTCCTCCCAGCCACTCCGCCCGCCCTCGGCCCCCCATCCCCGTCCACCTACGGGGGCCAAAGTCGCTCTGTCCCACGGGGCCCACATGATGGGGCCTGTTTGGCCTGTTTCCCCACCTGCAGCAGGAGGGCTTGGCAGGGGTGGGCCGGAGGGAAAGGCCGTTCCCTGGGAAGAGGACGGGGGCTGGGCAGGGCCAGGGCAGCCCGCGGGGGAATGAGGCCCCCTCGTGATAAGGGAGCGTGGGAACCCAGCGGGCAGGCGGGGGCAGCTCCCCCAGGAACTTTCCAAAACAGGCGGCTGGAGGCCAGAAAGTTTCCACCACTGGAGCTGGCCCAAAAGGTGGACAGTAGGGAACGTTTATAGAAGACAGTCAGGGCCCAACCTGGGAGCCCGGGCTACAAGGCCCCGGTTCCAGGCATTACCCTACCCTAAGGGGGTCCCAGTCTGGGGAGCTGGAAGTGGGCTCCCCACCCCCCACTCCCCCCAGATAACTCAGAAGCAGGGGCCCTGCGAGGCAGGCCTCCCACATAAGGTGGATGCTAGAAGGGTTTTGAGATATGAAGAGGAGTTCACTGAGAGAAAACTCACAGGCACTGGGCAGATGAAAAGACGGCCAGGTGGGAGGCAGTCTGAGGACGGGAAGTGTGATAAAACATTTGGTCTCTGTCCCTGGTTCCTGGCTATAGGTTGAGTTCAGTCACCAATAGCCAATTACTTCATCAAATCTGTATAAACCAGGGTGTTGGGGCTCAGGACACAACACCCCCAAAGCACAGCTCCCTGGCATGCTGGGTACTTTGGACTGAAGGACCACGGAAGCCTCAGAAGCAGGGTGTCCTGACCCCATCCTGTCCTCCTGTCTGTCCCTCTCCCCTGAAGTGGGTCGCAGGACCAGAATCCCTGTGGCGGCGCCTCTCCCTTCTTCCAAGGACGCCGTTCCAACAGGTCCTGCGTGTGCCCTGGAGGACAGAATGTTGCCCAGGGAGGCTACAAAGCCCCAGCAGGGTCCCACCCTCTGTTCAGTCACATCTCTGCAGTCTCCGCGGGGCCGGGGACACGCACTTCTGGAGCTGTGGGGTCCTCCTTCCCAAAGGCGCCCATGTCCTGCCCTTGTCATAGAAGTGTCGGCCGTGACCCTTGTGATGGGCGAGGAAAAACATGTCACCCCTTTCCACTCCTACAAGACCGCCATAAAAATCTCTAAACAAAGCAGGGAGTAGTACCGGGAGATTGAGGCAGGAGGTTCACTGAGCTCAGGAGTTCAAAACCAGCCTGGGCAACAAAGTGAGACCCTGTCTCTAAATACACATTTTGAAATAAAAAGAAGCTGAAATGATGAGGTGTTGGCAAAGACAACTGCTGGGAGGGCAGCACCCTGGAGGTGTGGAGCACCCGCCCGACCCCGGCCTGCATCTTCTCTATGGAGCTGTTCTAGCAAAGTCTCAGAGCTGAGGCTGGGCATGTAGACCCTCGATTAACAGCCCCCAGCTCCTTAGCTGGTAAGTCCCAGCTATCCCTGGGAACGGAACTGTTGGACATGCAGCCAGGAGGGGAGGGTCGGAGGGAGCTTGTGACTCGAGGCCACTCGTGACGCAGGAATGTGTGCAGATGAGCAATGACAAAGGCTCCAAGGCAGGGATGGGGCTGGCCGGGTCACCAAGGCCCAGAGCCCAGGGGGAGCTGGGCGCACAGGAGGCTGTGGGAATGGGGGTGCTGGAAAGAGGACAGTCAGGATGGCGTCCAAGAAGCTGCAAGGTGGGGTGGGCAGACACTTCTGGGCTCCAGGGAGCTGGACTGCTGGCGTCCATGACTCAGGGAGATCAGCCAGGAGCCAACTGTGGGCTCAGTGGGCTGTGGGGTGACGACCAAGGTGCTGCCGGAAGGTCTGCTTGGAGCTGACAGCCAAGGTCCGGGGGAGGTGGCGGCCCCGGAGTGTGAGGCACAGAGATGTTATCCCCGGGAAGAACGGCATGGTCCGGCAGTACTGGAGCAGGGTACATGCCTGGCTTCACTCCCTCACACCTTGCAGATCCCTGGGCCTGCAAGGAACTCAGGCCAAGGCCACCCAGGCAGGGGGGCTAGACAGGCCCACTGACCCCAAGACCCTGCCACACACAGCCTTGCTCTGCTTTCCCTTAGGCAAATAAGTGTCCCTTGTGTCCTGGGAGGGAGGACCACAGCCCCACGTCCTCCCGCCCCTCACCTGGAACAGGATGAGGGTGGCCACCGCCAGATCCTCAGCATCCCTGTCCCCAGCAGGGCACAGGGGAGGCTCCGCCCCAATGTGCCAGTCTAGGAGGGGCAGACAATAAAATATTGCCTCTACCCACTGCTGTCTGCATCAGGCGAGGATCACAGCTTGCATCCCCCAAATCATCCCCCCCGCCCCCCTCCATGGGTTTTGGTGCTGCAGGAGGCCCAGGGATCCCCAGCTAGGCTCTGTCCACCTGTCCACACAGGCACGGGGTGAGGGGAAACACTACCTTGCTCATACACCTGCTGGGGCTCCCCACGCCCCCTGCCCTGGCTCAACCTCACGAGCCTCTTTCTACTACGCCGGGGCAACAGCTGCGATGGGCCTCGAGGGACACCCTCTCGCTGGGCCAAGCCCGAGCCCCCACACGCCCCTTCCCGTCACCACGGCGGCCCCAGGCCATGCCACCCCAACCGCAGGACAGGGCTCCCCCGACCACCACAGCAACCCGGCTGCGACACACACACGCCAGCCAGGCCACCTGGGCTGCGGGTTCAGTGCAGTGAAATTTATTGTTGGATGAAAAAGTCAGCATTCACCGTTGAGTGTACAAAAGGACACCAGGATCTCAAAGGAAGTGTTAGGGCACCCAAGACACAGGCACCTTTCGTTGTAACATTTTGGCAAAAGTGAAAAGTTCTTGTAAACACCAACTCCATGGCTCAAAGTAGTTTTTCTCCACAGTACAACATTAAAAGGAAAAAAAACAGTATCAATAAGTTAGACAATATTTAATCAGCTGGGACTCTTGTCCACCGACCCTCAAGCACAAAACTTCTTAGCTTCATACTTTCTTAAAAGGAGAGCAGACAAACAACAAAAACAGCGACAACAAAAAGGCAAGTTCAACTGAGAGTCCGGCACTGCAGGGCCTGCTGGGATAGGCCCTCCGCGGAGCACGGTGGGCTCTGCAGGGCCTGGCCCCAACCTGTCCCAGAGAAAAAAACAAGAGCTACTGAAACATGTGGGTCGGTTTCTGTGGAGATGAGGACCGGAGGCCCCAGGGGACAGAGGCTCTGGGGCGGGCGCAGGCTCCTCCACGCACCCTGGCTCTCAGGAAGCCTGGCTCTCAGGAAGCCGCCGGGAGGCACCCCGCGGAGGAGAAACACAGACATGCCTGGATTTGCGCACTTCCGCCCTCCCTGCTCGGCTGCTGGTGGCGGCTGTGACTGCTTGCATGACCCCAGCTCTGGGTCATGGCTAGCCCCCCGCCACCTTCCCAAGTCATGGCTTTGCTCGGCCCTAAGTGGGAACACACACCCCAGACCCCACCACACCCTGGTGGTCCCCACACATACTCGCACAGGCACCCACACACGGCCCCCGACGCTTTGAGGACATGGGGCACAGCAACAAAGCAGCAAGCGGGGTGTCTGCAAAGCCTGTGCCCCCAGAGTGGGCAGGCTTGTCCTTCCGACTCCCCCAGCTCTGCCAAGGGGCCCTGGGGCCTCCCTGACCCCAGGTTCCAGCCCTGTCAGCCCCTCCCTGAGTGCAAACCTTGACGGCAGCTCTGCTAAAACAACCCCAAGACCCACAAGTGATGAAGGGACGGAGTGACATCAGCAGCATAGAGGCCACGTAGTCTCAACAGTGCGAAACGAAAAGCAGCAGCAAAGGGGGAGACTGAGGATGTGGCAAAGTAAGATCAGACGCCCTGCTTGCAGCTACAGGGTTCAAGCTCGCAGCACAGAAACACAGCGGCCTGGCATCGCAGGCAGGGGACCTAGAGCTCTGCCCTCTCGGCTCGAGCAGCTGCCTGGGACACCAGCTGGAGTTCTCAAAATAGCCACCCGACCACCCCTTTGCTGGATGCGACGAAGCAACCGGGTGCACCGTCCGTGGCTGTAATACTGCAGAGGGCCCGGGGCAGGACCCCTCTGGGTGTCGAGGGAGGGAGGCACAGGCTTAGAAAAAGATTTTCTCTTGTACAAAAATAGACTCGAGTCTCGTTAGCAGTAGCTAAAAGTGGCTGTCTCTGTATAAAACTAGAAAAGGCAGGCGGCCTCGGAGGGCCCAGAGTCTTCCCAGCAGAGGAAGCTGAAGCCCTGGGCCATGCGGCCAGCGGGTGGGGGAGGAGGAGGGAGAAGGGGGAGGAGGAGGGTGGTGGCTTCCTGGGAGTCCAGCCAGGAGGGCCTGCTCAGGCCAGGAGGGTCGGCCACTTGCGGCCGCCCCACCTGGGTGAGAGGTTGCCGGGCTTCCCAGAGGCGGCGGCGCTGGCTCAGATGCGGTGTCTTCCTCGTGTCTGCTGTGAAGCAGATCCGCCTGCTCCCCCTGTGCCCGCCCAGCCGCTAGGGCCGTGCCTGCAGCTGCCGCTGGTCGAACTCTGCGATGCGCCTCTTGATGTGCGCCAACTTGCTGTGCAGGTACTCGCAGCGGTGCTTGTCCTGGCTGTAGTTGGTGTTGGTCTGTGGGGCCCAGGCCAGGTCACTCGGGTCTGCCCCTCAGACCAGAAGCCCCTGCACCGGCTGGCACCCAGCCAGGAGAGGTCCGTCCCAAGGTGGGAAGGACCAGCTCCCACCCCAGTGCGTGTGGCTGGGCCAGGCCGCAGCAGCTGGAGTCATGGGGAGCCACAGCCTGGGAGCTGGGGCTGCCCTGGAGGGCCGGGGGAGGGGTGCCGGCGAGGGCCCCAAGTCCAGGGCAGGCTGGGCCACGCCTCCAAGGGGCTGCCCTGAGGCCCCCCGGGCTCTCCTAGGCATGCTGAGGCAGCCTCTTCTGCCACTTCCCCCGTGACGCAATACTCGCCTTCTTGATTTTCCGATATTCCTGCAAGATCTGCCCTCGAGTGGTCTAGAAGCAGAAGAGAAGAGAGAAAAACAACCCCGTCCGTACTCGGCCTTCAGCCCTTCCTCGTCGTGGGCGCTCTGTACAGGGTGGGACGGAGCAGCCCCCAGGGACCCCACAGTGGCTGCCCAGGCTGCAGGGCGGAGGAAAGGACCAGGAGCCTGGGAGGCAGGAGCTGGTCAGAGCCTCAGCCCATGCAAAGGGGAGCCCGCCTCTCCTGGCTCCCAGCCGGGTCTGGCCACTGTCCAGGCGGGAGGGCTGCACCGAGGGGGTCCCAGGAGCTTGTCGCCCGCAGGCCCTCAGAACCTCCCCTTTCTCCAGTCCCCAGCCAAAGGGCCTCCCCAGGGGAGACAGATGCCAGCGCCCCGAGGCTTGGAGCCTAGCCTGCAGCCAGGTTCTGAAAGGCGGCAGGCAGGAGGCAGGTTGGGGCTGTGGCTGCGGGTGGAGACGTCTCCCCACCAAGGGCAGCTCTGCCCCAGAGGACTCCTGGCACTGGACCACGGGGACCTTCCCTCCGCCGAGCATGTGGCAGCAGGCTGGACTCCGGGTGCAGGACAGGGTTCATAGCAGGGTGGCCCCAGTCTGGCCCAAGAGCCCTGGGTTCTGGGCTGTGAGAGGACTCCGGGTGCTCTTGAGGATGGGGCCCATGTGCCCCATCTGTCCCCACCCTGGGAGGTGGGCTACGGCCATCCCCACAAGAAGGCCGCCTGAACCCCAGGCACGTGCACAGCTCCCAACACCAGGAGAGGAGAGTGCCCTAGGGTGGAGGCTAGGCTGGGGCCAGCAGCTCAGGACCTGTGTGTGGCAGTGTCCACCCACCCTCACCTCATACTCCTCAGAGCCCTGGGAGAGCTGCCGGAGCTGGGCATCCAGCTGTGTGAAGCGCCGCGTGATACGCTCGATGCGTGCGTGTAGGTCCCGGTACTCGCTGTACTCGGCATTGAAGTCGTTCTTGTAGCTCTGGCGCTGCTCCGAAGACAAAATGGCTGCGTATTTTCTGAGGGACCAGAGACAAGCATCAGGGCTCAGGGGGCCCGTGCTGACACAGGAAGCCCCAGTCCCACACAGTGGCCACCCCAGCTGCTGGGATTCACAGGCTGGAGCCCAGGCACTCACAGTAGGTAGTCGGGCGTCTCAGACGTGGACGTGGGGACACTGGCCGCACCACAGGCTCCGTTGAAACCTGTGGGAGTAGATGCCTGTGCTGAGTCCACGTCAGGGCAGCAGGAGCCATGCTCCACTGTCCAGGGGACGAGAGGGTGCCATGTGCAGAGGGGCCCGGTGACACAGCAGTGTCCTCAGGTGGCAAGCCCAACACAGCACACCTGCATGGCCCGAGGGAGCCCCACCTAGTGGACACATTCTTGGTAAGTGACGGCAGGTCAGGTCAGGCAGGGCGGAAGCCCTTACCACCAGTCCCAAGCTTGACCCCTGTGGCTGCCACTGACCACATGTCAAAGTTGGCTAAGCTGCAAAGGAGTCCCTGGTGCATCTGATCTCCATCCACACAGGACAAAGGCGCGAAGGCCACAGGGACTGCACCTTGCCCTGAGCCCAGCTGACCTTCCTGGTCTACCCCCTCAGGTAGACACTGGCCTGTAAGCTGCACATGGCAGCTCCAGGCCAAGCCTGGCCGGAGGAACCATGGGGCCACCATGAGCAGAGCTCCCAGACGCAGAGCCACGAAGAGCACAGGGCGATGGAGGGCGCTCAGCCCTTTGGGACGCAAGGAGCCTACCTGAGGCCAGTCAACAGCCAGGTGGCTGCTGGACTGCCCCTGCTCCACTGCACGAAGGTCTGTGTTTGGGAAGCAGGGAGGAGGGAGGAGAAGGGAGGGGCCCGGCCCCCCAGGCCCTGGGTGGGCCTTCCCCAGGCCTTCTCCATTACCGCCAGCATCCTGTGCACATGTTTGAGGCCTCCACTCCCCCTCCAGGGGCAGGACACTGAGACCTCATCTACAGAGAATCCTCTCAGCACAGCCCTCCAAAGTGGTTCCAGGAATGGTCAGAGTACCCCAGGGGTCCTAACACCTCCACTTCAGGCCACATGTGGCCTTCATCCCACTTGGGTCATTAAGATGCTGTGGCCTTCCAAGGGCCACAAGCCAGTGGTGCGTATGGAGCTTGACGCTGGCTCCAGCAGGAAGGAAGAGTGGCTCATGCGCATGCACCCCAGGGCTGAGCCCTCGCTCCCATCACGAATGCAGGACTGGCATCACCTCACTTCACCTCCCAAGGTCTTCACTGGGCAGGAGACAAACGGGGGACCAAGGCCCAAGGCCAGTAGGACGTGGTGCCTGTGGTAGCTTCAAGGCCCAGTCCCCAGCTGGCACCTGCTAAAACACTAGAAGGGCTGGCTGGCCACACCGGTCCTTGCCTCGGGGCCCCTGGGACAACCCTGCCATGGCTCTCGTCCTGGTGTGTCCTCTTCCCAGCCCCATCTCTCCACCTACTGATCCTCTACCTCCCTGGGCAGAGGCACTGGGACATTTGCGATGTGCCTGGAACACAAACACCCTTCGAGACCAAGGGAAGACGGTCACCTAGGTTCAAGACCAGGGGAAGACGGGCCAATGCCCCAGACACGGGCTCTGGTGGCCTCGCTGCCCTTTCTCATTGCTTTGAACATCTACTCCCTGGGTGGTGCTTTCTCACCCAGGATAGGGGATGACAGACTCCCAGGCTGGGGCCCACATGCACCAGGCAGGATGGGAAGGTATCCTGAGCCCTATGCAGCGCCAGCCAGGGCTGCATCTCTTCCTTGGTCCAACCCATTCTGAGCCAGGGTCCTCCCAGCTGCCTGCATCCCTCTCCTGCCATCTGAGACAGACATGTGGGTCAGTTCTGGGGATCGGGAGCGGGGATGTCACCTCCTTGTGGGCCCACATGCAGGTCTGTGGAAGCCGGGAGGCCCTGCACAAGGCAGGACAAACCCCTTGCAACCATGAATCCCCTCCTTCCACCTCTCTGGGGGCAGCTAGGGAGCACGTGAGACACATAACCTGAAGCACTCCCATGTGGTGCCATGAAGGTGCCTACTCAGAGTCCTCCCTGGGACACAGCCCACAAACAGCAACTAGCGTGGAGAGGGAGGCAACCACCTGTGACACCACCACTGCACGGGAGCCTCTGCAGCGACACAGCAGCCTCCGCCTCACGAGACTACAGCGTTCTCACCCCTGCTTCACGCTGGTTAACATAAATGAGCAGCCCCGTGGGGATCCCCGCTGGATGCTGCGAGGGTGGCAGGGCCAGGGGCCTATACTGTGAGCTCAGGGCCACCCAGGATCCCTGGCCTTGCGGATCCCACACGGCTGACCCTGCCCCCTGCCTGCCTCTCTCTGGAGGAGCAGGCCTGCCTGCGGCACCCCTGTAGCCCAACACCACCAACTCTGCCCCACAAAAAGTCCCCCTACTTCCTCGGGACCCTCCAACCCTGGTCTCCCACATCCTGTCCCCACAGGCGGAAACTGCCCGGCCGACTGCATGAAGCCCATGGAGATACAGGTGCAGCCACTCCATGGACTCTGTCTACCAGCAGCTGCTCTGGACTCCCAAAAGCGGCAAGCTCCCCCACCCCTACTGCCTCCCTGAGCCCAGGCAACCTGGAGGGCGCCCACTCCCTCCCAGCATCTGGGGCCCCCTGAGCCCAGAGCTGCGGCCTGAAACCTGTTCCTCTCCACACATGAGCTTCTCCTGTGGGTCTCGTGCTGCCCTGACCATCACGGAGGCAGCACCAGGTGCTCCGGAGGGGCAGAGAGACAACCAGGCAGAAGAATACCAGGCGCCACACAGGCTGATGGGGCTTATGGGCCGTGTGGTCCCACTCTCTCAGCCTGGACCTGACACCCCTGGTGAGGATGGCATGGGACCAGCGTTCAAGGTCCCAGACGTGTCCTCCTGTGAGGCCCCGCCCAAGACACCTACCCGGGGCGTCTGACGGGGGTCCATGGGTGGCAGGCACACAGTCTGGCGGCTGGGCCCGGAGCGTGTCCTCAGCTGCCCGCTCCTTGTCTTTGTGCTTTTTGGACTTCTTCTTGGACTTGCTGTGCAAGGAGCTGCTGTGGGGCCTGCCAGGCTGGGCACAGTCCGTCAGCCGGGGCAGGCCGAGGCACATTGCAGGGTCCCGGGTGGCCACCTCCCCGTGCTCACAGTCCCGGCCACTGTGGCCCAGGTCGTTGCTGACATCAGTCAAAGGATCATGGGCCCTTGGGGGTTCTAGCCGCAGAGGCAGGTGGCTGCTGGAGCTGAGGGTGTCTGTGTCGGCCGGCAGGCCCTGGGCAGATGACAAGGCCTCACGACCATTGGACGCACCCAGTTTCCCATTGAGCGCAGGCTGGGTTCTCTGGGTGAAGTGCGATATCCGGGGCTTCTTGCTGGCCAGGGGGTCGATGAAGTCAGTAGGCTGCAGTCGCTTCTGGGGAGGGATGGAGATCATTCTAGGAGCCCAGCACCACCTGCACAGCCCACACTGGCCACATGGGGGCGCGGGATGCTGAGCATTGCAGGCAGTCCAGCCAGAGAGGACTTGAGAGGACCAAGTTAAGGACTGTCTTGAGCAGGGCTACTCAGCACATTCCACCCTGCTCGGCACACTCCACCCAGGGACAGAGTCACAGGCACGGAGGCCGAGGACACAGGGCAACCCCATGTCTGAGAGCCTCCCTGCCTCCCAGGTTCCCACAAGCAACAAGGGGTGCTGAGGCCACACACGCCAGAACCCTGCCCCTGGCACTGCTCCACCTTGGCCACTGGGCTGCCAGGGGCAGCTCCCGCTTCAAGAATGAAGTGAAAAACAAGGTGACTAAGGTGACAAAGGGACCATGACAGGGGCACCATGATGCTAGATGGCCACCCCAGACCCACAGGCTCATGGGGAAGGCAAGCAAGAGCATCCCCAAGTGTGGCTGGGGAAGGGGATGGGGCAGTGGATGGGCCCACCCATCACCTCAGCCGCCCCACCTACCTGAGGGGGTAAGGCCAAGCTCCCTAGCTCGGTCAGGGGGCTGGAAGCAGCAGCATCTCTGGGGAGTCTGCCAGCACCCTGTGGCTGCTGGCACAGCTTCCTGTGGAGGAAAGGTGGGCAGGTCAGAGAACACAGGGCCCAGGCCTGCCTCTGTCCAGTAGACGCAGGTGAGATCACAGGAGCCCAGGCCTGAACACATCCTGCCCGGTCGACATCCTCCTGCACTCACTCAACAGGACACTGGCTACTGGGGAGCCCAGGGACATAGTGGGGTGCTAGCCTCTACTCTTTTTTTTTTTTTGAGTTGGAGACTCACTCTGTCACCCAGACGGGAGCACTGCAGCCTCGACCTGCTGGGCTTCAGCGATCCCTCCACCTCAGCCTTCCAAGTAGCTGGAACCACAGGCGCACACTACCATGCCCGGCTAATTTTTGATTTATTGTAGAGATGAGGTCTCGCCAAGTTGCCCGGGCGGGTCTCGAACCTGCAGACTCAGGCAATCCACTCACCTCGGCCTCCCAAAGCACTAGGATTACAGCCTGAGCCACCGAGCCCGGCCTAGCCTCTACTCTTAAAGGCCACATCCATCCTACTAACAATGCTCACTGCAGAAACCACAAAATGCAGAAGAGAACAGAGGGCTCTGGCTTCGATGGGACAGCTTTCCTGGGAGCCTGGGTCACAGCATGAACTCAAGGGCAGCGTGGTAATCCTCCCAGCAGAGTGATGCAGCCAGGGACAAGGAAAGAGATGCCCCAACACACATGCCCCTCGCCATATGAGCAAGCAGAGGCCCCGGCAAGCCCGAGGCTGCAGGAGACTACGATTGGAGCTGCCGAGCCACACTGCAGCTAAACTGGCAGAGGCCAGACTAGAGGGAATCTCACAAGCATCAAGAGGTACAGCTCACTGCAGACAAGGGTTCCAACACGACTGTCACCAGGGGCCGGGGGCCACAGTAACCACAACACACAAGAGACCCCTGCAACTCAACAACTGGAAGACAGCCTGATGGGACACAGGCTCAGGCTCAAGCTCAGAGACACATCTCTACAAGGAAAACATCCACATGGCCAAGAAGCCCACAAGAAGGTTATCGACATTGTCACCAGGGACATACACATTAAACCAACAAGATACCACTGCACAAGTACCAGGATGGCCAGAATCAAACAGACAACCAGGGCTGGGGAGACGTGGAGGTCCTCGTGATGGAACTGAGAGGTAACCCAGCACTTGCAGAGAAGGGTCTGGTGATCTCCCCAAAAATCACAGACTGTCACATGATCTAGCAATTCCAGTCCTTGGCGCACATCGGAGAGGATGAAAACCTGCAACCACACAGACCCCTGTCTCCCAGTGTTCACAGCAGTGCTGGCAACAGCAGCCAAAGGTGAAAACAGCCAAGTCCTGCAAGGTCCCCTACATATCCTGGGACCGCTCAGCCCTCACAGACATGCAGTAGGGCAGAGCTCAAAGCCTGCAGGTCTGACCTCTCATCTACCCAACCCCATGACCACACAGCTGCCCTTCAGCAGGGTTCAAAACAGCCAGGGGACATTCACTGAGATTCTTCGGGAAGTGCCCGAGGGACGAGCACATCCACACAGGCACTTGTACATGCATGTCCACTGCAGCTCTACTGACAGTGAGCAAAAGAGAGACATGATCCATCAGCTGATGGATGGACAGCTACAATGAGGTCCCTCCACACATGAAGGATGACTCAGTCGCAGGAAGAAGGCACTGACACAGGCCACAACACAGACAATCTTGAACACGTGACACTGAGTGAGAGAAGCCAGACACAGAAGGCATCTCATGTGTGACACCAGAACAGGCACATCCATAGAGACAGGGAGCAGATTTGTGGCTGTCAGGGGCTGGGGAAGGGGATGAGGAGTGACTGTTGATGGGACAGAGCCTCCTTTTGGGGAATGAGAATGTTCTGGAACTAGTCCGAGGCAGTGGCTGTACAGCACTGTGAATGCACCAAATGCCCCTGAGTTGTTCACTCGAAATGGGTGCCTCATCCATAAAGAAGGACAAATATATGAACTCTGCAGCAACTTGGACGGATTTGGAGTTGATCATACTCAGTGATTTATCACAGAAACAAAGAACTGAGCACCATATGTTCTCACTCATAAGTGGACCCTGAACAATTATAATGCTATAAGAAAGCGATTGGCATTTAAGAAAGCGATTGGCATTAGTGGGAAACTGTCAGGGGAGGTGGGGTGGGATTGGCAGTTGAGGGAAACTGCTAGGGGAGGGAGGGGCATATCTCTTCAACAAGGGTACCTGCATGATGAATGTTTGTATACCTAACCCTGAATTGTACCTCACATCTTTTTTTTGGTTTTTTTTGAGTTGGAGTCTCACTCTGTCACTCAGACTGGAGTGCAGTGGCCGCTCCCGGCCACCGCAGCCTCGACCTGCTGGGCTCCGGCGATCCTTCTGCCTCAACCTTCCAAGTAGCTGGAACTACAGGCGCACACTACCATGCCTGGCTAATTTTTGATTTATTGTAGAGATGAGGTCTCGCCAAGTTGCCCAGGCGGGTCTCGAACCCGCGGGCTCAGGCAATCCACTCAACCTCAACCTCCCAAAGCACTGGGATTACAGGCTGAGCCACCAAGCCCAGCTGTACCTCACATCTTTATAATAAATTTTTTTTTTAATGGCTGCCTCAGTTAGGTGACCTGTATCTCAATACACTTTCTTAGTGCAGGCTAAAGATACCATCACTTCCATGAAATAAGAACATGACGCAGCCCATGATAAACAAGCAACAGGGAAGACTCAGAAACCAAATTAGAGACAGGACGGAAAAGTCAAAGAAACCCCCCAAAGTAGAACAGACAAGAATGAGAGGTGAGGACAGGAAGAGGAGGGTGAACCACCGAGTGCCATGGCCACCCCTGCCAATGAGGGGAGGCATGTAGGAGTGAGGGTGACAGGGAGGGTGGCTGGGCCCTCCTTGGCCACACACAAGACAAAGGGACCAAGAACCCAGGATGGCCAGGCAAGGGGAGTCTCCAACCGCAGGGGCTGTGTGGCACAGCACAGGGCCAGGCGCCTCTGCCCCTTGGCGTGGAGGAGGCTCCTCTGGCTCTGAAAGCCTCGACCCAACCAAGCACAAAGCCACACGTCTGCAGCCAGGCATGAAGCCAGGCAAGAGGCCCGTGCTCAGATAGGCACTTTGGGCCCTCGGCACCAGCGAGCAACAGGAAGTAGAGCCTGAGTCACTCAGGCAGAGGCACTGGGGTTCCCAAGCCACCGCCAGCGACAAGGGGCTGGGGTGAGAGTGACAGACAGTGAGCACTGAGAAGGGGAGCCAACGGCATGCAGCACCCGACCAGCCAGGAGGTCTATGCAGTGATGTCCGCCGGCCTGGTGTCGCCTGGACCAGGAAACGGCCCAGGCACTGCCCTCATGCCCCTTCCACCTGAGGCTCAGCCTCAGGAACTGCTGTCAAGGGGATTCCTGGGGGTGGGCACTGAGACAAGAGGAAACAAGCCGTGTAACAGCCCACTGCCTCCCGTGCGATCACCCTGTTCCTGCACACCAGCCCTGAGCCAAGCAGAGCAAGGCCGAGTGCGCGAGAGCTGGCATGGCCCACCCCTTTACTCAGCAGAGGACCCGTGAGCCTCGGCTCCAGGGAGCAGAAGGCTGGCTCCAGGCGTGGACAGGGAGGCACCTGCCCAACAGCCAGGATGTCATCCGGGCACTCCCTTGAGGACCTTGTACATGCATACCACTGGCCCCACAGCTCCCTTCCATGCCTTCAGGGTCTGAGGGGCCCGGGCAGGAGCCAGGGCAAGGTGTCTTCTGCCAAGACTGTGTCCTCCACCAGCCTCCCTGGAGCACCAAGGACTGCTGGATTCCAGGCTCCTCCCAGAGCAGGGACCCAAGGGACCCCAACCAGCAGGCCAGGGAGAGCCTGGGTGACCCCAGCTGGGTCCTGCTTTCCAGGACAGTTGTGGCTGCAGACGGCCAACCTTCTGGAACAAGACACACAAATCCATGGGGGGAGTGACTCACACCTCAGCCTGCTCTGAGGACCTGCCTCCACAGAAGAGGAAGCTGCTCCAATGCCTACCTAGCATGCTCCCCAAACCTGACCCTGGCCCAATTAGCCTGAGGGGTGCATGTAATTAACACCGCCTCCTGACACCTCATGAGTTCCGGGGAGCCCTGTCCCATCTTGCTCCGCTCCGGTTCTCAAGTGGAAGCCCAGGATCTGGAAGGAAGCCTGATGGAGGCTGGGACAGCAGAGGATGGCCTGGAGGATGGAGGCCTCTGAGGCTTCTGGGCTTGGGGCTGGTGACCTAGCCCTCCAGCCCACTCTGGGGCACCACCCGGGCAGTGGGGAGACAGCCAGGGGCCCTCTCAGACCCTCCAGCCTACACCTGGGTCCCCAGGCCTTCAGGACCAGGCAAGACCACCCCCACATCCTCCAGATGAGCTGTGGGCCACGCTTAGGGAGTAGGAACACGCCAGGGGTGGGAGGTGGCATTACCGGACGAGCACCCGCTTCAGCAGCTGCTGGTCCCCCTCCGAATAGCCGGGCCAGTCCTTCTGCACGTCCTTGTACATGCAGTCCCTCAGCGTGCAGGTGCCGTCCTTGACACTCACGTTGGCCACCTGCAACAGAGCAGCTGTCACCTTGCAAAAGGTCTGAGAGAAGTGGGGCTCCCAAAAACATCAAGACATGCAGAGACATGGGGGAATAGACTGTGACAGAGGGGGAAAGGGGTGCCCCCCGTACCCCCCCGAGTTTTCTGCACACAACCCTTGGGATGCAGATGAGGGTCACAGCATGAGGTCCAGATGCAACTGCCTCACAGTGCTGGGGCCAAGCTGGCTCCAGACAGGAGAGCTACCTCACAGTCTCAAGATCCCATCACCTGCCCCTGCACCCCCCATCCCTGACTGCAGCTCCCATTGCTGGGGGTGGTGGGGGGAGCCTCCTGGGGCCAGGCCTGAGCCCACCTCCCTGCACCCACCTCCCTGCAACCAGTCTTGCCCTGCTCTCGCGGTTAACAAAAGCTGGGCTCGGCTGGCACCGGGTGTGTGCCTGTAGTCCCAGCTACTTGAGAGGCCAAGGCGAGAGGATGGCTTAAGCCAAGGAGGTCGAGGCTGCAGTGAGCTATGATCAAGCCACTTCAGCCTGGGCAACAGAGCAAGAGGTAGTCTCTAAAACAAGACAAAACAAAACAAAAAGCTGAATGTGTCTCCCAGACTGCTGGACTCAGAACATCTGTACTGAAGGGGCTGGACAGAGTAGGCTGCTGCCCCAAGTGGGCCCTCGTGTGCCAGTCACTGGGTGCCCTGGCCTCCAGTCGTGGCTGGCAGCAGCCTGCCTCCTGCTACAGCTGCATCCCACAAAGCTCCATGTCACAACAGAGTCCAAAGAAGCATTTTGATGGCTGAGTAATATTCCACACAGCAAAAGCACCGTGACTAATCAATGCCTCTGCACTGGTGGATGCCACCTCACCAGCTTCTCTACAGCATCAACAGATGTCATGGTGCGCGGGTTCCTCCACGCTGGCTTCCTGTAGAACATGTACCCAGCTCTTGACAGGTCAATACTGCATCCTGGAAGGAGAAGCCCATGGGTCTCCCTGGGGCACAGTCAGTCCTGGGGATGGGCACCTTCCATCTCTGCTTTAGACATTTCCCCAGAAGGGGGCCCGGGCCTTTGTGGAGTGCGGTCTTGTCACCACTGTGCCTCAGTCTCTGTGGCCTGGGACAGCTGGAAGTGACCAGCCTGGGTCAGAACATCCCCCAGAGATCTTCCTTTTCCACCAGCTAGCCAGGTCCTGCAGCTCCCACAACCACTGGGGAGTGAGCTGTGTGGTCTATGCCGAGGCACAAGGCAGGCAGGTCATCAGGAGACATCAAAGTGGGTAAGGGGAGGAATGCTGCCTGCAGATGCCAGCCGGGCCCAGCACGGCCTCTCAGGTCCTGGGAAAGAGCCAGGCTTGGGCACCTCGGGCCAGGCCAGTGAGGGTAGCAAACCTGACAGTCCCTTCAAGCTGCCCTCAGAGCTCCCATGGGCAACACACCAGCCCCACCCCAGTGCAGGAAGGTGGGCGGACAAGAGCCACACCAACATTCTCCCAAGGAACGTGCTTCCAGTTCTACCCAGGCTCAGGCTGGGAGGTCAAAACCTCATGAGGAACATGGAGATCACAGAAACGCATCCTGGGTGTAGCGCTGTTCAACATGGCACCATGTGACCTGCACATTCTACTACAAGGAGGTACGGCCCATGTCCCTGAGGCGTCTGAAGCAGGAAGCAAGAGCCTGGGGCTAGAGGCTGTGACCCCTAACATTTGCCAGCGCCCTGGGAGACACAGGCGGCTTGGCCATGCTGCTTCCTTGACCATAGTCACCCCAGGTGGCCCAGGCCCAGTTCACCCCAAGGCTGCATCTGCACAGCCTGCCTGGCATCTTGAAGCAGGGAGGAGCCTCAGGAGCCCTGCGAGGAGGCAGCTGGGGCCACAGCACCTGCTCTAGTACCTGGGGAGCCCCCTAATAGCAGCCACCACCACTAGCACCACATTCCAGCTAACTTCGTCCCCGATCCCAAGAGAAGCACTACAGTCCCTCCTGTCACAAACAGAAGCCTGAGGATGCGAGATGTGATGCCCTCTGCCCAGTCACAGCGGGTGAGGGATGGGAACAACTCATGCCGAGGCCGACCTGCCTAACGAGCTCTGCTGTGCCTGTGCGGGTCCTTTCCTGGGCCCTGGCTCTACAGCACACTGGCAGCCGGAGCCTGAGCTCCCCTGTGCTGGGCCCCGCTGCGCTGGCAGACAGCGGGGGAGCAAGGCATGGCCCGCATGCTGAGCTGACCCGAGGACCCAGGCCTGAGACGCACCTGTGGCCCCTCCAAGTATTCTAACCTAGGGGGCCCCTTCCCAGTCAGCCAGATCCTGCCCTCATGCTATGGCCCGGCCCGCCCCGAGAGCCCCTCAGCAGAGGCCACTCTTGGCACACAGAGCCCAGGCAGCCAGACATGCCCCACACACACCTGCTGGAGGAGGCCGTCCAGCGCATCCTTGTCTGCCTGTGTCAGGCCATCCTTCTGCAGCCGCAGCAGCAGCTCGGCCTTGCGGTAAGGCCTCAGCGCCAGCAGGTGCAGCACCCGGTCACGGAAGGGCCTCTGGGACACTCCGCTGCCCCCACTCACACCACCAGCGCCACCCTTCCTGATGGCACTGGCTAAGTTGATGGGGGTCGCCCGCTTTCGGGAGGGCACAGCATCTGTCGCCCCTGGGGCAGGCTTCCGAAACTGAACCTTCTTGCCTGCAAGAGAGCCCTCAGTTAGGGGAAAAACAGCCACTCAGGCAAAATCCCACCAGTTCAGTGGGACCCAGGACAGCCACAGCGCCACATGCTGTCCACATTCAGCACCTACAGGTCCCAGACCTGGAGGTGGGAGGGGCAGGCGGCAGAATCCCGTTTAGAGCCTTAACCGGCTTTACCATGGGTGACCTAACTTGGGCACCAAAACTGCCTAACTACTCCAGCGGGCAGCAGGGTTGGTTGGGAGTGTCTATACATCCTTCTGATGTCAAAATGGGGGTCCTTAAGTGGCAAGAGACAGGCACCCCCAGGTTGTACCTCACAGACCCATGCTGGTCCATGGAGCAGCCTTCCAGTGAATAAAGGTGTCAGGGCCACTTCCAGCAGCTGCGCTGGAGAGACCCTGGGGGGCAAGTGACTCCCAGTCTCTGACTCTGCCAAGCGCAGCTCACGGGGCGTGACTGTGCACAGAACCAGCAGGCTTTCACTTCATCCCTGACAAGACAGAGAACTGAAGGGCCCAGAATGCCATCCCCTCCATTGTCCTGAGGATGCCCTGGAAGGTTCAAAAGTGGACAAGCTCAGGGTGTCTAGAATCCTCCAGCCAAAAAGTTCTTCATGATAACTTCCTTCTGATTTTACCCCTCAAAATCTGATTTGTCAAATTAACACAGACGGATGTGCTTTTACAAAACCCCAGGGCCAGCCACTCAGGCCCCTGGGGTCTGTGCAGTGGGGACCTGACAGCAGAATCAGACTTCATTCCCGCAGGCCCAGGCTGATAGGTGACACAGGAGTGGGGCAAGTGAGGGGAGCAGGCTGATGTCGGGGCATCCAAGACAGCGGGACGTGCATGCTTCCATCCTAACGGAGCAGTCCCACTAGAACATACACTGTTTAAAAACCCCTCACTGGACTCAACATGATGTGACTAGCCAAGTGTTCTGACTGAGTTTTTGGCTGAAGGACCCACAGTTGGTGAGTGCATGTCTGTGTAAAGCAGGAGTGCACAGGGGAAGTGGTCTGGGGGCTGAAGCCGCTGCTGCCACCCTCCCACCACCCTCCAACTCCCGATGTCCCATTGGCCTGGGCTCCCTAGCCCAAAACACACCCAGCAAGCCCAGCTCTCACACAAATGTCTGGGTTTTATTCAGAGCGTAACTCCTGCCGAGCAAGGGGGGACTGTGTGCTCTGTTGGAGGGAAGGAACTGAAATCCTTACTTTTCCTTTAAAAAAAAAAGCCCAAAGCCACCAAGCTCCTGCGTGGTGAGTCAACTCATTCCTGATGCCTGCACCTTGTTCTAGAGCCTCTTGGTTCTGTCTGGGCTAAGGGGTGGGAGACAGCAGCAGGACAATGCTCTCTAAATAAACTTGACTTTTCTTCCCACTTTTGATGCCCATCAGTGTCTCAACTACACAGAAGGCTCCACATCGATGCCAAGCCTCGGGCCTGCCCAGCAGCGCAGGGTCCCACGCACAGTGGCCTATGCAGCTTGCCTCGGTCTATACCAGGCTCGGCCTGTGGCGACCTCAGGGAGTTGGCTGCTCAGCGGTGGGGAGGAGGGGAAGGTGGCTGGCATCTGACTGGTATCTCCCTGACAGTAAAGGTCCCTGAGGCCCCAGGCTGGGAGATGGCCCCTGACTTGGAGCCCCCAGCCCCGCTGTCCAACCAGGGCTTTATGTGACCAGGTTTGCCTTCCTGGCCTGGACTCTGGCCCATGGGTGAGTCCCATGCAGGGCTGACTCCTCCGTGACAGGACCATAGTCAGCACCCAGCCTGGGCGGGTCCTGAATCAACCCTGCCCCCACCATCCCAAGCCCCCACCAAGCCCATACTCACCCAAGTAGCGGCCTCCAGGCTTGATGACGATGGCGCTGCGGCTGCGCGTCTCCTCCTCCGCCTGCGCCATGCTCTGCCGTGCCTTCTGGTAAGAGTCATCAGTGGCGCACACCGTGATCTTGTCCTGGATGCTGCCCAGGCAGTCCAGGTGGACGTCCCCATGGCTGGAAGGCAAGGGGCCGGGGCCAGTGTCAGCCTGGGAACAGAGCCCAGCAGCACTGACTCTGGTCTGTGGTTTGACAGGCCACTGTGGCCCAGGCCTCACCTGGAGACGTACTGCTGGATGCAGTCGAAGCTGCCCTGGGGGCTGTCGCGGCCGATGTTGGAGAGGTAGAAGGAGAAGGTGCGCGCCTGCGCAGGGCCGTCAGGTTGGGGGATGGAGATGTGCTGCACGGGGGGAGGGGAAGGGGTCACCGGAGAGCCCTGCACAGAGGTACCACAGAGGGCCAGCGGCCCACCCAGTCTCTCCTGCACACGACCCCACAGTGTGGCCTCACAAGAGAGCGTGCAGGCACTTTCCCCTGAAACATGCCCGGCTCTCCTCAGGAACAGGACTGCTAGGCGTCCCTACTGCCCACCCTCAGCAACGCCCAGGAGGGCCTCAGAGGCTCCCGTGTGGGACGCAGGGGGCCTAGGGGCCCTGTCTGGTTTCAGCAGCAAAGACACTACAGCCTGAGGAAGACAGTGCCCATTCCCATCCTCCACCCTGTGCATGTGTCCCTGTGGTTCAAGAGCCCTCACCCCTGTCATGCTGACGCAGAAACTCGAGCTGGGGTTCGGTGCCCACGTGGGACATGCGGTGACAGAGGGCAAGGTCAGTGCTCACCGTGGGCCCCACCACCCAGCTCGCTCTCTCTCTTTCTCTCCCCACACACAGCCCGTAGACTCTGCTAGAGCCCAGTGAGTGATCCTGGCCGTCCAGTCTTGTTCTGCTCAGATACCACAGTGTTTCTTGCCCAACACGCACACCCTGTCCTGCCAGTACAGCCCTTCCCAGATGTGATGTCTGTCTCATCACAAGTAACTGGAAACATCACTGGACGCTGGGGCTCGGGTTTCTGGGTGATGTGCTTACCCGGAACACACCCAGGGGGGTAGGCTCGGGACCACAACTCGAGAGAAATCCAAGGAGCCTCTGGGAGCCTGAGCCTGGCATGGGGCTCCCGCTCCGCCCTCCTCCACTCTCCCTCTAGGCCCCCACACCTGTGCCCTGATGCCAGCTGCAACCCAGGTGTCTCGCCTGAGTCCCACATTACCCACAAGCTCTTGCCCCCCAGAGAGTGACAGCTGGGCATCTTATGCCAGGCCTGTCCAGGCAAACTCGGACCTCACCTGGGCAGGCAGCAGGACACACTTGGCTCCAGGGCAGAGTGCTGGCAGGGAGACCAGGGCCAGAGGTGCAAAGGCACAGGGAGTGTGATGCTCCCATGGAGGGTCCCGGCACCAACAGCAGGCAGGGGCCACCAGGTATCCCGGTCAGTGCCAGCAGGTCCTGCCTGAGCCTGCTCAGTGACCATGCTTCCTTCCAGGTGGGGGACTCTGGCCTGGGGCCTTCACCCTGCTTGGATCTTCTCCCTACAGGCAGGATGCCACCCCCAACGCCACCCTAGATGGCAGGGGTTGCTGAGGCTCAGAGCCAGGTTATACAGCCACAGGGGGAGTGGGGGCTGCAAAAGGGCGGACAACAAGGGCTCTGAAGCGGATGCTGGGGAGCAACGTGCCTCTGGGGATGGAGAATGAGAAGACAGAAGGCCCTGCAGCCAGTGTCCATCAGGAGAGGGTTGCATCAGCACAGGGGAGGGGAGGTGGTCAGGAAAAAGTTTTCCTGGAGCTAGCATGGCAGGTTCTCACAGTCCCTGTCCTCCTGATGCAGAGGCCCCCACCAGCTCCCCGGAAACCCTGTGACTAGCAGGCAGTTTTGCAGCTGGTTACTGGCTACTGGGCCCAGGGACGGCGGGCAGCCAGCCAGCATAAATGTGGACGCTTTGTTGGCACCCGCTGAGAGCTCACCTGGGTTCTAGGACGCAGCCCAAAACAGCGCCCACTCAACCAACGCTGGTCCCTTCTGGACTGGGCACTGCCCAAGGGCCCCAGCGAGCAACACGTTCAAGAGCCAGCAGCCCTCAGACAGCTGCACAGGGGGTGTGGGAGTGTCTGCTCTCAGGCCAGTTCCAGGATGCCAGAGACCTGGGGAAGAGCTGCCCTGAGACTAAAGTCCCACGTATGTGTCCACAGACGATCAACACCTGGAGCGGGGCACAGGCCCCTCTGGTGGTCCTGAAGGACCCCAGGCGCACCCCTCTGGCCTGCAGCTGCCGGGGGCGCTGCTCCTATGGCCCTTCATGCCTTTCCTTCAAACTGCCCGTGCTAGGCCCACTGCCAACCCGACCTGAGGGACCTCTTCTGCAGGGGAAGGCGGAATGGGGGACTCTGAAGAGACGAATCAAGTGGGGTGCGGGGCTCTGCTGGCCGGGCTCTCCGGAAGCTGGGATTTCAGGTAACAGTTGTCTTCTCCACAGCGCTTATTCCCAGCAAACTCTCAGAATGAAACAGACGATCACACAGTCACTGCCATGGCTAGACACATCCTCCATGGGGGGCCAGCCGCCTCCACGCAGCAGGAGTCCCACTTCCTCAGCCCTAGCCCAAGGCGCTTCCCAAGCACCCACTTCTGCACAGGGGCCTGGCAGCAGAACGGAGGGTCATGGTCTTTGGTCCCCGACTAAGTCTCAGCCTTCAATGACTCCTGACTCTGAAAACCTCCCATTTAAGATGTTTTTCAGATTTGAATCATCCTGTTGCAAACAACACAGCAGCCAGCAGGCTTCTGGCTAAATCTGTGCACATCACGAATCACTCCAAGTCCATCCTAGCCACACAAGCACTGGTTAAAGGCCACTGATAAGCCCTGCCCAGCCTCCTTTCTAGAAACCGCCCTTCAGGTCTCACTGCAGTGCACGGACATCCTAACGTCTAGAACAGACCTGGACACTGACCACTGCTTTTCTTTCTTTTTTTATCAGCTAGAACTTCGCCGAAGGGTTTCAGGTGAGGGGCCAGTCAGCCAGAAGTTTCTTTTCCCCCTTGGAGGCTGCAGCCTCTCTAGGGTTAGACACTTAGAAGCACCCTCAACAACAGGGGCGCAGGTGAGCCCGGTTCAGAGTCCATGTAGGGCATAGAATCCACACACAGCCATGGACAAGGCAGCAAGCATGACAAGGAGCCCAGCTTTCCCTGGGCACCTGGAAACATCAGGAAGTTACTCTAAAGACTGTCACACAGGGCTGGGCAGGTCAGTCCCATCACACCCAAAGGACCTGGCTGCACACAACTTCCAGCCTGGGCCTGGCCCTCACGGTGCTTGCCATGCAGACAGAAAAGGGCCAGGTGAAGACTGGACTCTCACCCAGGAGTGGGTGGCACCAGGCCCCACATGGTCACAGTGCACTCATGTCTGAGGGGAGACATGTGAGGGCTGAACTCGCTCCTAACTGCAGGGAACGCTGACTCTCCCAACGGCAAGTTCAACCTGCAGATGCCCTCAAGGTGGACAAGGAGGCCAGCAGCCAGAGACAATCTGCCGCTGTCCCAGGTAGGGAGCCTGTGGATGGGGCCTGTCACGGACTGCCAAGAACGGGTCCCTTCATCCTAATGGGACTCTGGTCAGTACATGCCCCTAATGACAACCTGATGGCTGTCTCTCCTGCCCCAAGACCCAATTAGCAGCAGGAGGCTGGATGATGCCCACTGATGGGGTCTGTGAATGAGCTCACCTCTGGGAAACACTCTGTGGGAACCCCGGGCCTCCAGTCCTGAGCCCCATGTGGGACCAGGACCAAGAGCTCCAACAAACATACACTAAGCGCACAGACACACAAGCTCTCTCACTGGGTGCCTTCCCGCCGGCAACGGGCCTTCACAACACACAGGGACACGGGTCTGGAGAGGTTCCAAGGCATTTGGTACCCAACGACACCGCCGTGTGCCCGTGCCACAACCAAGCTGGAGAGCATCCTTCCACAGGCGCACTGGGGGTGCAGGGGGAGGGAGGCGGGTGCCAGGAGCTTTCTCACTGCTCAGGTCAGGGTTGGGCAACAGCAGAGGCAGAATGACAGCTGTGGGCCACGAGAGGGCGCTGTGGAGCGGCTCAGGCAGCAAGCTAGCCCAGTCCCACTCCTGCCCCACCTCTGCCCCCAGGGATGTCCTGGGGAAGGTACAAAGGAGGTGGCCCGCTGGTGACCACCAGACCCAGGGAGGAGGCTGTGTCATCTGACAGGCTGCAGACCCAGGGATTTACTGCCCCAGCCTAAGAGTGCCTGGGAAGTTTTCTGGAGAGATGGTCACCATCCCAACCGGGTGGTTATAAGGAAGTGGCCCTTGATGGCCTGGGTGGCCTGTCCAGTCAGCTGAGGGCCTCAAGAGGAATAATGAGGGATCTAAAGGAGAAGAAACCCGCCAGCTAGCCCTCAGCTGCAGGCCTGGAAGCCCACAGCCGCGTGCACCGCTCCACGCACTGGCTCTATCTGTGCCCAGACACATATGTCCCAGAGACTTGTCTCTGCGGCACGCTGAGCAGCACCAGGAAGCCCCCAGACAACCACATCACGCACTCCCCAACTGGGAGGGGCGCTCGGGCTGTCGCATCCAGAAAAAGACTTAGATATAATGTGGCAACCCTCAAAAGACTTGTCATGAAGTCTAGAAGAACAGCCAAACTGCTCCAAGGAGTGTGAGTGGGTGGGAGGCAAGGTATCCTGAGACCAGGGGGAAGGGTGGTAGACTTGTCCTTTCTCTCATTCTCCAGTTTTGAGACAGGATGGTAATTTATTTATTTAAAGACAGGATCTCAAAATATAAAACAAAAATAAAAACTAAAAAAAAGACAGGATCTCATTCTGTCATCCATTTTTTTTTTTTGAGTTGGAGTCTCACTCAGTCGCCCAGACTACAGTGCAGTGGCATGCTCCCAGCCACCGCAGCCTTGACCTGTTGGGCTCTGGCGATCCTTCCGCCTCAGCCTTCCAAGTAGCTGAAACTACAGGTGCGCGCTACCATGCCCGGCTAATTTTTTTATTTATTATCACCAAGTTGCCCAGGCGGGCCTCCAACCCGTGGGCTCAGGCAATCCACTCACCTCAGTCTCCCAAAGCGCGGGATTACAGGTTGAGCCACCGGGTCCGGCTTATCATCCATTTTTTTAGAGACAGGGGTCTTGCTCTGTTGCCCAGGTTGGAGTGCAGAGGCATGATCACAGCTCACTGCGGCCTCAACCTCCTGGGCTCACATAATCCTCCCATCTCAGCCTCCTGAGTAGCTGATATTACAGGTACCACCACACCCGGCTAATCTTTTTATTTTTGGTAGAGATGGGATCTCACTATGTTGCCTAGGCTGATCTTGAACTCCTAGCCTCAAGTGATCCTCTTGCCTAGGTCTCCCAAAGTGCTGGGATGACAGGTGTGAGCCACCACGCCTGGTCTGAAATGGTCATTTAGAAACACATGTTTTAAAAAAAGAGGATGGTGAGTTTCTTTTTTTTTTAGGGTTAGGGCTACGGTAGGGGTATGGGAAGGGTTAGAGTTAGGGCATAGGCTTAGGGCTGGCATTGAGGTTGGAGTTGGGAGGGTGCTGGGTTTCTATGAACTGCTTCCACACACCAAAATCCACACAAACACTCACAATCCTGGTGGCCATTAACAGCCAGGTGTACACCTGCTGCAGGAAGTTAGCACCCTGAGGAGCCACTGGGAGGAGGGCCACCCTCCACCCACAGGCGGCCTGTTGTGGGCACCCCAAACTGACTTGCAGTGGCCCCCATCACAGAACAAGCCTGGGGGCATAGGAGTCTGGGCTCACACAGAGGCAGACAGGGCCCAAACACTGTCCCCAGCAAGCCAGGGCAGGCCAGAGGCCGTACCAGTTCCACAACTCCAAATATGATTAAGACAAAAAACACTCACCCCTTGGCTTCCTTGAAATTGAATTGATGGCCTCAGTGAAACAGAGTCCTGCCAAAAAACAAAAAGGAAAATGTCAATAAAGATACCCAGAAGTCCACAAACTCACTTCCCAGCTACACAAGGGGCAGGATAAAAAGTGCTCCCAAGGACAGGTGGGAGAAGGCCCAGCAGGGGCTCCTCAGGGGGCACTGGGCAAGATACTTCAAGACAAACAGGCAGCCCGGCACTGAGGCTGACAACAGGCCTGGTTCGGAGGGTTCAGGAATATGCACCACGTCCTCGAAACCATCGTAGGCCTAGGACCCCACAGGGAGATGGAGGCAGGGCCCAGAGTGCTCCTGGGCCTTCTGGGAAATAGCAGGGGCAGGACAAGGGCAAACTGGGTCACAGGTCCATGAGACTGCGTTCAGCCCTCGGCCCTCTGCCCTGCAGCCTGAGGTGGTCTCCCTGAAACCAGAGACGTGGCAAAGGCCTGCCTCACAAATGCCCCCAAACCAGGATCAGGTGGGTACACCCCACCTGCCAGAGCAGGGATTGGAGAGGTCACCAGGTGACATCCTGGCACGATGGAGCCCAGCCCTGCCCAGTCCACCACATGGCCTAGGGCAACTAGTCACTTCCAAAGAAAATGTACAAGAGCTCACGAGAAACCCCGAAGCTTCACTTCTACAGAGAGCAGCCTCTGGCCCATCTGAGGAAGAGTCCAGGCTAGAAGGAGGGATACCCTCCTTCTTCCTCCCTACCAGGGCCTGAGCATGTACCTCAGTGTCCCAGACGCTGCACCATGGCATGGTCCTGGTTGGTCACGACTCCGGGCCCTAAAACCGCTCCTGTATCACATGTCCCTGACACCCCACTGGAGTCCAGCTCGGCCTTCTTGCTCTGAGACACCCACCCTGAACTGTCCCCGCCCCTCTGCTCTCACTGGAGGAGCACCCTGTCTGACTCCGCCCTTGCCTGGGGACAGGTGAGCAGCTCCACACGCATGGTAAGTGTCAACTAGCGTCACAGGTGGGCCAGGGACAGACAATGCCCACAGTGTTCGGGCCCAGGGTCTGCCCTGAGCCCACAGGCAGCTTTCTATGAGCACCTGTTGGCTGGGCATGGTGTGAGGCACTTGCAGGCAGGAAGGGACGAGGGCCCCGCCTTTGGGTCTATTCGGCTGACTTGGACAGCATGGCAAGACTCACGATGTGCGCAGCACCTGGGTGAGAGGCACCGAGAACCCTACCTCCGTCTACCAGGAACCCCCTGCTCGCCAAGACTCCGAGGACGCTGCTGTCTGCAACAGAGCTGGGGGGTTTGCCCCAGCACACTCACACTGCAAGGGATCTAACACCCCAGACTCTGCCCCACACTTCCAGAGCATGCCACTGCTCCCCGCCAGGCGGGGCGGACACAGGTCCACCCCACAGAGACTTGATTCGTGGCACAAGTCACCCCTGTCTGTGTCAGGCCATTCACAGTCCAAACCCCTCATTCTGCTCAGAGACTAGGAACAGCCACTGCAGGAACAGAGGCTGTCACAGGCACAGGGGCCACCATGTTGCCGAGACAGGGCCAGGCTCCCCACAAGGCAGCTCAGGACAGCGCCCCCATCCCATAAGCCTTGACCCAACCACCTGCCTGTGTGCTATTCAGAGAACGGGGACCGCAGCCTGGCTGGGCCCTCAAGGACGCAGCGTTTAAGTGGTTTTGCTTGGAATTCAGTTAAAAACAGACATGAAAATGTGACTGCAGGGGCCACTGAAGGCGTGAGAGGATGCTGGGTGCCATCACTCCCCAAAAGATGCAAACACCCCTTTTAGAGCAGCTTCAACTACGGAGGTGCCAACGGACACATTGCGGGTACACAGAGGACCTGACCCCTAAGCCACTGCCAGTGGAATGGATGGGGTATAGCCTCTGTGGAGAGCCTTGTGGTATCTTAAATGGTCACACCAAGGGCCACACACACCCAGCAGTTCCTAAGTACACATCTGGAGAAATGAACACACACTTCCACACAAAACCCACACCACACGCTCACAGCAGGACTCAGGTAGCCAATGAGCACAGCAGGTCAAGCATGTCACTGGTGGACAGAAACTAAAGGACAGGACACCAGCCAGCAACCCAGAGGAACACATTGAGGACAGACACGCTAGGACGAACCTCACAGAGAGCCTTGAACCTTCGGCTGGGCAAGGGAAGTATGCAGGCATGCAATCCTATCATCTCGCCTCCATGAAGGCAGAGCTGGACACGGAAGGCAGCTGGCGGGCTGGGGCGGGGAGCAGGGTGCAGCTGCAGACATGCAAGGGCACAGAGATGTGAGAATGCTGCGACCGCACACATGATGGGGCACACCTTATGGGCACTTGCAACAGCAACACCCCTGCAACCTGCCTTGGGCCCACAGAATGGCTGGACACCCAAGCACAGGCAGGGAATCCTAGATGAGGGCATGAGCAACATGGCGTGCTGAGAAGGAGTCAGAGGACACAGAAGCCACTCAGGGCGAGGAACATCAGGGCAGGACAGCCTGCCCAGGCACTCCTGATGCCCCCTGTAGCACCACAGCTTCAGTCCTCAAGGACCTGGGAAGCGCGACCAGGGCCAGTTGGGAGGAAGGAGATCCTAGGCAGGAACACAGCACGGGTGGCCCGGAACACCGACTGGAGCAACAGCAGCAAGCAGATGGGCTGGTCTCTTCTGGCCCAGATCCCCAACGAAGGGGTGCACAGGCCCACCCCAACACCATCTACTGTCTACCCACAGCAAGGCTTCCACGTGTGGTAATGACTGCCAGGCTGGCTAGGGTGACAAAGGACAGGAACCTCAGGGTGTGGTGCTGACATGACCACCTCACAGGCACTGTCTTCCCTTCGCCCTGAGGCTCCACGCCCCGTGGGCCATGCCTTCCGGTTAAGCACTTAGCACATCCGGCAGCTGACTGTTGCAGGGCACTTGCAACCTCCTCTGGCCAGCTGCTCACGCCCCAAGGTCATAGAGGATGAGACTGCATCAGACGACAGGGGTTGAGGGCTGAAGGGCCCAGCCTTCCTCCGTGATGCCAGGAGGGCACACCACAAGTGTCTGTCCCCACATGACCCAGTGTCATCAGAGCGGGGCTCCCAGCCTTTCGGGCTTGCACTGGGTCCCTACCCTCCAGCAGGAGACCAGGCCTTTCTCATCAACACCAGGGCACTTTACTCGTGATGTCACAAACGCTCAAGCGCCCACACACCCCAGGTCTGGCCATTAGCAAAGATGGGTGCCAAGACTAACACCTGTTTGAGTGATGGCCACCCATGTGCGGGCTGCAGGCAGGCACCTCATAAGACCACCCAGTGTCTGAAAACAGAAGGCCACAGACACACAAAGTCGCAGGAAATGAGACCCCAAAACCAGGCTGACGAATCAACAGATGTGGCATAAGGACGTGACCAAGAAGGAGGGTCACAGGAGAGAAGCCCAGGAACCTCCAGGGCTGAGAAGCGCAAGAAGCCCACGGGTAGGAGCAACAGGGGACACCACAGGTCAGTGAGCCCAGGACAAAGCCGCGAGCCACCCAGCCTGAGTCACAGAGAAAGACAGCACCAGAAACCAATGATTCTTGGTAACCTTATTGACTCCAGGGTCTGACAGAGTATCCTGGGATCCTCTGGGCCAGTGGAACCTGTAGAGGGAGGCCAAGAAGTCCCAAATGTGATGGAAGCCACAAATCCCCAGACCCAGGAAGCTTGTCAGGAAAACCAAGCGCCACGTCGTAAGCAAGCGATGCAGTGCAACAGACAACCCAGGAGCCAGGAAGCAAGGACAGGTCCACGAGGCTGCACGGAATGAGGCCAGGAGGAACAGGCCCCAGGACCACAGAGGATGTTGTCAAAGGCTGAGGAAAGATACCTCCAACCACAAGTACACACCCACACACTAGGTAGAATGAAGGCTTCTCAGACAAAGCTGAGTACAAGGAAGGTACCTGTCGCTACAAGGAAGGTTCTAGAAGTTCTTCAGGAGAAAGAGAGAGATGCCAGACAGACCAACAGATCTGCACAGAAGATGATGGACACCGGGCACAGAGAACGTGTGTGTGAATACAAAAGACACTTCTTGCCAAGGTTCTGCAAAACATGATCCCTTAAGGCATAAGAAGCAGCAGTGAGGGTCAGGCTCTGCACACGGCAGTGTCTGCAGCAAGACTGATGAGATGCCCTGGCAGCACGTGTCTTCCTGTCCCTCGTCCACATAGCAGGATGGGGTTGAAAGGACTCACCTGTGGCACGGGTGACTGCCTGCTGCCCAGCAGCTGTGGGGCTGGCCCAGAGTGTACTTGGCAACTCCTGGCACATAGCACCTACCCGGGACATCAGCACAGAACAGGCCGGGCTTCAGGCTGCCCCACCTGCCCAGTCCCAGACCCTGAGGGGTCACGTCGCCCCACTACAAGGGAGAGGTGACACCTTTCCATGTCCCACACTGGTTAACGAGTCCTAACAAGCCCTCATCTATCAGAAACCCATCTGTCATTGGACGAGCATGAGGGATGAACCCAGAAGCTCCTTGGGGACAAAGATCACTCCCAGGTGCTATATACTTTGGGCCCACATGTGAGTCGGGAGGCCAGGCAAGGTGGCCATGCAGTCTGCATGGCTGTCAGGGCTGTGAGGAGGCTGGCACTCCAAGATCTGTTCAGGCCCTGGCACGAAGGACGACCTCAACACAACAGGGCATGACACCTGTGCCCAGCAGTCACTTAGCCTAGGTTCCCACTTGGTCTGTGAGCACTGACTCAGCAAACTCCCCCAGGCCACACCCCCTCAATGAAGACACTGGTGTAAAATGGCGAGGCCTTCGGGAGGAAAGGGGTAGGGTGCAGGGTGGTAACACATCAGAGACATAGGCATCGTTCAGCTAATGCTGGCCCAAGACCCCTCTGCAGAGACAGGGAAAGAACAAAGAGGAACCTCTCGGAGGACAGATTCCCTGACTCCCTCAGACAAGAGCTTCCATGGATGAAGTAACAGGAAGAGGCTTACGAAATCCACTCCAGGCCTGGTGACCAGCTTGCAGGAAGTGGGGTGGGTAATCCTTCCCCAGGGACAAGGCAAGGTCTAGAGACATTTCTGTTCTTGCCACAGGGGGCAGAGGCCAGGGATCCTGTAGTGCATATAGAATAATGGGTCCCAAAAGTCACATGGTGCCAACCCTACCATGGGGAAGTGACCATCAGTATGCAGAAAATCCTACGGGACAAAAGACCTGGCCTCTCAACCAAGAAGTGGCATGAAGGGAAAAGACAGTGCTATGAGCTATCAGGGTGTGAGGTGCTAGTGGATCTCAACTCGGCCCAGCTCCATGGAGATACCTGGGCACAGTGGGCAGAGGCCGGGTCACAATGCCACACAGAGCTGTGTGACCAGGCAGATGTGCACACCAACTGAGGTTACACTTTGCAAAAGCAAGTCCTCATCTGCTAACATTAAATACTGTCATTGGAAGAGTCATGGTGAAATGAAAAGATATCTGGGATTATTTTTAAAACCCCCAGCAAAGACAAAGCTAGGGGGGTGGTGTAGGAAGAGATGAAAACCATGAATGGACGGACGAGGCTGGATGTGGATGGAGCCCAGGACACCTCCCACCAGCCTGGGGGATGATGAGATCCCCCCACCCTCCAGAAGTACCCTCCCTCTGCCCAGGCAGCACATGCCCCCTACTGTACCGGAGGCGTGGCCTGCTTCCCCAGACAGAGGCCACAAGGGAAAGAGAGGCATCTCTCCCCACAGAGCCGGCCAGACCACTCCCCAAGTACCAGCGTCAGTGCTGACTTCAGGGTTGGCCACACACTGTGTGGTGACGCGGGTCTGAGAGGGGGTGAAGTCCTGGGAAGAGCCCAGGCCATGACCTCCTGGCATTGGGCCCCCCCTTTCCAGTAAAGTGCAGACAACTGGGAAACGCGTTCAGGAGCCTCCCGGGGACTTCCTGGCAGGATTGAGCAGGGCACTGAGGCCGGGGACGGTCTGGACTGCAATTGAGAACAAGGCCATAACCAGGAACTGCCAGACACAGAAACGTCAGCCCAGCGGGGACACAGAAACGTCAGCCCAGCGGGCTCAGACTGAGCTGGAGAGCCCAACAGACACACTTCCCACTCACTGTGGCTCCACCCAGGTGCCCAACACCATGGTCATCTGACCGAGTAGACACGGCACACTCAGAAGGGCCCAGAACTAGAAGGGCAGGAAAGGGGACTCCAAGGGGCATGAGTCAGGTGCCAGTCGGCGGCCGGCACTGCAGCTACTTTCATCTAAACTGATGAAGCTGCACAGAAAGACCACAGAAAAGGCTTTCCAGAAGCTGAGAGTAAGAAAGGTGATGCAGATGTCCTGGAATGGCAGCTATGATGCCCTCCCTGCATCTCACTTCTCTGGAGTCAGCACTGGATGGGTCGTCTAATTTTCTGCCAGTTTCCCACAAGCCCCCTCACCTCCCGCGGTCTCAGATCTGTCTGTCTTCTGTCCCTATGGTCTTGCCTCTCCCAGAAAGTCACATCAGTGGAATCAAACTGTGTGAGTTCCTGTGGCCATCGTAGCAAATGACCACAAACTGGGTGGCTTCAAACAGAAATCTATCCTCTCACAATCTGGAGGCCAGAAGTGTGAAACCTAGGTGTCAGCAGGGCGCCTCCTTCTGGGGGAACCCCTCCCTGCCTCTTCACCTGCTGGGGCTCCAGGCGTTCCTTGGCTTGCAGCCACATCAACCCAATCTCTGCCTCTTAGTACGGCTTTCCCTGGTTCCCTGTGTTGTGATGATGATAAACAGAGCCCACCCAGATAATTCAGGGTGATCTCCCCATTTCAATAGCTTTACCTTATGCCCACCTGCAAAGTCCCTTTTCCTATGTAAGGTCACACTCCCAGGTTCCAGGATCTGTGGGGACCACTGTGCAGCCAACCACCTCCCTTAGCGGAATGCCTTTGAGGCACATCTATGCTGACTGCCAAGCACTGCCTCATTGCATAAATATGCCACCTTTCGTTCAGCCATCACTGGCTGAAAGAGACTAGGCTGTCTCCAGTTTGGGGATTAATGAATAAAGTGGCTATAAGCATACATGTACAGGTTTCCAAGTTTTCATGTCTACACCGTAGAGGACGAGTACCGCGGGGCTATATGTAGGTGTACACTGAGTGTAAGACCACCCGCTGTCTCCCAAAGCGCTGCCCCATTCTGCCTGGTCAGTGGCCACAGACAAAGGGTCCACCTGCCCCCCATCCTCATTGGCACTGAGTGTTGTCAGAGTCTCTGGTTTTTGGTGGAGACAGGGCTTACCTTATGACAAGGCTTCTTCTGGCAGTTGCAAGGTGACAGTGCCCTGTGATTTTAATCTGCCCGTCCTGACAACATAGGATGCTGAGCCTCTCTTGGGAGGCAAATCTGCCATTCTTCTACCTTCTTTAGTGAAGATGTCCAAATTATTACCCCACTTTCAAAAACTGGACCACTTTCTAAGTTTTGAGGGTTCTTTATATATTCTGCATACAAGACCTTTATCAGAAAATTTTGCAAAGATTTTGCTCCTAGTCCATGGCTTGTCATTACATTTTCTTAACAGTGTCTTCCAAAATACAAAAGTTCTTAATGCTGATGACATGGAAGTTTTCAATGTTTTCTTTTATGGGTCTTGCTGTTGTGTCACAGTTCCCCTCAGCTTTGTTTGTTTGTTTGTTTGTTTGTTTAGCAGCAGGGTCTCACTCTGTCACCCAGGCTGGAGTGCAGTGATGTGATCATAGTTCACTGTAGCCTCCAACTCCTGGGTTCAAGCAATCCTCCCGCCTCAGCCTCCACAGTGAGTAGCTGGGATTGTAAGTGCCACCACACAAGACTAATTTTTCTAATTTTTTTTGCACATACAGGTTCTTGCTATACTGCCAAGGTTGGTCTTGAACTCCTGGCCTCAAGTGACCCTCCTGCCTCAGTCTCCCAAAGTGCTGAGACTACAGGGATGAGCCGCTGTACCCAGCCTCCCTACCTTTTTTAGATAGCTTTATTTTGTAAAAATTCTTCCAAACTGTCATTCTTGGAACTCCCCTCTCCCTTTCCAAAATAACAGCTCCAGGTAACCCCTATGTAGACCCCCCACCCCCAACCCTAGTGCCCAGTGAGAGTCTCTCAGATACCCACATCTGCCCACTCTTGGATCGTGAACACTGAAGCCAACTGCCCACCTGGCAGCTACAGTACAGGGTCTTCAGACATCATCCAGACCTTTCTTCCACAGACAGTGCTTGTCCAGGTGAGCGGAAAGCTGGTCTTCATCAAGGAGGCCCTTGATGTCTATCCACTCCTGTGTCACAGCTGGATGGAGGAGCTACATGGAATCCCTGAGTCCTATTCATGGAAATCGCAGCCCAATTAATATGACAACTAATCGCGATTCCATGGCTGGCCTCTAGCACTGACCTTTCCCATCCTAACCACACGAGGATCAGGGATCCAGCAGTCACAGCTGAGGAAGTTGAGGCACCAAGAGAAGACAGGGCTGCCTAAGGTCACAGGGCAGGGCTGGGGCTTCCCGCCACCCACCAGCTGACCCCAGCCTCACAGGAAGAGCAGTCCTGTGTCCCACGAGGCTCTCATAATCCATCCAGGCTGCTTGTGAGAGGCACAGGCCCCCATGGTGACAGGCTGGGCAAGAATCTGTCCACTGATGCTTCAAGCTACAGGTTCTATGCCTGGAGCTCTTGCTGTGGCCACAGGAGGTGCACCCTGCCTGCCCCGCCCACCTCTCCTCTGCCAAGGCCACCATCCCAGAGCCCTGCTGGGCACCTGCTACATGCCCAGGGGTAGGCTGCAGCCAGGAGAGGGGGGAACAGATCAGATGAAAGGTATAGCCCAGAACTTGGATTTCTCTATCTTCAGGGTGTGGCCCTCAACCTCCAGCCAGTGTCCACTGCACAGTCACTCCCGAGGCCCCTTCCCACATGCAGCTCAACATCAGGACCTCAGGGACCTGTCTCTCCTGGCCCAAAGCTGGTCACCGGGTCCTGCCACCTCGCCACATGTGCCCACAAGCCCACCAGCCCCACAAATGCCTCCCAGGAAACAGACATCCACGTCAGTTCCAGGCAGTGCTCAACACCCTCTGACATGTCCACTGTGGCACCCAGGGCAAATCCTAATTACCCAGGAACATGAGCAAGGCCTGTGTATACAGACTCTGGGCCCCATCACACGCTAATGGGGGCTACAGACCCAGCAGAGGGCCCCTGGAGAAGGGGGAACAGCCTGTGAGCAGATGCCTCATGCGCCAATATTCTCTATGAAACCCCTCCCAAGGGCTCCAAAGACATCCCAGAGGCTTCAGGGGGAACTTCTGGGCAAGCAGGCTACCCCAGAGAGCCGGGTCAACCCTAGTCATTCTAGCAGTTGATATTTTTAAGCTAGAAAATTCCAAAAGTCACAGAGGAGTCAAAGTCTGGGGTAAAAGATTCCCTGGGGTTCGGGAACAGCCCAAACAGTAACCCTGGGTCAACTCAACAACATACCTTTGCTAACACCCTGGAGTGGGCACATGGGCCCAAGAGCTCACTACATCTGCTCTTGGGAAGTCGGAACAAGTACATTCTAAGGCGGGTGTCTGAGGAGATGCCAGGACCTAGCATCCGCAGAAGGTTGCCTTGGCTGCATTCAGTCCCCATGACCTTCCTTCTGCATTAGAAAACAGTTGGGCTTGAGGGCCACCCTCCCTCAGGGTGGCGGAAGTCAGAGGTCTGGTGCATACAGCTCCCAAGCTGTGCTGCCTCAGGAAAACTCTCTGCCTTGCTGGATCTGACAAGAGGGCTGCATGAAACCTGCACGTTTTTAACTTTTCTTTGAAACAGAACCTGACATGGCCACGGCCATGCTGCGTTGGCCCCTGGACCAGACAATGCTGGCGCCCTCCACCAGGAGTGTCTCCAGGACGAGAACCACACAGCTGCCTGGCACTCGGGTTTCAGGGCCAAGGTGTTCCTTTTGGAAGAACAGAATCGATCTCTTCAGGCCCTCCTGAAAGTGAAGCTCTTGGCTTCCGACGGGCTCAGGTGTTTATCCTCAGAACAACAGCGACTTCTATCACCCAGAAAAACAAAGCGAGCCTTCCAGTACAAGCTGTACTTTCAGACACTGACCACCCAGGAGAGTGTTCAGAGTCTGCTCGCAGGGACCACCCTGCTTCATCTAGCTATGACCCCCACCACCAACTTCTGCCTATATCATGAAGCGCCCTCTGCCCACTGTCCCTGACAGCAATAAGCACGGCCCCCTCTGGGCACCGCAAGGCTAGAGCATGTGTACCATGGTCCTTGCCTGGTGACACCCCCACCGGGGTGGTGTGGCATGGCGCCCTCCATTTCCCTCTGCCGCCTGTGTTCTGAGGCACATGCCCAAGGGCACCTGGTAGGCAAGCAGCAGTGAGGTCTGTCCCAGGCCGCCTCTCTGCACAGGTCTTAGGTCATAAAAGGATGAGCTATTCCTGGGTGAGACTGCGGGGAGGTACACTAAGATCCAACAACTGACCTCTATCCAGAAAGATGAGGTCAGTGGTCCCGAGAGTACCACAGCAGACTCCTCCCTTCCTGCCAGCAGCACAGCCCAAAAGGCTCAGCCACAACCACTCCCAGGGCTCCCTCCAGGAGACCACCCAACGGAAAGTGTGTGGCCTGTCGGGCTCAGAGAGGCAGCCAGGAAAAGTCCCAAAACCTCGGGGTACCCACGAGGCTGCGACACAAAGGAGCCAGGGCTCCAGGGTGGGGCTATGTCATCCCAGCCTCCACAGGCAGGAGCTGGAACCAGAACATGCTCCGCCAGGTGCTCAGCATCCACATGCCTGCAAGAGCCCTATAGCAGGGGCCTTTTAAGGACAGGGCTGTGTGCTTTGAGGGTCAGCTCTGAGCAGATGAAGATGAGTTCATCGCGACTCGGGGACCAGGTGTCCCACTCAAGGTCACCCATGCAGGTAGCAGCAGAGGTTGGACTCAGGCCCAGGACTCCCAGGATGAGGTGGCGGCGAGCTCCCACTCCTCCAGGGTGTCTTCTCTCCTTCCACACAGAGGATATCTCCTGCTTCAGGCCTAGGCTGGCCAGGATCCGGGACTGAAACAGCACAGGGCATATGTCCCCACACCTGCATACCCACTTTTGTCACCTGTCTGACAGCATGAGGGAGCCAGAGGTCTGAAGCCCCCTGCTGCATTTTTACAGAACGTTTTGTCACCTTCCCTCAAACAAAAGCAACTGAGCTTCACTCAAGGTGACAAGATAAGCCCTGGATATCTGCCCAGAAACCAGGCAGCAGCTTGAGCTCTGGCAGGCGCAGCAGGTCATGGTCAGGAGGGATGCAACTGTGAGCAGGGCACATCCTGGGCATCCTGTTGACCCCACAGGCTCAGGAGGGGACTTCCCAAGTTCCACCAGGTAAGACGGCTCCTGCCGTGGAGAGGTTCCTTGAGGTCATGCAGGAGGGCCTCCCCACTCCCTCCCACAGGAACCTCAAGGACCCCTACGTTCGTGGCTGCCACCACTCAGTCTTGCACTTCTCCCCGGGCAGCCCTGCGCTTCTCCAGTCTCCTTGCAGGGGTCTTGTGCATGCATCTGTCCACTCACACCCTGCAGACCCCAGGCATGCTGACGAAATTCGCAGGCGAAGCCCTGGTCCCTTCGCAGCATTCACAGCACCACTGACCCCATGCCACTCTGGGATTCCCGGCCGACTCCTCTCCTGAGGACTCACACAAAAGGATTCCAGCAGGTGGACTCACTTAGGTTACCCCAGCTGGGGCATCTCACTTATCAGCGTCCTAGTGGCCTCTCCCACCTAAAGGGGAGTCCCAGGAGGAGAGAGTCTGGCCTGCCACTGCTGACTCCTGGGGTTGACAGCCTGGTGCTGGGACCCTAGTCACGGCTCAGACACCCAAGCAGAGGTCAACGGCGGCCCCTGACAATGCCCTGCACACCTGCACACAGGCAGGCCGAGCCCTGGTTTCATGCTGGCCACTTCTGAGCACAGAAAGCCCTTGTAGGGCTATACTCCTGGAGGCAACCTAAGAACAATCTTGAACTTACGGAGAAGCTGCCAGAAGGGTACAAAGAACAGCAGAGCCCCACATCAACCTGTGATAGAGTATTCCCACCAGCCCACGTGTTCTCTCTACACACACACATACACACACACACACACAATCCTGTTACACACACACACATACATACACACAAAACTCTCTTACCCATACATCAAGGACCTCATGCTTGCTTTCCTGAGGATCCAAGAGAGGCCAAGCACTCCACCACACTTGACCTAAAGACACCCTCTCCCACAGCAGGCATGCTTAGTATCCACGTGATGCCTCAAGCCATCGTCCGTCTGCTATGTTGTCACCTGACTTAGTGGGTCTCCAAGTCACTCCCTGGGTAAGCCACCCTACCTCATCCGCAATTCCATGCCAGTCCTCACCATTCAGGGCACCAACAGACCTTTCTGGATGACACAGATCCTCCTCCCACCTTGGCAGAGCTGCTGGACCTCAGCTCTGCTGGCATCTCCACAATGATGTGCGGCATATTCCCAGCCAAGCGCCACGCCATGACCCTGGCACTCTGACACCCAGGTAGGCCTGTTCTGTGCAGCCACCTCCCCCTGCTGTGGTGGCCCTCAAAGGCTGCTCTACCTCCGCCGGTCAAAGCAGAGTCCTCCCTTTGCCCACTACCTAACTGCCGGCAGCATGAGGGTTAATATCTGGTAGTCTGGCCAGGCTGCACACCCAATTTTAGGGCGAACAGCAGACTGGATGTTGCCATGAAGGTATTTTCTACACATGATTGCATGCAAATCAATAACTTCAAGTAAAGTAGATCACCATCCATGATGCGGTGGGCCTTGTCCAATCAGTTAAAGGCCTTGAGAGAAAAGGACTGAAGGCCCTGGAGAAAGGACTTCTGCCCCAGACTCAGGCACTAAGAGCAGGGTTGCAGCATCACCTCTTCCCTGGGTCCCTGGCTTGTCGCCAGCCCTGCAGATTGTGGGCTTGCCCTGTAACTCCAAACACTTGCGCCAACGTCCTAAAACACAACTCTCTCTCTGCACTGATCTCCCCACCTCTCTTTTCCTCTCTAAATACACATACCTTTGGATTCTGCTTCTCCAGAGAGCACTGGCTAATTCAGGCAGACACACGGACTGCCTTCTGCAACCATCCAGAACATGCCACTGTCCTTAAAGTCTTGATATTCAGACTGTCCCTCAGTGCTGGCTCCTGGCTTGTCCTCAACCCCTCTGAGCCTCTGAGGCTGTGACTCCAGGAAAGCAACCGGGCTCCAGTGGCCTGCCACAGCCACAGTTGTGAGCCTGCCCGCCCAACTCGAGTCCTGGGTTCCAAGACCTGGAAGTACCCTCATATGTCATGGTGGCCAAGGCCCATAGAGGTCCCCTATGCAGGACAGCTCCCCATGGCCATGCATGCAAGAATGGCTGTTTCGATGAGGGCAAAGCTCCTACTTGGGGTGTCCTCAAATTTGGGTAGAAAGAAAAAACACATTTTCCACCCACTAAAACTTAGTATTTCCTTTCATTACAAACGTAGGCAACAAACTCCAGTAGTACCAGTGCTGCCTGTAACTCTGACATGCCTTTAGCGCATCAAATGACAGTCATGTCACAATCTGGAAATGCTATTTTGGCTCCCTACTAATTATGGAGATTAGACCTCCTGCTCGATCTTGTTATTAACACGTTAGGAGAGCAACTCTGCTGATAGGTCACACGTGTCTTTTCAATGCTTTGATAACTCCTCTGACACACGTGCCCATTCCCCTCTCTGCGGAAGGCATCCCCATGCCCCTGAACTACCAAGGAAGACAGAAGACACAGCTGATAGAGGATGGCTCAGGGCAGAGAGCAGGGCTCGCGTCCAGCGGCCAGGTTCAGGCCCCTCTCTGCTGCCCTTGGCCATGAGGCCTTGAGTGAATGAGTGAGTCTCGGTTTCTGAGCCTCGGTTTCCTCTTCTGCAAATTGGGGCCATGAAGTCCCATCAGCCAGGCTGAGATGACATTGGGAAAGGCTGGACAAGCACATTCCCCTCTTCCCATGATTCCCCCCCAAAACCCCCTTCCCACCTCCAAAATGAAAACCACAACCTCGTCACCTGCTCTTCCTGCTGCCCCAACCCAATGTGGTATCTGAAACCGACAGTGACAAGCAAAGGCTACCTTCATCTTCAACAGTGAGACCAGACCATGAGGGCACCCAGGAGGAGAGACAGGGAATAAGCCAATGTAGACACATCCTTTCAACAAGTCCCAGGACTTGCCAGAGAAAATAATCAAGGAAAGAGGCAGGGACCGTGCCACCAGGGGCAGTCCAGAGACCCTAGCGATGAGAAGGGACACTGCCACCATGGCAGCCAACCAGACCATGCAGGAAGCTCTGCCCACCACCTTCCAGAAAAGACGCTCTCTGGGCCGCAGCTCTGAGCAGCTCACCCTGGGCCCAGGCAGCATAATGATACCTTTGTCCCCTCCAAATCCCTGGCCAGCAGTTGCAGTGCCAAGGCTCCCAAGACACTGGGCGTGGTGCTCTACCTTGGGTAGAAGCAGACCACAAAAGGGAGCAACACCCTTTTGGACATCGATGGCATGATCACAGTGGATTTTTTCTACTTCTAGCCTGTGCCAGCCACTCAACAGGCAGGGCATGTAAGACAACAGTGGCTGGATGGCCCCACAGCCCTGCAGACCCAGGAAGAGAGGTGTGGGCCCAGCTGCCACCTGGACTCCCAGCTCTGCCCCAGAAGAGCCTGACCCCAACAGGGGTAGAGAGAAGAAGGCCTGCAGGCCCACCAATTGCCCCGTTCCAGAGGTGCCACCCTCACACCCTCACTGTGGCTTGGGAAAGCCCCTGCACCACTGACCTTTTTTTTTGAGTTGGAGTCTCACTCTGTCGCCCAGGCTGGAGTGCAGTGGCACGCTCACAGCCACCCCAGCATCGACCTGCTGGGCTCAGGCGATCTTTCCACCTCAGCCTTCCAAGTAGCTGGAACTACAGGCATGTGCTACCATGCCCAGCTAATTTTTTATTTTTTTATTGTAGGAATGAGGTCTTGCCAAGTTGCCCAAGCTGTTCCTGAACCCATGGGCTCAGGCAATCCCCTCACCTGGGCCTCCCAAAGTGCTGGGATTATAGGCTTGAGCCACCGCACCTGGCCCACTGATCACTCTTTACAGATCTGTCTGCCCTCCTGTCCACACACAGAGGACCCCGGCAGGGACAATCCTGGAGACCCCAGGAGATGACCTACCCCATGAGGACATAGTAAAGGGGATTCACAGCCTCCTGCCCTAGGTGAGCAGTCAAAAGCAAAATCAGCACCAGCTTCCATCCAAGAACCAGCAGGGCCACACAGATCAGAGGACCACAAAGACACCCCCGCCCCCCGGGTTGCACTCCCTCACTCCAGCCTCCCCCTTCTCTGCTGCCTGGCAGAAGAGGCCACAGAAGAGTTTCTGACCCTGCCCTCTGTCCACCCCTCCCCCACCCACCATGCCAGTTCCCATCTCCTGGCCTCCTGGGCTCCACTAGGGGATGGTGTCTTCTGGCCTTGGCCTTCAGAACCTGGAGGCCCTGCCCATGCCAAGCTGGAGCCTCACCCTCCTCCACTTCCTGAGCCCGGCGGCCCTGACAGCTCTACCCAGTGCCTAGGCAGGTGCTGTCTCAGAACCACTGCTCAGGATCTGAAAGTCAGAAAGCCAGCAGCGGGCCAACTGTGGCTACTGGGGCCCTGTGGGAGGCTGGGTGCTACCACAACTTGGGTGGGACCTGGTGAGACAGATGTGGTCCTGCTCACTCAGGGCTCTGGCTACAAATCCTTGCGTGGACAACAGAGTAACACAGGTAGGGGCTACTTTGAGGACAGCTGGGGGCCACTGAACCCAGACAAGAAGTCCGGGGGGGCAAGGCAAGTTCAGGGGACACCAGGGCCGGAGCATCAGCAGAGGCAGTGGGAAGGATCAGCATTCAACAGGGTGAGACCCAGGAGTGTCAGGAGGGCCTGTGCCCTGAGCTACAGAGGGAGTCAGTGGGAGCAGAGAGAGCCCAGGGAGACAGCGGGCACATCCCACCCACTCTCGTGCCATCAGAGGGGCTGGCATCCACCTGACTACCTGGCCTTGTCTGCCCCACTGCCTGCATCTCCTCCTCCCCCCAGCATCAGCGCACTCCAGAGTCATCTCGGAAGCTGGTCTGCATGAGGGCGTCCAGCTCTCACTGTGGCTGGAAGAGAAGGACCAGAAGGTGTGGAGACACAGCTGGTGGGTGGAATGGCAGGTGGGTAGGGTGACATGCAGCAGTAGTTGCCCCACAGAGAAGGGGAAGAGGAGTTACCAATCCCAGTTGAGCTGGCAGAAGCCAGAGCCACCTCTGCCACACATGGTCACCCCAGGGTGATTACACTGGGGTGGGGGTGAACAGGCAGGGCCCGTGGCCTCAGTTTTCCCTACTGTGACCACAAGCCAGGGTGGGAGAATTAGAACATGAATGGTGTTGACCGGGCAGGTACTGAAGGAACACCAGCTCCAGGCCCATCTCAGGCCTCTTCTGATCTGACCATGGGTGGTGAGGCTCAGGGAGCCCACCTGCTCCATGAGACAAGTGTTTGGGCATCAGAGAGAACGATGCAGAAGGTCTGGACAGAAGGGGGTGCTGAGCAAGCGGAGACCAGGGTGAGGCTGTGTGGAGAGTGCTGAAGCCACAGTGTGTGGCCCTTCACTGGACACTCACTTGGTCCCTACAGCCTCCTGTGCAGTTGGAACTGCTCCCCCTTACAGATTGGGGAAACTAAGCCTCGAGCAGTGTCACACCTGTGTCCTGCACAAGCCCCTTTCAGCTGAGGCAAACCTCAGAACCCAATGCCAGAACTGCGATAGCCATGCCCAGTGTGGGGGTGGGGTAGAGTGGGGGTGGATAGAGCCACACACGAGCCCCTGCAGATGGGAGCTGCTGACCCTCCAGAAAACTCCTCTGCACACAGGAAGAGCTCGAGATAACATCTCCAGGAACATGAGACAGATGAGACCAGCTATGGCTAAGCCTGGAGCACTTCCTCCACTTCCTGTGGGTGGCAGAGCCCATCTTCCTGGGCTTGAGAATACAGAAACCAGGTCAACTGCAGGAAACAACTTCTGCTAACATTACAGTCTGGCAGAAGTTAGAGAAAGGCCATCAGTTGGTGGGGGGTGTGGGGTTCAGAACAAGCCCAGGCCCCTACCCAGCCTCCCATCAGCCAGTGAGCTAGGCCCAAGCTACCATCATCCACTCAGGGCTAAGGCTGAGGTTGGGGCTGGACAGGCCCCTGTCAGGACTAGGAGGGTACACAGTGGTCTCTCACTGCGGTCTGGGATGCCAAGTCTCCCCCAACAAGCAAATATCACTTCAATAATGTAAAGAATCTAGAAGGAAAATCAAATCTCAGGCAACAATGAGATACCACCATGTGCCATAAGAATGGTGGAAACCCTGGCCTGACAACACCAATGCTGGTGAGACTACAGGCAGCAGGAGCCCCCACTCATGTGACACTGGGGTCATGCAAGTGGTATTGCCGCTAGAAGACAGCTCCACGGTGTCCTGCCAAATCAAAACCACTCCCGCCATGCCACCCACCACCTGTGCCCCTGGGACTTGCCCAGAGGAGCTGAATCAAGGTGTCCACACAGAAGCCTGCACAGCCGGTCACAGCAGCTTCATTCATCAACTAACCAGACCCAGGAGCAACCACCGGCATCCTTGGGTGGCGAACAAATGCGTATACCATATGACAAGCAGATGCCAGGCCGTTACTCAGCAATAAAGAGATGTGAGCCCTGAGGCCGGGAAGATATGGAGCGCCTCGAGTGGAGAGACCCATCTGAAAGGCCAGTGGTGCTTTCAACCATAGGAAGACTGGAGGAGACCACGGCTGCTGGGAGCGGGGCAGGGCAGAAGGGGAGAGCTCAAGGACTTTTAGGGCTAGGATTCCACCATGGTGGACACAGGGCATTATATAGTCATCCAAAGCCACAGAACGGACAGCACCAAGAGTGAGCTCCACTGCAGACCAAGGTTATGGGTGGTGACAACGTGTTGACGCAGGGTCATTCATGCAATGTGCGCCACTGCATGGAGACTGACGGCATGGGAGGCTCTGGGAGGCGCAGGGGGCCTTCTGCTCAATTTTGCCATGAATCTAAAACTGCTCTAAAAAGGGAGGCTGAGGTGAGTGGATTGCCTGAGCCCGCGGGTTCGAGACCCGCCTGGGCAGCAAGACCTCATCTCTACAATAAATCAAAAATTCAGCCGGGCATGGTAGCACATGCCTGTAATTCCGGCTACTTGGAAGGCTGAGGCAGAAGGATCGCCAGAGCCCAGCAGGTCGAGGCTGTGGTGGCCGGGAGCAGCCACTGCACTCCAGTCTGGGCGACCGAGTGAGACTCCAACTCAAAAAAAAAAGTAAACTCTTTAATTAAAAAAAAAAAAAAATCACATCTCCTACCTTCCTCCTCCTAAGTGTCAGCTAGAGCTAACCTGGGTCAAGAAAACTATTGCATTTCAGACTTGAAGAAACACTACGGAAAAAGCTTCTAATCCGCACCTCCACAGAGACAGAACCTCTAGGGAACAAGAAGTGCCTGTATTCTGACTCTCATGGGGGAAGACACTCTCCCAGAACAAGAGGCCAGGTTGCAAGACCCTGCCCAAGTGCTAAACCAGCCTTTCAGCAACCTGCTGCCCAGGGTGGGCGTCACGGCCACAGCGCGAGTTAGCAAGAATGCACAGACATGTGCAGCCACGATGAGGCAGAAGGCACCAACGTGTGTAGCCATGATGAGTGAGATCCATGTAGCCAAGTAGTCTCCCACTCCACACCACCCAAGGCCTTGCACAGCCAAGCCTGGGGCTGCTGGGAGGCACCTGGCCTGGGTCTTAACACTGAGACGGCCCCAGAGGTGTTATGACCTCTCCTAGCAGGAGAGTCAAGCAGTATGCTTCACCCATCCCAGCAGGCATAGTGACAGGAGGACTTGGGGACGGGAATGACACACTCAGACCATCTAGCACCTAACGGCTACTTACTGGGAACCGAAAGCAAAACATCTGTCTTAGAGTCCAAAAGCTGAGATCAGAAGGTTCGGCTCCATTTTGGGATCCTCCAGTTTAAAACTGTGACTTCAGTCAGATACTTAACCTCTCTGGGCTTTGTCACACAAAGCTGGTTGCTGAAACAACATGCTAACAGCACATACTGGACTGCACCACACATGTAGCCTCCAGTTCCTGTCTCTGAGTTTCTGAACACTGGCAGATAAAGTAACATTCTTGAAAACAACACAACACAAAAACAATGTGAGCAAAGGGCAAGACCTCGGGGCCCCCAGACCTCCTGAAGCGAAGAAACGATCCCTAAATCTCTCATGTGGCCTGGGGTGATGGACTTGCCACCTGCGTCCGTCAGCTTTCTCATCTGTAAAATGGGAACAACCCCGTCCTGCCTTTCAGGGACTGCAGTCAGCACAGAGAGAGGTCCAGGCCTCCCGGGGGCTGGACCTCACAGTGTCTGTTCTCCCACCAGGGTTGAGGGCAGGGGAAAGGGCACTGGGAGTCCCCAGCACGGACAGTCGATAGAACAGGATCCAACAAAGGCAGGAAGTGTGGAGTTGAGGTGCCATCTGACCATAGAACCTGCTTGGTGACCTTTCCCAAAATAGCAATGACCTCAATAATTCAGTAGGGTGACAGGAAGCCCATTAAATAAGTGCTCATCATGGTGGCACATGCCTGTAGTCTCAGCTACTCAAGAGGCTGACGCAGGAGGATCCCTTGAGTCCAGTAGGTTGAGGCTGTAGTGAACCGTGATCACAACACTGCACTCCAGTCTGGGTAACAGAGTAAAACCCTGTTTCTTAAAAAAAAAAAGTGCTCATTTAGGTAAAATATGAGACCACCAGACATACTGGCTCTAGCCTCTGCCATGCATGCGACAGGCAGAATGTGAGGATGCCTGCTGTCCTAGGTTTACAACTGGCCCCATTAGGCTTTGCCAAGGGATCATGGACAGGACTCTGTCACGGTTCCTGTCACAGCCGCTCATGACATCTGAATCTCACACACCGAATCCAGGTTCCTCCCCAGAAAGCAACCCTCACAAAAAGAGAAGCAGGAGCCTTAGGCTTCCCTCGAGGAGGCAACTGCATGTGGGGTCAGCATGTTGGGCAGCATAGCACAGGTGTCCTGGACTTTCCTGCAAGCCTGTGCTCTGTGCTAGGCCCAGGGCAGCATAGCAAAGGCGGCCATGGCTCCAACATGACATGCTGGGAACCGCTGGAGGATGTACAAAGCTTACTGCTTTCCCAAGTGAAGTAGCTTTAGCTTTCTCCCTAATATGTCCCCAGGGCCCTCAGAAACAGCCACCCAAGCTGGTGTGAGGGCAGCAAAGACTCTAGACAGTGTGGCAAGCAGGTCACATTCAGGAGTGTGAACCCACAGTGGTGGTTGCCAGATTTCCATGCATGACTCTGCAGAGCAGAGTCCAGCACTGGGGCCCACGGAAGTGCAGGACACCCCACTACCAAAGGAACCAAGACACCCAGCAGCAGGGAGGGAGGGGTGAGCACCTCACAGGGCCACACTGGGCCAGCAGGCAGCACCAAGAGTCAGTCAACCCTTACCAGGAAACCACCCAACAGAACACAGTGGCAACCCCAGCACCGATAGCAGAAAGCAGTGCACATGGCAAAGCCACCAGAAAGACACAGTGAGACAGAGACCCTGTGTTTGCCCACCGCCACAGCAAAATTAGGAAGAACAAGAACACAGTGTGCGAGGAAGCAGGAAGATCCTGGGACACGCAGTCAGAGGAAGGGCCATGGAGAGTGGGGTGATGCCACTGGCTCTCACCTGCGGCCATTCTTCCTGGCCAGCCTGGGCCTCAGCAGCAGGGCCGTGAGGGGAGGGAGCAAGATGCAGCCCACAGCAGCACTCCCAGCTCAGAGCCAAGCTGACAAGGCTAGGGCCACACCAGGGCCAGTTGCCCAGGGGAGCGGTATGGCTGGCCGGGACTCAGGGCCCGGCAGGAAGTGCCTGGGGAGCCTGATGCCAGACCCTTCCCACAGAGCAACAAAAGGTGGTGGCACCACATAAAAGTGAAAGAAATTCAAAGTCACTGACCAGGCAAGTCCTTGGCACCCACCAACGATCCCTCTTTGGGGAACCATCCTCAGTTTCCAGGAAGGCGCCCACAGGCAGGCAGGAGGGAGGAAGGCAGCATGGGCACCACCAGCCTTAGGGCAACCCTTTCGTAGGAAAGGCCCTCAGCAGACTCAAGAAGGAGCCAAGGAAGCACCATGGTCAGTCCCACCAGGGCCTGTGAGGGTAGACCAGGCTCAGAAGATGCAACCTGTAATCAGGCTTCACCACGGACAGCACGGTGGGGGGTGCTGCAGCGCATCCCCAGACACATGAGTGGCACCACTCACTGGGACAAAGGGTCTGTAGCAAGAGGAAGATGCCCCAGGGTAAGCCACATCCCAAAGCTCTGTGGGACAGAGGCCTCTACCACCATAGTTCATTGTCTCATGAAGAATGCACACCCCCAGTCCAGCAGCCACACATGAACATGGGCTCCCAGGATAGCAGGAGACCTAAGGGACAGACATCCACCCTGGATGATAGGCCACAGAACAGCTGTGGAGGTAGAAAGGCTTCCAGGAGGCACACAGAACACCCACACGGCCAGAGCCTTCTGTGGACCATGGGCCTGCCCGAGACAACCAGGATGGGGAAGCATCCAGGGAAGGTTCAAGGGCCCGGCGAGTACTTACCCCACAGCATGCAGCGCTGGCGGTGCTGCAGACAGGGTGCCAGAGCCCAGAAGCAAGCACACTTTAGTCAATCCTATCAAACTGGGGCCTCGCCTCCATAGAAAATCCTGCAACCGGCCTCACCAGAAGTAGCAGTGAGAGCTGAAGGGTTAAAGGTCCCCTACCACCTCTGCCCCACCGCCTCTGCCCACCACCACAGCAAAATTAGGAAGAACAAGATGTCCAGGAACCCAGTACCCAAACATGTGGCATCCCCAAACCGCACCTCTGAGAGAACACAACCAAAGAGGCCAAGACGGCGTGAGGACGAAGGGGGCCCAGCAGTGAGGGACACTTGCCACTTGTCACCTTGCAGATGCCAGGACGGAGCAGCAGGGACACAGGGCGTAAGCATGGACTAGAGTTCTGCAAAGAAGCCCGATGACAAGCTTCCTGTTTTGCTTCTGAGCCCACTCAGGGAAGAAGTCCGGGTCCATTGATGCAGGGTCCAACAGTCCCCACCTGGGACCCATGGGGCCACCTGGTCAGGTGTGCCAAGGCTAGCAGGAGCCTCACTTGTTAATGGGGCAGGTTACTGTCTGCAGCACACCAACCATGGGCAAGCACAGGGCTGGGAGGCACTGCCAAGGACCCCACAAGGCCAGGGACCTGTTGAGAGCCATCAGCTCCTGGGCAGAACCAACTGACCCCTGTAGGGCTCCCTGGTCCCTGCCAGAGCAGTTCCCTGTCACCTACTTGATAAGATGACACGTTATGGCTCGTTTCATGTAGCAAAAAGGGAACCCAACTTAAAAAGAAAAGCGTTAGAATCACTGCACTGAGCCAGGCTGGCACCAGGCGCAGGGATGGCTCATGGGCAGCTGCGGTCCAGAGCCTGTTAGCCGCACCATCTGCTCAACGCTAGGCCGTTGATGGTGCCCTAGGAAGGAGCGCCACGCCCCTGGGGTAAGAACCGAATAACCTGGATGAAAAGGAGGTGATGGGGTTTGTCTGTCTTTATTTTTGGAAAAGTATCTGTCAGAACAGTGAGGCAGCGAAAGACACGTGGGAGTAAGGGGAGTCCCGGTGAGGGGATGCAGCACAGTCGCTCCGAGGGGGTTGAGCTACTGTATCAGGAACCCTGAGCAGAACGTGGGCCCTCGGAGGTGATGAACAGTCAGAGCAGACCACCACAGGAAGCACATCACTCCTCACCCAGCCCCACCACATGTCCGCCTAACGTCTGATCCAGCCCCGGACACCGGGATGCTCAGAGACAAGGGAAGGGACGGGAGGAATGAGCCCCCTGAAGACCCGGAGGTCACTCTGACCTGTCACCCTGGCCACCTGGGGCCCACGGGAATGGGCCAGGCTGCTCCCTCGGCACCGCCTCACAGGCCCCTTGGAGTCCAGGCTCTTTCCCAGCACCTGCCCAGGAACCACGAACACCACACTTTCCTGGCGTCCTGGAGAGCATCCCTCCTCCAGGGGGTCCTCCTGGCCTGCAGGCTAATCAGAGCCCAAGAGACTGCTCCCCTTCACTCAGATCCTCATCCCCCACCACAGCACTAAGCACTCAGGACACATTTGGCTAACTAGTGGACACATCTGGAGGCTTGACCACTGCCTGGTCAAGGTGACAGACACACACTCTGGTAGACACTGGACCTGCCCCAGACTCTATGTGTCAACATCCTGCTGGCTCACTTATGTCCACCGATGCCACCAGTCTCTGAAACTGCCTGCAGGCCTTCGCAGTTGGGGGAGGGCTCATCTGGTGGGTGAGCATGTGGAAGACCTGCAGGCAGTTTCGGAGATCGGTGGCGCCCAAGCCCCCACCAAGCACACATCACTTCATTTCAGCCTTCTTGGTCACTTGTGCTGACAGGCTAGGGATGGCACAGGAGAGCTGGAAGAATGCCAGGAGAGATGAGGCTGAGGAGGGGTCTCTCCAGAGGTCAGGGCATCTGTCCTACCCAAGGGCATGCCAACGTGTGCAGTCACTTCCATTCTATTTTCTCATATGGTCTTGCGACTCGGGGTCACCAACTCCGCTATGACATCCCAAGTGAGTATGAGGGTAGGACTTGCCCTGAGGCTCCCTGTCTGAGGCTCTCCTGCGCTTCCCACAGACCAGCACTCCTGACTCTGACTGAAACTGCCATAGACATCTGATCTCCACCACGTTCCTCTCTGCCTGGGGGAAGGGGACATGGCCACAACTCACGACTCACAGGCCAGGCCTCCCTGCAGTAGCCACGTTCAGTCCTCGATGGCCGATGAAGTTCAGACCCACCCAGCAGGCCTGGGGGAGCCCAGAGCCATAGGAAGAATCAAGGAGTTAGTAAGTCACAACGGAAAAGCCCAGGCTCAGCTCCGAGCAGTTGGACTCTCCAGACTGCATCCTCGTGGAGCCTGGCAAGTGACTGTGTCCCTGCCACCAACACCCCCTCGAACTATCTTGAGAAATGCTCCCTAGGCCAGCGCCCACTGCTCCAGGGCACCCTCCACGCAGTCCTGCCACGCACCATCCCATCCACAGGCCCTGAGTGCACCTGACCCTCAGCCCTGAGCACTCCGGAGCCAGCTGGAGGGAACATGACTCTGGCACCCGGAGGGCTCTTGGTCCAGGCCCCAAACTCTTGCCTTTTCGAGCCAGCCCAAGCCATGACTGTTCCAGCTTCCAAGCTGTGGCACAGGAGGTGGAGACTCAGACATGCCACCGCCACCATCACAGTCAAACCTGGAGCTGGGAGCGGGAACAACTGCAGGTGCTCAGAAGCCCAGAGGGCAGCAGCACGCTGGGACGTCGGGCACAGAGCCACCGCCCTGCCAGTCCCTCCCCTCTTACCCTCCTCCACATCTCCAGGGTGCTTTCTTCAGGCTGCCTTGCTCACTAGAGGCATCACCAGTCAACCACTCATCAGAAGACCTCAGACAGTTTCTGACACTCTTTTAGATCACGCACTTCACCCTCAAGGTGCTGAGGCCAGGCATGCCTCCCACGCTGGGGACTCTGCCAGTGATGCCCCTCCCGGAGGGGTAGAAGGCAGGGTGCAGAGTGGGGCAGGGTTGGGTGGTGTTACACACCTGCACCCCCTCTTGGAAGTGCCCAGAGGGCCTTGCTGTACAGAGCTCCAGAGCAGGCTCCTCCCATGAGCGAGAGAGTGGGGGCTTAAGCAGGGGTCTGGGGTGGGAACGGCTGAACAGGGACAGGGGACCCTCGTGAGTCAGACGCCTCACACGCTGCCGCACAACACGGTTCCCAGAACCCCCCTGAGACAAAGGAAGGTAAGAGGAAGAAGTGAGCATGCATGGCAGGATGGGCCGCAGGCACGGACCTGGCCTCACACCACCAGGACCACCCCACGCCACAGAGCGGGAGACAGAGGCCCCAAGGACAGCACCACTGCACAGCCGGGTGCCTGCCCCACGTCTGCTCTGCACTTTGCACACTGCCCAGCCGGTGGGAGGTCAGTGCCACCAGGGGAATGACACAGCCTGTGCCCCACTGGCCCTCAGCCATCCTCAGGACACCAGCCTGGATACCAGAAGATCCATGCCTGGACCCAGTGGCCCAGCCTCCCTCCAAGTTGTGGGTGCCCACATGTGCCAACCTAGACAGCTGCTCCTGGGTCCCAGGCCACACCACAAGGAGCAGTTGGGTCTGAAGGCTGGCCCAGAACCAGCCCTATCACTGTCAACGTGGATACGGCCCTGCTGGCACTGCTCCAGGCCTGAGCTCTGGCTCACCTGCTCCGAGGCCACCTCCCATGTGGAAGAACCCGACACTGTAGTGCTCAGTCAGTACACTTGCTCTTGCCTGGTCAAGCTTCGGGACCTGTACCAGAAGCCTGTGGCCAGCATCACTTGGCAATGTCTGTCACCCAAAGCGTCCAAGCTTTGATGAATCCATCAAGATAGCAAGAGCAGGGAGGGGGAGGGGCAGACAGCAGGAGCGGGGGATGGGGGGGAGTCCCAGGACAAGCTGCCATCAGTCACAGCTCCAGAGCACAGACCCTGGTGAGTGTCCCCTCCCAAGGAGAACAGGGCCCAAAGCCTTTGGGGTGCAGCATCAGCCAAGGCTTGCCAACAGTATGGGAGCCTCGGCTTGCATACTGGGCTCTGGCAGACCTGGCTCTCCTGAGGGGTCATCACCCTCCTTAGCTCAAAGAGGAGGGGACCCTCCCACAAAAGGGCCATGATGGGACAGCGGGGGCCAAGTCTCATCAAGGTTGTGCTCCAGACCAGAAGACGCTGCCTCAGAATCCTTCTCAACACAACTCCACTTCCTGCCTATGAGGAGCTGGCCCACAAAATGGAAGCAAGTCACAGATGATGGGGTCCCGTAGCTCCACACACAAGGTCCTCAACCAGTGGGACCCTACACACCATATGGGAGCTGCAACAGCCTCATCCAATCCCTAAACAGACTAGAGACAAGCAGGCCACCGGTGCCGGCAGTCCCGTCATACTTGCCAGCTCCAGTGTGAGTGGAGCACATTTCACTGGAACAAGCAGGCGTCTGCAAGCATTCAACTCCAAAAATAGTGCCACCAGGGAGGAAGGAACACGTTCTTCCAGCTGCAACCTGCCCCTGCCCTCAGATGCGTCCCCGCATGGTCCCCAGGCCTGCCAGTGGTGGTTTAAGGATCACATCTGACACCGAGAAGAGAGAAACATCCCCAGATAAGAAGACCAAAAACAGGCCATTTCTGCAGCCAGAAGCAGAAGCCACAGGCCCATAGCCCCCGACAGGGAACTGCCCAGGAAGTCCTCCTCTGGGTCTTTCAGGCCACCAGTATCTCACACAGAATCGGATATGCACACAGCACCTATCCCAAGCTAAGAAATCTCTGGAAGGTTCTCCAAAGCCTCCCAGCCCGGCATGAGCTTGCTCCTGCCAAGAGGAAAACACCTGCCAGCCACCACCTCTGCCCAATGGGTCCCTCTGAAGCCACTGTCCTCTGGCTGCTCCTGGTTTCCCATGCACCTCCTGCTGTGGAGAAGTCAGCCACGGGAGGGCAGGGGCTTCATCCCATGGACTATGGGCCACAAGCGCATGCTGGAAAAATACTCGTGAGAACAATAAACCCTCATTTGATGCAAGCCCTTGGAAGACACCAGACCAGCTGCACAACCACAAAACTAAGGCTGAAAGACTGTGGTTGGAGCCTGGCTAGAAGGAGACAAAGGTCTCACAGGTCCCACTGCCCACCCCAAGGCTGACAACCACCCAGCCTCCGAGCTCCATTCTTGGGAGTGGGGAGGACCCAGAGCTGGGGCTGTCCCCAAGTCACAGGGGCTCCCAACTCCACAAGGGACAAGCACACCAGCCCTTCCCATCCGACCTATCCATGACTGTGCTTTGTTTTCAATTCCAAAGGTCATAAACAGGCCACAAGTAAAGGGGCTAGTCCCACTGCAAGCTGTATCAAGCTTGACATGGTCCCTGAGAAAAGCTCCCAGAAAACCCAGGGACTCGTACATGGATGCAAAGCACCCCCAGCCTGCATGAAATCAGAATGGGGTGAAGCCTGGCACGGTGGCACACCTGGACTTCCAGCTACTCAAGAGACCAAGGCAGGAGAACCGCCTGAGTTCACAGGAGTTCGAGACCAGCCTGGGCAACATATCAAGACCACATCTCAGAATAAAAACAAACAAACATATAAAAACAGGATCAGCAGACAGAAGGACAGCCAATCCCAGAGTGGATGTCCTGGGGTTTGAGGCTTGACTTCAGTTGCACTGACCATGTGATCACAAGTCAGCCTCATCTTCCCATGAGTGAAAGGAAGCAGCCAGGACAAGGTCTCAGTCTGGCCCTGGCAAAGGCAAGGCCTCCCAGGGCTGCTTGGTGCAACAGGGTCCAGGAGCCTGAGGCCAAGCAGAAGCCACAGTAGCGCATCTGCACTGAGGCACCACGACTTACCGCCATGCATCCAGCCCGACACTCGACCAATGGGTGAAAGCCTTTCCCATTAAGGGCCGAGTCAGTACTTCAGGCTCTGTGGGCCAGGCAGTCTCTATCGCAGACTCACTGTTGTCCTAATGCAATAGCAGCCAAAGATGACAGGAAAGCCAGTGTGCCACTTTGTCCCAATAAAACTGTATTTAAAGCCAGGTGCAGCCGGGCTCGGTGGCTCAGCCTGTTATCCCGTGCCTTGGGAGGCTGAAGTGAGTGGATTGCCTGAGCCCACAGGTTCAAGACCCGCCTGGGCGATTTGGCGAGACCTCATCTCTACAATAAATCAAAAATTAGCTGGGTGTGGTAGCGCACGCCTGTAGTTCCGGCTACTCGGAAGGCTGAGGCGGAAGGATAGTTGGAACCCAGCAGGTCGAGGCTGCGGTGGCTGGGAGCGGCCACTGCACTCCAGTCTGGGCGACAGAGTGAGACTCCAACTCAAAAAAAAAAAAAAGTTAGGTACAGTGCCTCAAGCCTGCAATCCTAGCACTTTGGGAGGCCAAGGCGAGAAGGTTACCTGAGTGCAGGGGTTTGAGACAAGACTGGGCAACTTGGTGAGACCTCCTCTCTAAAATAAATCAAAAAATTAGCCAGGCATGGTGGCACGTGACTGTAGTTGCAACTACTTGGAAGGCTGAGGCAGAAGGATCGCCGGACCCAGCATGTTGAAACTGCGGTAGCCGTAAACGTGCCACTGCACTCCAGCTTGGGTGACAGAGTGCGATTTCAACTCAAAAAAAAAAAAAAAAACCCGTATTTAGAAAGACAGGCGGCGGTGGCGGGCCCTGGCCCTAGGGCCGCAGTTTACCCACTGGTTTCAGACTCCACAGTGACCACTGAAAAGGTCATGTCATAACAGCCCACTATATCAGTGTCCTTATCCAATTCTGTGCAACCAACCAGGCAGCATCACCTGAAGACCTCAGTTTTGGAGCAGGTGACGATAGCACTGACCCTGGCAGAGTACAGGCCTCAGCTTCCTTAGGGGTACAACAAGAGTCCCTGTCACCTCTACCACTAAGCCATGGGGAAACAGAGAGACAAGGAGGTGGACACAGCCGAGGCTCCCATCAGAATCTAGGAACAACACCCTGGAGAAGTAGAGGGCACAAGGCACCAACAGGGGCCCTCCCCACCCAGCCCCATCAGGGAGGCCACGCCAAGCACACTTCTGCTCCGGCGACTCAGGCTGTCCTGACTAGATTAGTGGATGGTCATTGCCACAGTGCCCGGCTAAGATCCTTATGCCACTCCCTCCAGAGGTGGAAAGACCACAGGGTCCACAGCAGGAAGCTGAATTTCACTCAGAAGTCACTGCTTTAGAAAAAGGGGAAGGAGGCCAGCTGCGATGGCTCACACCTATAATCCCAGCACTTTGGGAAGCTGAGGTGAGCGATTGCCTGAGCCTGCATGTTCAAAACCAGCCTGGCCAACTTGGCAAGACCTCATCTCTATAATAAAATCAAAATATTAGCCAGGTGTGGTGGTGCATGCCTATGGTTCCAGCTACTTGGAAGGCTGAGGCGAAAGGATCACCTGAGCCCAGCAGGTCAAGGCTGTGGTGGCAGTAAGCGTGCCACTGCACTCCAGTTTGGGCGACTCCAAAAAAAAAAAAAAAAAGTAAAGGGGGAAGGAAAAAGGAATCTCCCAACCCAGCCTACCCTCCTCAAGCCACGCCAAGGAAGAGACGAGGCCACTCCCAGCCCTCTGAATTTGGCAGTCACTGCCCACACCAGGAAGAGCAGTGTGAGGGAGCGACCACCCCCAGTCGGCCTCTCAGCTCACAAGCCCCCTACAATTGGCCTACCCTGGAAGGCGGGGCCTGACCCTATGTCTCTAGGATAAGCAGAGATTGGGCTCCAAGGGTCAAAGTGCATATGTGTGTGTGCAAGTACGCACACGCATGCCTCCCCTGCTGGTGGTGGGCTGCATCTGCCCACAGGATCCAGAGGAAAATGTGGCTGCTTTCCCCATCTCCCCTCAGTAAATGCCTCAGGCCAGCTCAGGGGCAGAAGCAGGGGCAAAGCCTCACTGAGCCCAGCGCTGTCATGGGCCACACCTGACCTGCGGGACCTCTAGGTTGCTTCCCACTGCAAGAGCGCTCATCTCTGACAAATTACCTTTTAATGCAACCTGGGACAAAAGGGCAAAACTCACAAAAGCAGCAATTCCACGCCCACACAGGCTCACAGCCAGGAAAAGCCAGCAGCCTCAGCAGCCGAAACGAGTCCCACCTGCAAGGCTCTGCCAGCCGAGGCTTTGCTGCCCTAGCTCTCCTCCTCACAGGGTCCCAGGCTACCCACTGCTTGGGGAAACTGAGTCCCGAAGGGCCCACATGCCAGCTTCCCAGAAGCAGGACATGTAGTCACTGTTATCTCACTCAGCCCCAGCTTCCCTGCCACTGTGGGGCCACCCGGGCACTTCCTGCCCACTTTCACCTGGGCCTTGGTGGCCCTGTCAAGACCTTTCTCTCCCTTGAGACCCGGTAACTCCTGGCCCACCCATGGTCATCAGGCTTCAGAGGGATTTAGATCCCACTCTCCAGAGAGTGACACAAACCAGGCCACTGAAGCAGCCTGAGACCAGCTCACACTATCCAGATGGTGACTATCCACAAGACAGAAAATGACAAGTGCTGGCAAGGACATGGAGAAACAAGAGCTCTGCAGCCTGCAGATGGGAAAGTGAGATGGTGCGGTGCTGTAGAAGTCTGGGGATTCCTCATAAAACCAAACTCAGTCGGGCACAGTGGCTCAGGCCTATAATCCCAGCACTTTGGGAGGTAAGTCAGAAGTTTGAGACCAGCTTGGGCAACATAGTGAGATCTCGCTGCTACAAAAAGTAAAAGAAAATTAGGTGGAAGGATCACCTGAGACCAGGAGGTCAAGGCTACTGTGAGCCAGGACCACTGCACCCCAGCATGGGTGACAGAGTGAGAACCTGTCACAAAAAAAAAAAAAAAAAAAAAAATCAAGCCGGGCTCGGTGGCTCAGCCTGTAATCCCGCGCCTTTGGGAGGCTGAGGTGAGTGGATTACCTGAGCCCGCGGGTTCAAGACCCGCCTGGGCAACTTGGCAAGACCTCATCTCTACAATAAATAAAAAATGAGCCAGGCATGGTAGCGCGCACCTGTACTTCCAGCTACTTGGAAGGCTGGATCGCCGGTGCCCAGCAGGTCAAAGCTGCAGTGGCCGGGAGCGGCCACTGCACTCCAGTCTGGGCAACAGAGTGAGACTCCAACTCAAAAACAAACAAACAAACAAAAAAAATCAAAAAATAAGTCAGGCATGGTGGCACATGCCTATAGTCCCAGCAACTCGGGAGGCTGAGGCAGGAGGATCACTGAGCCCAGGAGATCAAGGCTGCAGTAAACCATGATCGTGCCATTACACTCCAACCTGGACAACAGAGTGAGACTCCGACATGCACACAAAAAAAGTAAACACAAAAGTCAACTAGCTGGGCAAGGTGGCTCACGCCTGTAATTCCAGCAATTTGGGAGGCAGAGGCGAGAGGACTGCCTAAGCTCAGGGGTTTGAAATCAGCCTGGGTAACACAGTGAGACTTCTGTTCTACAATAAATCAAAAAACTAGCCAGGCGTGGTGGCAGTCACCTGAGGTTCCAGCTACTTGGAAGGCTGAGGTAAAAGAATCGCCTGAGCCCAGGGGCTCAGGACCAGCCTTGGCAACTTGGCGAGATCTTGTCTCTACAATAAATTTCTAAAAAAATTAGGTCAGGCGCAGTGGCTCATGCCTATAATCCCAGCACTTTGGGAGACCAAAGTGAGAAGATTGCCTGAGCCCATGGGTTTGAGATCAGCCTGGGCAACTTGGTGAGACCTCATCTCTACAATAAATTTTTTTTTTTTTTTGACTGGAGTGCAGTGGGCACTCCTGGCCACCGTAGCCTCGATCTGCTAGGCTCCGGCGATCCTTCCGCCTCAGCCTTCCAAGTAGCTGGAACTACAGGCACGCGCTACCACGCCTGGCTCATTTTTTGATTTATTGTAGAGATGAGGTCTCGCCAAGTTGCCCGGGCGGGTCTTGAACCCGCGGGCTCGGGCAATCCACTCACCTCAGCCTCCCAAAGGCGCGGGATTACAGGCTGAGCCACCAGGCCTGGCTTACAATAAATTTTTAAACACTAGCCGGGCATGGTGGCACGTGCCTGTAGTGCCAGATACTTGGAAGGCTGAAGCGGAAGAATTGTCTGAGTCTAGCAGGTCAAGGCTGCAGAAGGCCGGGAGCATGTCACTGCCCTCCAGCCTGGGTGAGAGTGAGACTCCAATTCAAAAAAAAATTAGCCGGGCATGGTAGCCCATGCCTGTAGTTCCAGCTACTTGGAAGGCTGAAGTGGAAGGATTACCTGAGTCCAGTAGGTCAAGGCTGTAGTGGCCGTGAGCGTGCTACTGCACTCCGGCCTGGGCGACAGAGTGAGACTTCAACTCAGAAAAAGAAAATAAATAAAAAGCAAAAATCAATTAAACTCAGGATCCAGCAAGTCCACTGCAGGGTCCCACCCAAAGAATTGAGAGCAGATCCATACACTCCTCTGTTTGTGGTTGCTGACTCGCCACAGTCAAAGGCAGAAACTGCCCAAGCGTCTGTGGACAAGGAACCGACGGGCAGACATGGGCCATCCACACACAGGCCATGATCAGTCTGGCCTCTGCCCGCTGCCCACTTCACCACCACTGCCCGCCAGGCTGTACGGAGAAGGCAGAAGCATGGGAGAGTCCACTCCCTCCAACAAGTGAGGTGGGCTTCTCCTGGAGGAGAACTGCTAAAGAAACCTGGGAAGTCAGTTCTTTTTTTTTTTTTTTTTTTTGAGTTGGAGTCTCACTCTGTTGCCCAGACTGGAGTGCAGTGGCCGCTTCTGGCCACCGCAGGCTCGCCTGCTAGGCTCCGGCAATCCTTCCGCCTCAGCCTTCCAAGTAGCCGGAATTACAGGCATGTGCTACCACGCCCAGCTGATTTTTTTGATTTATTGTAGAGATGAGGTCTCGCTGCCCAGGCGGGTCTCAAACCCGTGAGCTCAGGCAATCCACTCACCTCAGCCTCCCAAACGCGCGGGATGACAGGCTGAGCCACCGAGCCCGGCTCAGTTCGTTTTTTTTTTTTTTTTGAGTTGGAGTCTCACTCTGTCGCCCAGACTGGAGTGCAGTGGCCGCTCCCGGCCACCGCAGCCTCGACCTGCTGGGCTCCGGCGATCCTTCCGCCTCAGCCTTCCAAGTAGCCGGAATTACAGGCATGCGCTACCACGCCCGGCTGATTTTTTGATTTATTGTAGAGATGAGGTCTCGCTGCCCAGGCGGGTCTCGAACCCGCGGGCTCAGGCAATCCACTCACCTCAGCCTCCCAAAGGCGCGGAATTACAGGCTGAGCCACCGAGCCCGGCTTCAGTTCGTTTTTTAAAAAAAGAACAGTTAGCCGAGCGTGGTAGCGTGCGCCTGTAGTTCCAGCTACTTAGAAGAGGCGGAAAGATCGCCAGAGCCCAGCAGGTCGAGGCTGCAGTGGTTGGGAGCGGCCACTGCACTCCAGTCTGGATGACAGAGTAAGAATCCAACTCGGGGGAAAAAAAGAACAGGCCAGGCATACTGACTAACACCTACAATCCCAGCACTTTGGGAGCCCAAGGCAAGAGGACTGCTTGAGGCCAGGAGTTTGAGAGCAGCCTAGACAACACAGTGAGAACCCATTCTAAAAAAAATGTTTTTAAATTAACCAGACAGCGGCTTGCACCTGTAGTCCCAGCTACTCAGGAGGCTGAGGGAAGGAGGTAGGCAGGGGGATCGCCAGAGCCCAGGAGGTGGAGGCTGCAGTGAGCTATGATCACACCACTGTACTCCAACCTGGGCAAGAGAGCAAGAGACCCTGTCTCTCAAACAAACCAACAAACCAAACATTAACAATGGAGCCTGTTTTAAATTTTGGAGAGCTTGTCTTTCTGGGGTCGTTTGTGGGACTAAGAGGAGGACAGCTGACATGTCCCACCATGCCCGGAGAGGAGCCCAACCTCCACAGCACTACTTCCTACCAGAGAAACTGAGGCTCAGGGAGGGCACCAGTGTCCCAGGCCGCCGGGTTGCCATGGGGAGCTGGCAGGCACCCATCTACCTGACCCCACTGTGTGGGTCTCAGCACCCTGAGGGAGACGGGTTGCCTCTGAGGAAACATGTTCGCCAAGTCCGTAAGACGGCCAAGGCAGAGGCAAGAACAGTACCCGGTGGCGGCAGGCAAGGGCAGGGGCTTGCGGGATGGGCACACACTCAAAGAGAAGTTTCCACGCCCAGCCTCAGCCTCCCCGGCTGAAGAATACTAGACACTGCTGCCCACAGCCCTGGATGCAGCAGCTCCTTCAGGTCCCCAAAGTGGAGAGGCACAAGGAGCCGCCCTTCGCAGGCCCCCACCACAGACACATCGGAGCTGAGAGGTGGCGGCAAGTGGGCCACCAAGGCCCTCCCCCCACATTCTCTGCACTTGTACGTCACTGCTCACCCGCCCTCGAGGCTGACTTGGGGTGGCTGAACCCCAGGCACCACATCAGCACAGTCCCTCTGACACCTTGACTCCCCAGAGGGTACCCATGGTCCAGGATCTACCACATGGCTGTGGGCCTCAATGCATCAGGAAATCTGTCATCTGATCACCCCTGAGCAAGAAACTCAATCCAAGAACCAGAAGAGAAAGACCGTGACTTCCTGGCAGCCACATCTGCAGAACTACCTTCCAACGGACCCATGAGGATGCTGCTGAGAATGCCAAACATCCACACCCCACAGCAAGGCACAGTCCAGAAAGATGCAGGCTCTTGCAGCCTCATGCAGCAGGACACATGTGGCTTCCACTTCAAGCACCCACCACAGACCTGCCACCACACTGTGACCCACCACGGTGGTCCAGCCAGGAGACAAACCAGGGCAGCCATCTGCATCCCTCCCTGCCCTGAATAAACCCAGTGCAGGTAAAACAAAGCTCAGTGTGTTGAGATGTCCCCGCAGTGCGGCCAGAGTAAAGGAAGTTGAGAAATGTCCACCTCATCCACCAGTGACTTCCCAATCACCTCCCACATCTGTCCCCAGCACCATTCCAGTCAGGCCCTCAGAGCCTCTATCCACAACCTCCCTACCTGCTGCCTGGCACTCCCTATGCCACCACTGCCCCCCACAAACCGGACTACATCCCTCCTAGGCCTTGCAACTGTGGCCACACATCCACGTTCCTTATGGGTGCACAAGCACACTGGGCCTTGGCCTGTGCCAGCCCCCATATTATCTCTGCACATCTCAGCCCAGAACAGCAGACCAGCCTGCAGACACACAAGGCCACCGGCATCCAAAGACCCCCAAGGGTCAGGCATGGTACTGGGAACACACAATGCTCAGGGATGCTGACCCATCAGGGTCCATGCTGCCCAGAAGACACAGCCATTAAAAATCAAGGTGAGGCCGGGTATGGTGGCTCATGCCTATAATCTCAGCACTTTGGGAGGCTGAGGTGAGAAGACTGGCTGAGCTCACAGGTTTGAGACCAGCCTGGGCAACTTGGTAAGACCTCATCTCTACAATAAGTTTAAAAATTAGCCAGGCATGGTAGCGCATGCCTATAGTTCCAGCTACTTGGAAGGCTGAGGCAGAAGAATCCCCTGAGCCCAGCAGGGGCCGAGGTAAGACTGAGAGGTTGCTGGGCCACAGCAGCTGCCCAGGGTCACAGGAACAGACTTGCTGCTTCAGTGCTATGTAGTTTTTCCACACTCAGCTGTGCTGCTTAAAGATTGAAAAGAAAAGCCGGGCTTGGTGGCTCAGCCTGTAATCCCGCGCCTTTGGGAGGCTGAGGTGAGTAGATTGCCTGAGCCCGCGGGTTCGAGACCCGCCTGGGCAGCGAGACCTCATCTCTATAATAAATCAAAAAATCAGCCGGGCATGGTAGTGCATGCCTGTAGTTCCGGCTACTCGGAAGGCTGAGGCGGAAGAATCGCCGGAGCCCAGCAGGTCGAGGCTGCGGTGGCCGGGAGTGGCCACTGCACTCCAGTCTGGGCGACAGAGTGAGACGCCAACTCAAAAAAAAAAAAAAAAAAAAAGAGTAAAAAGAAAAAAATGGTTTTACATGTGTCACTTTTACAACAGGAATTCAATTATTTCAAGAACTTCACCAGAGGGGACACAGAAGTCCAACATATCCCCTAACCTGGCTGACTAGGCCAAGGAGGGATCCAGCCTAGAAGACATAATTAGCATCAGATTCCCGTGTGCAGTCATGTCAGGTGGCGACTGGGGGGTCTCCAGAATCCTTTTATTTAGGGACAGTCTCCTAATGGATCATTTACTTGGACACCAGCATTTTTTATTAAAAGCCAAAGTGACTGGCCAGGCTCGGTGGCTCAGCCTGTAAACCCAGCCCTTTGGGAGGCCAAGGTGAGTGGATCGCGTGAGCCTGCGGGTTGGAGCCCAGGCAACTTGGTGAGACCTCATCCCTACAATAAATCAAAAATTAGCCGGGTATGGTAGCATGCGCCTGTAGTTCCGGCTACTTGGAAGGCCAAGGCGGAAGGCCAAGGTGAAAGGATCACCAGAGCCCAGCAGGTCGATGCTGGGATGGCTGTGAGTGTGCCACTGCCCTCCCAGCCTGGGCAAGAGAGTGAGACTCCAACTCCAAAAAAAAAAAACCCAGTGACCAAAGAACTGCATGTCATGTCTGTCTCTATCTTCATGGCACCTGCAGCCCAGAGGCTATCTGGGGGCACCAGTCTAAGCTGCCTCTGGGCTCTGTGGCTGACTACCGAGGTCACAGACACCCCAGGTCAGAGCACAAGGCAGGAAGTGGGATCGAGGTTCTAAAAACAGAGGATGCAGCCGGGCTCAGTGGCTCAGCCTGTAATCCCGCGCCTTTGGGAGGCTGAGATGAGTGGATTGCCTGAGCCCGCGGGTTCGAGACCCTCCTGGGCAACTTGGCGAGACCTCATCTCTACAATAAATCAAAAAAATTAGCCGGGCACGGTAGTGCACGCCTGTAATTCCAGCTACTCGGAAGGCTGAGGCAGAAGGATCGCCGGAGCCCAGCAGGTTGAGGCTGCGGTGGCTGGGAGCGGCCACTGCACTCCAGTCTGGGCCACACAGTGAGACTCCAACTCAAAAAAAAAAACAGAGGACACAGGAGAGGCCACGCACCCAGAGGCACAGAATTAATTAATTAAGGCCACAGCCAGCACAATGCTGCCCTCAGAAGCAGGTTTCCAGACCCAGGGGTACCCAGGTAGTTGCTCGCACTAGCCTGTGTGGAGTAGGGAGCAGTCTTGTTTTTCAGGCTGGTGGCTCCTCCCTCAAGGTCTCTCCTGCGATGTCACAATCCGGGTGTGAGGTCAAAACTGCTTCAAGGGTGATGAACTCTAGCCTCTCATGAGTCAACAGAGGGGTGGATTTCCAAGCACTGCCCGCTGTTTACACACAATCACTGTGACAGTAGTGCCCGGAAGCACAGTCAAGGGTCACAGTGGCCAAGGGCGGGCTCCGTCCCTCACACACTCTGGCCTTCTCCTGCAGACCTGCCAGCCTGGCCCCACAGACTCAGGCTGGCTTGTCTTCCACCAGCACCTTCCAGGACTCACCCCATCCAGGATACCAGATGCCCCCTTGAAACACACAAGCATTGCCGAACACTGGGGCACCCACAGGTTGTTCCTCATGCCCCCATGCCAATACCGGCCAACCCTGGGCCCTTGAGGTGGCAGAGACCTGGCCATGATGCCTGGGTCTGGGCTCTCAGCTATGTCCCAGCTGGGAGATCCTGCCCCATGACTCAACCCCCGACTCTCCTCCTGCCTCCTCACCTGAGAAATCAGAAACTTTCCTACCACAAGCAGATGGGGATGAAATTAAGTAGCGTGGGTACAGGAAGGACACACTCCACAGGTGTAGGTGTCCATCACCTTGGCCTTCTCAGGGGAGCAGGTACGGCACAGCCAGCAACTGGAGGAGTCTGCAGAGTCACTCGTGTCCCATGGTGCAGGTCTCTCCGGGGCCAGAACACTTGCTCAAGATCACAGTGAGATCCGTTCCAGAGCAATGTCTCCTGTGACTCAAGCCCCCTGTGACCCGAGAAGACCTGGGTCAGTGAAGACAGCTGCATGCCAGCAGACAGACAACGTTGCCCCTCAGAGCCTCAACTTGAGGGGCAACATGAGGGGAACTGTGAGCCAGCCTCCCCATAAGGTGAAGGAAGGATGGGCTTATAGGGGCCAGCCCAGGCAAGGCAGCACCAGCACCAAAATCCTAACAAAGGCTTCATGTGACATGCAGGCAAGGCTGACTACAAGTAGCCAACTCAGGACCGAGTGGCATGCCCACCTGGAAGGAGAAGACAAGCCAGCCTCCAGGACCCAGCCATGGGAGTGGAACACAGGCTAAATGAGGGCTCTTGGTGGTACCTGGGCTGACAGCCACACAGCTGCTCCTGACCCACCACGCAGGCCACACGAGACACTGGCTGCCGGCCTCAGGTCCGCACACCTCTGCCTCCACTCCCCACACAGCCTTCCCCGGGATGGTGTGCAGCGATGTCTGGGACCCCTTCTCCACAGACCTCAGCTCCAGGAACACCCACAGGACACCTGCCCATGTCCCTTGTAAACACTAACACGACTGCTGTGAGTTCTGGTTATTACTGTGCTGCTCTCTCCATCCATGATCTATCTCCTATCACTGGTGGACATGAGGGGCCATGTCAGTTACCAGTGGGTGTCCACTGACCAAGCACACAGTGAGATGGGGCTAGAGGCTAAGCCCAGACTTCCCACCTTCCTCAGGCTCCGCACAAGCTTCTCAGCAGGGACCCACTCCTCCATTCATCTATGCTCACTCTCGGGACAAGCACAAAGAGCTGAGAGCACAAGAGGGGTCAGGGCTGTGCTGGGGTGGGACCCTCACGGTCTCAAGGGGAGGAGAATGTGGAACTCAGAGAGGGTCAAGCCCTGAGTCCCTGAGAGAAGAATTTGGAGCTCAGGGGGATCAGACGCAGGACTCCCATAGTTCTGAAGAGAAAGATCCGGGGATCAGAGAAGATTGGGCACCAGGACCCTCAGAGTCCTGGGAGAAGGATCTAGAGTTGTGGAGGGCAGGGCATGTACTGGGACCCTCACAGTTCTGAGGAGGAAAGCTAGGAGGGGCCAGGCACTTGCTCAAGGCCTCAAGAGGAAGGTAGAGCCAAGATTAAAACCCAGACAGGTACTGATCCCAGGCCTCCTGGACCGCTCTCCAACGGGTGCTCCATTGTTCTGAAACAACATGCTCCTCTCCACCTAGGAGGTATAAGGCAAGAGGGCAGGAGGTCACCCAGCAAGAGTCACTCAAACCTCCAGGGATGAGACACAACCAGGTGGTCACAGCATATCCCAGGAGGGTCACCTCCTCGGAGAGATCAAGGGACATTCTCCAAGCAGGTGAGCAACACAGTCCTGGAAGGATGGACGGGTTGTGTCCATATGTCCTCTCTTCTCTCCCAGAAGTGACCAGTTCAGGAAAAAGGGATCCACAGAGCGGCCACCTCAGAACGCACTCACGTTTGATGAAAAGACAAACTACACAAAGCACACAGCTGCTCCAGGCTGGCCACAAGGGCAGCTCAGACTTTTCTCTCCCTTCTGGGGACAGATCCATGGGGGCTCCTACCCAGACCACTCCCAAGGCTAGGATTACGAACTCCTGGAAGGGGCAGAGAATTCCATGACAACTTCCGCCCCAGCCCCTGAAAAGTAAAAATAAAAACTCTCTCCACAAGTTGCTATTGGCCAACCATACAACCACAGCAGTAGGGAAGGGGACACTCTGGCCGCTGGTTGACAGAGCTGTCCACGTGAGGGTTGGTTAACAGCCAGCACACTCTTCTGGTTACACAATCAAGCTCCAAGCACCTTCCCCAGGTCCACCACCCAAAACCAACAGCGCACCAGAGCTGCCTGTCCTCAGTGCAGTTCACAATGGGCACGGTTAAATAAGAAAGTTGCCAATCCACTTAAGTTACCAGACAGTTTCTGAGAAAAACACAAACTTCAATCACCCCCAAATTTACCCCAGCTAGCCAAACTGCTCTGGACAGCTTGGCGCAGTTCCTCCAGGGAGCCCCTCCCAGCTGGGTTCCAAGTGAGAGGAGCTTAACCAGCCCCAGTTACCTTCACCCTCACATGAGGAAGGTCCAGTTTAGTGAGGGGATGTAACCAATACCCTAAATTAAAAATAGCAACGGGACAGCACAGGTGGACATACAAGCAGGCCTTCCAGACCAAAGCAGACGAGGGCAGCATCAGAGATAAGGCAGGGTTCCTGGTCCCGAGGCAGGGGCCGAGGTGACCAGGTACCAAGTCTGCCTTATTTACATGACTCATGGGCTCACCCTCAGCTGTTTCTAGGAAAGCTCGCCTTCCTGCAGGACAAGTCAGGATGCACAGGGAAAAAGACTCAAGGCTGGAATTCCACCAGGAAGAGAGGCTCAGGCTGGTCACTGGGCAGCCACCGTCACCACCTCCTCCTCACTTGCCGGGGCGCCTTAGCTGCATCTCAGGGAGCCTTTTTGACAAGATGAAAACTTATTCTTCCAAAAAAAATAGATGAAATTCCCGTTCTATGAAGGGGAAAACGGAGACACCAGGACAGGAAGGAAACTGCCCAAAGAAGCAGGAAGAATCGCAGGAGGGTGGGCACCCGGAGAACTGTGGAAACGCAACAGGGGAAGAAATTCCCGGCTTAGCTAATGGTGCTGAACAAGTCCGGGGCAGGAAGAAAGCCACATTCCTTCCTAGTTAGTCTCTCTCTTCACTGCCCGCGGCCCCCCCATGTCCCATATACACAAACACACATACGCAGGGAGCCGGGCCTAGACCAGACCCACCCCCACACCAGTCACCTTATGGCTACAGAGCCCCCACTTTCTAGTAAAGGAGGTTAAAACAGTCCCAAACCACTTCCCTCAGGACTTGACCACTGGGCATCTGCAACTTCTGTCCCAGTACAGACAGAAGGCGCCATGACACAGACAGAAATGGGAAGAGGCAGGATTCTGACCACGGCCCCAGTCGTGTCCCACAGTCAGGCCTGAAACGAGGTGCATAGAGGCCTCCCCTCCCCACCCCTCGCCAGGTGGTGAAACTGAAACGCCTCAAACTTCCCCAGATGGGCCCAAATCAACCCCTGAGAAGTTCCAGAGTCAGAGCCAGGTGTGGTGGCCAGAGCTTCCTCCTGGGTACCACCACGGCCAGGGATCGCCCACAGGTACCCTTAGGAAAACATCACAGCCTCCCCCCAACACTTCCGCTGTCCAAAGGTATCCAGTGAGACAGGGTCACCTCGGGGAGGGAGAGCGGAGAGTTGGGGACAAGTTGTCAGTTTCTGCCCAAAATCATCCCGAGAATGGGGAGTGAGCCCGACATGAGGGGCCTCCGTGGAAAGCGTCAAAGAAGGACCCCAGGCGCAGACTCCGACACCCACCCAAACGAAACAAAGCCCCACAGGTGCCCCGACGGCAGTACCCACGGACCCACCTGCCAGGGCCCAAGACGGAAGAGCGGCGTCCCAGCAGGGCAGACACAGCCCTCCCTCCCCCACCGACCGCTCTTCCCGGGGCCCAGCTGGAGAAGCTCTAAGCTTCCCCCTGCCACCGTGCCGGAGCCGCGCCGCCCACCCCCTCCCAGTCCCCAGGTGTGCAGTTCCCGCCCAGGTGCCGGGCGAAAAAGCCCTGGACGCCGTCGGGAGTCGCGGCTGACGCCCCCCCCTCGGGCCCGGGGCGCGAGTGTCGGCCCCTGGGCTGCCCCGGGCGGCCAGCCTGTGTCGCCTCTTGGTGCAGAGAAGAAACTCTGTTCCCCGCGTTCCGGATCAGACGGGCGCCTCCGCCGCCCGAGCACCCGCGAGAAGCACCTGGGACCCCGCGCCCCCTGGGGCGCCGCGGCGAGGGGCGCGCGAGGCCGGCCAGCGCCCCGACGACCCCGATGTCCGCGCCAGGCCCCACGCCGCTCACCTGGCTGGTGCGGTAGCTCTCAAAGGCCCTCAGGGCACTGTCGGTGAGCTTCACGTGGAACACGGACACCTTGCTGCCGTCGCTCACCCGCCCGCACGACAACCCGTAGCTCCGAGCCTCCTTCAGCGCCGCCATCTTGCGACCATCGCTCCCCCGCCCGGCTCCAGCGCCGATGCGCCGGCCACGCCCCGCCTCCCGCTGACGCGCTACATTATTCATGAGGCGCGGATGACCACGCCTCCCCGAATCCCGCGAGGCCAACAGTCGCCGCCGCACCGCCGGCCAACGTGCTTTATTATTTATGAGGCACGGCTGGCCACGCCCCCTGCGAGTTCTACCAGGCCCACAGTCTGGGACTCAACTTGCTGCATATTCATAGTCCACGGACGGCCCCACCTCTTGAGGACCGAGGGGAGGCCACTTCCGTGCACGAACTCCCCTCGACACGCGCACCCCTCCAGGCCCCGCCTTCATTTGTATTATACATGACCCTGACTCAGCCAAGCGCGTCAAGGTCCCGCCCCACCGACCGCTGACATGATGCATTATTTATACGATCTCTTCCGTCTTTAGCTTCTGGAGAGAGTCGCAGCGACGGTGTGGAGGGGGCGGGACCAACGCAAACACGTGGGGGGCGGGACCCCGCAGCCGGCCAGGGTGGTGGGCGTGGCCACGTAAAAGACGCGCGCGTTGGACGCTGGGTTGGGCCAATGGGGCTTCCCTTAGGGTGGGCGGCTAGGATTCCCTCGAGGGGCTGCTAGGGCGGTAAGAGAGAAAAGGGGCCGGTAAACTTTGTTTATGATGTGAGTCCTTGTAGTACGATAAAATTCGGCATTCCCCACAGGCCCTGAGCGATGGTGGAGTCCAGCTCCAGTTTCTAAAAAAAAGAGAAGTCGGGCGCGCTGGCTCACGCCTTGTCATCCCAGCACTTTGGGAGATGAAGGCGAGAGGATTGCCTGAGCCCAGGGGTTCGAGACCCGCCTGGGCAAAGTGGCGAGACCTCACTCTCTACAGTAAATCAAAAAACTAGCCGGGCGTGGTGGCGCGCGTCTGTGGTTCCAGTGAGACGCCGATTCAAAAAAATAAATAATGAAATAAAATAACTGTACTGAGTTTTTTTTTATGCATATAGTTCCTCCACTTAATGTGTACAGCGTTAGTGGCATTTATTACATTTATTACATTCACAGTGCTAGGCAACCACCACTCCTCTGTAGTTCCAGAACATTTTCATCACTCCCCCAAAAGGAGACCTCCTCCGTCCCATCAGCAGTTCCTCCCCAGCCCCTGCCCAGCCCATGACAGCCAGGAATCTATTTCCTGTCTCTGCGGATGTGCCTATTCTGGACATTTCTACCAGTGGAGTTACATGTCGTATCTGGCTTCTCTCACTCAGCGTCATGTATTTGAGGTTCATCCACATATAACTGCCTCACTATGTTTTGGGGGGGGGGTTGAGTCAGGGTCTCACTCTATTGCCCAAGCTGGAGTGCGGCACAATCACGCCTCACCGCAGCCTCCACCTGGAGAGTTCAGGCAATCCTTCCACTTCAGCCTCCCAAGTAGCTGGAACTATAGTTCTGCACCACTATGCCCGGCTAATTTCTTGATTTATTGTAGAGACAAGGTCTTGCCAAGTTGCCCAGGCTGGTCTCAAACCCCTGGGTTCATGCAATCCTCTCACCTCCACTTCCCAAACTGCTGGGACTACAGGTGTGAGCCACTGCGCCCTAATAAATTTCTGTGGAGACCAGGTCTCACTATGTTGCCCAGGCTGGTCTTGAGTTCCTAGGCTCAAGCGATCCTCTTGCCTTAGCCTCCCAAGTTGCTCAGTTGATTTTCAACAAAGCTGTCACTGTCCCACACTAGAAAAGAAAGTCCTCATCATAGATATTTCAGAAACAACTGGGCAACCATATGAACAAAATTGAACTTCAACCACACACCACATACAAACAAGTGGGCCATAGACCATGCCACCATTTGAATGTTAGCCCCCTCTAAAACACAAGTTGAAACTTAACCCTCAGTGTGGCTTCACTGAGAAGTGGGGCCTTTAGGAGGTGATCGGGTTAGGGGGATTCTGTCGTCAGGAATGAATCCATTCACCGATGAATGGGTTAATGGGTTATCATGAAGTGAGTCTGGTGGCTTTATAGGAAGTGGAGTTATAGGACCATATGACGTCCTGTGCCCACTTGGGACTCTGCAAATGTCCCACCACCACAGAGTTCCCACCAGCAACAGGGCCCCCGCCAGGTGCACCTCTCAGCCTTGTACCTCCCATCCTCCAGAACTGAAGAAATAAGTTCCTTTTCTTTATAAATTACCCAGTTTCAGGTATTCTGTCAAAAGCAACAGAAAACAGATTGAGGAGACCTAAAACAAAAACTAAAGTCATATATGTTCAGAAGAGACCAGGCGTGATGCCTCACACCTGTAATCTCAGCATTTTGGGAGGTTGAGGCAGGAGGATCACTTGAGTCCAAGAGTTTGAGACCAGCCAGACAATATATCAAGATCTTGTAACTACAAAAAAATTTTAAAAGTAGCCAGATATGGTGGCACGCATCCCAGCTACCTGAGAGGCTGAGAGAGAAGATTCACCTGAGCCCAGCAGGTCGAGGCTGCAGTGAGTCGTGGTCATGCCACTGCACTCCAGCCTGGGTAACAGAGTAAGACTCTGACTCAAAAAAATATATATATATTCAGAAGAAAATTGACAACATCTTTGCTTTACAAATCTGGATTCAGAAAATATTGCCTCTGTAAGAAACACAAGGGGCTAGGTGTGGTGGCTCATGCCTGTAATCCCAGCATTTTAGGCCAAGGTGGGAGTATCACTTGAGCCCAGAAGTTTGAGATCAGCCTAGGCAACACAGCAAAACCCAGTCTCTAATTATAAAAAAAAGAAAAAAATTTCCATTCATTGGGCTTCAGAGGAACTTAAATGTCTGTTCTTTGTTGTTTTTGTTTTTTGAGTTAGAGTCTCACTCTGTCGCCCAGGCAGGAGTGCAGTGGCATACTCGTAGCTACCACAGCCTCGACCTGTAGAGCTCAGGCAATCCTTCCACCTTAGCCTTCCTGTAGCTGGGACTACAGGTGCGTACAACCACGCCTGACTAATTCTTTTTTTTTAATTTATTGTAGGGACAAGATCTCATCAAGTTTCCCAGGCTGGTCTCAAACCTCTGGGTTCAAGTAACGCTCTCACCTTGGCTTCCCAAAGTGCTGGGATGACAGGCATGAGCCACCGCACCTGGCCTAAATGGCTGCTCTTTGAATGACATGGTAAGAAAGCGAAAGGTCAGCCACAGAATAAGAAAAGTATTCCCAATGTACAAATGGCTGTCCCAGAATATACAGAAAGTGGGCACAAAACAAGGCTGCTGTGGTTACCCAGAGGACAGATGCCACTCCAGCATGCGATCAGCCTTTGAGAACGATGGGGGTGGTGACTTTCACACAGCTGGCCACCAAACAGCCCAGCCTCCCGGCCGGTGCCTAAAAACTGAGCATGCCCAAGTTGATAAGACTAAAAAAAGAGGGGGCCGTCCTGTCTGGGAGCATCCACAGTCTTCCCAGGGGCTCCAGCAAATCTTCTCCTGAGGCTTGAATGCTGAAGAGGCGGCACAGACTCCAGCCACACCCAGTCTTGTGTCCACAGAGCCACACAGGTGGCCCAGAGACCCAGGGTCTGGAAGCAGGCAGGGTATAGAATCGCACAGGCTACATTCCAGTAGCACCATCATAGCTCACTACAGCCTAGACCTCCTGGGCTCAAGTGATCTTCCCACCTCGGCCTCCCAAGTAGGTGGGACTACAAGCAGCATCTTGTCTGGGCATTTTTTGCAGAGAAAGGGTCTCACTATGTTGCCCAGGCTGATCCTTAACTCCTGGGCCCAAGCGATCCCCTGCAGGGACTCTGCCTCTGTGGCACACCCACTGAGTAAAGGGGTAATCCCTCTGAATCCACACAGCAGCCTCAAGTCAGGGCCCAACAGGGTCTTGGACTTACCCAACAGTTGAGGAAACAGGCAAGAGGCAAACATTGGGCAAAAGGTAGGGCCGTGCGTGAACTTTCAGAGTCCAGCTGGGTCAGGGCTCTCAACCCAGTTCTGCCTGCTCCATCACCTGGCCTCAATGTCCCCCTCTGTAAAGTGGACCCCAGCTCTAGCCTGGCTCAGCCATGTCCACGGTGCTGTGTGCCTCTGGATACACCCTGGGCCATTTCTGGCCCACCCAATCAGCAGTGGAATAAAGCTCAGGAGCCAAAGTGCAGGGTGGGAGGCTTTATTTCACTGTGGGAGCTCGAACGGGGGCAGCAGGCGGGGCAAGAAGGGCTGGCACTCAGGCAGGGATGAGGCAGGGGAAGGGCTGCCCCCAGGGCCTGCTGAGGAGGAACTGAGGCCGGCCCGGTTGAGACCTAACCCAGGGGAACTGGGGGAAAAACTGGGTCTGCAGGAATGAGGGCCCCCCTCTCTGGGCCAGGGCCCCACCTCACTTTCCTCCTCCAGGGCCTCAGTCCCCCTGCTCGCTGGGCTGTGCGATCCCCAATCCTTACTGCCCCAATCTGGAGGAGGGGGCTAGGACAGGAAGGGCAGCGGACAGGGAGCCTGGGGGATTAGGGAGCGCAGGGTAGGATCCATGGTGTGCAGAGGGGGCAGCGGCCACCCAGGTGGTCAGTTCCTGGCAGCGATGACCACAGAGAGAGCCACACCCCCCAGGGCGACGGCAGTTGCCCCAAACAGCCACTTCCATGGGATGGACTGTGGACACAGAGGAGGAGAGACATGGCAGGGGGCAGTCAGGACTAGCCTCTGGGGCCTGAGCTGCCAAGGCAGCCCAAGCAGTCACTGCCTGCCCCTTCCTTTCCCATCTCCTAGCTAACTTGTACACATGCAGCAAAACCTAAATCGAATGTTCCCTTCCTCCGGAACACCTCCCCTCCTGCTTGGCAAGAGCTTCCGCTTCCCACCCTAAGTCCTCCAGCAGGAGTTCCACCTTCTGTCTGGCCCAGGTCACCAGGGCTGGGGCTGCTCTATGTCCCCACATCTCCCAGCACAGCCAAGTTTCTGAGGGCATCCGAGTTCACAGAATGAACGCAGTCCCTCTGCTCAGTGTGCCCTGCCCAAAGCCCCAGACCCTTCCCCAGCAGCCCCGGCTCACCCAGGCACCCTTGCCAGGACATTTAGTGGGCAGCCGGCTGGGGTTGCCCAGCATTTTTCGGTACAAGGCGGTCTCGGTGCTCCGCTGAGCTGCATGCTTCTTCACCAGCTTTGAAAGCTCCGCATGAATGGTCTGTGGGAGGACACAAGTTGGGCTAATGGCATGCGGTGGCCATCCTGTCACTGCCAGAGCTCCACCCTTCTGGGACCTGGGTAGCATGGGTGCTGGGACCACCGCGACATGGGGGTTCCATCTGCCCCTCTGTGTTTCAGCAGAGCCGGGGCTGTCAACTCCCCCCAATGGGGAAGCCAGTGGGCAGGAGAGGGCACAAGGTGGCCAGGAAAGAGAAGGTTCTGGGAGGAAGGCAAGGATGCGGGGATGGGGTCTGCTGGAGGGGTGAGCCCAGACCGCCTCTGTGGCAGTCAGGAGGGTCTTATCAAGCTGGCTGGAGCCCTTCGGGTGCCCATTGCCTGCCACTGCCCGGGTGGGGAACACCACAGAAAAAGACCTGGGCCAGATCGCAGGAGGGACTTCCCACATAGGCCAGCAAGGCAAGTCCCTGGTGCACCACTGTCCTGCTCACCTTGTTGGAAGGTTCCAGCTTCAGGGCCGCCCTCAGGATGGGGATGGCCTCACTGTACTCGCCCTGCTGAGCCAGCACCTGTGTGGGGACAGGAGTGGCGTCACTCTGGACCCCTAGGCTGACTTTCCTTCAAGAGCCCAAGACCTTTAGCCAAGTATAGTGGCTCACGCCTGTAATACCAGTGCTTTAGTAGGCCGAGGAGGGAGGATCATTTGAAACCAGGAATTAAAAACCAGCCTGGGCAACATCATCTCTACAAAAAAATTAAAAAGTTAGCCAGGTGCGGTGGTGTCTATAATCCCAGTTACTTGGGTGGCCGAGGCTCGGGATGTTGAAGTTGTAGTGAGCCGTGATCATGCCACTGCACTCCAGCCCGGGCAACAAAGTGAGATACTGTCTCTAAAATTAAAAGGAAAAAAGACCCAGCCCTGCCAGGCTCCTAGCCCCAGTGACAAGTTCCAAATCCATCTCTAGCCATGGCCCCAGGGCTCAGAGGCTGCGCCACACCCAGCTCTGCCCTGTCCTCCCAGGAGCTCCTCTCCTGCCTTATGTGTCACCTCGGTCTGAGCAGGAGGCCCAGGCACCCACCTGGCTGCCTCCTTCCTTCAATAGCTCGCCAGTTGGAGGCCAAAAACTTTGGCCACAGGGAATGATCCAGGGCCAGGCACGTGCCCCAAGTTAGCCAATGAGATCCACTGGAGACTGGATGCCAAGCAAGGAGGATGGAAGGTTGGAGCTTTTGGGAGGCATTGTGGTCACCCAGGGAGAAGCCAGCAACAGGGAAGCCAGCAGCAGACAGACACAGCACTCCCACCACATCTCGAATGCCTGGATCCACCTGTGCCTGCCTGAAGCCAGCTACCCCAACTTGGTAGGTCCATGAGTCATCAATTACCTTTTTTTATTTTTTGGTTTGGTTTTTTTGAGTGGGAGTCTCACCCTGCCACCCAGGCTTGAGTTCAGTGGCATGCTCACAGTCACTGTAATCTCGATCTGCTAGATTCACGTGATCCGTCTGCCTCAACCTTCCAAGTAGCTGGAACCACAAGCGCACACCACTATGCCTGGCTAACTTTTTTTTTATTTATTGTAGAGACGAGGTCTTGCCAAGTTGCCCAGGCTGGTCTCAAACCCCAGCACTCAGGCAATCCTCTTGCCTCTGTCTCCCAAAGCGCTGGGATTACAGGCGTGAGCCCCCACGTCCGGTCCCCACTTTTTTTTTTGAGTTGGAGTCTCACTTTGTCACCCAGACCAGAGTGCAGTGACACAATCATGGCTATTGCAGCCTTGACCTCCTGGGCTCAGGCCATCCTCCTGCCTTGGCCTCCCAAGTAGCTGGGACTATAGGTGGATGCCACCATGCCCACCAGTTTGATTTTTTGTAGAGCTGGGGGTCTTGTTGTGTTGCTCAGATTGGTCTAAAACTCCTGGGTTCAAGTAATCCTCCTGCCTCGGCCTCCCAAAGTGCTAGGATTACAGGCAAGAGCCACAGAGCCCAGCCTAATCCTTCCTTTTTGCTCAAACCTGCTTGAGTGGTTTTCTGTCACCTCCAGCCAGCAAGTCCACAACTTCCATGAGGTTACACAATCAGCTGCTCTCACTGCCCAAGAGAACTCAGCCCCCAGGAGGATTGCAAAGGTTCTGAAACAGGAACAGCATCTTCTTCCTCCCCACATTTCTCTGCAGTTTTGCACACATCAGATGCCTAATAAATGCTGGCTAGAAGCCGGGCATGATGGCTCACACCTGTAATCCCACCCAACACATTAGGAGGCGGAGGAGAGAGGACTGCCTAAGCTCAGGGGTTCAAGACCAGCCTGCGCAACCTGGTGAGAGCTCATCTCCATAATAAATCAAAAATAAGCCGGGTGTGGTGGCACATGCCTGTGGTTTCAGCTACTTGGAAGGCCGAGGCAGAAAGGATCACCTGAGCCCAGCAGGTCGAGGCTGCGGTGGCTGTGAGTGTGACCCCACAGGAAAAGAAAGTGAGATTCTGACTCAAAAAAAAAAAAAAATGCTGGCTAAAAGGAGCCCATGCTCAGGCCTCTCACAAGCATGCCAGGTGACCCAGTGTGTTTGCTAAAAGGTGCTAAGGCCCACCCCCACCCAGGGTTGCTGTCAGGATGAACAGAGATAGGGTAACAGCAATCAAGTCTGTATGGGCTGCAGTACCCCTGCGTTCCGCCGGGACTTTTACTGAGCGGCTGTGTGCTCAACTCTCTGCAGGGTTGAAGATTCAACAGTGAGTGAGACAGACCATCTCCCCACCTTCCAGCAGGGAGATGGATGAGACATGTCACCCCCATGTGTTCCTGAAGATGGTGACAGAGGAAACACGAAGATGGGGCGGGGTGATGAAGATGGCAGGGAGGAGATAGCACCAGAGCAAAGACTTGTACCAGGCCAGAGAGGAATCCACACAGGTACCTGGGGTATGCACAGTCCAGGCAGAGGGCACAGCCTATGCAAAGGCCTTCGGGTGGGAGCTGAGCTGGCCTGGACAGCAAGCAGGAAAGATGCTAGTGGCATGATGAGGTGAGAGAGGTGATGGCAGGAGGGAGACTGCCAACCAAATGGCTCAGGGCCTTGACAGCTGTGACTAAGACACAGCTTTTAGTATGAGGAAGAGGGAAGCCATGGAGGATTATATGCAAGTAGTATTCACTGGGCCAGAGGTGGGAGAGCCTCAGCACATGAACTGCTGTGACCCAAGCTTCGCCCCTGTGCCTGTTTGGGTCCCAGTTTCTCCATCTGTACTCCAGAGAGCACAGCTGGCAGATGCCTATGCCTTCTTCAAATCCAGGGCTGGGGAGCAGCCCTCCCGCAGCCCAGCATCCTGGCCCACCTTGCCCTTGCGGAAGAGCGCCTTGATGTTGTCGGGCTGATGCTCCAGCACAAGGCTGCAGGAGCGCAGGGCCGCGCGGTAGTGGTCCAGCTTCAGCTGCGAGGCCGCCAGGTTATTCAGACACTTCACCTTCAGTTGCAGGAGCTGCTCCTCCTCCTCGAATGTCATGTCCACTGTGGGGAGTGGAGCCCAGCATGACCACCCGCAGGCCCTCACACCGCCCCTCTGCAGATGGCTGTCTTCCATCCCAGGCACCTCAGGCCTTAGTTTCCCCATCTCTAACACAGGACCCAGGGCTGCACCTTCCCCAGGGAGCTCCCAAGGGGTCTGCAAAAAGGAGCCTTAACAAATGGAGGGCCTGACCCATGAGGCATATGGACCCATGTTCAGGACACTCCACCGTCTGAGACATACCACAAGCTTGGTCTGTAGATTGGAGACAGCTGGGTATCTAGGTATGTTCTGGAACATTCTAGAATATTCTGCGTCTGAGGAGAGGCTTCTGGCACTAAGAATAGACCTCTCTGGGGGGGAGGGGGCAGGGACCCGCCGGTGGTCACCTTTGGCGCTGGAGGTGATGGCCTTGATGGCGAGGTCGTAGGAGTTGGCAGCCAGCACAAAGTCCGCACGCTGGTAGTGGGCATTGCCACACTCCCGCTTCCGGTTGGCCAGGGCCACGCGCTCCTGCCCCGTGAGTGTCTCCAGGTCGGGTCCCTCCACGGCCATCTTCAGAGTCACCTCCAGGCACAGGGCTGCATGCGGGGGGATGTAGGGGCTCCTGCTGGGGTGGGGTGGGCGAGGGGCAGTCAGACTGGGAGACCCCCAGGTTTGGCCCATGGCAGGCAGACGGGGAGAGCTGAGGGGGACCCCGTGGGGGGCGCTCACCTGCCCTGGGGGCCGTAGCAGTATTTGGAGTCAGCAGTAACCATGGCCGTCTCCCCCACATCCATGAGCGGGACGCTGAGATCCAGGGCCTGGGCGTGGGGATAGCCGGTGGTCAGAGGGCCCAGGCAGGCGCAGCACCCACCCTGCCCCTGCCTGGCTCAGCCCCTACCTGGATGACATCACAGTCGCCCAGGGTGAACACCAGCTCCAACTCATCCTGCACCCGCGTGCCGTTCTCCAGCGACGTCTGCAGGTGCACAGTGACCACCTGGCCTTTGGCCGGGTGGCTGGAGCCAGGTGGCCCAGGGACCAGCGTCTTCTTCCTCAATAGCCCATTCCCTGCCAGAAGTCAGGGACACACACCTATCAGCAGAGGGCTCAGAGGGGCACCCACTGCCCCAGCCCCAGCCCCACCCCCGCCCCCAGCTCTGCCCACTCGCCATCTCAAACCAGGACACAGACTAAACTTCCAACAGTCGCTCTGCCACCGACTGGGCACCCAGACACTGGGCAGGACCGGACCAACTTCAGGGGTATGATGCTAATGCTAGCACTGGGTCTCTACTTGGTAAGCAAGAAAACCGAGGCTGGCCAGGCACAGCAACACAGGCCTGTGGTCTCAGCTACTTGAGAGGCTGAGGTGGGGGGAAAGCAAGTTCAAGCCCAGCCTGGGAAAATTATCATGACCCCGCCCCCAAGAAAAAAGGAAAACCAAGGCTCACAGATGGCAAAGGGCACTTAGGCTCAAACTCTAGCCCTGGGATACTTTGGCCTCAGTTTACCCAGTCACGCCCTGGGTGGATCACGGGCCTCCTGGCAATACCCAGTGAGCGTCTGTCTGCTGGTTTAGGTTACTCACAACGCTGTTATGTCTTTACCACAGCACTGTCACAATGAATTTAAAAGTCAGGCAAGGCTGGGTGCGGTGGCTCATGCCTGTAATCCCAGCACTTTGGGAGGCTGAGGCAGGAGGATTGCTTAAGGTCAGAAGTTCAAGATCAGCCTAGGCAATATAGTGAGACCATTTCTCTAAGGAAAAAAAAAAGTCAGGCGTAGTGGCTCAGCTTGTAGTCCAGCACTTTGGGAGGCCGAGGTGAGAGGACTACCTGAGCCTGGGGGTTCAAGAATAGCCTGGGCAACTTGGCAAGACCTAGTCTCTACAATAAATCAAAAAATTAGCCAGGCACGGTGGCGCGCACCTGTGATTCCAGCTACTGGAAGGCTGAGGTGGAAGGATTGCCTGAGCCCAGCAGGTCAAGGCTGCAGTGGCCGTGAGTGTGCCATTGCACTCCAGCCTGGGCAACAGAGTGAGACACTGACTCAAAAAACAAACAAAAAAAAGCTACACAGATCTAATAACAAAAGTATCCCTGATGCGCCCACAATTCCCCAAAGAAAACCACTGACTCCTCTTTCCCCCCTTCAGCTGGTGTATTCTCCCACTCCCCCCACCAATCACAGGAATGGACAAACAGCTGCAGCCAACACCAACCGTGCCGGGCTGAGGCTCAGCACCCTCGCAAACATACCCAGGAAGCATGACAGTGATGATATCCACTGCCACTGACACCCATGTGACAGCAGGAAATGGAGGCACAGGGAGGGCAGGTGATCTGGCCCAGGACACACAGCCCTGCTCTCCCTCGGGGTACTCCCAAGGGTCCATGAGACTGAGTCTTGGCGAAGCAGGGGCTAACCCTGTGAGACGTGTGGGCCTGCCACAGTCTTTAGTCACTCATGTGCCCTCATTTACCTGTGCTGAGGATTTCACAAACACTAGCCTAGGGGCTGGGGCGGTGATGCGTCTATCCACGTTCTGGAATATTCTACAATATTCCAAAAGCCGGGCTCGGTGGCTCAGCCTGTAATCCCGTGCTTTGGGAGGCCGAGGTGAGTGGATTGCCTGAGTCCGCAGGTTCGAGACCCACCTGGGCAACTTGGTGAAACCTCATCTCTACAATAAAAAAAAAAATCAGCCGGGCATGGTAGCATGTGCCTGTAATTCCAGCTACTCAGAAGGCTGAGGCGGAAGGATTGCCGGAGCCCAGCGGATCGAGGCTGTGGTGGCCGGGAGGGGCCACTGCACTCCAGTCTGGGTGACAGAGTGAGACTCCAACTCCAAAAAAAGAAGACGTAGAATATTCCATCTGCTGCTCCCCACCCTATGCATGCCCCTTAACCAGTCTGGGAACCACCAAGCAAGGGTATCCCAATGGACCCTATGTCTCGGGGCTCCTGGACACTAATGGTGGATGTGCTGGGAGGGTCACCACCAGACACCACATCTCGCCTGGTGGCCTCGGGCTAAATCAATTCTCTCTCAAAGACTTTGTCCTTAACTGAAAAAAAAGAAGCCTCAATTCAGAACTCAGAAAACGGCAGGCACAGATATCCATACAGTGGCAGCCTCAGGTGTAGAGGGGAAGTGGGGCAGCTCTCACTGTGAGTACCAGCAAGAGAAAACAGCTTCCCAAGCTCTCCTGTAGCCAGGGAGGCTGTGTGACCTCGGCAAGTGCCCTTACCTCTCTGAGCCTCAGTTTCCCCATCTGTTAAATGGGCATATAGTAGGAATCACATCACAAGGTTGTAGTAAGGATAAAGTAAGTTGATGCAGGCCAGATGTGGTGGCTCACACCTGTAATCCCAACACTTGGGGAGGCTGAGGCAGGAGAACTGGCATGAGTCCAGGAATCTGAGATCAGCCTGTACAACACAGTGAGCCCTTGTCTGTACAAATTAGCCAGCCGTGGTGGCGTGTGCCTGTAGTCCCAGCTACAGGGAGGCTGAGGCAGACAGATCGCCTGAGCCCAGGAGTTCAAGGCTGTGGTGAGCCATGATCACGGGTGCACTCCAGCCTGGATGACACAATAAGATCTAACTCAAAAAAATGAGTGTAAATGCACAGACTTGGCACAGAATCAGCATTCAGTAAGTATTACCTGGTGTTATTTTTAGGAGTACTAAGATTTTCTTCAGTAGTGGTAGTGATGTTACTAGCATCTGTTTTATCAGTGTATTATTTGACACTAGATAGTGGTGGTAACATGTGACTGCTGGTTGTGAGGGCATAGCGTTATCCAGTATACCTTGCCTCAGTACTACGGTAGCAGCAACACATCTTTCCCAGAACACTAATATTTTCCTTGTTTTCAGAGTTGCCTGATGGGGTATACAAGGAGCCACCTATGTGAGTTCTTCTCATTTCTTTCCTGCAGGACTTCTCTGAGCATTTACAAAGCTAATGAATGCTATGAACCAGCCAGAGGGCCAAACAAAAGAGGAAGTTCCTCAGATCTACCTGACCCGAGACATATTTTTTTCCTTAGAGACGGGGGTCTTGCTCTGTCACCAAGGCTGGAGTGCACCCAGGACACATTTTTCAAAGGACAAACGTATGTCAGACAAAAGCTGAGAAAAGATGCATTGGGGGGTTGGGAGCTGCAGGCACCCCGGCATGCTGGCTGTGTGGCTCTGGGCAGGTGACTCAGCCTCTCTGGGCCACTGTTGGCAGCTCTGGGAAACAGGGACACAGCACACTGCGGTGCATGTACGTGAGTCAATGAACAAGGTTCACAAACATGAAGCTGGCAATCACCATGGCTACCACGTGGCCCTCCCAACCCTCCCAGCGAAGAGGGGACGAGGGAAGAGGCTCCAGGGCCAAGGTCCCGCCTGACCCTGAGCTGCCTGAGCCCAGGGCATCAATGTGACCCACCCTCACTCCTTACCCAGAATGTCCAGCCACTCTTCCGGGGCCGGGGCAGGAGCAGGCTCTGGCTCCATTGCAGCCAGGAACTCCCGCGCCAGGGCCCCAGGCTGCTCGGCCTCCTCCAGCGGGGGCTGCCCCATGTCTTCCAGCGGTGGCAGTTCACTTAGGTCCTCTTCCTCCTCCTCCTCCTCCTCCTCCTCACCCTCCGCATCTTCAACTCCATCCAGCACCTCAAAGTCCTCAAGGGGTGGGACACCAGCAGGCAGCGGGGCGGGCTCGGAGGGCTCGGCACAGGATGCCATGCTGTTGGGGGACAGAAATCGGTCCTGGTGTTGGGGGATGAATGGCATAAGAAACCCACCCAACACCCTAAATCTGCTCGATACCAGTCCTGCATGCTGCTGATCACTTGCTGTACGATTCGAGGGCTCCAGGTCTCAGTTGCCTCATCTATGCTGTGGATATCACCGCAATCCCAGCTTACTGAGAGGAATTAACCCACACATCAAGCCCTGGGCATCAGGCACAAGTAGTGTTGGCTACTATCAGAGCTAATTACTATTTACGATTTAACATTTCTAAACATCTCAGGAAGTAGGAAACATCCCCCCAACATTCCGCAGAAAAGGAAACTGAGACCAGAGAGACAAAGCCATTTGCCCAAGGTCATGGAGCCAGCCAATGGCAAAGGCAGGATTTAAACCTGGGGCTCCAGACCCTGGGGTTTTACCTGATTAAATGCCAAGAGTACTGGGATTCTGGGGGGATGACAGCCCCTAAGGCCTTGGGGGAGCCATTTTTAGAGCCTCTGGGTCACTTGGGGAATTGACTCTTTTTTTTTTTTTTTTTGAGTTGGAGTCTCACTTTGTCACCCAGACTGGAGTGCAGTGGCCGCTCCCGGCCACCACAGCCTCGACCTGCTGGGCTCCGGCGATCCTTCCGCCTCAGCCTTCCAAGGAGCTGGAACTACAGGCGCACGCTACCACACCCGGCTAATTTTTGATTTATTGTAGAGATGAGGTCTCGCCAAGTTGCCCAGGCGGGTCTCGAACCCGCGGGCTCAGGCAATCCACTCACCTCGGCCTCCCAAAGTGCTGGGATTACAGGCTGAGCCACTGAGCCCGGCTGGGGAACTGACTTTTAACCAGGGCTTCCCACCTCCAGAGGGGAGCCCACCCTCAAAAGCACCAGCCCTAATCATCGAGAAACCCCAAGCCCTGAAGCTAATACCACCCTCCTACCCCAACATCAGGGACCCTTCCCTTGGAGCCCTTCATCCTGGCATCAGGCCTCCTCACTCCCTCAAAGTAGCCTCCTTTACAAGAGTTGTCAAGGTCCCACCACATCTACAGCCTTTTCTCTGCCCCAGGCCTGCTGGGAGCCCCCATCCCTGGCTGTGGCATCACCAATTAATCCTCCCTGTCCCCCTCCCACAGGCCCCAAGCTCCGAGGAAGCACTGTTAAACCCTGGCATACCCTCCCTAACCCTAACCTGCCGGCTCCGGGCTCAGCCCCCATTTTCGGAGACCCTCCAGCCCCACCCCCTCAGTCCCCCCGCGCCCGTATAAATCGGCCTCCTCTTCCCCCCCCAACCCGGGCCGCCCCCAACCCAGGCCGCTCCCCCTACAGCTGGTTCGTCACCCCGTAAACACTCCGGTGTCCCCGGACGCCCCCCTTTCCCGATCTCGTAACATCCTCCGCCCTCCCGACGCCCCTCGCCTGGGCCTGGCGCTCCGCCGACTCCCCCACCCAGGCTCCCAACGCCCCACGCCCGTCTGACGCCACCAGCCTGGGGCCCCCGACCCCCGCACCCCTGGGGGGCCGCCGGCTCTGCACGTCTCTGTCGGCGACCACCGCGCCGGATCCCCTCCTTCCCAACAACCCCCACTCCCGGCCGCCCCCGCCCGGCCGCGCCCCCTCAGGCACCTCCGACCCCCGGCGCCCGCCCGGCTCGCCTCCCCCGCGGCCCCTCGCCCCGCCCATCGGCCGCAGCCCCCGCCGCGCTGGGCCCCGGACCGGCCCCGGCCAGGGCAGCGTCCCCGGCCAGCGCGGCGCCCCCGGCGCCCCAGGACACGTGCCTCCGGCTCCGGGACCCCCGCCTGGGGTCCTGCGCCCCCTCCCCGCCCCCAGCCGCGGCCGCCGCGCCTCGGGAACCAGGTTCAGGCGCCCGGCCCCACCCCCGCCGCGCCCATTGGCCGCCGCCGCCGCAACTGCCGCGTCCATTGGCTTGCGCCCATGTCCGTCCCGCACACTGGCACCGCCCCCTTCCTGCTTGGCTCCGCGGGGCGTTCTTAAAGGGGCCGAAGCCTTCTGGCCACTTGGGGCGGGGGCGGGGGCGCTCCAGTCTAGACTCCAAGCACGGGTCGGTGCCGCACAGCCTTTGCGACTCCTGCCTCCCGTCTGAGCTTCCTCCCGCTCAACTGCGAAAAGGGGATTAAACACCTCATCCATACACTCTCACCTTGGGGCTGTTGGGAGGATGGCACCAAACGGTGTTTCCTTAAGCAGCTTGGCCTGGGCACCTCTGGGATTGCTGGGTATCCCCCCCTGAAGCCCTCGTCCTCGAAGAAGACCGAGGTCCTCAGGGGGAGTGACGTGCCCAAGGGCACAGAGAACCCTCCCTCCACCCCCACCCGGACTAACTCCCAGAACGTTGCCTGGTGCATGCAGGAGGCGCTCATTAACAGCTAGGAGGGCAGCTAAGGCAGCAGGGTCACTGGGGGGAGTTTCTCCTCCACGCACCCTCTGCCAGAGGCTGATAAGGCGCCCGGCCCTGGGAGAAGGTGGCACCCTCGACCAGATGAGTTTTTATGGATCTTGTTTTGAAACCAGGGGCAGTTACTTCTCCCTCCCTCGCTCGGTTTTATTTCCTTCCCAGCAGTTTTTCCCTTCCAGAATGATCTTGTCATTCTTAAGCTTCTGGATTCCCCTACCCTGTGCCCCATCCTGACAGGGATTTTTGCCTGTTTTGCACCCAGCACCTCCTTGAACCATGCCCAGCACCTATGGGAGATGAATGAATGGAGTCAGACACTAGTTTTTGGAGGCAGCTATCCTGGAGGAGGTAACTGGTAACTGGCTTTTGGAAGTAACTAACTTCTCAGATCAGAGTTCCCAGGTTGCCTCCTACAGGAAGCCCTCCCAGAACGCTCCAGGTTTTCCATTTGACTGTCTTTCTGGCATTATGAACCTCCACTTCATAACTGGCTTATTTGTATCTGTACCAGCATTTGATTTACCTCTGCCTTGCCCACTAGACTGGAAGCCTCCTGAAGTCTGAGAAGGTGCTGTTGTGTCTCATTATTGTAGCCCTGAAGCCTGCACAATGCCAGGCACAAAAGGTAAGGGGGTGGAGGCTCAGGGAAATCACTGTGGAAGGAAAGCATGCAGTCTGGGCAGCAAGAAGAGGTGGTAGCACAATGGGGTGGGGGGGTGGGGGTTGTGAGAAATCCCCCAGGCAGACTGAAGCCAGTCCTGGTTCTGAGGGGCTTGGACTATTCCCCATCTACCTCTGAACTCCGCGGTTTATCTGCACATTGGGGTTACTTGCCCATTCATCTGCATCTGTCATAGGGGCAGGAGGAACTGCAGTAAACCATGATACTAATAAAATAAACTGCCAGGCGCAGTGGCTCACGCCTGTCATCCCAGCACTGTGGGAGGTGGAGGCAAGAAGATTGCCTGAGCCCAGGAGTTCAAGATCTGCCTGGACAATGTAGCGAAAAATTTTTTAAAAAATTAGGGCAACCCCTTCAGGTCTCCTCCCACTGTAGGAGCTTTTCTGTCCTCTCAATAAATCCTGCTTTTAAAAAAAAAATTAGCCGGGTGTGGTGGTGCATGCCTGTAGTTCCAGGTGTTTGGAAGGCTGAGGCAGGAGGATCACTTGAGCCCAGCAGGTCAAAGCTGCAGTGACCATGAGCGTGCCACTGCACTCCAGCCTTGGTGTCAGTGAGACACCAACTCAAAAAATAAATAAAATTAACAAACAATAAGCTACTAAAGTAAATATATAAGGAATAATAATAATGGCTAGCACTCACTGAGCAGGTATTTGAAAGGAAACACTTTTATTTATTTTATTTATTTATTTTTTTTGAGTTGGAGTCTCACTCGGTCGCCCAGACTGGAGTGCAGTGGCCGCTCCTGGCCATCCCAGCCTCGACCTGCTGGGCTCCGGCGATCCTTCCGCCTCAGCCTTTCGAGTAGCCGGAACTACAGGCACGCGCTACCACGCCCGGCTGATTTTTTGATTTATTGTAGAGATGAGGTCTTGCTGCCCAGGCAGGTCTCGAACCCGCGGGCTCAGGCAATCCACTCACCTCAGCCTCCCAAAGGCGCGGGATGACAGGCTGAGCCACCGAGCCCGGCTTATTTATTTTTTATTTTTATTTTTTTATTTTTTATTTTTTTGAGTTGGAGTCTCACTCGGTCGCCCAGACTGGAGTGCAGTGGCCACTCCCGGCCACCGCAACCTCGACCTGCTGGGCTCCGGCGATCCTTCTACCTCAGCCTTCCGAGTAGCCGGAACTACAGGCGCGCACTACCACGCCCGGCTAGTTTTTGATTTATTGTAGAGATGAGGTTTCGCCAAGTTGTCCAGTCAGGTCTCGAACCCGCGGGCTTAGGCAATCCACTCACCTCAGACTCCCAAAGACACAGGATTACAGGCTGAGCCACCGAGCCCAGCCACTTTTATTTATTTATTTTTTGCGTCAGCTTCTCACTCTGTCACTCAGGCTGGAGTACAGGGTGGGATCACAGCTACCACAGTCTGTACCTGCTGGGCTCAGGTGATCCTTCCGCCTTATCCTTCCAAATAGCTGGAACTACAGGTGTGTGCCACCATGCACAACTAAATTTTTTATTTTTATTGTAGAGTCGAGGTCTCACCAAGTTGCCCAGGCTGGTCTCCCTCTTGGCCTCCCAAAGTGCTGGGATTACAGACCTGAGCTACCATGCCCAGCCAACTTTTTTGCAGATTTAAACCTCCCCTATAAAGTAGATACTAGGCCAGACTCAGTGGCTCAGCCTGTAATACCAGCACTTTGGGAGGCCAAGGAGAGTGGATTGCCTGAGCCCACAGATTCGAGACCAGTTGGGCCAACTTGGCGAGACCTCATCTCTACAATAAATCAAAAACTTAGCTGGGAATGGCAGCACACGCCTGTAGTTTCGGCTACCTGGAAGACTGAGGTGGAAAGATCGCCAGAGCCCAGCAGGTCAGGTCGGCGCTGGGGTGGCCATGAGAGTGCCACTGTACTCCAGTCTGGGCCATAGAGTGAGACCCCAACTCAAAAAAAATAAAAGTACGCCGGGCTTGGTGGCTCATCCTGTAATCCCGCGCCTTTGGGAGGCTGAGGTGAGTGGATTGCCTGAGCCCGCGGGTTCGAGACCCGCCCGGGCGGTGAGACTTCATCTCTACAATAAATCAAAAAATCAGCCGGGAGTGGTAGCGCGTGCCTGTAATTCTGGCTACTCGGAAGGCTGAGGTGGAAGGATCGCCAGAGCCCAGCAGGTCAAGGCTGCGGTGGCCGGGAGCGGCCACTGCACTCCAGTCTGGGCGACAGAGTGAGACTCCAACTCAAAAAAAAAAAAGAAAAAAAAGAAAAGTAGATACTTTATTTTTTTAATATTGAGATGGGGTCTCGCCGTGTTGCTCAGGCTAGTCTAGAACTCCTGGCCTCAAGTGATCCTCCCGCCTTGGTCTCCCAAAGTGCTGAAGGCTGCCTCATGTCACCAATATTTCATTCTTTCCACCTTTTCACCTTCCCCCTTTCTGTATCCTTATATCACACAAGTATCTCTTAGAAGCAACACAGAGTTGGGCTTTTCCATTTGATCCCATCTGCCTATCTTTGTCTTTTAACTGGGGCATTTGATCTGTTTATATTTAATGTAATTGTGGACATATCTAGACATAAGTCTGCCTTCTTACATGTTGTTTCTGTCTTACCTCCTTTTCTCTTCTTTCTGGCTTTATATAAGATTGAGTGATGGTTCCCGCCCATCATCCCAGCACTTTGGAAGGCGGAGGTGAGAGGAATGCCTGAGCCCACGGGTTCGAGACCAGCCTGGGCAACTTGGCGAGACCTCATCTCTACAATAAACCAGAAAATTAGCCAGGCATGGGGTGCATGCCTGTGGTTCTAGCTTACTTGGAAGGCTGACGCAGAAGGATTGCCTGAGCCCAGCAGGCAGAGGCTGTAGTGACTGTGAGCATGCCACTGCACTCTAGCCTGGGTGACAGAGTGAGATGCCAACTCAAAAAAAAAAAAAAGATTGTGTTTGGTAAGACTCATACTATTTTCATTTTACAGATAGGGAAACTGAGGCACAGAGAGGTTAATCACCTTGTTCAAGGTCGCAGCAATGAAGGGTAAGATGAGTCAGGTCCCTTCCCCTACTGGATTTCTGTCCCAGCCAAGGGAGCTGAATATTGCACAAACATTGATGTAGATAAGTATTTAATTGCACCTGTGATAAGGTCTCTGTATGCAGGAAATGAAACTGAAAAAAATGGCAGAGAAATGCTTCCAACCCCCAAACCTAAGCCTTCCCTGGTTTTCCCTTGTGTCCCCATCACTGGACAGACTGAGTGTTCCCATCCCTTCCTACCCTCTGCCTTGAACGAACAAAGGAGGAAAACATTTTCTTGTTTCTGAACCACTGTGTATAAAACATCTGGGGTCAGCTGAGTCCCTCCTGGCCTTGATGTACAGCCCCCACCCCTTCCAGGACCCTTGTAAATGTTTCCTGACCTCCAAAAGAGCCCAAGGGACCCCTTGAAAAGCTTGGTTTCTCCAGCTTGGACCTCTCCTACAGCAGCCTGCAGACAGAGCCAGGGTTTTGCTCCCCCCAGCAGCCCTCGTCCAACCCTCCTCTTAGTACTGGCTGTGCCTGGCTCCCAGAGCTCTCTGACTTTTTTTTTTTTTTTTTTTGAGTCAGAGTCTCTGTCACCCAGGCTGGAGTGCATTAGTACACTCATGGCCACCGTAGCCTCCACCTACTGGGCTCAGGCAATCCTTCCACCTCAGCCTTTCACGTGACTGGAACTACAGGCATGCGCTACCATGCCCGGCTTACTTTTTTATTTATTTCTATTTTTTGCGCTGGAGTCTCTCACTCCATCACCCAAGCTGGAGTACAGTGGCATGCTCACAGCCACCACAGGCCTTGACCTGCTAGGCTCAGGTGATCCTTCCGCCTAAGCCTTCCAAGTAGCTGGAACTACAAGCATGTGCCTCCATACCTGGCAAATTTTTTTGATTTATTGTAGAGATGAGGTCTCGCCAAATTGCTCAAGCTGGTCTTAAACTCCCAGGGTCAAGCAATCCTCTTACCTCGGCCGCCCAAAGTGCTGGGAATTATAGACGTAACCACCGTGCCCAGCCTAGCTCACTGACTCTTACAAAGACCAAGTCTGTGTGCTTTCCCATTATCCAGCCTTGGCTCCTGCAATTCCCTCAGCCCTGAAACATTGTCTGTGCTTAGAAAACTCCTAATTCGCCATTGCCTTACGAGACTGTGGTGTGGTCATGTGCTATTTGAGCTATAGCCATTACCATGTTTCCTGGCTTTGGCCCCCTTCCCTACCTTGGGGAAGTGAATCTCCTCTTTCTCTCTCTAATATACTTTTTAAATAAACTATATTTTCTAATCTAAAAAAAAAAGAAAACTCCTCATCCTACTTCGAACCCCATCCAGAGATACCTCCCTTCTTGCAACCTTCCTTGCCCCTAAAATGAGCCCTCATACCCTGCTCCTCAGGTTTCTGCAGTCTTTAGCCCCTTCACCACTCTCCAGGTACCAACCCCCGTGGGGGGTGTCTGTTTTGACTCAGTCAACATTCTTCTTCCAGGACTAGGCAAGTTTGGAGAAAGTTCAGGATCTCTGAAATATGGGCCATGCCCAGAGTGGAGTGAACACTTTATAAAACTGTTAGAGTAAATATGAGAATCCTGGCTGGGCACAGTGGCTCATGTCTATAATCCTAGCAAGAGGCACCAAGAGGATCACTTGAGGCGAGGCGATAGGATCACTCAAGCCCAGGAGTTCGAGATCAGCCTGGGCAACACAGTGCAACCTCATCTCTACAAAAATGAAAATAAAAATAAATTAGCCAGGCATGGTGTGTATGGTCCCAGCTACTCGGGAGGCTGAGGCAGAAGGATTGCCTGAGCCCAGAAGTTCGAGGCTGTGGTGAGCCGTGATCATGCCACTGCACTCCAGCCTGGGCAACAGAGTGAGACCTTGACTCACACACACACACAAAGGATCCTGGCCTTCACCAACTTCTCAATGAAGGAAGGCAGCAGAGTGTGGGAGTTACATTACCTCTAGCTTACCTCAGGCTCCTGTGCCAAGGCTTATTGTAAAAACTTCACCTGTATGATTTCGTAAGGCTAAGCTCTTGCCCAAGGATATCGAGCTAAGATGTGCCAGGGCTGGAATGAGAACCCAGGTATGTCCAGCTCCAGGGCTCTCCAATCATCTTTCATGTGCCAAGAACTTACGTGTGGCCCTTACAGGCTCTCAGCAACCTTCAGAGGGAGATGCTGTGATCAACCAGACGCACAATTCACAAATGGAGACCCAGAGAAGTTACACCTGTAATATAGGAGACACACACATTCTAGATTCTCCATAACTACTACTCATTTATTTCTGAGGTAGGGTTTTGCTCTGTTGCCCAGACTGAAGTGCAGTGCTGTGATCATAACTCACTGCAGCCTCAAACTCTTGGACTCAAGCAAACCTCCCGCCTTGGCCTCCTGAATAGCTCAAATGACAGGTCTGATGCATCACCGCACGCAGCTTTTTTTTTTTTTTTTGAGATAAGGTCTCACTGTTTCCCAGGCTGGTCTTAAACTCCTGGCCTCAAGTTATCCTCCCACCTTGGCCTCCCAATGTGATGGGAATTACAGGTATGAGCCACCACACCTGGCCTATAAGTAAGAATATTTAATTGCAAACTTTATTTAGGCTTAATATTTGCCCTGTTTTGTTCAAAATGCATGTTCATATTGGTATCAATATGTATTTTGGGGGCTTTTTCTTGAGTCAGTGTCTTACTCTGTGCCCAGGCTGGAGTACAGGCATACTTATGGCCACTGCAGCCTCAACCTCCTGGGCTCAGGCGATCCTTCTGCCTCAGCCTTCCAAATAGCTGGAATTGCAGTCAAGTAGCTGGAATTACAGGCACACATCACCATGCCTGGCTAATTTTTTTATTTATTGTAGAGATGAGGTCTCACCAAGTTGTGCAGGCTGGCCTCGAACCCATAAGCTCAGGCAATCCTCTCACCTCAGCCTCCCAAAGTACTGGGATTATAGGCATGAGCTACCGTGCCCAACCTCTTTTTTTTTTTTTTTTTTTAAGATATGTGGTCTGGCTAGGCACACTGGATCAGGGCTGTAATCACAGTACTTTAGGGAGTAGAAGCGAGAGGACTGCCTGAGCCCAGGGGTTCAAGACCAGTCTAGGCAACTTGGCAAGACCTTGTCTCTACAATAAATCAAAAAATTCACCAGGCATGGCAGCACACACCTGTGGTTCCAGCTTCTTAGAAGGTTGAGGTGGAAGGATCGCCTGAGCCCAGCAGGTCGAGGCTGCAGTGACTGTGAGCATGCCACTGCACTCCAGCCTGGGTGACAGAGTGAGACTCTGACCCAAAAAAAAAGAGGGCTGGGCTCGGTGGCTCAGCCTGTAATTCCAGCACTTTGGGAGGCCAAGGCAAGTGGATTGCCTGAGCCTGTGGGTTCAAGACCAGCCTGGGCAACATGGTGAGACCTCGTCTCTACAATAAATCAAAAACTAGCCGGGCATGGTAGCACGCACCTGTAGTTCCAGCTACTTGGAAGGCTGAGGCAGAAGGATACCTGAGCCCAGTAGGTCGATGCTGGGTGCCCATGAGCGTGCCACTCCTGCCTGGACAACAGAGTGAAACTCCAACTTAAAAAAAAAAAAGAGAGAGATGAGCCAGACGTGGTGGCTCATGCCTATAAGCCCAGCACTTTGGGAGGCTGAGGCGAGAAGATTGTCTGAGCCCATGGGTTCAAGACCAGCCTGTTGAGACCTTGTCTCTACAATAAATCAATAAAATTATCCAGGCATGGTGGCGCGTGTCAGTAGCTTCAGCTACTTGAAAGGCTGAGGCAGAAGGATTGCCTGAGTCCAGCAGGTCGAGGCTGTGGTGACCATGAGCAGTGTGCCACTGCACTCCAGCCTGGGAGACAGAGTGAGACTCTGACTCAGGAGAAAAAAAAAAGAGATGGGGTCTTGTTCTATTGCCCAGGATGGAGTGCAGTGGCACAATCCTAGCTCACTGACTGGAGCCTCAACCTCCTGGTCTAAAGCGATCCTCTCACCTTGGCCTCCTGATTAGCTGGGACTACTAATCACCACTCCTGGCTTATTTTCCAGCTCTGACTGCTGACAGGTTCTTAGAAGCAGGGATACCCCAGTAGCAATGAGCACACTGAACACCCAGATCTTGGTCTCTAAACACCATTCAAGAAAAGTAATCAGGCTCCTTGGAGAAATTGCTGATTCCAGGAATGTCCCACAGAATGGGACATTTTGTAGTGCCAAAAGTAAACCAGAGAGAGTGATGGGGAATGTATTAAAAGGACACAGGACCTAACTTAAAGGTGCAGTAAAGGAAATCACATGGTAATTCATTATAACCCACAGAATGAAATAGATACCCATCAGTTCATAGGGACATTAATACTTTAATAAATACACAATTGGCCAGCTACTTGGAAAGCTGAGGCGGAAGGATTGCCGGAGCCCAGCAGGTCGAGGCTGTGGTGGCCGAGAGCAGCCACTGCATTCCAGTCTGGGCAACAGTGAGACTCCAACTCAAAAAAAAAAAAAAAATACACAATTGGAGGAGAATGGATATTTCTTGTTTGCAGAATTCCAATTTATAATTAAATTTATAAATAGAGGATCACTATGAGGCAAATAATACAGTAATAATTGTTGCCATCAACAACCATGGATGAATGTTAAGGTTAGTGGTGAAAAATATGATTTAAAAACAGGGTATTTTCATGGTCTCGCCTGCCCAGGCGGGTCTCGAACCCGCGGGCTCAGGCAGTCCACTCACCTCAGCCTCCCAAAGGCATGGGATTGCAGGCTGAGCCACCGAGCCTGGCAACTTTATTTTTAAAGACATGGGCTCAGCCTGTAATACCAGCACTTTGGGAGGCTGAGGCCAGTGGATTGCCTGAGCCTGTGGGTTTGAGACCAGCGTGACAAGTTGGCGAGACCTCATCTCTACAATAAATCAAAAATTAGCCGGGCATGGTAGTGCGTGCCTCTAGTTCCAGCTAATTGGAAGGCTGAGGCAGAAGGATCGCCGGAGCCCAGCAAGTCGAGGCTGTGGTGGCCGGGAGTGGCCACTGCACTCCAGTCTGGGCGACAGAGTGAGACTCCAACTCAAAAAAAAAAAACAAAAAACTAAAAAAAATAAAAATAAAGTTGGTCAGGTGCCGCGGCTCACGACTGTCATCCCAGCACTTTGGAAGGCCAAAGTAAGAGGATTGCCTGAACCCAGAGGTTTGAGACCAGCCTGGGCAACTTGGTGAGATCTTGTCTCTACAATAAATCAAAAAATTAGCCAGGTATGCCTGTAGTTCCAGCTACAGTATGTAGTCCCGGCTACTTGGAAAAATTAGCCAGCTATGCCTGTATGCCTGTAGTCCCAGCTACTTGGAAGGCTGAGGTGGAAGGATCACCTGAGCCTACCAGTTTGATGCTGTGGTGGCCGTGAGCATGCCACTGCCCCCCAGCCTGGGCGACTGAATGAGATTCCGACTCGAAAAATAAATTAATAAAAATGTAAAAAGTTAAAATAAAATAAAGATGTAAATGAATAGATAATTCCGAAGTGGAATTTAGTAAATTTATAGTGGAGAAGCTGGTAGTCATACTGGTTTAGGCAGGGGATCTAAGTCAGCATGGGCAGTAATGAAACACATTAATATCCCATGCCTGCTGACATAGTGCACTGAGAAGGACACAGCATCGCTTCTTTGAAATTTCTGCCCCAAATGCACAGGCTCAGGCTAATGATGAGGGAATACCGTACAAACACGTTGATGGAGACTCTACAAAACCAGTCTTCTTCAAAACCACGAAGGTCATGAGAAATGAGGAAAACTGAGATACTGTCTCAGCTCAGGGAGACTAAGGACACATGATAAAGCGCAACGTGGGATCCAGGATGGAACCCTGGACCAAAAAAAGCAAAGCACTGGAGCAGAGACATGTTGAACCCAGATGAGTGTGATTCCTGGCCTGGGAAGCAGGACGCCTGGATCTGGGTCTGGTTTGACTACAGATAATTCGCACATTTACGACTTGGGGACGTGCCTGCCGCTGTCAGATCTCACTCTTACCATCTCTAAAATGGGATGCGCGGTTCAGCCTTTTCCCCTTCCGCTCTGCTGTGAAGTGGCGGGAGGATGTTTGGAAACTGCGCAGGCGCGAGAGGGACTGCTTGGTTGGCTATTCACTGTGACGTACCACGAGTAGAAGCCCCGCCTCCGCCCCGCCCCTTCCTGCCGTGCCTCCACGCACGCAAATCAGCCCCAGGGAACGTTGCCTCCACGCGCGCTCGCACGCTCGGTGCGTGTTGACGTCGCGGCGGCGCGGGCGCCATCCCGGAAGCGCGAGCAAGGCCGCCAGATGTGCAGGTGCCGCCGCTACCGACGCCGGGGCCGAGTTTGGGGTGGGGCTGGGGCCGCCGGGGCCGCGGGGTACCCGGTCCGGGACGGGCGCGGCCCCCGGGCTGCCTTGGGGTGGGGCGCGCCGCTGGCCACATCTGGGGGCCCTCCTGCTGCGCGCAGACCTCAGTTTCCCCGTCTGCGCAATGGATTCACGGGCGGCGCCGTGGGCCGGATCCCAACCCGGGGCGTGGGAATTGGAGCCGCCTGTGATCAGGTCGTGCCGTGGAACCCGGAGCCGGCCGTTGGCCTATTTGTGCCTCAGTTTCCCCGCGTTGTAGGGGCGGGGCGTGAGAGGATACTTAAGCCCTTCCTCCCTCCGGGTTTTTTTCTGGGCTTGGGCGTCCGAGTTAAATTTTGTTCGCGGACCCGGGTGGAACCGTGGCAATTCTCTGCCTCGCGTATGACCTTGGGCCACTGAGCCTGCCCCTATGAGCCTCAGTTTCCCCTGGAGATGGTAGCGTCTGTTTCATGGGGAATTGAAGATTAAATGACATGCTCTACCAATGTTTGCTTATATTCTTAGAAGCACCTGGGAGGCCCTCAGAATGCTGGTTGGGCCCTATCCCCGGACTTCATACTCCCCTTGGAGAAGCAGCTCCAAGCTACCCCCTTTATATCTGTTGGGTTTCAGTCCCCTCAGCTGGCTCTGAGATTTTGATTCTTTGTTCTTCCCATTTTATGGATGAGAAAAGTAATTCAGAGAGGTGAAACAACCCGCCTTAGGTCGCACAGCCTCCCTCCCTGCATGTTTCTCCCATAAATGTATTTTCTGGAAGCAGGAATCAGAGCCCTTCCTGGGCCAATTTCGCTTTTTTTTTTTTTTTGAGTTGAGGTTTCACTCTGTCACCCAGGCTGGAGTGCAGTGGCGCACTCACAGCCACTGCAGCCTCGACCTGCTGGGTTCAGGTGATCCTTCCACCTCAGCTTTTCAAGTAGTTGGAACTACAGGTGTGTGTCACCACACCCAGCTCATTTTTTTTTAATTTATTGTAGAGATGAGGTCTCACCAAGTTGCCCAGGCTGGTCTGGAACCCTCTTGCCTCCGCCTCCCAGAGTGGTGGAATGACAGACGTGAGGCACCACGCCTGGCTCAGTTTTACTCTTATGTGAACCAGACTAGCAGTAGTAAGGAAAGGCTTCTTGAAAGAGACAGCTGAGGGGTGCCATGAATACTCAGGCTTCACATCTGGGAGCCAGAGTCAGGAAAGAGCCCTGTTTTGTTGTTGTTGTTGTTGTTTTGGTTTGGTTTGGTTGGGGGGGGTTGTTTTGTTTTGTTTGAATTGGAATCTCACTCTTGTCTCCCAGACTGGAGTGCAGTGGCACGCTGCCGACCACCGCAGCCTCAACCTGCTGGGCTCTGGCGATCCTTCCGCCTCAGCCTTCCAAATACCCGGAACTACAGGTGCCCGCTACCACACCTGGCTAATTTTTTTATTTATTTATTGTAGAGATGAGGTCTCGAACCCGTGGGGTCAGGCAGTCCACTCAGTTTGGTTTCCCAGAGTTCTGGGATTATAGGCTGAGCCACCGAACCCAACCAATTTTTTTTTTTTTTTTTTTTTTTTTAGTTGGAGTCTCACTCTGTCACTCAGGCTGGAGTACAGGGGCACGTTCATGGCCACCCGAGTGTCGACCTGCTAGGCTCAGGCGATCCTTCTGCCTCAGCCTTCCAAGTAACTGAAACTACAGCCATCTGTTACCACATGCAGTTAACTAATTAATTTCTTTATTGTAGAGATGAGGTCCCACCAAGTTGCCCAGGCTGTTCTCAAACCCATGGGCTCAGGCAATCCCCTCACCTCGGCCTCCCAAAGGATTACAGGCTTGAGACACCACACCCGGCCAAGAGCCCTGCTTTGAAGAAGAACCATATCCCCAAAGGTCCAAATACTGTCCCTGGCAGGAGCTAGGGTGGGCCTCCTTCTCCATGTGACTCTGCCCTTTGAGTCCAAGTGTCCGCCTTCTTAATTGTTTTTTTTTTTTGAGTTGGAGTCTCACTCGGTCGCCCAGACTGGAGTGCAGTGGCCACTCCCGGCCACCGCAGCCTCGACCTGCTGGGCTCCGGCGATCCTTCCACCTCAGCCTTCCGAGTAGCCGGAATTACAGGCGCGCACTACCACACCCAGCTAATTTTTTGATTTATTGTGGAGATGAGGTCTCACCAAGTTGCCCAGGCGGGTCTCGAACCCGCGGGCTCAGGCAATCCACTCACCTCGGCCTCCCAAAGTGCTGGGATTACAGGCTGAGCCACCGAGCCCAGCCCACTTTCTTAATTTTTTGTAGAAACAGGTCTCTATGTTGCCCAGGCTGGTCTCAAACTCCTGGCCTCAAGCAGTCCTCCTGCCTCAGCCTCCCAAAGTGCTGGGATTACAGGCATGAGGCACGGTGCCTGGCCCAAATGTCCTCTTTATACAAGATCATGTTTTTACCAGGCTTGACATCTGGTTTCTAGAGGGCACGCAGAAGCTGCAAACTGCTGGGCAGATTTAGGTCACAAGGAGATACTCTTGGCCTCTGTGGTGTTATGGGAATAAGTATACACTCCTAACATTTATAAATGAGACAATTTCCCAGAAAAAAAAAATTTTGCTGGGCATTATGGCTCAGGCCTGTAACCTCAGCACTTTGGAAGGCTGAGGTGGGAAGATCCCTTGAGGCCAGGAGTTCAAGACTGGCCTGGGCAACATAGCAAGATCCCATCTCCACAGAAAAACCCCCCAAATCTCTATTTCCACTGTTTTCCTGGGGAAAAAAAATCAGTAGTCAAGCAGAAATCAGCTCCCTTAACAATCAGCTATCCTGTCACCAGTGGATACCGAGCGCCTGTTTTCAGATTCACACCTTTGTGGTACTTGTGGACTGTGGCATTTGTTGGGACTCAAGTTCACTGGTTGTGTGGCTGTGACCAAGTTCCTTAGTCTCTCTGAGCCTCATCTATAAATAAGGATGATAACAGTCCTCAGTGTGTGAGCTTGGTACTTTGTGTAGCTCACAGTAGGTGCTCAGTAAATGGGAGGGTGTATTATGTGGGCTCTGAAGCCTTTCCTGGCCCAGTGTAAGAATCTCAACCAACTGCAAGTCAGCCAATAAATGTGTGGGCCCCAGAGCCAAGCTATATCAGAAGTTTAGATTTTTCCTGAACTCCGCAGGAGAGGCAGCACTGTGGCCACTCCTACCATGCACGGTCTGGGAGGCCCCACCCACCAGGATGGTCATCTGCATGCCAGGGAAACTGGGGCCCACAGATCCATTGGGGTTGCTGAAGCCACAGGCTGGCTGCCAGCGCCTGAAATTCTTGGCTTTAATTTGCTCATAAAAGTCTTGCGTCAGGGATGAGTTTGGAAAGTTCTGCTGGCCTCCCCGGAACAAAGTTCTGGCAATTCCTTGCTGTGATCCTGGCTCTGGAGATAGACATGCCTCTGCTCTCTTGGAGCTGAGGTTGTTCTGGGGAATGCAGGAAAATGGGTCAACTGATAACTAGGGTGATTTCACAGAGAGGTGAACCAGGCCAGGCGTAGTAGCTCAGTCCTGTAATCCCAGCACTTTGGCAGATCGAGGATTTTGCGACCCAGCCTGGGCAACGTAGTGAGACCTTTGTCTCTACAAAAATACAAAAGTAAGTCAGGTGTGGTGGCAAATGCCAGTAGTCCCAGCTTTGCAGAAGGCTGAGGCAGGAGAATCACCTGAGCTCAGGAGGTTGAGGCTGCAGTGAGCTGTGATTGCACCACTGTATTCCAGCCTGGGCAAGAGAGAACCACAAGATAAAGTGATAAGAGTGACAGGAGTAGGGGTTATTCTCAAAGGCACATGGGGAGAGGAGACATCGGAGTAGGTGGCGATTTGTCAAGGCAACCACAAGTTTTCTGCTTGTGGGGACAGTGGACACAAAGGCTATAGGGTGAGGGAGGTGGCTGGTAGATCTGTGCAGGTAACAGGTGTCTGTGGCCTTGGGTTTATGGAGATAGGGGTGATGGGACTTTTTATTCCCCCCCTCCCAGGGTCTTGCTCTGTCACTCAGGCTGGAGTGCAGTGGTGTGATCATAGATCACTACAGCCTGAAACACTTGGCCTCCAGTGATCCTCCTACCTCAGCCTCCCAAGTAGCTGGGACTACAGGTGCCACCACCATGCCTGACTAGCTTTTTTATTTTTTGAGTCAGAGTCTCACTCTGTCGCCCAGGCTGGAGTGCAGTGGCATGGAGTGCCACGGCTACCACAGCCTCCACCTGCTGGGCTCAGGCGATCCTTCTGCCTCAGCCTTCCAAACAGCTGAACCACAGGCATGCACCACCACGCCTGGCTAATTTTTTTGATTTATTGTAGTGATGAGGACTTGCCAAGTTGCCCAGGCTGGTCTCAAACCCCTGGGCTCAGGCAGTCCTCTCACCTCGGCCTCCCAGAGTCTGGAATGACAGGCATGAGCCACTGCGCCTGACCTAATTTTTTTTTTTTTTGAGTTGGAGTCTCACTCTGTCACCCAGACTGGAGTGCGGTGGCCGCTCCTGGCCACCGCAGCCTCGACCTGCTGGGCTCCGGCCATCCTTCCGCCTCAGACTTCCAAGTAGCTGGAACTACAGGCATGCGCTACCACACCCAGCTAATTTTTTGATTTACTGTAGAGATGAGGCCTTACCAAGTTACCCAGGCAGGTCTCGAACCCACGGGCTCAGGCATTCCACTCACCTCAGCCTCCCAAGGCGCAGGATTACAGGCTGAGCCACTGAGCCCTGCTCTAATTTTTTATTTTATTTTTTGTTGAGTCAGAGTCTCACTGTGTTGTCCATGCTGGTCTCAAACTCCTGGGATTAAGCGACCCTCCTGTCTTGTCCTCCCAAGGGAACAGCCCATGTGCAGACTGTGAAGTAGGCAAGGGCTCAGCATGGTCAGCTCCAGGGCCAGATCGGGCAGACCCTGGAGCTTGGGTGGAAGAACTAGCACCTCTCTCGCCACCAGGCTGGACTGCTTTGAGAAGACCACAGGCGTGCATCACCACGCCCAGCTAATTGAGCCACCGTGCCCAGCCAGGGTGCCAGGATGCCAGGATTCTCATGTGCTTGCGTGCAATTTATAGATACAAACTTCCTTAGTTTTCCAACACCTCCAGCTTCCCTGGATGGCAAACCTGAGGCCACAGTACACGGGTGAACCACAGTCACACCTCCACCCACAGAGGAGGACTAGGGTTGGGCATGGGTGTTCCCGGCCTCATTCCCACCTGCCCCCAGTACCTGGTGCAGACCCGAGACTGTCTTTCTGCCTGTTCTAGGCAGCGGAGGAGGAGGAAGAGATGGACCCCCCGGACTCGGCCTCGAGGGTCTTCTGCAGCCGCATCCTGAGCATGGTGAACGTGGATGACGTCAACGCCATCATCCTGGCCCAGAAGAACATGTGAGTGGCAGCGGCTGGGCAGAGGGGACCCCCACTTGCCGGCTGGCATTCTCAGCCACCCGCCTGCCCGCCCCCCCGGGCCCACGCTGGTGATAGAATAAAGGAATGAGCACACCTTCCAGCTGCCCTAAGGCCCTGCTTCCTGTGCCAAGGCCTCGCCTCCAGGCCAGAGGAACTGCCTCAGACTTGGCGGGGCACAGGGCTCCAGTCCCCAGGCCTGGGGGTGAGCAGCATTGCAGGGCCAGGCAGGCCATGGAGGTTTGAGGAGCTGGTGGGCTGACTTCCTGTTGGGGCCTGGTCTCCTGAGGGTCTGTGGACGCCCCCTGTCCTCGCTGGGGCTTGGTACTGTGGCCTCCAAAGCCTCAGCTACCTCTGGGCTGCCCTGTGGGGAAGAAAGGCTGCCACAGGCTCAGAGCGCCTGCACGGCTTCTGTGTGTCCTTGATTCACACCTGGCCCTGGGGAGCTCCCAGACCAAGGCGAGGCACAGACCCTCCTGTCCTTGTGATGTCAGGCCTGTGCCAGAGGGACAGCCTGGGGCTAGTGGACTCAAAAGGGGAGCAAAGTGGCTGCTTGAGGGAGAGGTTAGAGAAGGCTACATGAGAAGGACACCTGAGTAGGGTTTTGAAGGTTGAGTAGGATTTTGCCAGGAGGCTCCAACAGTCAAGCAAGGGAATAGCCCACGTGCAGACTGTGAAGTAGGCAAGGGGTCAGCATGGTCAGCTCCAGGGCCAGATCGGGCAGACCCTGGGGCTTGGGTGGAAGACCTAGCACCTCTCTCGCCACCAGGCTGGACCGCTTTGAGAAGACCAATGAGATGCTGCTGAATTTCAACAGCCTGTCCAGCGCACGCCTGCAGCAGATGAGTGAGCGCTTCCTGCACCACACGCGGACCCTAGTGGAGATGAAGCGTGACCTAGACAGCATCTTCCGCAGGATCAGGTGAGTGCTCACCCTTCCCAGCCCACTCCCACCTCCACCTCCCCAGCTGGGCCTCAGCCACTCCACTAGCCATGGTGAGGGTAGGATGGTTTTTTTTTTTTCTTTTTTTTTTTTTGAGTTGGAGTCTCACTCTGTCGCCCAGACTGGAGTGCAGCGGCCGCTCCCGGCCACCGCAGCCTCGACCTGCTGGGCTCCGGCGATCCTTCCGCCCCAGCCTTCCAAGTAGCTGGAACTACAGGTGCGCGCTACCACACCCAGCTGATTTTTTGATTTATTGTAGAGATGAGGTCTCGCCAAGTTGCCCAGGTGGGTCTCGAACCCGCGGGCTCAGGCAATCCACTCACCTCAGCCTCCCAAGGTGTGGGATTACAGGCTGATCCACCGAGCCCGGCGATTTTTTTTTTTTTTTTTTTTTTTTTTTTTTTGAGTTGGAGTCTCGCTCCGTCATCCAGCTGGAGTGCAGTGGCACACTCACTGCCACCCCAGCGTCAACCTGCTGGGCTCCAGCGATCCTTGTGCCTCAACCTTCCAAGCAGCCGGAACTGTAGGCATGTGCTCCCACGCTCAGCTAATCTTTGATTTATTGTAGAGATGAGGTCCTGCCAAGTTGCCTGGGCCGGTCTCAAACTTGCAGGCTCAGGCAATCCACTCACCTCAGCCTCCCAAAATGCCAAAGTGCTGGGATTACAGGCTGAGCCACCGAGCCCAGCCCTTTTTTTTTTGAGTTGGAGTCTCACTCTGTTGCCCAGGCTGGAGTGCAGTGGCATGCTCATGGTCACCACAGCCTCAACCTGCTGGGCTCAGGCAATCCTTCCACTTCAGCTTTCCAAGTAGCTGGAACCACAAGCATGCATCACCACGCCCAGCTAATTTTTTTTTTATTTATTGTAGAGACAAGATCTCTCCATGTTGCCCAAGTTGGTCTCTAACCTGTGGGCTCAGACAGTCCTCTTGCTTCAGCCTCCCTAAGTGCTGGGATTACAGGCATGAGCCACTGTGCCTGGCTGAGGGTGGGATTCTGTTCCTCTGCTATACAAGGCCTTCTTGCGCTTAAATATCTGAGAGGATCAAACCCCAGGATATGAATCTCAGAGTTTATTTTTTAATTTCATTTAATGTTTTGAGTCAAAGACTCACTGTCACCCAGGCTAGAGTGCAGTGGCATGCTCATGGCCACTGCAGCCTCGACCTGCTGGGCTCAGGTGATCCTTCCAAGTAACTGGAACCACAGGTTCACGCCACCATGCCCTGCTAATTTTTTGGTTTATTGTAGAGACAAGATCTTACCAAGTTGCCAAGGCCGATCTCAAACCCCTGGGCTCAGGTAGTCCTCTCACCTCTGCTTCCCAAAGTGCTGGGATGCATTTGTGAGCCACCACACCTGGTTTATTTTTAAATTTTTGAGTCAGGGTCTTGCTCTGTTGCCCAGGCTGAAGTGCAGTTGCACAGTTATGGCTTACTGCAGCCTTGAACGCCTGGGCTCAGACAATTATTCTACCTCAGCCTCCTGAGTAGCTGGGACAACAGGCACATCCCACCATACCTGGCTAATTTTTGTAGAGACAGGGTCTTGCTATGTCGTCCAAGCTGATCTTGAACCCCTGGGCTCAAGCAGTCCACCCTCCTCAGCCTCCCAGGCAGCTGAGATTACAGATGGGAGCCACTACACTCAGCCTCTTTTTCAAAACTGTAGCACTGGACACAGGATATAGAGCAGATGTGAATAGCAGTCCTCCTGCCCCTCACCCCCACCCAGGTCTCAAGGGGGCAGATGAGACTGCTGATTTCTGTGGGTCCTTCCCAAGCTGGTTTCTGCGAGGATGAGGAAAGATGATGCTGATGTCATCACTGCCACTGTTGACAGCTGCAACTGATGCACCTGGGCCCAGACCAGGCCAGTGCTTCATCAGTGCTTCCACCAGACTGGGCACACCTTCTCCTGTCTGGGGCACCAGCTGTGCCTGCTGGCAGACTCAGGGAGCAGGTGCCCACGATTGAAGAGAACGTGTTGGTTTTTGTTTTATTTTTTTTTTGAGTTGGAGTCTCACTCTGTCGCCCAGACTGGAGTGCAGTGGCCGCTCCCAGCCACTGCAGCCTCGACCTGCTGGGCTCCAGCAATCCTTCTGCCTCAGCCTTCCAAGTAGCTGAAACTACAGGCACGCGCTACCACACCCGGCTAATTTTTTGATTTACTGTAGCGATGCGGTCTCGCCAAGTTGCCCAGGCGGGTCTTGATCCCGCGGACTCAGGCAATCCACTCACCTCAGCCTCCCAAAGCGCAGGATTGCAGGCTGAACCACTGAGCCCAGCTTTTTTATTTTTTTTTTGAGTTGGAGTCTTACTCTATCGCCCAGACTGGAGTGCAGTGGCACACTCCCAGCCACTGCAGCCTCGACCTGCTGGGCTCCGGCGATCCTTCCAAGTAGCTGCCTCAGTCTTCCAAGTAGCTAGAACTACAGGCACGCCCTACCATGCCCAGCTAATGTTTAATTCACTGTAGAGATGAGGTCTCGCCAAGTTGCCTGGGCAGGTTTCAAACTCGCTGGCTCAGGCAGTCTTCTCACCTCAGCCTCCCAAAGTGCTGGGATTATAGGCGTGAGCCACCATGCCCTGCAAGCAAATGTGTTTTATTGAGCAGGCTCTGTGTAGAAATCACAAGACAGGCTGTTGGAACCCTTTATGAGTCCAGTGGTTCAAGACCAGCCTGGGCAACTTGGTGAGGCCTCATCTATACAATAAATCAAAAAATTAGCTAAGTGTTGTGGTGCTTGCCTATAGCTCCAGCTACATGGAAGGTAAGGTAGAAGGGTCTCCTGAGGCCATTAGGTCGAGGCTATGGTGGCCGTGAGCATTCCACTGTACTCCAGCATGGGCGACAGAGTGAGACTCCAACTCAAAATTAAAAACAAACAAACAAAAATGTATCTTTAGCCAGGAACAGTGGCTCAAGTCTGCTGGGAGGCTAAGGTGGGAGGATTGCTTGAGGCAACATAGCAAGACCTTGTCTCTACAAAAAAAAATCAAAAATTAGCCAGATGTGGTAGCATGCAGATGTAGTAGTCCCAGCTACTCAGGAGGCTGAGATGGGAGGATCACTTGGACCCAGGAAGTTGAGGCTGTGGTGAGACATGATCGTGCCACTACATTCCAGTCTGGGTGACGTAGTGAGACCCTGACTCAAAAGACAAACAAACAAACAAAAAAACCTCATGTCTTTTCTGGGTCTTCTCACCAGGCTGGCTGCCCTAGCACAATGTTCAGATGGGGGGCACAGAAATCCCAAGGATTGCCACCTAATGATATATATTCCCATCACTGGGAAGGAAAAAAGTGCTCCCACCTAGTCACGGGCAGGGAACCAGCTATGGGCTCTTTCTGGGGCAACCAACTGGCTGCAGCCAGGAGCAGGAGATTGTGCTCCAAAGACCCCACTGCAATTGTCTGTGGCCAGGGCTCCACTACTGTAGGAGAAGAGAAAAATCAGCCAGTTTAAAAACAAAGGAAGCAGATGTATTCTAAGAGTCTCGATGTCATGAGTGCCAGTATTCCTTGTGCGAGGTATGGATGCTGTGACCCTTTTGCCAGCATGGCTCCCTGCATGACTCGCTGGGCTTCAGCCCACAGTTGGAGGGAAAAAGCTGGAACAGGTCACCTGGAGGAGTGACAGCCTAGGAAGCTTCCTCAAAGGGTGTCTGGGGCAGGCATGGTAGCTCATTCCTATAATCCCAGCTACTTGGGAGGCTGAGGCAGAAGGATCGTTTGAGTGCAAGAGTTCTAGACCAGCCTAGGCAACACAGCCAGACCCCATCTCTACCAAAAAAAAAAAAAAAAAAAGGTTGTTCGGGTAGAGGGGTTTTTAGTGTAAAAAGGGCCTTGCAGGGAGAGAGCCCAGGTCCAATGACGGCTGAATGGGTGGCATTCATGCTGGGGTGGGAGGTCTGCTGGGGAGCACAGGGCCCTGACTGCTGGGGCATGGCTGGGTCTCCCAAGAGAGGAGATACGATGGATAGGCAGCGTGGGGATGCTGCTGGCCACCTGTCAGCTCTGCCACCTCAGTCCCAGGTGCTTTCCTTTCCCTGCAGGACGCTGAAGGGGAAACTGGCCCGGCAGCACCCAGAGGCCTTCAGCCGTAAGTGTCACCCAGGGCTCCTGCATCCCCCGTCTGGCCCCTGTTCCCAAGGACGTCAGCACCTCCTCCCAGAGCTGGCTTCCCCAGGGGCTGCCACCGAGCCCAGGCCCTGGCGGGCAGTGGGTCTACAGCCTGGTCCTCTCTGCAGAAGCTCACACTGGGGAATGTGACAAGAACAGTGATGATCTTTGTTCCAGTGTGTACCACATACCCCATGAGCCTGGCTGTTACCCACAACCATTCATGATGGGGGCTATGAGTATCCCCATTTCACAGAGGGGAAACTGAGGCCCATAGGGGAAGTGACTTGGTCAGAGGATGCATAGCCAGAAAGGGCAGAGCGCGACTGGAGTTCATGTCTGTCTGGCCAGAGAGCTCGAGCAGCCTCTGAGTTGTCACTGTGTTGCCACCGCCTCAGAAGGTTCCCCATGCTAAGACTTGGTTTACCCCATCTGGTAGATGGGCCAACAGCTCTCCATCCCAGGGCTGCTGACAGCAGTCCACCGGAGCTGTGGTGAGGCATGTGAGTTGCCTGGCCCAGGTCAGACAGTGTCACGGGGAAGGGACAACAGAACCAGGCTCACCCACAGGGCCACATCAGCCAGCCCCAGAGCCTCACCTCTCCTTGAAAGTGAGGCCTCTCAGTTTCCTCCTCTGTAAAAGAGGCCAAGTCATGCCCCGTGGAGTGGGGCAGCTGTCAGGGTCACATGTCCCACAGCACAGTGCCAGGCAAGGCGACTGAACCAACTCCTGGGCCTCCTTCCCTTAGACATCCCAGAGGCATCCCTCCTGGAGGACGAGGACGAAGACCCCATCCCGCCCAGCACCACCACCACCATCGCCACCTCCGAACAGAGCACAGGCTCATGTGACACCAGTCCTGACACTGTCTCGCCCTCTCTCAGCCCTGGCTTCGAGGACCTGTCCCACGTCCGGCCCAGCACCCCTGCCATCAATGGCCATAGCCAGACAGATGATGAGGAGACTCCGGGCGAGTAGTCCTGGCCTGGTGCCTCAAGGGGCCTCAGGGCGGCCCTTCCCAGGTGTCTCCGGTGGCAGTGGTTAACCTGCTTCGCCATAGTAGCTTTGCTGCCCTGTTCTGTCATCCAGGGCTCCTGGGGAGACAGAGTCTCTCCCTCGGGGTGTGGAATTCTAGGGAGTCTTTAATTCCGGCTCCTTCCTCCCTCAGAACATCTACTGCAGACTCCTCTGCCATGCCAGGGCCTGCCCATCCCAGTGGGAGTCGTGGGGCTGGGCACAGGGAACTTTTCCAGAGCTGGCCTGAGGTCTACTCTGAATCCTACTGAAAAGGCTCCCAGAGACCAGAGCCAGATAGCCCCCAACCCCTGGTCAGGACTTCCTTGAGGTGAACAAGCACTGTCACGTCCAAGATCCCCCCCAGCCCGCCTCTGCACCCACGCATTCTGGTTTCCCTGCCCCTTCCTCCCACAAAAGTATCGAATGCTGTCTCCGACTGGTATCTCGAAGTTGTGAGACAAGTAGAAGGCTCGAGATGGAGGCTAGCTATCCATTCAGTCCAAACCTGGTGAGGCCTGTGTGTCTCTAAACAGGTTTGGAGCCCAGGGCCCAGCAGGCCTCTCCCAGGATACCCCAGAGCAAGCCAAGCCACCTCGGAAAAGAGTTTAACGGAATATTTTTGTACCTGATGTTTACAGATGCTGTCGGGAAGTTATCAATAAAAAGACTCCGTTACTAAAAAGGCAAGAGCACCTGGCCATGGTTTCCTTCATCCTTGGGGCAAGCAATGCAGAAGGTGGCCGTGTGCTGGATGAGAGACAGGGGGCCCTGCCAATGGCAGACAGACAGGCACCACTGGGCTAGAGAGAGAGAGGCTGCTCCTGCTGCTCCTGCTCCAACAAGCCAGGTTCTCATCACCACCTAGGTCCTCGCACGTGCTGCTTCCCTTGCTCACAACACCGTTCCTGCACCTTCTTGAATAATTCTCTGGAACTCAGCCCTAGAATGAACCCCTCAGGGAGCCACACTGGGTCCCATTCACCATCAGACACTCCCACAGCCACCTCATCTTCGAAGCACTTAGATATTATGTTGTCAGCTGGGCCCAGTGGCTCCACTAGCACTTTGGGAGGCAGAGGTAAGAGGACTGCCTAGGCCCAGGGTTTGAGACCAGCCTGGGCAACATGGCAAGACCAAGACCTCATCTCTACAATTAGTGAAAAAATTAGCTGGGAGTGGTGGCGCACACTTATAATTCCAGCTACTTGGAAGGCTGAGGGAGAAGGATCGCCTGAGCCTAACAGGTGGTGGCCATAAGTGTGCCACTGCACTCCAGCCTGTCTGGGTGACAGAGTGAGACTCCAACTAAAAATAAAAATAAATGAATAATGTTGTCAAAGGCCTCTGCCCAGACGCAAGTGTCTGCTCTTGCCTGGAACATAGTAGTGCCAGGAAGTGCTCAAGGAATGAAAGAGGTTCCCTGCCAATCCCGCAGGTAACTTCTCGTTCCTCCTTTTTCTGCACCTGGCATTTTTTTCTTCCTTGAGTCAAGGTCTCAGTATGTTGCCCAGGCTGGAGTGCAGTGGCACACTGATGGCTCACCACAGCCTCGACCTCTTGGGTTCGGGTGATCTTTCTGCCTCAGCCTCCTGAGTAGCTGGGACTACAGGGACGTGTCACCACACTTCGCTAGTTTTTTTATTTTTTATAGAGGTAAGGTATTTCTGTGTTGCCCACCTTAGTGTCCAATTCCTGGGCTCAAGCAGTGCTCCCAAGGGCACTTTTTATTTATTTTTATTTTTTATTTATTTTTATTTTTTGAGTAAGAGTCTCACTCTGTCACCCAGGCTGGAGTGCAGTAGCACACTCATGGCCACTCGACCTGCTGGGGTCAGGCGATCCTTTCACTTCAGCCTTCCAAGTAGCTGGAACTACAGGCGTGCACCACCACGCCTGGCTAATTTTGTTTTTTAAATTGTAGAACGTAGCCGGGCTCGGTGGCTCAGCCTGTAATCCCGCGCCTTTGGGAAGCTGAGGTGAGTAGATTGCCTGAGCCCGCGGGTTCGAGACCCGCCTGGGCAGCGAGACCTCATCTCTACAATAAATCAAAAAATCAGCCGGGCGTGGTAGCGCATGCCTGTAATTCCGGCTACTCGGAAGGCTGAGGCGGAAGGATCGCCGGAGCCCAGCAGGTCGAGGCTGCGGTGGCCGAGAGCGGCCACTGCACTCCAGTCTGGGCGACCGAGTGAGACTCCAACTCAAAAATAAATAAATAAATAAATAGTAGAACCGAGGTCTCGCCAAGTTGCCCACGCTGGTCTCGAACCCCTGCAGCCACGGGACTTTCTAATTAACCGACTACGATGTTACACAGCTCCCAGGGGTCCCCTCCCTTCCCCGTCCCGACCCCTGCGTCCTGGACCCGCAGGCTCTCTGCTAAATGCCTTCGCTTGGACAGAAAACATCCTGTACTCTGTCCAAGTATCTCCGAGTGCTGGCTCAGCGAAGCAGTTGCCGCAAACCGCTGGCCCAAAACACCTGGAGAAGCGCTGCAGGTTCCTCACGTGACCCAGAGAGCGGCGCCCACACCCGGAAGCGAGAGGGTCTCGCTCGCCGACAGGCGTCGCGGCTTCGTTCGCCCACACCCAAGATGGCGGGAGGGCGGGGTCCGACGCGTGGCGTGGATTGTGACGCCGCGCGCGGCGTGCTCCGTGCGCAGGCGCTTTCGGCGCCAATCGCCGATTTCCGGTTCCGCCGCCCTCTTTCTGTTCAACGAGGCGGCTGGGCTGGTCGGTGGCGGCGGCTGTGCGGGTTCGCTTTGGGCCCAGGGCGGGTGGTTTTCTGGGCGGCGGCTGGGGCAATCTTGAGTCCAGGCTCGGCGGGATGGCGGGGCGGGCCGCGTGAGGCCGAGGCTCCGAGCCCAGCCGGGGTCCAGGAGGCGAACGCGGCTTGGAGGGGCCCGCCCGGTCTGAGGAGCTCACGAGGCCTCGGGGCGGGAGTGGGTCCTCCAGGGCCGACCCTAGTTACCGGGAGATGGGCATTAGGCATGGAGCATGAACTGGCCAGTCCCTTTAGAAAGAGTGAATTCCTCGGGCTGGGTCATAGTGTCGGTCTGATTTTTTACATCTGGAAGGAGGGGTGGGTGGGATCGTCCATTTTCTAGGTCTTTCTTAATCTTTAAGTGAAGTGTTACATGTAAACAAGTGCCCGGCATGTGGTTGGCAGATACTAAGTAATTATTGTTCGTGGGTTGGAGCAAAGGCGGGAAGGCCGGGCGCGATGGATCAGCCTGTAATCCCCGCATTTTGGGAGGTAGAGACAGGAGAATAGTTTGAGTCCAGGAGTTAAAGGTCAGCCTGGGAAACAGCGAAATCCTCGTCTCTATTTTTTAGAAAATGGTATCTGGAAAGTTTTGGCATTACCAAGTAGGGAGCTAAGCATATTAGCTTAGGAGCACATAGGGTGCTCCAGCTTGGAGCTGGGGGCGTGGGGAGACTGTGTGTTGTAGGGTGGGTGTTGAGTGAGATGGTGTTCCCACCTAGGCTGACAGCAGTGACAGCCCATGGTGTACTAGGGGCTTGCTGAGGCATATGAGAGTGGGTTCAGGGAAGATGAACCTGGCAAGAGGGTGCCCTGGAGCATTTCTCCTTCAGCTACCATTGAGGACAAGGGGCATAACTGTAGTCCTTGTTTTCACAAAGAACACAGCCCAGGAGCAGGGTGGAGGAAGTGTAGTCCTTAGTTACTCGGCATGTTTAGTTGTAGCATTTGCGTGTGTGAGACTAGCCCAGAGCTTGGTGGGGTGGAAGGAAGGGTGGCACTGGAAAGGGCCTGCAGTTGAGGTCAGTGCAGGCCTAGAGCTAGCACTGGGGTCCTAGGTCTGGCCAGCACCTGAGCTTGTGCCACTCAGGGATGCAGCCCTCATCATCCTGCATCACCCCCCCCCCCGCCCCCAACAGACGCAGAGATGCAGATCTTCGTGAAGACCCTCACGGGCAAGACAATCACCCTTGAAGTTGAGCCCAGTGACACCATCGAGAATGTCAAAGCTAAAATCCAAGACAAGGAGGGTGAGTGGGGCGGGAGGTGGGTCCAGCAACTGGGAGCAGCTCTTCATCCTGGGGAGCCTCTGTCCTGTGTGGGATAGGTGATGGTGTGCTCTGTCTTGCCCGTGCTGTGTGGCCTTGGGAAGAAAGCTTGTTCTCTCTGCCTCCGTTTGATTTTTGAGAGATTGGAATAGGGCTGGAGTGCCTCTGCGAGAGCCACTATCAGTACTGTGACAGAGCCCCGGTCACTGAGCTCTCCCTCTCCCTAGGCATCCCACCTGACCAGCAGCGTCTGATATTTGCGGGCAAACAGCTGGAGGATGGCCGCACTCTTTCAGACTACAACATCCAGAAAGGTACTGGGGTGGGGTCACTGGGCAGCATCCATGAGCTCCCAGGATGGGGCTTGGTGGCCTTGGTGAAGGTGGGAGGGCACTTTTAGGGGAAGCTCAGACAGGACAGGGGAGTCCTGCTTTATAAGATGGTATGTTCATCACTGGGAAGCATCTGATAATCTGCGTTTCTAAACAGCATTGGTCCCATGATCATGGGAGTTTCCATCTCTGCTGTAAGGAAATCAGTGTCACTTACTGGAGTAGCAAGACTGCAAGTCTTACTTCCTTGTGCCACTTAGAAATTGCCTTGTGCATTTGGAAACCCCCACACTTGGCAGGTGTTAGCCTCTGGCTTCCCTAGGCTCATGGTCATTGCTGAGATGGAGGCTCCATGCGTTGGCATAGTGTTACATGTAGAATGTTCACCATCCTGACTTGATGTCCCCATTACATCTGGGGAACACCAGTTTAGAGCACTGGGGAACCTGCCCTGCGACCAGGTGCCAGGGCTGGGCTCAGTCGCCGTCCCTCTCTGGCTCTCTGCAGAGTCCACCCTGCACCTGGTGCTGCGCCTGCGAGGTGGCATCATTGAGCCTTCCCTCCGCCAGCTTGCCCAGAAGTACAACTGTGATAAGATGATCTGCCGCAAGTATGTGTGCTGGGTGCTGGGGGCAGGGCAGGCAGGGGCAGGGAGCCCTCATCCATGTTCCTGTCCTATTAGGTGCTACGCACGTCTGCACCCCCGTGCTGTCAACTGCCGTAAGAAGAAGTGTGGGCACACCAACAACCTGCGCCCCAAGAAGAAGGTCAAATAAAGCCCTCACCAGCTCCTCCCGCAAGGCAGCCTCCTGCCCTGGCCCATGGCTCTCGGGCCTCAATAAAGTTTCCCTTTTGTTGACTGGAGCAGTAATGGCTTTTCTGTGCAGGGAGGTGGCTGAAGGATGGATTTCCCTCAGGGACTCAGCACTCTTCACCCAAGGGCTCCTCTGTTCTTCTGGAGTCCGAAACAAACGCTGATCTCTGCCCCACATGTTTGGCGGGGCTTGTCACCAAAGGAGGAGCCCATTTTGGTCTCCTGACCTGGATTTTGTCATCTGTGATAGGAGAATAAAGACTGCCGTCCTGGGCTTGGGACTGTGGATCAGCTGTGTCATTGGCTGGAGTGCAGTGGCACAATCACAGCCACTGCAGCCTCTACCTGCTGAGCACAGGTATCTTGCCTCAGCCTTCCAAGTAGCTGGAACTATAAGTGTGCACCACTATATCTGGCTATTTTTTTTTTATTTTAAAGATGTGGGATACAATTCAGGATTTTTTTATTTTAAAGATGTGGGATACAATTCAGGTAAAGGCTGGGCCTCCCTTTGTTCCCCATTTTGCCTGGTATGAGATCAGGTACCCCTATTGATGTTACGTACCCTCCCCCTCACTCCCCTGGCAGTTCCAGCTACTACCAGTCCCTTTTTAATAGTACAATGGTAAATTTTCAAGGTCTGTTTATGAATGAGGCTAATTTTTAAAAGTTTATCATAAGAATCAAGGTCTCATGCCGGGCTCTGTGGCTCAGCCTGTAATCCTGCGCCTTTGGGAGGCTGAGGTGAGTAGATTGCCTGAGCCCACGGGTTTGAGACCCGCCTGGGTAGCGAGACCTCATCTCTACAATAAATCAAAAAATCAGCTGGGCATGGTAGCGCATGCCTGTACTTCCGACTACTCGGAAGGCTGAGGCGGAAGGATCACCGGAGCCCAGCAGGTCGAGGCTGCGGTGGCTGGGAGCGGCCACTGCACTCCAGTCTGGGCGACAGAGTGCGACTCCAACTCAAAAAAAAAAAAGAATCAAGGTCTCACTGAGTTGCCCGGGCACCTCAACTTGGCCTCCCAAAGTGCTGGGATTACAAGTGTGAGCCACTGGGCCTGGCAAAGCATTTGGAGGTGTCCAGATGTGGGTGGGTGGGTAGAGAGGTACACTAGTATAAAATGCTAGTTCTCAATTTGTCTTTTAGGGTCTCTGGGATTGTGCAGCCTTGAACTCTTGGACTCAAAAGTGGTCTTCACACCTTAGGTCCCACCTCCCCCCAGTAGCTGGGGCTACTTGTGTTGGGTGAACAGGGCCTGCTTGCTTCCTGTTGGGTTTTCATTGGAGCTCAATGTAGGTGAGCCAACAAGTAACAATGCCCAAGAGAGCTAGTCCCTGCCCTTTCTGGAGTGTCACCCATACCTTCACTGGTCCCTTTTCCCTAGTTCAGGGCCCTGGAGGCAGCTTTCCAAAGCTCAATCTAAGGTCTCGTTTGCTCTGGCCCAGCCTCCTACCTCAGGGCCTTGGCACAAGACAGCCAATTCAACTTGGTGGGCAGTTCAGACCACCCTGCGGAGGAACTTTTTTTCCCCCTCATCCCTTCGGTTGTCTGGAAAGCCAGCTACTCCTTCAAGGGAGCCGGGTGCCAGCCACTTCACTCTTCAGTGTCACGTCGGTGTCGGCCGTCCTGGATACAGACGAAACTCGGGGCAACGCTGGGCTGCAGCCAGAGCCATACATTCAAGGAAAGACAGCAGCCAGGAGTAGGGTCGGAAGGTCTCCCGCCCCGGCGGGCGCAGGCTGGGGACCGCGGGCCTCCCGTCCTGCAGGGGGCGCGGGACGCAGGGCGCAGCGGAAGGGCCCGCCCCGGAGAGTGGCCGGGCTGCGCAGTCATGATCACTACCGAGGCCGCGGCGGAGTCCGCCAGCCCCGGGACGCCCGGTGCCGCGGCGGCCCCAGCCCCGGGGCGTGAGGAGCCGGCGTGGCCATGGGTGAGCCCGGGCCCGAACGGAGAGGGGCGCGGAGCGGGCGGCGCAGGCCCGGATTCGCCGGCTCCACGTCCTAGCCGTGCCCCCCGCCCCGCAGAAAGACGCCCCGATCCGGACGCTGGTGCGGCGCATCCTCCAACTGCAGGCTGAGCGCGCTCTGGCCTTCCGCCGCCTGGAGGCGTGAGTGGGGCGCAGGGCCAGCCCGGTGTGCTCCGGGGGCGTGGGCGTGCCTGGGGCGGGGGCTCCGGGGGACGACATCCTTGCGCTCCCCAGAAAGGACCCGAAGCCTCCCCACTCCCCGACGGCCCACCCCGTGTGGCTTTTCTCCCGTCCCCTCATGCAGGGGTGGCCGGTCCCAGGTTTTCTTTCATGCGGGAGTCGGGAAGCGTACTCGCTGCCGGTTCCCCACCTTCTGGAGGCCGGGGACTCCCCTGGGGGCCCTCCGAGTGGCGGGTGCGGGGCCCGAGAGCCTGGGGCGCAGCCTCAGGGTCCCCACCTGCCGCAGAGGCCACCGCCAGTACCTGCGCAGCGGCCCGTGCTACGACTTCCCGCGCTACCGCAGCACCGTGCACGAGGTAACCCGGGTCTTCGCCGCCGCCTCGCGGGAGGTGCTAGCGGTGGAGGCGGAGCTGGCCGGGCCTCGCGCGCAGCCGCTGCTCGCCGGCCACGTGCGCAGCCTGCAGCAGCTGGAGCAGACGCGCCTGGCCACGGTGAGGCCACAACCCCGCCCACGCCGGCCCCGGGACCGTGGCCTGCCTGTCCCTCTTCTGGGGAAGGGGCAGCAGGCCTGAGTCTTCTAGACCTCACCCCCTCCTGTACCACGTCAATCCTCCCTCCACTAAGGCTTCACTTGGTGATTCTCGGGCCCTACCCTCTCTGGTCCATCCCGTTTTACGTGTTCGAGGTTTTTGAACTTATTCCTAGGGCACGCCCACCTTATCCTAGCCCCCCCCAACGCTGTTCCAGGATGCGCAGGCCCCGCCCTCCGAACGCTCCAGCCGTTCAGGGTCTCTGATCGCGACCTCAACCCCTTGCAGACAAAGGCGGGAGGTTTTCAGGCCATGCCCCCATGCCCCTCCCGCCCCAATGCCGCACCCACTTGGCCCCTACAACCAATCCTGGCCTGCCGGGGCTCATGTCCACGTGGAGCCCCTCAGATAGGATGCCCCTGCCATGCTCCCTGAACGACCCCAATCCCAACCTAAATTTCTGGCCCTTTAATTTTTTTAATTTTTGAATCAGTGTCTTACTTTGTCACTCAGTCTGGAGTACAGTAGCACACTCACGGCCAGTGCTGCCTAGACCTGCTGGACTCAGGTGATCTTTCTGTCTCAGCCTTCCAGGTAGCTGGAACCACAGATGTGTGCCACCACGCCTGGCAAATTTTTTGATTTATTGTAGAGATGAGGTCTGGCCAAGTTGCCCAGGCTGGTCTCAAACCCCTGAACTCAGGCAATCCTCTTGCCTCCGCCTCCGCTGGGGTTATGGGCATAAACCCCACACCAGGCTTATTTTTATTTTTTTAATTTTAAAAATGATTTTTATAGAGACAAGGTCTCACTGTGTTGCCCCGGCTGGTCATGAACTCCTGGGCTCAAGCAGTCTTCTCTTTGGCCTCCCAAAATGCGGGGATTACAGACATGAGCCACCACATCTGGCCAATTTTTGGCTTTTTTTCTTTGAGTCAGCGTCTCACTTCGTCACCCAGGCTGGAGTGCAGTGGCATGATCATGACAATCATGGCTCATGGCAGTTTCCACCTCAGTATCCTGAGTTGCTGAGATTGCAGGTGTGTGCCTCCACACCTGACTAATTATTTTTTTGTAGAGATGAGGTTTTGCTGTTGCCCAGGCAGTTCTCAAACTCCTGGCTCAAGCGATCCTCCTGCCTCAGCCTTCCCAAGTGCTGGGATTACAGGGGTGAGCCACTGTGCCCAGCCATTCGACCTACTTTTAACCTGGGATTATAATGCCCTGCCCCATCCCTGGGACTGTGCATCCTAGCCCACCCACCCCACCCCTGTTGCCAGAGGGTGGAGATTCTGTTGCTGTTTCTGGACCACACCTAGTCCCTCTGGGTGGGGGCGGCGTCCTCCAGAGCCCCTCTAAACTGAGTTCCAGACCACTCCCACACAAAGCACTGCCCCTCAAGGCCCTAGTCCTGTGCTGCCTGCATGTTTCAGTGCCTCTTCCTCCTTGAACAGCATGGGAGGGCAGGGGACAGCTTCTGCCCCTTGTAACACCCTCCTGGTTGTCCATGCGCCCACCAGGTGGCCCTGCTGCAGCTGATGGAGACACCAGAACTGAGGGACCAGGACACTGTACGGACATACCAGCTGAAGATGAAGTGAGCCCTGCACACAGTTACAAGCGTGCTAGATTTGCACACACATGTGCCCTCTGGGACAGCACACAATGCTGAGGTTGTACACACTGGCGTCCTCACCTGGTGGCCTCAGCTGTGCCCATTCCCCGCGGGGCTCAGCATGGCCATGTAGTTTCACATCTGAAATTCACTGTGCACTGCCAGGACACTGCTGCACACCCCCAACCCTGGTAGACATGGCTGTCCCCAGAGCCTGGACATGGCCGCCCATGATCCCCTCAGGCACATGCACATTCCTGTCCTCAAGCCCCAGAAACACACTGGCCCACACACACGACTTTCGCCACCACGATCCCCCAGCATAACCTCCTGACACGCCGAGATGGCCTCTCCTTTTAGCCCACCCTGCACTCTAGGGCCGCCCCTTCTCCCAAGCACCCGAGTGGTCCTTCCCACCACCAGAGCCGCCTCAAGGTCTGGCGGCAGGCAGGAGTGCCTGGGGCTAGCCACAGCCCCCTTGGCGCTGCGCAGCGGCGGCTAATTCGCCCCATCTGGGTTTTATTTATAGTTCCCATCCGCTCTCGTAGGGTAATTAAAACCATGGAGGCGATCAGCGAGGTTCTCCAGGACCTCAGGTTTGATGCGGAATCTGCCGAGTGATGGCGGCTCCCCAGGGATGCGCCGAGGACGATGGGAGATGGGGTGGATGGCGCCTAGCCCAGCCCTGACCGCCAGCTGGCCGGGGCTATGCCCTGCTGGGCCGCTGACCTTCCTCCCAGGCAAGGCACCTCCTGCAATAAAGAACTCTTCCTCTGCTGCCACTTGACCATCTCTGTGTCCTGGGGTGCCAGGGACCACGTGCCCTGGAAGGGGTCCCACCCTTCCCAGAAGCCAGTGTTGTGAATCACACCCTCCAAGCAGGCCAGACTGGACACTGCATATCTTGGAGTCTGAAATTCCAAGAGGCAGAGAGTCCAATCCTGAAGAGTCGTTGGGGTGCCCACGCCTCCTCACAGCCCCCACTCCAGGCTGATCTGGCCCCAAACTCACCTGCACAAACAGAGCACCTACGTAGCTCTTTATTTAGAGGACTCTTTGGAAAGGGCCCTGGGCGGGGAGGAGTGGTGACTCCTCTTCTCACCCCCCCCCCTGGCAGGAGTTCCCAGCAGCTCAACCAACCTTCTTCACACACACACACCCGGGGGGTGCACCCAAGGGTGGCCTCCCATGGGGATCAGAGCTGTTGCGGCGGCTGGAGCTCAGAGTGCCCGCCCCAACTCCGGCTGAGGATGCTCGGGTGCCCTGAAGTGGGGTAAAGGTAGCCCCTGGGTCTCCACGTGGGAGGGAAGGCAGCCCGAGCCCCTAGAGCTTATCGGGCAGGACCTGTGGGCAGAGGGGAAGCCGCGCTCAGCAGGGAGCTTGGGAGGGCACAACACACGGGCAGGTCAAGAAGCCCCAACTCGGTCCTGTCCCCACCACTCTTCGCTGTGTGGCCTTGGGCGGGATACTGCCCTCTCTGAGCCTTGGGTTCCCCATCCGAGGAGAGCTGACCGGTCCCTGGGCTCACCCGTGCTAACTAGGGCGAGCATAACCATTGCTAAGGATGAGATTCCACTTCGGAGGCTTGCAGTGGGGGCTGGGTGATCTTAGGCCAAAGGCTACAAGGCCAGGCACGCGGTCGGTGCTAATAAATGCTGGTGAACGAGGGGAAGGCGGAGGGAGTCCACCTCCGCGACTCCAAGACTGGAGATGGGGGAGGAGGACCCCGTGAAGCCTGCAGGCCTGGAAGGGGCCCTCTTCTCGCTCCCGCCCACCCGCCAGCCTGGGCGCCTTACCTCTCACCGCGCCCCGTCTGCCCGAGGACAGGATCCCCTCGTCCTGTGCTTGGGAGGAAGGGGGAGGCGTCGTGGGAGCCGCAGACCTGCCTCCGCAGCCTGCTTTCGCCCCCTTCCGCGGCTGCCCCCCAGCTCCCGGCCCCCACGCCCATCCCCTCCACGGCCCCCACCCCCGCGCCCGCGGGCCCCTCCTTCCTACCTGGTTGCGGGTCTTGTGCGACTTCTGCATCCAGGCGCGCCACTGGTCGTACAGGCGGAAGCTGAGGTTGGAGCAGTAAGCGTGCTTCTTGAGCCAGCCCAGGAACTGCTTGAGCTCGCGCCGCACCGGGCCCGAGCTCGGCTCGCCGCCCCGCGGCTCGCACGCCCCGCCGCCCGGGCCCGGGCGCTCTGCAGGAGGAGGGCGCGGCGGCAGCGTCAGGGCGCGCCCGGCAGGGGCGCGCGCGGGCAGGCGCGAGAGGGCCCGGCGCGGCGGGACCGCGTTCCCCGCGGACGCCTCCCGCCCCGCTTCCCAGGGGCCGGGTCCTCCCCGCGGCCCGCACGGCAGCCCAGCTGCGCCCTGGCCCCGCCGCGTCCCCGGGGGGGGCGGGGGAAGGAAGGGGCTCCTCCTCCGCCTCTCCAGGAACCCGAGTCCCGCGGCCCGAGCCAGGTGCGGGGGGTGGCGGGCGGGGCGGGGCGAGAGGCCAGGCCGGAGCGAGGAGACCCAGAGACCGAGACAGGCCGAGCGCGAGGGAGACCGACACCGACGCGGAGGCAGCTGGAGGCGGGGACTGAGAGGCGGAGGTGCGGGAGGGTCGGAGCCGGAGGGGACGGCCCGAGGGCTTCCGAGGGAGAAGGGACGGCGCGAGAATGGGGCAGAGACCCTGGGAACAGAGGGACAAAGAGGGGCCCTGGGGAAGGGCGACAGAGGGAGGCAGGGAGACCGCGCGCCAGCGGGTCCCAAGGGACGTCCCCCGCATGGGCCGGCGGGCCGGGGAGTGGGCCGCGAGGGCCAGGCGGGAGGCCTGCCTGTCGGCCCAGCCGCGGCCGCAGCCGGCCCCCCGCAGGCCGGCGGATAAGGACATCGGCCTCACGTCATAAATAACGCCGGGGACCCGCTGACAGGCCCTGGCACGGCCCCGGCCCCCGCCGCCCCTGCCGGCCTCCCCCGGCCTCCCCGGCCTCCCGGCGGACGCAGCGGCCTGCTGGCTCCCGTGCAAGATTTGCAGGTGCTGGGCACGAGCGGAGGCCAAGGCTCAGGCCCCGCCCCGCTGTCCTGGCCCCGCCCACCCCCAACCTGGAGGGGCCCTGGAGGGGGGCTGGGGAGCCGGCTCGAGCCTGACTCTACCCCTCCCTGGCTCTGGGACCTTCTCCGGGCCTCCATTGCGCTATCATCCCCCCGTGCGTGGGCTTGGGCTTCTAAAGTGAGCTGAGTTCGAATCCCAGTGCGACCTCCTCGCGCCTCAATGTCCTCACCTGAGGAAAAGGGGCCTCCTTTGAGGGAAAGCCGCAGGGGGGAAGCGAACCCAAAGCCTACGCGTGCTTAAGTGGCACCCACCATGCAGGCTCTTTTCACCAGTCATGTCATGTCACCCTGGCCACAGCCTGAGGCAGATGGGATGGATTCTCCCTCCCACCTTCCAGATGGGGAAACTGAGGTGAGACATTCCCAGTGACGGATTTCATTTCGCACAAGAGAGAATGGGGGTCAGCGGACTCAGAGAAGCCCCAGAGAGCAAGAGGAGTCAGACACAGGCGCCTAATCATGCCCATCCCCTACCTGGATCAGAAGGGGAAACAGGCCAATCAGACAAGGGTTGGCAGCCCAGCAGCCTCAGAAGCAGGGGTCTCAAACTCAGTGGCCCTCAGGGGCTGAGGAGGTAGCAACACTGGCTAGGTGGGAATGGACTAAGGAACAGCGAGGGCCCGCGGGGTGGCCACTGCTGGTGGGCTATGTGGGCTCTCCTGTTACATCTTTCAGAGACCTTGTTTTTCTAGGGAATCTGGGATAGGTCTGTAAAAACTTCCTTTTCAAAATCCCTGCAAGTAGGTCAAGCTTTTTTTTTTTTCCTTCAAATATCAGGTCCAAGAAAATAGAGCCAGGGGCCACATTCAGCCTCGGGGGCCACCAGTTTGAGACCTCCGCCCTCTCGGAGAAAGCCAGGAAGCAGAGGCCCCGGAGGGTGGTCTGGGGCAGGGTCCTGCCCAGCCCTCCAGAGGTGCTCACCACTACGGGGGGTCGAGGCAGCCGTGGGGTGGCTCCACTCGCTCCAGATCCCAGCTTTCTTAGAACCGTAGATACCGAAGGGGTTGCAGCGCACTTGCACGAAGTACACGGTGCCGGGCTTCAGGCCGGCCAGGCGGCAGGAAGTCTGGTTGCTCACGTCGTCCACCACCTGGGCGGGGAGGGCAGGGTCAGAGGGCGGGGCGGGAGCCCGGGGCGGGGGCGGGGCGGGGCGAGGCGGGGCGGCACCTTCCAGTCCACACTGTCCTCCACGCGGTAGCGGATCTGGTACTTGGCTTGGAAGAGGAAATCCTTGAGCGCGGGAGGCGAGACCCAGCGCACGCTCAGCTGGTCCTCCAGGCCCCCGACGCGGCTCACGTGCACGTCGGGCGGGGGGTCCGTGGTCACTGTGGGGTGGAGCAGGGCTCAGTCACTTGGGGGAGGGGCTCTGCTAGGGCCTGACTGGTCCCCTGGCACGGCTGGGTTCAACGGCCCCTCGGCAGCGGGGCCCCTCCTCCCTCTGCCCCCACCTCCAGCACTGGTGGGCTACAGGATATAATATCTGGAAAACACTCAGCACCTAATTAATGTTAGCTGTTATCACCATTATTATCTGTGACGGGAGAAACATAATCCTATCTTTAAGGAACTATGTCAAGGTAGACCCTGCCTGGCTGATGATATTATTAATGCCATGCCCAGAAGGCTGGGGTCAGGCCACAGGCCCCCTCGGAAGCCCCCTGCTGCGCCCCCCAACACTGCCAACTTCCAGTTCCTTCCCATTTTCCCAGACTCCTTGATGTGACACTTTGCTGAATGCAGAGGAACAACTGAGCCTTAGAACTTTCTTGATATAGTTTCAGGAAGGCAGGCTGGGGTTGGGTGTGCAACCAGGAATCTGGGGGGGGTTGAGGATCCTTCCTGGGTCCCTGTGGGCGGCAGAACAGGATGGCCTCTACCCCTGAGGCCTTGGCGAGGGGCCTAAAGGGTTAAGGCACAAGCCTGCTTGGGGCTGAGAAACACCCTAATTAGATTAGGCCCAATTCTGCTTGCAGATCATCCATTTCCTGCCTCCCGCCTGCACCCCCCAGCTCCAGGCCCTGGCTTCCTGGGGCGCCTCCCGACCTGGGCGCCCCCTCCCCTCTCCCCAGGGCCCCCTCCTGCACACCTGGGTCGCCGAGGGGGAGGCGGCCAGGCCAGGTGTTCTCTGCAGAGGAGGGGGATCCTGGCCATTTCAGGGGGCTGTGGACACCCAACTACCTACCTTCCCGCCAGCCAGAGGGGACAGGCATGGCTGGGGGGACAGACGGGACCCCGGAGAACAGAGAAGATGCTCGGGATGCCAGTGGGCCAGGCTGACTCTGGGGAGGGGCCTAGCAGACACAGGGGGCTCACCCACGTCCAAGATGTCCAGCGTGAGCACGTCGGAGCGGGCCGAGCCCAGGCGGTTGGTGGCCTCCACCCAGATCTCGTAGGGCGTGAAGAGAGCCAGGTCCTTGGGGACGTGGCAGGAGTGAGGCCCCACGGTGTGGTACTCCTCGCAGGTATTGTCCTGCCCGTACCACCTGCAGGGACGGGAGAGGCACCAGGGCACAGGAGGGTCCCTTTTGGCCCCCAGACCTCCTTGTGGCAGCCCTGGGGGTGCAGATGGGATGTGGGGGCCGAGGTCACACAGCCAGCCTGGGCCCATATCACCCTGATGCCACACCAACCTCAGCTTGTATTTGAGGGAGTAGTTGGTGTGGAGGAACGTCTCCCCGTGAGCCCCGGGCGTCCAGCGGCAAGTCAGGTCCTTCATGTTCTTGGACCAGCAGCTGATGTTGAAGGGTTTCTCTGGGGGCACTGGGAGAGGGGAGGGTGCAGGGGGCTGAAGGCCTGGGCCCGCCGGGCGGGTCCCCACCCGGGAGTGCAAGGAGGGTGGGCAGGGCTGTCTCAGCCCATCCTCAGAGAAGCCTTGCCTGTAGGGGTTTTCTTGAGGACTGTGAGGAGCATCCCGCCCTGGGGACCCGCACAGCCGTGCCAGTGTGCCCACCGCTCAGCCCTAGGCCTCGCACCCCTCTCCAGAGGGAGATGCTGCCCCCCGAGAGCTACCCTGGGGTCCTGGGGGCCCACTTACGGCCGACATAGAGGCAGGAGCCGGCCAGGATGCTGCCATCACGGGCGTGACACACGAGGTTGTCCCCCGACTGCTGCCTGGAGCCGTTGAGGTTGGCCAGGGCAAGGGCCAGGGTGGAGGCGTTCAGCACCCGGGAGAGTTCGGGGGGCAGGCGGCGCCCATTGAGGGTCCAGTAGAGGCCCTCAGCAGTTACCCCAGGCGGGTCCCCAAGCACCGAGCACGTGGCCTGCAGGGAGGAGCCAATGAGGAGCGTGGGATCCTGGGGGCTGATCACGGCGGTGTCTGGGGTCAAAGAGGAGCACTTGTCAGGCCTGGGGCGGGGCTGCCCGAGACCCCCCAACCTTGCCAGGACCTCCAGAGCTCACGCAGTCCGGAGAAGGAGCTGTTTATTATTCTCCCCATTTCATAGACAAGGAAAACAAAGACCCCGTGAGGCCAGATGCACAGTCCAAGGCTGGTGGCAAAGCTGAGACAAACCCCAGGCTGCCAGACGGCACAATTCAGATCCTTCCAAGTGACTTCACCCCTACTCTTGCTCAGGGCTCTCTGAGCGGTCTCAGAACCCATCCGCAGGCTGCGAGCAGTGGTTCACGCCTGTAATCCCGGCCCCCTTGGGGAGGCCAAGGTGGGAAGATTACTTAGGGCGGGAGTGGGAGACCAGCCTGAGCAACATAGCAAGACTTCTACATCTGTACAAACAAACAACAACAAAAGCTCAGGCAAAAATGCCCATTCAGGTCCAAGTGACTCTTCCTTTGCACACAGTTCTGACAAACACTATACTGCTTCTTAATTTTTCATTTTAACTTCTTTTTTCTTTTTTGGCAGTTAGAAGTAAAATTATGAGTTCTTTCTGTGATGCTCCCAAAGCCTCTATATTAGGTGGTTCTGTGGGGAGAGATCACTTTTTTTTTGAGTCGGTGTCTCACTCTGTCACCCAGTCTGGAGTGCAATGGCATACTCACGGCCACCGCAGCGCACTGATGGGCTCGGGCAATCCTCCCACCTCAGCCTTCCAAGTAGCTGGAACTACAGGTGCACATCACCATGCCCGGCTAATTTTTTTTTTTTTTTAAATTACAGAGACGAGGTCTCGCCATGTTGCCCCGGCCAGCCTCGTACCCATGGGCTCAGGCAATCCTCTCACCCCCACATCCCAAAACGCTGGGATGACAGGCGTAAGCTACCGCGCCCAGCAAGAGAGGTCACTTCTAAAAAGGAGAGTCCTGTTCCCTGCTAGAGGAATCATTAAGGACGCCATTTATTCTAGATACTGGGCTAAGGGTTTGCTACATGTTCTCATCAAATCCTGCTCACTTTATGGATGAAATAACCATTATCAGGCAAGATCAAGCTTCCTTGCCCAAGGCACTGAATGAGGAGGGAAGGGCACACTATTTCGCCCAGATGTGTTGGTCTCTGTACTGCCTGCTACCAGACAGCTGCAGGACCGCATCCCATCCAAAGGGACTTCACGGCATTCATTGTTCTGTCCCTGGGTTCAGTCTTCTGAATCTGTAAGGAGGGGGTGAGAAAGCTCTTTGTCTCCCAGGCTATTGCGAAGGTCAGATGGGAAGAGGCTTTCCAAACTGGGTTAGGGTGTGAGTTGAGTGCTGGGCACAGGGGCCTCAGGGACACCCTGTGGCCGGTCCCTCTTTCCTGCCAGATATCAAGGCAGATCCTCCTCCTGAGGATCGAAACCTAAGAGGCCTGGCAAGGTGGCTCATGCCTGTAATCCCAGCACTCTGGGAAGCTGAGGTGAGAGGACTGTCTGAGGCCATGGGTTTGAGACCAACTTGGGCAATATGGCAAGACCTCATCTCTACAGTTAAAAAAAAGAATTAGCAAGGCGTGGTGGCACAAGCCTATAGTTCCAGCTACCTCAGCAGGCGAAAGGAACCCCTGAGCCCAGCAGGTGAAGGCTGTGGTGGCTGTGAGCACACCACTGCACTCCAGACTGGGCAACAAGAGTGAGACTCCAACTGAAAAATAAATAAATAAATAATAACCAAGCCGGGTTCGGTGGCTCAGCCTGTAATCCCGCACTTTGGGAGGCTGAGGTGAGTGGATCACCTGAGCCCGCGGGTTTGAGACCCGCCTGGGTAACTTGGCGAGACCTCATCTCTACAATAAATCAAAAAACTAGCCGGGCGTGGTAGCGCGCGCCTGTAGTTCCAGCTACTTGGAAGGCTGAGGCGAAAGGATCGCCGGAGCCCAGCAGGGTGAGGCTGCGGTGGCCGGGAGCGGCCACTGCACTCCAGTCTGGGCGACGGAGTGAGACTCCAACTCAAAAAAAAAAAAAAAAAAAAACATAAGAGGACCGGATTCTTCCCATGGTGAAATCAAGGTCCAGAGAAGGGGAAGCAGAGACACAGTCCAATCCTCTGAAGCCTGAGTCTCAGTTTCTCCATCTGGGAAGTGGGCATCACAGTATCAACCACATGAGGCTGTTTGAGAGGAGTGAAACTATTGTCTAAGGACAATCAGCTAGGACTTTTATGACAGGCTGACCTGGATTCAAATGCTCCGAGCTCACTGTGGAAGCTTGACCTAGTGTCTTTACTTCTATGAGCCTCTGGCAAGGGGTCTCATCCACCCGTTGGTTCATTCATTCATTCATTTATGGAGCATCTACAGGTGCCAGGATCTGTGGGCACCATGGTGATGACCAAAACACACAAAATTCCTGCCCTTGGGGGACTTCAATCCAAGGAGGTAGCAGGAAAACAAAAATTAATGAATAAATATCTAAGAGAATGAATAAGGGAGAAAGTGAGGGAATAGCCTGGGAGGCCTGTCTTAGGGAAATGACATTGGAACCGGGTCTTTGACAAAAAGAAGTAGCTATGAAAATATCGAGGAGAGTATCCTGGCAGTGGGAGCTGCAAGTCCAAAGGCCCTGGGGCAGAAACGGTGGGATCCGAGGTCTAGGAGGTCAGCAGGGACCCCATCCTGCAGGGAGGAGTCATTCCAGGGTTCCAAGCAAGGGAGGGAGGGAGGGATGAGGTTAGATTTGCATTTGAAAGGACTCCCCGGGCGGCTGGGGGGAAGGGACAACAGGGGGCAGGGGAGATGGTGGCCAAGGACAGGGTGATCCTGGCCCCCTGGGAGGCTTTCCGAATGCCAGCGGCTGCCCCAGATGGACGAGGTGGGGTGGACACGGCGCTCCAGCCCGGCCCTGACGATTTTCCGGGGCAAACTTGGCTCCAGGGCTCCGTCTTGCTGGAGCCTGGGATAGCAGTTGCGCTTGGGGCTTGGCCCAGGGCTCGCCGGAGGTCTCGGCGTCCGTGCGAAGGAGCCGGCTGAGCGGGCCAGAGCCGAGGAGGCGGGGGCGGGGGGGCCAGGGGGCCGCCCTGGAGGTCCCAGGCAGCCAGCCGCCCGCTAATTCGGAATTCCTTCGGCATGAACTCGGGCGTGCCAGCGTCTCTGCCCTGGCCCACCCACCGCTTCCTGCCTGGGCCCCCCCAACAGAGTGGGAGGCACGGCCGGGCCTGCCCAGACCCCAGGCCCACTCTCCGCCCTCCCGAAGTGGGTCACACCCCTCCTGCCCCCCACCCGCCACGGCAGCAGAGCCAGGAAGGCGCTCTCTGGGGGGGGGTCCTAGCTGGGGGGCACTGCCCCCTCTGCCACACCCGCCTGGCCTGAGCTGGCGAGGTCCACTTACTAGCAGCTGCAGCTGCCCTCCTGGGGCTGAGGGGGGTGGGAGGGAGAGGAGGGCAAGGCCAGGCGGGCCTGGACAGGCCAGTGCCCCACCCCCTCATCCCCAGCCGGAAGGTCACAGGGGAGCTTCCTCCCCCTGGGATGCGAGTGCAAGCCCAGAGAGAGCATCTGGATAACCGGCTTCCCTCTCCAGTTCTCAGTGTTCTCCTCCATAAAATGGGAGGAGTACCTTCTACCTGTTGGGGAGATGAATGAGTTGTGATGGCCAGAAGGACCAGCACCCTGTAGCCCCCAGGGACTGTGAGGACTACAGGCCACCCTACCCCCCCAGCCTGGGGTCCAGCAGGCTCCGCTCTCCCTCCAGGCCTCCAAAAACAATGGGCCAAACCGTTCAGGACAGGGACACACACATTCCAGGCCAGGCGGAGGAGCAGCTGGGAACAGCACACTGAGCCTGGGGGGGCCCTTGACCTGGTTTGGAGGGCCTCCTGGAGGGCTCCCTAAAGCAGATCCCTAGGCTGGGCTCTTAGACAGCCCCCCCTTTACTCACTGCCTCCTCCCCTCCTTTTCCGCAAAGCTGGGGCCTTTAAAAGTTTTTTTCCTTCCCCCTTTCCCAATCTGGAGGCACTGCCGTTATTAAAAAGGAACACCATGTGTTTTAAAAGGCAAAAGTGTGAGATTCTCTGCAAGCAGGCGGAAGGGTGGCCCCCATTCCGGGGTCCCCTTGGGGTCCCTGTCTCCTGTCCCGCTGGTACCTGCAGACACTTTACGACCCACCCGCCTGCTGGTCAGGTGCTAAGACACACCGTAAGTAGAAACATATTGCCGAGGTGTGAGAATCTTTTATTTAATTTCTTCCCCCTTAAAGGAAAAAACACACGCACAACACTCACCCCCATACACTCTCGCCTGCTGCTCTACAGGGAGGGAAACAAAGCTTGGTGCTCACGGTGGCATTCACAGGCACTGCCCACCACCTGGCGGAGCCGCCTCGGACCCTGGGAGGGCCCAGGGTGGCCTCCCACCTGCCCCAGCGCCTGGGCAAGCTAGGCTTTAGGCAAGTGTCCCCAGGACCCCGCCCTTCCCGGAGGAGCCATCAAGCAGCTCAGCACAGTGTGGGTCAGTCGTGTGTCCCTGGGATCCCCAGGGTGGCCTGTGTGCCTGGATGGGGTGTGGGGAGTGCCTGGGACTGTCTGGGGCGGGCAACGCCTGCCCCTGGGTTGCCTCCCCTGTGGAATGAGCGTGTGACCGTGAATGTGTGTGCGTCAGGGATGGAATGTGTGTGTGCGTCCGCGATGGTGTGCGACTGTGCATCTGGGATGCAGTGTGCATAGTCTGAGGGTGAGGGTGACGGGCCACAAGCCAGTGTGATTCTTTGTGTGTCTTTGGGTGTGTCTCTGAGTGGGTCTGGATGTGGAGACTGTATCCTGGTGGGGGTGTGCATCGGGTATGGGCTGGAGAGTCCCGGAGGCCAGGAGCTCCCTACAGGGCGGGGGTCTTGGCCTGTCGGCAGCGGGTTCCCAATGGGCCCCCCCTCAAAGTCTGGGCCGCGGTGCCTGGACGCCCTAGCTCCCGCTCCCTCACCCTCTCACCCACTCGATCACAAAGATTCCTCGGCCGGAGGCTCTCAGCCCGATGCAGCCCAGCCAAAAACGGTGCTGAGCGCCGCCGGCAGCAGTGACTCCGCGGACCCCCGTGCGCCGGGTCTCGCAGGGGAGGGCGGCGGCGCCGGCCCGTGGAGAGGCACGTCCCCGGGGACCCTGGGCTGCGCGCCAGGCGGCCAGAGCGGCCCCCCTCCAGCCCCGCCCTCCCCGCAGGGCTCATCCCTCCGCCCGGGGGGGCCCGCTGGGGCCTGCACCCTGCGCGCCAACCGCGTGCGCCCCCGCCTGGGAACGGTGCCCCGCGGTCCCCACGGCTCGGAGTTCGCGGAAGCGCACGCGTGCGCCCGCTACGTCCTGGCGTGCAGAGGGTCCCAGGCCGCGGGCCCCCGGTCCCCTGGGTCCTGGCCGAGCGCCCTCGGTCGGGCTGCCCAGGTAAGAAGGCCTCGGGCGCGGAAGACAGGCCCTCGGGCCGCAGGACTCCGGCGTCGTGCGCCCCGCAGGTGAGGGCGCCCCGAGGGCCGCGCCGGGGGCGCCTTCCTTTGTTCCCGGGCCGTCCAGGTGGCGCCCGCGCCCCCTCCCCCCGCGGCTGCCCCCGGGGCGCCCGCCCTCTGCTCGGGCGGGAGGCGGGGAGCGGGGCGCAGGGTACTCACGGGCTCCTGACCCGGCTCGCGGCGCCCCGAGGACGCAGAGCAGCAGTAGGGGCAGCGGCGGCGGCGGCCGCCGCGCGTATTGGGCGGCGGGGCCCCGGCGGCCGGCGGGCATGGGGCTGGCGCTGCCGGGGGCGCGCGGCGGGCGGTGGCGGTGGCGGCGGCGGCGGCGGCGGCGGCGGCGGCGCGGGACGCGGGCCGGGCGCGGGAGGGCGCGGGCCGGGCCGCCCGCACGTCGCTGGGCGCGGACGCGGAGGCCGGAGCAAGTCTGAGCAGCCGAATTGACAAGGCGCTAATGCGCCGCTGGCCCCGCCCGGCCCCGCCCCCGGCCCGGCCCGGCCCCGGGGGGGCGGCGGGCCCCGCACCGGCCTCCCCGCCGCCCGCCCGCCCGCGGGCACCGCGCGCCCCGCCCGTCCGGCCTCCGCCCCACCGCGAACCGCGCGCGCCCTGTCCCACAGCCCAGAGCCCCCCACTCCACCCCTGCCGGCCCGGGACCTCCCTCTCCAATTCTGCCAGCTGCCGGCTCCCCCAGCCCCAGCCCGGGACCCGGCACCCCGCTCTGGTTTCCGTACCCCTGCCCGCTTTCCTGCGCCCTCCTGTCGGCCCAGCGTCTCTTCCGTGTCCCTTGCGGCCCCCAGCCCTGTTCGGCTCCTTCGCGCCCCCTCCCCCGCCCAACCCTCGGTCTCGGCCCCTACCCCGACTCTGGCCCCGCCCTCCACCGAGCGGTCCCTGGGCCCCGCCCACCCCCATCTCCAGTCCCTCTTCCTCCCCAGGGGCCTGAAAGTCGCCCCCAGCCCCACGCCCTTGGCGCGCGGTCCCACCGATCGCAGCCCTCCCACTTCATCCGCCTCTCGGGTCTCCGCGCGCAGCCTCGACTCCGGGCTCTGCTGGAAGGAAAGAGAAAAAGCAGGAAGGCACGGAGACCCGGGCCCTCGCCCCTGCTCGGCCGGCCCCCTCACGCAGAATGGGTTTGGGGGCTCCCTGGAGCCTGCGGAGGAAGCCCCTGCGTGGGCAGGCGGGCGATGTGGCCGCCTGTGGGAGCGGGGAAGCAGGCCTGCGAGAGCATAGGGTCCTGCATGGAGTAGGAGGGGTTCTCGGGAGGAGAGCGGCGAGGAGGGCACCCCCGGGACTCACTCCCACCCCCCCCACGGAAAAATCCACTCAGCGGCCCGCGGGTGGGGTGCGCCACGCGGTGAGTAATCGCTCGGCGGCCGCCGCCCGCCAGCTCCAGGTAACGCCGGCTGCCCCGAGCGACGCCTAGTTTGTCCTTCCTTCTTTATGTGCGAAGAGCCTTCTCCGTGCTGTTATTTTTGGCCATTGCTAGGTTTTTGGGACCCCTCTCCCGTCCCGGGCGCCTTATCCCCCTCCTCCCCGCCCCCACTCGATCTGGGCGCCCACGGAAGAAGGGCTCCTGGCCTCCACGGCCACTGCAGGGAGGCTCCTGAAATGCGAGTTCCCCGGCGACCCCCATCTTTGGAGAGCAGTTTTGCCCCCAGCTGTAGTGCCCTGGGAGGGGAAGGGCTCTAAGTCCCCTTTCCGGGATTTCCCTTAGAGACTGGGATCCTCCCCCATGGGTCCCCAACCACCCCAGGGGATAAAAGTGTCTGAGGGGGCCTCGGGAGCCCCCACCTTGTCTGCTCAAGACTGCCTCCACTCTCCTACTTAAATCCCCAGTTCAGACTCCGTCAAAAAGCAAGATTGGGTTATGGGGGTCCTGAAGGCTCAGAATGTCCCCTCTGGATGAGGAGGAGGAGGTGATAAAGCCAAGAAGGGAGTGCTGCCATTTACTGGGGGCATACCAGGCCTCTTGGGCCTCAGTTTCTCCCGCTGAGAATGAGCAAATCCCAGCCGAAGGACTTCCGAGGGAAGATGCCGTGCAGCTATCACCACATCCTAAGCACTGAGTGCGGTCTCCTGCAGCAAGGTGGCCCCCAGGCCTGTCTTCCCCCCCAGAATAATGGTCCCACCTGCCAGGTGGCCTCTCAGAATGTGAAGTGGAGGTGGCTGGAATTGCCTTCCCAGGATACTCGCCACCCCTCCCCCACAGCCCGGGCTCTGCACACGCTCCCTGTGGGGGTCCAGACGGCTGACCTCCCTCCCCCTGGACTTCGGGTTTCTGGAGCAAACTCTCGACTGGCTCCCCTGTCTGTGCTCCTCCCCAGTCATCCAGCCTCGGGAAAGGGCTCCCCCTTCCACCCAGGTGCTCGGGCCAGAGACCTGGAAGCGCGCGTGACAACTCTCTCCTTCCCTCGTCCCACATGTCCAATCCATCAGCAGATCCTGTTGGCTCTGATTCCAAAACACATCCCGTTCGGAGACTCCGACCCCCTCTCCCCCCCACGCTCGGATTCAGGCCCACGGGCTCCCTTGGGGATGCCTCCCAGCCTCCTCCGGGGCTTCCCCGATAACCCTCCAGCCTTGGCCGAGGGAGCTTTTAAAGCTGCAAAGCAGATCTCCGCCCGGCTACCCTCTCCCCACTCTTTCCCCTCGCTCCCTCTCCTTCCTCCCCCCTCTCCTCCACTCGCCGGAGCCCCTTCCCCAAACACACCGGGCTTACCGCCGTACAAGGGCCTTTGCACGTCGGCTGTTCCCCTGGCTGCGATGTTGGCCCCCGCATCTTCCCCAGTCTGCCTCTTCCCTCAGGTCACAGGTCCAGTGTCACCTCCTCAGGCAGGCTCCCTACCCTTCCCTGGCACTCTTCCTCCCCTCCACTTGGCTTTGTCTTTGTAACTTGGCTTTTCCAGCCACTTAATTTCTCTTGCAACTTATTTTCTTTAGACAGTGAGCACCCTGAGCCCCTTTGGACCCCCTGCAGGGCCCAGGGAGAGCAGAAGAACTTACTAAATATTTGTAAAATGAAAGAGTGGAGGAGAATTCTTATTCCCTCTAAGTAGCCAGAAGACCCAGTCCCAGCAAGTCACTCCCTGATTTACTGAGTGACCCAAGTCAGTAGACATCCCTCTCTGTTTCTTGCCCATGCAAGGGTGAGGTCCTGCCCAGCTCCACCCTGGAGTGTGACCTCTGACCTCTGGATGACCTTTACCCCTTACCTCTGACTTTAAGGAAAGGGAGTTGCCCTCAAGGCATATCCTTCTCTGCCCTTAGGGACCCCAACGGCTTCACCCATTTCTCCCCAGTTCATCACCTTTCCCCCTCCCCGCCCCCCACCCCACAGAAATGGGAACCAGCATTGACGAAACTTCTGACAAATATTGACCCAAGTCCTTGAAGCTGGCTGGGAATGTTCTAAGGGGCAGATGGAGGGAGGGCCCCCCATGGGCTAGGGGAGGGCTCTCCTCAGTCCTGTGCCCTCCACTCAAGGGTCGCCTCTGGGTGAAACTCAGGCCTAGGTTGGGGGTTCCTCCAGACCCAGCCCCTGGGTGACTCCAGGACACTGAGGGGGCACCAGGGAAGGGGTGGTGGTGACAGCACCTTCAGGAGCCCATGGGGACCCAGGGCCCGGGGAAGTGGGAGGGCAGAGAGCTGCCGCTCTTCTGCCCTGAGAGAGTCGCTCGGGGACCCGGGTGCGAGATTAGCTGCCTTGTGTTCTGGGCTCCTACTCCCAGGAATTCAGGGACAGTGGGGGTCCAGACTCGCTGTTCAGTGTGTGTGTGCCCTGGGCTTTCTAATTTGGGCCCTGGGATCTGAGCCTGGGGAGTCAGGATGCCTGGGTTTGCAGTTTGATGCACTCTGGGCTTCAGATAAGGGAGATGGGTGAGGAGTTGCAGACCGTCTAGGTCTGGCCTGGGTTGTGTGTTCTGGCCACTGCGGAAGCCTGGGTCCCCTGCCCGGCTCCCCTGCCCGTTTACACCCTGAAGAACCTGGGACGTTCAGGTCCCAGGAGGCGCCAGCTGCGTGGGGGGGCAGCCGCACCCCTCCCCCCTCCCCCCACAACTTTCAGCAAGCCCCGGCGCCGTGGTGCCTAGCCTCCTACCCGGCTTGGGGGTGGGGGTCAGCAGGGTCGTGGTGAGGGCGGCAAGGGACAAAGGGCGCTTGTCCACCGCCCGCCCTGACCTCGGCTGTGGCTTCCCGGACGCCGGGCCCGCCGCTGATTCACGCCCAGGCCGGCCACAGCGCCCCCCGCGCGCCGCCCCCGGCCCGGCGCCCCGGGGGGGAGGAAGCGGGGGGTGGGGGGGGCGAGGGCGGCGCCGAGTCAACTTTCCCTCTTAAGCCCCGAAGGAATGTCGGCGGATTTCCTGAAACCCGACCCCGGCCGCCCGCCGGCCCGCCCGCCCCTCACCTGGACCCGCTCCCTCGGGAACGGCAGGAGGGGCGCGGGGGCTCACCTGGGGGGCCGGGGCCGAGTCCTCCTTCCGCTCTCCCCCCAGCGGCCTCGTGGAGCGGAAAGGGGGTGGGCGGGCGGCAGGCAAACTCCTCCTTCTTGCCTCGGGAGACCTGGGCGAGCTGCCCACCCCTCCGGCCTCAGTTTCCCCTTCTGCACGAGCGTGCTGCGCTTTAAGGAAGCCCAAGGTCCTTCCCCCGACGTTGGCAGGGCTCTGCCGGCTTCTCTTTGCTCGCGTGTCACCTGGGCCCACGCTCTGCCCCTCTGGGACTCAGTTTCCTCCTCCGTAAATAGGGCCGCGCTGACCGTCCCTCTCCTGCAAGTAGCTATTGCTAGAAGTGTTTGGTTGGGAATGAATGGAGGACAGTAACTGTGGCGGGGCTGAGCACGCGCGGGCCCCTGGAGCTGACATGTGTGGGCTTGACTCCTGTCTCTCCGAGGAGTCCGGGAGCTTCAGCTTCCCACCTGTGAAACCCGGGGCCGCACCGGCCAGGACGCCCGGGGCTGCCTCCGAGGCGCGGGCCCGGCGCGCGGGGGGGTGGGACGCGGGTTCCCGGGCTCGACTCTCGCGGGAGGCCCGCGCTCCGGGGTCGCGGCGGCGCAGCCGGGGCGGGGGAGGGGCCGCGCCGGAATCCAGATGTTCGGGGTCCGCCAGGCACAGCCGCGCCTGATTAAGCCACGTGGGGGCCGGCCGGGGGCCGCGGAGATGAAAGCGCGGCGGCGAGCCGGGGGAGGGAGTGCGCCGGGGCCCCCCGCCCGCTCCTCGCGGGCCGGAACCTGAGGCGCCCTCTGACCCTCCGACCCCGCGTGGCTGCCGCCCCGTCTGCGGGGGCGGGGCGTGCGGGGGACGCGCGGGCGGCAGCGCGGCGTCTGCAGACACCTGCGCCCGGCACACGGGCGAGCGCGAGCCCTCTGTGCGGAGGACTCGGGCTGAGACGGGTGCCTCCACTCCCGTGAGTGACGGAGACAGAGCTGGGGACCCCCAAGCCGAGATTCGGCTGGTGCGGCTGCCGTCTGCCACCCGGGGTGTGGCAGTCGTGGAAGCCCGAAGTGTCCCTGCTTGCCCCCAAGGTTTCCCACGAGAAGCAGACATTTTAGCAGCCCCCATCCCTTTGCTTCTGTGTGTGCCTCTGTGTCCCCGCCCAATAATCCCCAGCCTGGGGGAGACAGAGCTGGATCTTCCAGGTCCGTGGACCAAGGCTGGGCTAGAGGAAGATGAGGCAGCGTAGAAGGAGGGCTTCCTGGAAGAGGCAAGCTGCGCACGAGTTGCCACCTCTCAGACCTGGGTGTCAAAGGGGACGATGCCAGGCCTTCTCTGCGGCCTCACCTTCCCCCACCTCCACTCTGGGTTGGGCTCCGGCCCCACCGCCGTCCTCCTCCCGCAAGCTCTTCCCGCCTCCCGCAAGCTCTTCCCGCCTCGAGGTCCTCGCTGGTCCTTGGCCTCGGTTGCCTCTCGCCTCCCTTCCCGCGTGGAGGCTCCGTCGGCCCTCCTCCGCGTGGCCCGCGACGCCCCCCGTTCTTTTTGGCCCCTAACGCGGCGCAGCCCGGGACCAGGAGGCGTTCTGGGATCCCCAAGGGACAGGCGGTGGGCGCCGCGATCCACCTGCCCCCGCCCGTGCCGCAACGCCACCGCCCCCTCCCCCAGCCCTCCGCATCCCCCGCCCCCCCTTCCCAGGCTGCCTCGCTCGCGTGACGTCAACGCCCGGTCCCCGCCACCGCCGCGGCCGCATCCTCCGCGCGTGCCTGGAGCCGGAGCCCCCAGCGCCCGGCCCAGCCATGGCTGCGGTCGCGCCGCTGCCGCCGCCGCCGCTGCTGCCGCTGCTGCTGCTGCTGGCGTCGCCCGCCGCCTGCGCGCCGCCCGCCCGCGACCCCTTCGCCCCGCAGCTCGGGGACACGCAGAGCTGCCAGCTGCGGTGCCGCGATCGCGACCTCGGCCCGCGGCCCACGCAGGTGAGGCGCGCGCGGCGCCAGCCCAGAGACTCGGGACCTCTCCGCTGGGGAGGGGCGCGGACCTGTTCTCTCGGATGAGAGCGGGGGCCGGGGGTCTCTCTCTCGGGGGGAGGGGCGGGAATGGAAAGTTCCTCCGGTGGGGGCGGGGCGGGGTCTCTCCGGTGGGAACAGAGGTCTTTCTCCTGCGGGGGAAGAACTGGAGGAGGGCTTGGAGACGCAAGTTCCCAGATAAGTGCGGGGCGTCCTTAAGCGTGGGGGGCGGCTCATGCCACCTCCCGGGCTCCCGCGGCTTTCTTCTGCGCAAGGACCCTGGGGCTCCCAACCCCCACCTCCCTCCACACCCCGCGCCTCCTCGTTCACATCCTCTTCCCTCTCCCCAGACGCCAGCGTCACTCCTATCACCACCCCCAAGCCTAATCCAGAGGGTGACAGAACCTCCGCCTCGCGCGACCCCTCCTTTCCGGGATCTGAGAATCCCTCTCAATCTCTCCTCCCCCCAGTCTTAAGGGAGCCCGTTTGACTCCACCAGTGTCCTTTATCATCCATCCCCTTCTCAAGCGCCCTCCCATCTCTCCTTCTCAGAGCTGAGCCCCCACTCATGTTCTCAGCCTCCCCCAACCTCGTCCCTAGGTTGGGGGGTGGAAACCAAACCTCCTCTTGCCTCCGGGAATGCTCCAGTCCCCATACCCCCGCCTGAGCCCCGTGTCCCCTCCCCCTGCCTGAGCCCTGTGTCCCCTCCCCCAGGCGGGGCTCCAGGGCCCCTCCGAGTCTCCCTATGACAAGGCTGTCCTCATCAGCGCTTGCGAGCGCGGCTGCCGCCTCTTCTCCATCTGCCGATTCGTGGCCAGGAGCGCCAAGCCCAATGCCACCCAGACGGAGTGTGAGGCAGGTGAGGGCCAGCTGCATGGGCGCGCGGGGGGTGGCGGTGGCCGGGAAGGGCCACCCCAGTCACCCACTCCCGCTCCTGCAGCCTGTACGGAGGCCTATGTGAAAGAGACAGAGCAGCAGGCCTGCAGCCAGGGCTGCTGGAGCCAGCCCCCTGAGCCCGAGCCCCAGCCGGAGCCCCAGCTGGAGCAGAAGGTAGGTCCCTCACCACCATCCAGGGCCCTTTTCTCGCACATCAAGTCTTCCTCCAGCTCCCATGTTCCATTCCTGGTCTGTACGGTGACCTCAAGTCACTGCTCCAGCCTCCATTGCCACCTCTGTGGCATGGGACATATGGCCCCAGACATCACCCACCTTTTGAGAAAGAGTCTCACTTTGTTGCTCAGGCTGGAGTGCCATGACCTGATCACAGCTCACTGCAGCCTCGAACTCCTGGGCTCAAGTAATCCTCCTGCCTCAACCTCCCAAGTAGCTGGGACTACAGGCGCCACCGCGCCCAGCTAAGCTTTTTATTTTACTGTAGAGACAAGATCTGGCTATGTTGCCCAGGCTGGTCTCAAACTCCTGGCCTCAAGTGATCCTTCCGCCTCAGCCTCCCAAAGTGCTGGGATTATAGACGTGAGCCACCACACCAGGCTCCTACCACCTTCTGAGGAGTAAATGGCAGAAAACAGCCACCATTTATGAAGCATCTGTCCTGGTCCAGGCCTGTCCCCAGCCTGTCCCAAATTCCTTGTGCCACTTGAAGACACCAGGGCCAGCGTCACCCCCCTTTTATGCCCAGGGAGCAACTGCCCAGGTCACACACAGGGCTGTGCAAGATGCAAGATTTGAAGCCACTAGGATTTCTCACCTGGCTCATCTGAAGCACCACCAGGGGCTGGTCTCAACGCTCCCCTGAGGTGGCCACTGTCATCAGGAGGGGGTCAGAACTGAGGTTCTGGTAGGAATGGCATCCCACCCATGCACACACTGTCTTGAGGGAGAAATAGTAACTGCCCACTTATATGTCATGAGTGAGTCTAAGCAATACTGCAGTAGGGGAAACTGATGCACAAAGGTCAAGCAGCACAGCCAGAGACTCAAGGATTGGGAACCCCTGGAGCTGGGCACCAACATAGGCCCCCTTTACCCATTGCTCCACCCCTCCAGGCTCTTACTGTTTGGGAAACCACACCACACCATCCCCCTTTCCATTTGGAGTTCCCTCTTGACACTGTCAAACAAGAACTATCAGCGTTTCTGCTGTGCGTTAGGTACTTGTGCTGTGCCAAGTGCGTGGCAGACGTTGTCTAGCTGGAATCTCATGGCAACCCGTGCAGGAAGAGGATCTTTTAGGGCTCACAAAGGGCAGTGCGCTTCCTCAAGGGCAAACAGCGCATCCCGTTCAGCACTGAGGTCTGTGTTTGTAACTGAAGCACTGTGGTCCCAAACGCCTTAGCCAAATCCAGTCATAGTGAGTTCTCTCAGCCCCCTCCTCCCATTGGTTAATGCCCTGTCTTGGTGACATTTCTGTGCCTTGGCCCTCCTTTCACCAGAGAAAGGTCCTGGAAGCTCCGAGTGGGGCCCTCTCCCTCCTGGACTTGTTTTCCACGCTCTGCAATGACCTTGTCAACTCAGCCCAGGGCTTTGTGTCCTCCACCTGGACATATTACTTGCAGACAGACAATGGGAAGGTGGTGGTGTTTCAGGTGAGAGCTTTAGGGGACCACAGCAGTGTGGTAGGTGGGTGGTCAGGGGAAGAAGCTGGGATGCAGTGGTTCTCGGCTCTTGGGATGCAAGATCCACAGCAGGAAAGTTCAGGCACAACTGGATCCAGGGACTCCGTGTCTCACTCTACGCCACTTCATTCTCAGGCATTTGCCTCCCTCTTACCACCTCTTAAGGGGTGCAGGAGGCTCCAGCCAACAGGCATTCTGGGTTTTCACTGAGCTGGGCTTGGCTCTGATTGGCCCTGGCTGGGTCATGTGACCACCTCCCAGCCATCCCTATTGGCTTGGTCTAGATGTTCCTGCTTTGACAGCTGAAGGCTAATGTAGGGGCCGGTGATAGCAGGGAACATCCCTGACATAAAGCATGTGGGACGGTGCCTGCCCCCCCACCCCCAGCGGAACCAGGAACCAGCTGAACATGGGACACTGGAACCAGCCTGGGGCACGGAGGGGCACCTCTGGGGGCTGGTGGCGCCTATCCAGTGGGCCTTTTGCCATCTTGTTCCTGGCCCAGACCCAGCCTGTAGTGGAGAGCCTCGGTTTCCAGGGGGGCCGTCTGCAGCGAGTGGAGGTGACCTGGCGGGGATCCCACCCTGAGGCCTTGGAGGTGCATGTGGGTAAGGTGCATCCTAGGCTTGTGTTCCTTCCATGGGTGGCCCCACTGCCCAGGAGTGCTCCCAGCAGCAGGCCCTCTAGGGGTGGGATCTCCATCTCTCAACTCCTGGGCTCCACGGTCTGTCTCCCAGGTTCTGTGGCCCATCTACTGGGGTTCCATAGTTTGTCTCCCTGGGGTCCTCAGTCCGTCTCCTGGGGTTCCATGGTCCACCTCCCGGGGTTCTGTGGTGGTCCATCTCCTGGGGTCCTGATCTCTATTCCAGGACTCCATACCCCAGGTCCTGGCCCTCTTCTCCTCTCCGTGGTCCTGTGGCCTCTTGGCCAGGGCCTGGAGGCTGCTGAGTGTCGCCTGTCTTCCAGACCCTGTAGGCCCCCTGGACAAGGTGAGGAAGGCCAAGATCCGAGTCAAGACCAGCAGCAAGGCCAAGGTGGAGTCTGAAGAGCCTCAGGACAACGACTTCCTCAGCTGCATGTCCCGGTAGGTGGCAGGACCCTGGGGGCGGAGCTGGAGGTGTGGTCCCTGTGGCACTGGCTCCACAGCTGAGCAGTCCCTGCGGGCGGGGTAGGCGCTCGGGGCTGCCTCGCTGGATCCTGGCCTGCTGCCTCTTCCTCTCTGTGCTGGTGATGCTGTGGCTCAGCTGTTCCACCCTGGTGACCGCCCCGGGCCAGCACCTCAAACTCCAGGTATGTGGGACCCGCGGGTGGCTTCAGGTCAAGGGAGGGTTGGGAGGCAGAGGGAGCTGCTCCCCAGTCCCAGACAGGCTTCCCATGGAGGCCTGATGTGCCACGTGACCTCGGGCGAGCTTCTTCACTGCCATACGAGCTGGGGAAAGAACACCAACCCTCAGTCAAGGAGACATGAAGTCAGGGGTTGGACCGGGCACAGTGGTTCCTGCCTGTAATCAAAGCTTTGGGAGGCCGAGGCGGGAGGATTGCTTGGGCAACACGGCAAGACCTCATCTCTACCACAAATAAAAAAATTAGCTGAGCGAGGTGGTGCACACCTGTGGTTCCAGCTCCTTGGAAGGCTGAGGAGGAAGGATCACCTGAGCCCAGCAGGTTGAGACTGTGATGGCCGTGAGTGTGCCACTGCACTCCAGCCTGGGCGACAGAGGGAGACCCAGACTCAAAAAAGAAAGAAAGAAATCAGGGATAAGAAGGAGGCTTGTAGGGGCTGGGGGCCCAGTGCGCTCCCTCTTCCTCCCCCTCCCTGCAGCCTCTGATCTTGGAGCAGCACAAGGGCTTCATAATCGAGCCGGACTGGCCCCTGTACCCTCCGCCGTCACACGCCTGTGAGGACAGCCCGCTGCCCTACAAGCTGAAGTTGGACCTGACCAACCTGTAGGCCTCCGTCGGTGGAGCTTGTCCCATGCCCTGGGGCCCAAGGCCAGGGTGGGGCCATCCTAGGGCGCCGGCACCCCCAAATCCCTCTCCCATCCAGTCCTGCCCCTCACCACCACCCCCAGTCCTGGGGATGCAGTGCCCAGCTGGGGGGGAGGATGGGCCCTGGTCTTGTTTCCTCCTGTCCCCACTTCTTCCAGGGGCGTGCTAGTTTTCGTCTTTATCGTGTGGCTTTCTGAGTATTTGAACCCCTGTCCTGTGTCGCTTTCGTTTTTCCTTCTTTCTCCCCTCTCTGGGGGGCTGAAGCCACAGGGCGCCACCTCCCGGTGGGGCTCTCACCCTCTGCCTCCCCAACCCTTGAGGTGGGGAGAAGGGTGTGGACAGCTGGGGGGGGCGGGGCTGGGCCACAGCATGGGTGGGGACGTGGGGAATAAACCATGTGTATAAGAGAGTCTCGGCTGAGTCCACTTCTGTTTGTCTGTGTGTCTGCCCTTGGGGAAGTGGCCCGAGCGTGGCCGTGACTCCTGCCCAGCAGGCCCTTCCTGACTTGGGAACTCCCTGGGGGCACAAGGGGTACACACCAGCTGCCTCTTAGGAGGACAGTCTCTCCGCTCACAGCCTAAGTTACACTCCCAGCTAGGGGTGTCCCTGAAAAAATGATCTATGCCAGTCTGGCACAGTGGCCCAGCACTTGGGGGGGGGGCAGAGGCAGGAGTATTTCTTGAGCCCAGGAGTTTGAGATCAGCCTGGCAACACAGCAAGACCTTGTCTCTATCACACACAAAAAAATTAAGACAACTGGACAGGTGTGGTGGTGGCACCTATAATCCCAGCTATTTAGGAGGCTGAGGTGGGAGGGTCTCTTGAGTCCAGGGGTGGAGGCTGCAGTGAGCCAAGATTGAGTTTTTGCTACCCTCCTGGTCTGAGCAGGTTAGTGGCTCTTCCTGGGCCCCAGTGTCCCTCCTGGACAGGTTAACCTTGAAGAGGATGTAATTTTGTAGCCACCTGTCTTCTGGTCCTCTTACTTTTGGGGACAAGGCTCTGGCCGCCATGCCTGATATTTTTTTTAATTTTTTGTAGTCTAGGCTGGTCTCGAACCCTGAACTCAGGCAATCCTCTCACCTCCACCTCCCAAAGTGCTGGAATCACAAGCCTGAGCCACCACGCCTGGCTTACACACACCTTTTATATATTTATTATTTATTATTTCATTTTACTTTTTTGAGTTGGAGTCTCACTCTGTTGCCCAGGCTGGAGAGCAGTGGCACACTCACACCCACTCCAGCGTCGACCTGCTGAGCTTTGATGATCCTTCTGCCTCAGCCTTCCAAGTAGCCATAACTACAGGTGTGCGCACTACACCCGGCTAATCTTTGATTTATTGTAAAGACAAGGTCTCAACAAGTTGCCCAGGCTGGTCTTGAACCCTGGGCTCAGGCAATCATCTCGCCTCCACCTCTCAAAGTGCTAGGATGACAGGTGTGAGCCACCATGCCTGGCGACACTTTCTCTTAAACAAAAAAAAAAACTTTCCTAAACAGCTCTGGCTTGCTGCCAAGACCCTGCCTAGAACCATGAACATCAGGATTCAACCCGGAAGCAATATGAGCCCCTGAGGGGTTTCAGGGCAGCCTCTAGGAAAGTCATCAAGGAAATAAGATGTGAGTAGAAGTGAGAAGGGAACAGCAGCCAGAATTGGCAGAACTTTCTTTGATGATAGAAATGTTATGTCTGTGCCACCCCCAGCCACCCAGAGTCACCAAGTTCTTGCGATGGGGCTAGTGCAACTGAGGAATTGCATTTCTTATTTTATTTAGTTTGAGTAGGTGTACTAAGGCAATTCTGGCTGGGTGCGGTGCCTCATACCTGTAATCCCAGCTACTTGGGTGGCTGAGACAAGAGGATTGTTTGAGCCCAGGAGTTTGAGACCAGCCTGGGCAACATAGCAAGACCCCATCTCTACACACAAGAAAAAAAACTTAGCCAGGCATGGTGGTGCATACCTGTAGTCCCAGCTGTTTGGGAGACTGAGATGGAAGGATCATTTAAGCCCAGGAGTTTGAGGCTGCAGTGAACTATGATTGCACTACTGCACTACAGTCTGGGCAACAGAGTGAGACCCTGTCTCTAAGATAAATAAAATTTAAAGATTTGGTTGGGTGTGGTGGTGTGCTCCTGTAGTACCAGCCAAGGCAGGAGGATCATGAGATTCTGTCTCAAAAAAAAAAAAAAAGATATCATTTAATTAGTTGGGTTTTGTGTGTGTGTGTGTGAGTTAGAGTCTCACTCTGCCCAGACTGGAGTGCAGCGGCACGCTCCCGGCCACCGCAGCCTCGACCTGCTGGGCTCTGGTGATCCTTCCGCCTCAGCCTTCCAAGTAGCTGGAACTACAGGTGCGCACTACCACGCCCGGCTAATTTTTTGATTTTATTGTAGAGATGAGGTCTTGCCAAGTTGCCCAGGCGGGTCTCGTACCTGCGGGCTCAGGCAATCCACTCACCTCAGCCTCCCAAAGAGCGGGATTACAGGCTGAGCCACAGAGCCCATCTAGTTGGGTATTTTTTTTTGAGTTGGAGTCTTATTGTCACCCAGGCTGAGTGAAGTGGCAAGCTCACGGCCACCACAGCCTCAACCTGCCAGACTCAGGCAATTCTACGTCAGCCTTCCAAGTAGCTGGAACTACAGGCGCAGGCCACCACGCCTGGCTAATTTTATTTTATTCAGCCTGTTGCCCAGGCTGGTCTTGAACTCCTGGGCTCAGGCAATCCTCTCACCTCCCCCTCCCAAAGTGCTGGGATGACAGGCATGAGCTGCTGGCACAGTTTGTCTTGTTTTTCGAGACAAAGTCTCACTCTCGCCCAGACTGAAGTGTAGTGGCGCAATCATGGCTCACTGCAGCCTCCAACTGCTGCCACCTCTCATCTCAATGGCTCTGAACATCCGGGCTGCATCTGGAATCTTCCCTGCCTGCGCACCTCACCTCATTCCATCAGCAAGGCCTCCAAAGCCCACAAGCTTCGCTTCATCTCCATGGCAACCACCCAAGTCCAAGCTGCCCGGGCTTTTCATCCAATGACGGCAGCCGCCTCCTCTAGGAGCTCCCTGCCTACCCTCCAGCCATCTTCCAGTTTCATTTGGGACAAAGCAAGTCTGATCCCAGATAGCATATCTGTCTGTGGTTTGCTGTTTCCACAAGGAGCCCAAACATCTGGGTGTACCAGCAAGGCCCCCCATGATCTATCTCCAGCCTCTTCAGAGGCTGTGCCCCCCACTGTGCTCCAGCCATATGGGACTCTTTGGATTCCTTGAACCCATCTTGTTCCTTCCAGCCTCAGACCTTTTTTTTTTTGAGTCGGAGTCTCCCTCTGTCCCCGAGGCTGGAGGGCAGTGACATGCTCGTGGCCATCACAGCTTCAACCTGCTGCGCTCCAGTGATCCTTCCACCTCAGCCTTCCAAGTAGCCGGAACTACAGGCGTGTGCCACGATGCCTGAGGTCTCACCAATTTGTCCAGGCTGGTCTTGAACCCCTGGACTCAAGCAATCCTCTCGCCTTGGCCTCCCAAAGTGCTGGGATTACAAGTGTGAGCCACCTCCCTGGCTCCGTTTTTTTTGTGTTTTTTTTGTTTGTTTTTTTGAGTTGAAGTCTCACTCTGTCGCCCAGACTGGAGTGCAGTGGCCGCTCCCAGCCACCGCAGCCTCGACCTGCTGGGCTCCGGCGATCCTTCCGCCTCAGCCTTCCAAGTAGCTGGAACTACAGGAGCGCGCTACCATGCCCGGCTAATTTTTTTTTTTTAATTTATTGTAGAGATGAATTCTCATCAAGTTGCCCAGGCGGGTCGCAATCCCGTTCTTTTTTTTTTTTTTTAAGTTGGAGTCTCACTCTGTCACCCAAGCTGGAGTGCATTGGCACACTCACAGCCACCCCAGCTTCTGCCTGTTGGGCTCAGGCGATCCTTCCACCTCAGCCTTCTAAGTAGCCAGAACTTCAGGCATGCACTACCACACCCGGCTAATTTTTTGATTTATTGTAGAGATGAGGTCTCACCAAGTTGCCCAGGCGGGTCTCGAACCTGCAGGCTCAGGGAATTCACTCTCCTCGGCCCCCCAAAGTGCTGGGATTACAGGCTGATTTTTTTTTTTCAGAAACAGGGTTTCAGTGTGATGCCCAGGCTAGAGTGCAGTTCCTGCTACTTGGAAGGCTAAGGCGGAAGGATCATAGCTCACTGCAGCCTGGACCTCCTGGGCTCAGGTGATCCTCCCACCTCAGCCTCCCATAGTCCTGGGACTACAGGTGTGGGCCACTATGCTCGCCCCCGCCACCAGAGCCTTTGTACCTGCATTTCTCTTGGCCAGGAGCACTCTCCCAGCCCTCTTCTGCCCAAGTCCTCAACTCAAAGGGGTCCTCCTCAAGCGAAGTCTCCCCAGCCCGGGTTGGCATCCCTGGTGATGCCCACATGTCTCCCTGTCCATCGTCCATGACCTCACCACATTTATAATTGATTAATAATGATTCCTTTCAACATTGACCTCCTTCAACATCATTTTATAAGCTCCATGAAGGCAACTCCCAAGGGTCTCATGGGTGACCTAGCAGTGAGCAGGTGAAGAGGAATTTTTTTTTTTGAGTTGGAGTCTCACTCTGTCACCCAGACTGGAGGGCAGTGGCCACTCCCGGCCACCACAGCCTCGACCTGCTGGACTCCTGCGATCCCTCCGCCTCAGCCTTCTGAGTAGCTGGAACTACAGGCGCGCGCTACCACGCCCGGTTAACTTTTAATTTTATTGCAGAGATGAGGTCTCGCCAAGTTGCCCAGGCAGGTCATGAGAGTAATTTTTTTTTTGAGACAGTCTCGCTCTGTCATCCAGGCTGGAGTGCAGTGGCATGATCATAGCTCACTGCAGCCTCAAACTACTGACCTCAAGCAGTCCTTCCGCCTCAGCCTCCCGAGTACCCTTATGCCCGGCTAATTTTTAAAAATTTTTTGCAGAGATGACGTCTCACTATATTGCCCAGACTGTTCTCGAACTCTTGGCCTTAGGCCATCCTTCCGCCTCAGCCTGCCAAAGTGCTGAGACTACAGGCATGAGCCATCGGGCCCGGCCATGTGCCCTCACTCCTTTTTTTTTTTAGAAAGTAGGATTTGTTGAGAGGGCAGAAAAGCTACCACAGAGGGAGGGGACCCGAGGAGGTTGCCGCGCCCTCCCTCTTGGGGCTGCTCCACCCAGTGAACCACCCTGGCCTCTTCTGGAATCTCGGGAGAGAGAAGCCCTTCTGCCACACGGGTGAGGACCAGACTCACCGCAGCTCTCTCTGAGCCTCAGACTCCTCTTCTGTCCCCAGAGAGCTGCCCCTCCCTCCATCCCCTCCTGCTCTGCACACAAACCTGGTGGTGGGTGGGTGAGTGGCTGCCGCCAAGGCAACGGCAGCACAGGGTTGCCACGGCAACCCGGTTCCCTGGTGACAGGCCCAGGAGCGGTCATCAGGGGATGGAGGGGGCCAGGGGCACACGGTGGGCATTCGGTCAATGTTTGGAGGGAAGGATGGGGACTCACGGCTGCCTCTTCCGAGGGGCAGCGAGGAGATTTCAGGGCTAGTCCCTACTGGGCTCCCTGTGGCTCCTGGCTCGCTGTCCATCCTCAGGGACTCCACACAGTCTGTTCCCTCTGCCTAGAAGGCTGTTCCCTCTGTGTGCCTTCCGGCCAACTCTTCAGCCTGACCTCCTGGCTCAGCTCCAGCCTTTATCATGTTGACAATTAAGTGATGGCTTGTTTGCTTGTGTGATGATTGGTTTAATAAATGTTCCCTCTGCCAGATGCGACGCGCTGTGTGTCTTGGTCACAGCTGTGTCCCACACACCGAGGAGGCTGCGCTCAATACATCTTTGTCAACACCCTCCCTCCCTGCTGCGCCTTACCACTTCTCCCAAGCCAAAGTGGCCTCCCTTCCATCCCCTGAGCTTTTCCTGGTGCTGGACTCAGACCCTCCATGTTATGTCCACCTGGAGTGTTCTGGAACGTTCTGGACTCTTCCACAAGGTTCTGGAATGTTTCAGAATATTCTAGAAATTCTGTGTCCTGCTTTTACTAACACAAGGACACTACCACCTCAGAGAGGTTCTCCCTGACCTCCTGGCTAAACCAGTCACCCCCTTGATCACTCTCAGCTCACTGCTTTCATGGCAGTTATCGCTATCTGGAGATGCCTTGGTCATTGATCTGTGGATACTCTACAGATTTGTCTTTCCATTAGAATATTCTTACAACCCAGGCTCAGTGGCTCAGCCTGTAATCCCGCGCCTTTGGGAGGCTGAGGTGAGTGGATTGCCTGAGTCCGTGGGTTTGAGACCTGCCTGGGCAACTTGGCGAGACCTCATCTCTACAATAAATCAAAATGAGCCGAGCGTGGTAGCACACGCCTGTAGTTCCAGCTACTCGAAAGGCTGAGGCGGAAGGATCGCCGGAGCCCAGCAGGTGGAGGCTGCAGTGGGAGCGGCCACTGCACTCCAGTCTGGGTGATGGAGTGAGATTCCAACTCAAAAAAAAAAAAAAAGAATACACATTCCAGAGGCTGGGCACAGTGGCTCACACCTGTCATCCCAGAATTCGGGGAGGCTGAGGCAAGAGGATTGCCTGAGCCCAGGGGTTCAAGACCAGCCTAGGTAACTTGGCAAGACTTTGTCTCTACAATAAATCAAAAAATTAGCTGAGTGTGGTGGCGCACACCTGTAGTTCCAGCTACTCGGAAGGCTGAGGCAGAAGGATCACCTGAATCCAGCGGGTCGAGGCTACGGTGGCTGTGAGCATGTCACTGCACTCCAACCTGGGCAACAGAGTGAGATTCTGACTTAAAAAAAAAAAAAATTCCGGAATATTCTAAATCATGAGGGCAGGGATCCTACATGGCATGCTTGCAGTTGAATTTCCCACAGTAGCCCAATACTCCAATCCCTGGTAAGGAACTTCCTTGTGCCCCCTGCCAGCTGGTCATCCCTCAGAAGTAGCCCCAGCTTGAGTCAACGTTATCTGCTTTATTTTATTTTATTTTATTTTATTTTTGAGTTGAAGTCTCATTTTGTTACCCAGGCTGGGGGGCAGTGACACACTCCTGGCCACTGCAGCCTCAACCTGCTGGGCTCAGGCGATCCTTCTGCCTCAGCCTTCCTAGTAGCTGAAACTACAGGCACACGCCACCATGCCCAGCTAATTTTTTGATTTATTGTAGAGATGAGGTCTTGCCAAGTTGTCTAGGCTGGTTTCAAATCCGGGCTCGGGCAATTCCCTCACCTCAACCTCCCAAAGTGCTGGGATTATAGGTGTGAGCCACCCTGCCTGCTAAAATACTGCTTAAGAAGCCTTTTTTTTTTTTTAATCGGAGTCTCACTCACTCCGTCACCCAGACCGGAGTGCAGTGGCACACTCATGGCCATTACAGCCTCGACTTGCTGGGCTCAGGCAATCCTTCCGCCTCAGTCTTCCAAGTAGCTGGAACCACAAGCATGTACCACTACGCCTGGTTAATTTTTTGGTTTATTGTAGAGACGAGGTCTCACCAAGTTGCCCAGGCTGGTCTCGAACCCCTGGGCTCAGCAGTCCTCTTGTCTCTGCCTCCCAAAGTGCTGGATGACAGGTGTGAGCCACCACACCGGGTGGTGTGTCTGCTTCTTTCGCTCAGTGTTGGTGGGATCCACACGTCAGAGGCACGTAGCAGTGGTCTGCTCTTTTTGCTTTCTGCATGGTACTCCATTGTGGGAATAAATTGTCATTTGTTGATCCAGTCTCCTAGTGACGGACATTTCAACTATTTCCGGTTTGGGGCTGTCATGACCATTTGTATTTATGTCTTTCAGTGAAAACCCATCCCCCTTTAAGTCCTTCAGTGACTTGAATGGCTTCCTCACACCTCAAAACTTCATGTCCACCCAGTACCTCTGATGGTGTTTTTATTTGGAAGTGGGTCTTTGCATATGATCAAGCTGGATTGGCGCAGGGCCTAAATCCAATCACTATCTTGACAGACACAGAAATGAACACATAGCCAACCTGAGCAACATAGCCAGACTCTGTCCCTACAGAAAATAAAAAAACGAATGGGGTGTGGTAGTGTCTGTGGTCCCAACTACTCAGGAGGCCGACGCGGGGGAATTGCTTGAGCCCAAGAGGCTGAGGCCGTGGTGAGCTGTGATCATGCCACTGCACTCCAGAGCAAGACCCCGTCTCTACAAAAAAAGCTATAAAACAAATAAAATCATAGAGAGGTGGAAGAAGACAGCCATGTCAAGACAGGGGCTGAAGTGATCCACTCATGGGCTGGAGTGACTCCCAGAGTCTCTGGAAGGAACCAACACTGTGAAAACCTTGATTTTGAACCTGTGGCCTCTAGAACTGGGCGGGAAAACTTTTCTGTTGTTTTCTGCCACCCGGTTCATGGTTTTTTGTCGCAGCAGCCCCAGGATGCTCATATAGTGTCTGAGAGCGAAGCTGCTGGGCCACCGTGGACAGACATGTCCCTCTAGCAAATTCTGCCAAGTGCCAAGTGTTACATCAGGGATGCTCCCACCAGCTGAGTGTGAGAGTCGGGCTTGGAGCCACATCTGTAAAATGGACATAGTGATAACTGTTTCCTCTCCCTCAGGATAGAGAATCTGAGTCTCAGTCACAACTGTGTCCCACACACCAGGGAAGCTGTTCTTAACATAGCTTTGTGACTGGGCGCGGTGGCTCATGCCTGTCATCCCAGCACTTTGGGAGGCTGAGGTGAGAGGATTGCCTGAGCCCAGCGGTTCGAACCCACCCCGGGCAACTTGGCAAGACTTCATCTCTACAATAAATCAAAAAAATTAGCTGGGCATGGTGGTGTGCACCTGTGGTTCCAACTACTCGGAAAGCTGAGGCAGAAGGATCACCTGAGTCCAGCAGGTTGAGGTTGTGGTGGCCATGAGCATGTCACTGCACTCCAGTCTAGGTGACAGAGTAAGTCTCTGACTCAAAAAAAAAAAAATGCATCTTTGTTGACACGCCCGCTCCTGGTTCTACCTTGCCTGCGTCCTTAGGCCAATGCAGCCTTGTCTCTGTCCCTTGATCTCTTTCTGGCACTGGACTCAGGGCTTCCATGCTATGTCCCCCCTGGAATGTTCTGGAACATTCTGGACCCTTCCACAATGTTCTGGAATGTCCCAGAACATTGCGAACACATGATATGTACAGTGCTGGGCACTGGAAACACTCCATAAACAGTCACTTGAAAAAAAAGCAGTAGCCAGGCTGAGTGGCTCAGCCTGTAATCCCGCATCTTTGGGAGGCTGACGTGAGTGGATTGCCTGAGCCCGCGGATTCGAGACCCACCTGGGCAACTTGGCAAGACCTCATCTCTACAATAAATAAAAAATCAACTGGGCGTGGTAGCGCATGCCTGTAGTTCGGGCTACTCGGAAGGCTGAGGCGGAAGGATCGCCGGAGCCCAGCAGGTCGAGGCTGCGGTGGCCGGGAGCGGCCACTGCACTCCAGTCTGGGTGGCAGAGTGAGACTCCAACTCAAAAAAAAAAAAGAAAAAAAGTCACAGTCAGTCGAGGTGCAAGCTCAGTTCCATCTGTGTCCAATGCTGGGTCTTTCTACTCTTCCACAGAATGAGTCATGGGCAGGGAGCCAGCGGTGGGTTCCAGGGTGTTGGCTGGGGCATCAGGAGGCTTGAGAGAGGCTGGAGGGTAGCAAGTGATTCAGGAAGATACAGCAGAGTCAGCACAGGAAAATCTTATTCATTCATTCACCAACAGATGTGCTGTTAGTTGATGCTGGATGTGGGGGGCTGGGACCCTGGCAAGACCCCGACCTGGATACAGATGCTGCCAGACTGGGCAGCAGAGGAATGGAAGCACTGCTGGGCATCCAGGAAGGCTTCCTGGAGGAGGAGACCTGTGGTGAGAGCAAGGAATGGGGGAGGGTTCATGGAGATCACTCTGTTCTTCCCATCCCCGTACCTGAGTATATGTGTCTCCTGGGGCTGTTGTAACAAATGACCACAAACTGGGTGCCTTAAAACAACAAGAATTTGCTCTCTTATAGTCTTGGGGGCCGGAAGTCTGAACTCAAGGTGTCGGCAGGGCTATGCTCCCCCCAGACACTCTGAGGGGGGACACCCTACTTGCCTCTTCCAGCTTCTGGGGGCTCCGGGAGCTCCTGGCTTATGGCCCCATCATCCCAATTCCTGCCTGTCTTCACTTGGCCTTCTCCTTCTATCTCTCCTCTCTTCTGTCTTAAAAGGATATTTGTCCTTGGATTTAGGGACAACTCACTTGTGGGCCAATCTCATCTTTACCTGAACTCCATCTTCAAAGACCTTATTCCAAATAAGATCACATTTCGAGGTTCCAGGTGGGCCTGTCTTATGGGGGGACACCGTTCAACCCAGTGCACTGAAAGTGTTCAATGTCTTCTCCTTTTTTCAAAAAAATAGGAGTCTCACTCTGTTGCCCAGGCTGGAGTGCAGTGGCACACTCACAGCCACTGCAATCTCGACCTGGTGGGCTCCAGCGATCCTTCTGCCTCAGCCTTCCAAGTAGCTGGAACCACAGGCGTGCACCACACTTGGCTAATTTCTCTTGATTTATTGTAGAGACAATGTCTCATTGAGTTGCCCAGCCTGGTCTCAAACCCCTGGGCTCAGGCAACCCCTGGGCTCTCACCTTTACCTCCCAAAGTGCTGGGATTACAGAAAAGAGCCACCGCACCCGGTCTCCTCCTATTTTTTTAAATTGACGTTAGATTCTCATAAGATTCCCCATTTTGAAGTATGAGAACAAAAAAACCCAAGAAAACTTTTTTTTTTTTTTTTGAGTTGGAGTCTCACTCGGTCGCCCAGACTGGAGTGCAGTGGCTGCTCCCGGCCACCGCAACCTCGACCTGCCGGACTCCGGCGATCCTTCCGCCTCAGTCTTCCAAGTAGCCGGAATTACAGGCATGCGCTACCACGCCCAGCTGATTTTTTGATTTATTGTAGAGATGAGGTCTCGCTGCCCAGGCGGGTCTCGAACCCACGGGCTCAGGCAATCCACTCACCTCAGCCTCCCAAAGGCGCGGGATTACAGGCTGAGCCACCGAGCCCGGCTGAAAACTTTTTTAAAGCATACAATTCAGTGACTTTCAGTACACTTGCAATGTTGTAAAACCACCATCTCTGTCTAGTTCCAGAACATTCTCATTCCTCAAAAGAAAGCCCGGCTCCCATCAGTAGTCATTCCCCATCCCTTCCCCCAACCCCTGACAGCCACAAATCTGCCTCTTGTCTCTGTGGATTTGGCCGTTCTGGCATTTCTGTCCATTAAGTCACTCGACATGGCCTGCTGTACCTGGCTTCTCTCACTCAGCGTTGTGTGTTTGAGGTTTATCCACACTGTGTCCTGCCAGTACCTCAGTCCTTTCTGTGGCTAAGTCACAGTACGTCGTGTGGGTGGACAACATTGTGTTCATCCTTTATCTTTTTTTTTTTTTTTAGTTGGAGATTTACTCTGTCACCCAGGCTGGAGTGCAGTGGCATGCTCCCGGCCATCACAGCCTTGACCTGCTGGGCTCCGGCAATCCTTGATTGATCGTAAAGATGAGATCTCGCCAAGTTGCCCAGGCTGGTCTTGAATCTGTGGGCTCAGGCGATCCTCTCACTTTGGCCTCCAGAAGTGCTGGGACTACAGGCATGAGCCACTGCACCTGGCCCTGTCCCTTGTGCCTTGACAGACACTCAGGTTGTTTCCACCTTTTGGCTGTGTGAATGGAGCCACTAAGAACATGTGGACACGTGCAGTATTGGTTTAAAACATGTTTTCAATTCTCTTAGTTACACACTAGTTTTCGAGATAAGAGAGCTGAGACTCTTCGTGACCCGCCTGGGCAACTTGGTGAGACCTCATCTCTACAATAAATCAAAAATCAGCCGGGCGTGGTAGCGCGCGCTTGTAGTTCCAGCGACTCGGAAGGCTGAGGCGGAAGGATCGCCGGAGCCCAGCAGGTCGAGGCTGCGGTGGCCGAGAGCGGCCGCTGCACTCCAGTCTGGGCAACAGAGTGAGACTCTAACTCAAAAAAAAAAAAAAGAAAAGAAAAGAAAACTGAGACTCTGAGGCCGGGCTGGGTGGCTCAGTCTGTAATCCCAGCACTTTGGGAGGTTGAGGCGAGTGGATTACCTGAGTCCGCAGGTTCAAGACCAGCCTGGGCAACTTGGAGAGTCCTTGTCTCTACAATAAATAAAAAATTAGCCGGATGTGGTAGCACGCGCCTATAGTTCTGGCTACTTGGAAGGCTGAAGTGGAAGGATCGCCAGAGCCTAGCAAGTTGACGCTGGGGTGGCCATGAACGTGCCACTGCACTCCAGCCTGGGTGATGGAGTGAGACTCCAACTCCAAAAAAAAGAGGATGAGTCAATGATCAAGAGTGTGGATTTGGCCGGGCACAGTGGCTCACATCTATAATCCCAGCACTTTGGGAGGCCGAGGTAAGAGGATTGCCTGAGCCCGCAGGCTCGAGATCAGCCTGGGCAACTTGGAGAGACCTAATCTCTACAATAAAAAAAAAAATTAGCTGGGCATAGTGGTGCATGCCTGTATTTCCAGCTACTTGAAAGGCTGACACGGAAGGATCACCTGAGCCTATCAGGTAGAGGCTGCAGTGGCCTGGAGCGTGCCACTGCTCTCCAGCCTGGGTGACAGAGTGAGACTCCAACTCAAAAAAACAAAAACAAAAACAAAACAAACAAACAAAAGAGTGTGGATTTGGAATGACGTGAGATTTGGATCTAGCTTGAGGCTGGGCTCTCCTGGACACGCACCTGTGATCTTGGGCCTGTCAGAATTCCTGGCTCACAGGAAGAAGCCCTGGGAAGCCCTGTTGTTATTGCTCGGTCTAGTATCAGCCATTATATGATTAATACTAGCAAAGCAGGGGCTGAGCGTGGTGGCTCATGCCTGTAGTCCCAGTTACTTGAGAGGCAGAGGCAGGAGGATAGCTTGAGGCCAGGAGCACTTGAGTATCTAGCTCAGAGCTTTTTTGTAGAAAAGGTGACTAATTATTACCGGGGGCAGGATTCATTTCATTCCCGTTTCACAGACATGGATGAAAAACCGAGACCTAGAGACCTAAGAGTAATTGCTCAGTCACGAGTCACTATGGTTCACTCACATGTCTTGTGTGTACCTAACACGTGCTGGTGCTGTCTGGCAGCAAAGCAGCCAGGAAGAAATAGGGTCCCACCCATTGGGAACTGGCGTTTCAGCAGGGGGATATGCAAGAAGTGGAAAATGTATGACGGGTCCTCAAAAAGTAAAACACAGCTCCCCTATGAGCCAGCAGTTCCACTCCTGGGTATCTGCCCAAGAGCACCGAAAACAGAGATTCAAACAGATCCTGTGCATAAATGTTAACAGCAGGGTGATTCACAACAGCCAAAAGGTGGAAACCACCCAAGAGTCCATCAGAGGATGCAGGATAAACACAGTGTGGTCCATCCACACGATGGTCTATGACTCAGTCACAGAAAGGAATGAAGGCCAGGTATGGTGGATCACACCTGTCATCCCAGCGTTTTGGGATGACCTGTTTTCTGAAGATGGTAGAACTTGGAGTGAACTGCCTTTTGAGGTCTCAGAGCTCATAAGGCAGGGAGGCCAGGTGCGGTGGCTCATACCCATAATCCCAGCACTTTTTGAGGCCAAGGCAGGAGGATCCCAGCACTTTTTGAGGCCGAGGCAGGTACAGGTGGAGTTCAAGACCAGCCTGGGCAACATAGCAAGACCCCCCATCACTACAAAACATTTTTAAAAATTAAGCCGGGCTCAGTGGTTCAGCCTGTAATCCCAGCACTTTGGGAGGCTGAGGTGAGTAGATTGCCTGAGCCCACGGGTTCGAGATCCATCTGGGCAATTTGGCGAGACCTCATCTCTACAATAAATCAAAAAATTAGCCGGGCGTGGTAGTGCGCGCCTGTAGTTCCAGCTACTTGGAAGGCTGAGGTGGAAGGATTGCCGGAGTCCAGTAGGTCGAGGCTGCGGTGGCCGAGAGCGGCCAGTGCACTCCAGTCTGGGTGAAAGAGTGAGACTCCAACTCAAAAAAAAAAAAAAAAAAAAAAATTAGCCAGGCATAGGGGTGTACTCCAGAGGCTGACATGGGAGGATCATTTGAGCACGGGAGGTGGAGGCTGCAGTAACCTGTGATCGTGCCACTGCATTCCAGCTGCGCATCTGAGATCCTATCTCTAAAGATATAAAACAAAACAAAGCAAAAAAATCCCAGTAGCAATCACTGATTCGATGCTGTCCTGTGCATTTCACAGAGAAGCAAAAGCAGGCATTGGCAGGTTTAGCACCTTGCCCTGAGATCACTCAGTGGTCATGACCCAACAGATTGAACGCTGTCCTCAGCACAAGGCCAGAGGGACTCAAAGCCTTCCCCCAAGGCTCCCATTTCCTCCTGCGTCACACATGGGGTTTGTCCAGAGGCTTCCAAGTTCTGACCTGCCACCATGAGCCCCGCAGCTAGTACGGAGCAAGAAAGCAGGTGGCGAAGTCCCTGCCTTGCGGAAAGCCAGGCCAGCGGTGGCCCAGATGGTGGTCAGGCCTGTGGACACTGCCCGCTACATCGCAGCCTGCAGCCTCTGCCTGTGGCCTGTGGCCAGACCACAGGCCACCATTCTTGAACAACGCCTGCAAAGTCCTCCACTTGCCCCTGTCACATTCCAGCAGGGCAGCGACTAGGGCTCAGACAACGAACTCTGGCAGAGGTCCCTGGCCTCACTGTGCCTCACCCACATCCCACCTGCCCCCTCTCCTGTTGGCTCCACCTGCGAAGTGCGCCTTAGCCAGGACCATCCCCCCCACCCTGCGGCCACCATCCTGAGGTAAACCATATCCACTTTGGCCTGAGTTTTTCACCTCTGAACTAATGACCCTAATTCGAGATGTTGCCCTGCTCCTCCACTGTAAGAAAAGTCTGAGCCGGGCTCGGTGCCTCAGCCTGTCATCCCGTGCCTTTGGGAGGCTGAGGTGAGTGGATTGCCTGAGCCCGCGGGTTTGTGACCCGCCTGGGCAGGGGAGACCTCATCTCTACAATAAATCAAAAACTCAGCCGGGCGTGGTAGCACATGCCTGTAGTTCCGGCTACTCGGAAGGCTGAGGCGGAAGGATCGCCGGAGCCCAGCAGGTCGAGGCTGCGATGGCCGGAAGTGGCCGCTGCACTCCAGTCTGGGCGACAGAGTGAGACTCTGACTCAAAAAAAAAAAAAAAAAAAAAGAAAAGTCTGTTAAAGCTGATGTTTTTGTTTTCATTTTTCATTTTTTTAGTATAGATGGGGTCTTGCTAGGTTGCTCAGGCTGGTCTCAAACTCCAGGTGGCCTCAAGCAATCCTCCCACCTCACCCTCCCAAAGTGCTGGGATAACAGGGCTGAGCCACTGTGCCCAGCTTGAAAGCTGGTGTTAATTACATCCCTCTGCTCAGAAGCCCCCTCTTTGTTCTCATTTCATACAGAGGACCCCAAAAGTAACCCTCAAAACCTTCCATGACCTACAGCAGGGGTCCCCCACTCCCGGGCCACAGACTGGGACCGAAGTTCCATGGCCTGTTAGGACCTGGGCCACACAGCAGAAGGTGAGCAGAAGGCAGAGCTCCGAATGCTGTCAGATCAGTGGAGGCATTCAATTCTCAAAGGCATGTGAACACTATTATGAGCTGTGCATGGGAGGGATCTAGGCTGGGCACTCCTTAAGGTAATCTAGTGCTTGATGATCCCACCCCCCATCCCATCCATGGAAAAATTGTCTTCTATGAAACTGGTCTCTGATGCCAAAAAGACTGGGGACTGCTGACTAGGGCACCTCCTGCTGCATCCCACTTGTCCTTCTCCCCCGTCCCGCTTCCTCATTTCTTCTTGCCAGACAACTCTGCAGATGACTTTGCACCAATTGTCCTGCATTGTGTATTCTTAGAGCACCTGGTGTGTCCAAAGTGCCATGGCCCATAACATACTATGCATGTGCTTGTGGCCAGGAGCCTGGAGAACCCCTTCTTCTTACTTATCTTCAGTTGGTTGTCTGGGTCTGACATGTGGGTCAAATCTGGATGTTTATGAAGTGTGCATGCATATGGACACCATTGACTTCAGGCGTGTAAGTGTGGGTCTCTGCTGAGTGGGGTTTGATGCCGGCATGTGGTTCATCTGGAAGAAAGGTTCCTGCAGCGGGTGACCCAGGGCGGATGAGGGTGTGTGTGCAGAGCTTGCCAGAACTGGAGCTGCTCATGCACGCACACATTCAACTTTTATCGAGTGCTTGCTGTGTATTGAAAAGCTCGGCAGGGCCCTTCAGGACTTGGTACCTGCCAACTTGCACAGTGTCATCTTCTGAGCATTTTACACGATGATTGAACACCTACTGTCTCTCTGGCTCTGTTGGAGGTGGATCAGTTGGGTCTAGTCCGACCTGTAGGAGCCGCTCAAGCAGGCCCCTTTCTCCCTTCTATGGAATCTCCAGCCCCCACTTCCGCCCCCTTCTCCCAGTGCTGACAGGAAGGGTTCTGAGACCTGTCTGGATTCCAGTCCCTGGCTGAGGCTGCACAACGAAGGTTTTCTGACTCAGAGGAGGAAAGAATAAATGAATTCACGGCTAGCGAGAGAATCTTGGGAGCTTGAACCCTTCCAGGTCAGAGATTTCAGACTTTCAGTGGGCTGGAGGGGGAGGGGTGCCCTCAGGCTCTGGATGCTTTACAGAGGACCTTTTGGCCTTGGGCTCCAGGATTCCAGAGCAGGAAGAGTAAAGAAGGGAGGGGAGAAAAGAAAGGGAGACAGGGACACAGACAAAAAGGAAGGACACAGATGCCGGACTTTGGCTCCAGTTGCAGTCCAGGATTTTGGGGGGACTTGAGTTTGGGGGCTTGGCGGGTTGGGTCTGGTGGAATAGACAAGGATTTGGGAAAGTGGGCATTGGTGGATGAAGCAGGAGGTTGGGGAACCCATAGGTAGGTGATGGGAGTCTGAGGGTGGAGGCTCTGGGAGGGTATGTCAGGGGAGGGTTGGGACCCAGGAGGATTGGAAATCTGAGGTCTGGAGTTCCCGCCCTGAGAGAGGCCCGAGGAGGGGGTAAGGCTGGAGGCAGGGTGTGCGGGTGTTGGGGGAGGCGGGAGAGGTTCTCAGAGCGCGGGGACTAGTTTCCCCATGCCCCACCTCACCCTCCGGTCCGCCCCTTCTCCTAGCCCCCTTCCCTGTCCAACCCCATCCCAATCTCACACCTCAAAGGATGACCACGCCCAGGCAACGCCCCCAGACATGCCGCTCTTGCCCTAGGGCACGCAACACTCCCTCGCTCTTGCATATGCCCCCTGCAGACCCGGTCCCTCACTTAGCCTGGCTCCTACCCATCCGCAGATTAGGCCCTGCCCGTCCCTTGCCCCCTCCACGCACCCACTCTTGACCTACACAGCTGCCTCCTCTGTCCAGACCCCGCCCATCGCCCAGGCCCCGCCTCTTTAATCCCCTCCAAGACTAGGTCCTCTCTCCGTCCGACCACGCCCATCTTCAGACCCTACCCCTTCCCTGCGGAGACCCGTTTCACTCTCAGGCCCAGCTTCACTTCTGGCTCCCCGGACCACCTCCTTACCCCGTACTCCTACCCCCAACCCAGTCCCCTCTCAGACCGGGCCTCACCTTGCCATCTGGGCCCCGCCCCCTCCGCAGGCCGTACCCGCCTAAGATCCCGCCCCTTCTCTCCCGGGACCCGCCCCCTCTTCAGACCCTACTTGTTTCTTCAGCCCAGGGCCCCGACTCAGTTTCTCATCATCTTGCCCTGGCCCCGCCCCGACCCCTCCCACAGACAGAATCCCCTGTCAACACAGAGACACCCGCTCTTCTGACTCGGCTTCCCGCCTCGCCCCAGGGCCCCGCCCCAACCCCGCACCCCCGCCCCGGCCCCGCCCTGGCCCCGCCCCTCCGCAGAGCAGGCCCCACCCTCCTCCTCGAGCCCGCCTCTTCTTAGGCCCCGCCCGAAGCCCCGCCCCACCCCGGTTCCCGGCCCCGGCCCCGCCCCTCCTCAGCCCCGGCCCCGCCCCGACCCTCGCGTTTCGGTTTACCGGGACGGCGCGCGGCTCCCGTCACTCGAACGCGCGGCGGCGGCGGGAAGATGGCGGAGTCCGGCGGCAGCAGCGGCGGTGCTGGCGGAGGCGGCGCCTTCGGCGCGGGCCCCGGCCCCGAGCGTCCAAACAGGTGAGACCCGGCCCGCAGGATGGGCCCGCACCTGTCCCGGGGCGCGGGAGACCAATGAGGAGTCCTGGGGGTCCTGCGGGGCCTCGCTCGAGGGCTTGCGCTGGGACTGCGGACTTTACCGGACCGTGGGGTCCTGGTTGGGGGAGGGCCGCGGCTAAATGGGGGCTGGGTCCCCCTGGAACCCCAAGGCGTCTGCAGGCCGCCCTAAGGGCCAGAGGATCCTGGGGTCCGAAGGGAAGCCGAGCGGCTCCTGACTGTGATGGGGCCAGAAGGATGTCACAGGATCTGGGAGACAGGAGGACCTGAGAGTGGCTTGGGCGGCTCTGAGGAGGGGGCTGAGGCCTAAGGCTTCCTGCGGGGTGCTGACGATGCTCCTGGGAACATGTTGAAGGGGCTTGGGAGGGGTGAGGATTGAGAGTCTGTGGGTGGGGGTCTCAAGTGAGCCTGAGAGGGGGAGGCCGAGAGGGTCTGAGGTGTCCCAGGGATCCTGAGGGGCTGGAATGGGTCTTGGGGAGCCTGAGAATGGTGAGAGATCCCAGAGGGTCTATGGAAAACATAGAGCCCCCGCCTCTCAGAGTGCTGGGATTACAGGTGTGAGCCACCGCATCTGTCCTTGGCTAATTTTTTTTTTTTTTTGAGTTGGAGTCTCACTCTATCACCCAGACTGGAGTGCAGTGGCACGCACACAGCCACTGCAGCCTCGACCTGCTGGGCTCAGGTGATCCTTCCATCTCAGCCTTCCAAGTAGCTTGGAACTACAGGCACACGCCATCACACCTGGCTAATTTTTTGATTGATTGTAGAGGTGAGGTCTCACCAAGTTGCCCATGCTGATCTCAAACCTGTAGGCTCAGACAATCCTCTCACCTCGGCCTCTCAAACTGCTGGTATTATAGTGAGCCACTGTGCCCGGCCCAGCTAATTTTTTTATTTTTCTCTTCTTTGGGGCTCCTCCCTCTCATCACCATGGGACTCAAGTTCATCCCACACCCCAAGCTCCAGGCTAAAGGATTTTCTTTTGATCAGAGGAAGGTCCCCTTTCCTTATGGCCAAGACCTGAGATGAGTTGCTTGAACCCCAGAATTTGCATACAAATTGTGGGTGTCTACATTGCCTCTATGCGTTCTGGGTTCTCAGAAGGGAGGGCACCTGCCTTAGGGAGTATGACCTCTTGCTCTTTTCCCATTGGGCAAGGCCAGACCCTCCCACCCTGGTCCCTGGAAGGCTACCACTCTTGGTTGGCCAAGGAGGAAATTCCTGGCTCTTTCTCACTCCGAGCTTCCAGGAGCTGATCATTTCAGCCACGATGATAAATGATGAAGTTAGTCCATACCCTTGAGCTGTGGAGTTGGTCCTCATTGCAGGGCTGTAGGAATGGCCTGGTGGCCCCGGTGTGTGAGTTGGGCTTTGGAAGTCAGATGGAAGGAAACAGAGATGGGTTGGGTGAAGGAGGGGTGGCCTGGCCAGGGCACAGAGAAGGCAAGGGCCCTACCTGTTCCTGAAGATGAGGAGTGGTACCTTGAAGCTTGGGTGGTGGACAGAGCAAGGCACTGAGTCTGGTCTGCCAGTTGCTGTGGGGAACCGAGGAGGTATGCGGCCAGTGGGGTGACCAGCCTTCCTGTGTGGGTGTGGGAACCAGCAGGCATCAGAGGATCTAGGGGGACATTCAGAGGGTGAAGTAGCTGGGGCTTGATGACCGACCAGGCATGAGGCAGCAAGTAAGGGACAGACAGGAGGGATAGCAAACCTCAAGTTCCTGCCTTGGGCCTTGAGGTAGATGACTGGAGGCAAAGGCTCTTTTTTATTTTTATTTTTATTATTTAGCCTTGACCTGCTGGGCCTCAGCCTTCCAAGTAACTGAATCTACAGGTGTGTGTTACCATGCCTGGCTAATTTTTAGATTTATTGTAGAGACAAGGACTCGCTAAGTTGCCTAAGCTGGTCTCAAACCCCCTGGACTCAGACAATCCTCTTGCCTTCGCCTCCCAAAGTGTGGGATTACAGGTGTGAGCCACCATGTCAGGTATTTTTTTCTTTCCTTTTTTTTAAACAGCTTTATTGATATGTAATTAATTACACACCATACGATACACTCATTATTCCTGAACAGCTCATTAAGTTTTAATACATTTATGTATTTATTTAGAGTCGAGGTCTCATTCTGTGGTCCAGGCTGGAGTGCAGTGGCATGATCATGGCTCACTGCAGCCTCAACCTCCTGGGCTCAGGATATCCTTCAGTCTCAGCCTCCCGAGTAGCTGGGACTATAGGTGCACCCTGCCGTGCCCAGCTAATTTTTTTTTTTTTTTTTTGAGTTAGAGTCTCACTCTGTCACCTAAGCTGGAGTGCAGTGGTACCATCACGGCTACTGCAGCCTCAACCTTCTGGATTCAAGTGATCCTTCTACCTCAGCTTCTTAAGTTGTTGGGACTATCTGCAAGTGTTATCACGCCTGGCTAATTTTTCTATTTATTGTAGAGACAAGGTCTTTTTTTTTTGAGTTGGAGTTTCACTCCATCGCCCAGGCTGGAGTGCAGTGGCACATTCCACCATAGCCTCAACTTGCTGGGCTCCATGATCCTTCTGCCTCAGCCTTCCAAGTGGCCGGAACTACAGGTGTGTGCTACCACGCCTGGCTAATTTTTGATTTATTGTAGAGAGGAGGTCTTGCCAAGTTGCCCAGGTGGGTCTCGAACCCACGGGCTCAGGCAATCCATTCACCTCGGCCTCCCAAAGTGCTGGGATTACAGGCTGAGCCACTGAACCTGGCCTAGACAAGGTCTTATTATGTTGCTCAGGCTGGTCTTGAACTCTGGTCAGGCAATGGTAACACACACCTGCAGATTCAGTTACTTAGAAGGCTGAGGCCCAGCAGGTCAAGGCTAAATAATAAAAATAAAAAAGAGCCTTTGCCTCCGGTCATCTACCTCAAGGCCCAAGGCAGGAACTTGAGGTTTGCTGTCCCTCCTGTCTGTCCCTTACTTGCTGCCTCATGCCTGGTCGGTCATCAAGCCCCCCTACTCCACCCTCTGAATGCCCCCCCAGATCCTCTGATGCCTGCTGGTTCCCACACCCTGGTCAGTCTTGCCCCCGCCTCTCAGAGTGCTGGGATTACAGGTGTGAGCCACCGTATCTGTCCTTGGCTAATTTTTTTTTTTTGAGTTGGAGTCTCTATCACCCAGACTGGAGTGCAGTGGCATGCTCACAGCCACCGCAGCCTCGACCTGCTGGGCTCAGGTGATCCTTCCATCTCAGCCTTCCAAGTAGCTGGAACTACAGGCACACACCATCACACCTGGCTAATTTTTTGATTGATTGTAGAGGTGAGGTCTCACCAAGTTGCCCATGCTGATCTCGAACCCGTAGGCTCAGACGATCCTCTCACCTCGGCCTCCCAAACTGCTGGTGTTATAGTGAGCCACTGTGACCGGCCCAGCTAATTTTTTTATTTTTGTCAAGATGAAGACTCATTGTGTCATCCAGACTGGTCTCGAACTCCTGGCCTCAAGCAATCCTCTGGCCTTGGCCTCCCAAAGTGCTGGGATTGCAAGTTAAGCCTGGCCCTGGCCCATTTATTGAGTTGTGCGCTCATCACCACAGTCTAGTTTTTAGACTGCTTCCATTACCCCAGAGAGTTCCCCCAAGCTTGTCTGCAATCAACCCCGCTCCCGCTGCAGCCCCAGGGACTTCCAGATCTGCTTTCACTCTCTACAGCTTTGTCTTTTCTAGAAATTTTACAAGAATGGAGTCATACAACATGTGGCATTTTGTGTCTGGTTTCTTTCCCTAACATAATGTTTTTGAAGTTCATCTGTGTTGTTGTGAGTATCAGAAGTTAGTTCTCTTTCACTGCGGAGTAAAAATAAACAAACTGTGTCCATCCGTACAGTGTTGTATGGGTAGACACAGTTTGTTTATCCATTTACTGGATGATGGACTGTTGGGTTGTTTCCATTTTGACAACTGCAAATAAAGTTGCCGTGATGAACATCTGGGTATGTGTCTCTGTGTGGACATATACTTTCATCCTCTTGGGTAAACACCTAGGCTGGAATGACTAGGTTGTATAGTAGATGCATGTTGAATGTTTTAAGAAACTGCCAAGCTCCTTTCCAAAGTGGCTGTACCATTTTGCATCTCTGCCAGCAATGTGCAAGAGTTCTAATTGCTTCTCATCTTCACCAGCACTTGGTATGGCCAGTTCTTAGTTTTAGCCATTTATTTTTTTTTTGAGTTGGAGTCTCACTTGGTCGCCCAGACTAGAGTGCAGTGGCTGCTCCCGGCCACCGCAGCCTCGCCTGCTGGGCTCCGGCGATCCTTCCGCCTCAGCCTTCCGAGTAGCCAGAAGTACAGGCATGCGCTACCACGCCCGGCTGATTTTTTGATTTATTGTAGAGATGAGGTCTCGCTGCCCAGGCGGGTCTCGAACCCGCGGGCTCAGGCAATGCACTCACCTCAGCCTCCCAAAGGCGCGGATTACAGGCTGAGCCACCGAGCCTGGCGTTTTAGCCATTTTTATAGGTATATGCTGGTGTCTTGTTTTGGTTCTATTTATTTATTTGTTTATTTTCTTTAGAGAGAATTCAACTTAAAAAAAAGCACTTTTATTTTATTTTGATTCGGAGTCTCATTCATCACCCAGGCTGGAGTTCAGTGGCATGGTCATGGCGCACTGCAGTCTCGACATCCTGGTTTCAGGTGACCCTCTCTCCTTAGCCTCCCAAGTACCTGGCACTACAGGCAAGCACGTGCCACCAAGTTCAGCTAATTTTTGTAGAGACGGAATCTTGCTACATCAGGCGTCAAGCTGATCTTGACCCTCTGGCCTAATGCAATCCTCCTACTTTGGCCTTCCAGAGTGCTGGGATTCTAGGTGTGAGCCACTGCACCAGGCAGGCACTTTTTTTTTTTGAGTTAGATTCTCACTCTGTTGCCCAGACTGGAGTGCAGTGGCATGCTCCCTGCCACCGCAGCCTCTACCTGCTGGGCTCCGGTGATCCTTCCGCCTCAGCCTTCCAAGTAGCTGGGACTACAGGTGCGCGCTACCACGCCCCGCTAATTTTTTGATTTACTGTAGAGATGAGGCCTCGCCAAGTTGCCCAGGTGGGTCTTGAACCCGTGGGCTTAGGCAACCCACTCACCTCAGTCTCCCAAGGCGCGGGATTACAGGCTGGGCCACCAAGCCCGGCTGGCACTGTTATCTTAAAAGGCGTCTCTGGCCGGGTCCAGTGGCTCAACCTGTAATCCCAGCACTTTGGGAGACCAAGGTGACTGGATTGCCTGAGTCCGCAGGTTCAAGACCAGCCTGGTCTCGTGACCTCGTCTCTACAATAAAAAAATTTATTGCGCACGTCTGTAGTTCCAGCTACTTAGAAGGCTGAGGCAGAAGGATCGCTGGAGCCTAGCAAGTCAACGACAGAATAAGATTACAACTCAAAAAAAAAAAAATTTGTGACCCGCCTGGGCAGCGAGACCTCATCTCTACAATAAATCAAAAAATCAGCCGGGCGTGGTAGCACGTGCCTGTAGTTCCGGCTACTCGGAAGGCTGAGGCGGAAGGATCGCTGGAGCCCAGCAGGTCAAGGCTGTGGTGGCCGGGCACGGCCACTGCACTCCAATCTGGGCGACAGAGTGAGACTCCAACTCAAAAAAAAAAAAAAATCTCTGCCATCCCTGAGACGCCCATTTTGAACTTCTCCGTTATCCCAGTGAAAAATCACTGTTTGGGGCAACTGATGGGGGCATCTTATACCTAGGGTTCTAGTGTGGGGAACCCCTAATGTGGCAAGATGGAACAAAATGGATTAGGTTTTAAGGGAGCTTGGTACAAGACCTCACAAAGGTCCTTTATTCTTTTTTTAAAGTAAATTTATTTGATTTATTTATTTTTATTTTTTGTAGGCACGAGGTCTTGCTTTGTTGCCCAGGCAGGTCTCAAACTCCTGGGCTCAAGCAGTCCTCCCACCTTGGCCTCTCAGTGTGCTAAGATTGAAGGCATGAACCACAGCGCCCAGCCCCAAAGGTCCTTTTGAGATGTTGAGGCCTTTGCAGCATTGTATATTCGTTTCCTCTTCATCATTCCACACTCCAAGGTCATGGGTCCTCAGAGCCACATGGCCGACCATGTAGCCCCCAAAACACTTTTTCTGGTAACTTTGGTGTGTGTGTGTGTGTGTGTGTGTGTGTGTGTGTGTGTGTGTGTGTTTTGAAGTAAAATTTTTTTTTTTTGAGTTGGAGTCTCACTCTGTCGCCCAGACTGGAGTGCAGTGGCTGCTCCCGGCCACCGCAGCCTCGACCTGCTGGGCTCTGGCGATCTTTCTGCCTCAGCCTTCAAAGTAGCTGGAATTACAGGACCGCGCTACCACGCCCGGTTGATTTTTTGATTTATTGTAGAGATGAGGTCTCGCTGCCCAGGCAGGTCTCGAACCCACGGTCTCAGGCAATCCACTCACCTCAGCCTCCCAAAGGCGCGGGATTATAGGCTGAGCCACCGAGCCCGGCTGAAGTAAAATTTATGTAACATAAAATTCACCTATTTCTCTTCTTTTTTTTTTTTTTAGTCAGATTCTCACTCTGTTGTCCAGGCTGGAGTGCAGTGGCACGCTCATGGCTACCCCAGTGTCGACCTGCTGGGCTCAGGTGATTCTCCCGCCTTAGCCTTCCAAGTAGCTGGAACTACAATCACATGCTACCACACCTGGCTAATTTTTTGACTTATTATAGAGCCGAGGTCTCGCCAAGTTGCCCAGGCTGGTCTTGAACCCCTGGGCTCAGGCAATTCTCTCACCTGGCCTCCCAAAGTGCTAGGATTATAAGTGTGAGTCGCTGCACCCAGCCTGAACTGTACACTTGAAATGGGTGAATTTTCGTGGGTTCGAGACCCACCTGGGCAGCAAGACCTCATCTCTACAATAAATCAAAAAATCAGCTGGGCATGGTAGCACATGCCTGTAATTCTGGCTACTTGGAAGGCTGAGGCCAAAGGATTGCCGGAGCCCAGCCGGTCGAGGCTGCGGTGGCCCGGAGCGGCCAGTACACTCCAGTCTGGGCGACAGAGTGAGACTCCAACTCAAAAAAAAAAAAAAAAAAAAGAAAAGAAATGGGTGAATTTGGCCATTTAGTGCACAATAAATAAATAAAATAAAGTGCACAATTTAGTGGCATTTAGTACATACATTCACATTATTGTGCCACCACCACTTCTATCTAGTTACAAAACATTTTCATCCCCCAAAGGGAAACCCTATTCTCACCAGCAGTCACTCCCCATTCCCTGCCACAACCCCTGACAACCACTAATCTGCTTCCTGTCTCTAGCAATTTTTCTGTTTTATAAATAGAATCATACACCATGTGGCCTTTTGTATCGTCTGGCTTCTTTCCCTCAGCATCATATTTTCGAGGTTCTTCCATGTTGTAGCATGTGTCGGTGCTTCATTATTTTTTATGGCTGTATAATACTCAGTTGTGTAGATGGACCACATTTGTTTATCCATCCATCACTTGATGGACATTTGAGTTGGTCCCACCTTTTGGCTATTATGAACCAGGCTGCTATGAACATGGGTGTACGCACCCATGACTGCACACCTGCGTTCAGTTCTTCAGGTCCATATCTAGGAGCAGAATTGCAGTGTCACACGGTAGTTGTATGTTCTGGATCATGCCTGTCGCTTCACATTATTTGGTGTGTCTCTTTGTGGAAGTGCTTTAAGAGTGGAAAGCCTACCTTATGCCGTCCTGTGCGCCTGGAACATGGCAGCACAGAGGGAGTAAGTGTTCAAGAGATGTGCTCGAGAGGGATGGAGGGCAGAATGGCATGTGGAAAAGTTTTCTGCTCCCCAAGGCTTGCAGTCTGGCAGACAGAAAGCCCCCATCTGTGAGATCAGGTTGGTCTCATGCCTTTGTGGGGAGACTTGTGGGGCAGCTGGGCCAAGAGAGGCTGGCCTTCATCTGTGAGCCTGGCTTTCCAGCCTGCCAGGCAGCGCCTGCATCTGCCTTTTTGTCCCAGGAAGGGCTTTGTCATCTGGCCAGGGGTGGGGGTGGTTCCTGTCTTCCCCTTGGCCCTTTATGCGGTACCACAGCTCAAGAAACTGTCCTCAGGAGGGACCACGCTCCCCCATCCCCCACCACCCCCAGCATTATATAACTTGTTTGTTCCAACTTCTCTCTTCTGCAACCAAGGGGGAAAAAAGAAAGAGAAAAGCTTATTCTCCCTCCTTCCTATCTCCAGGGATCAACAAAAAACCCGTTGCCTAGTAGAGATGGTCGTTAATGGCTGAACTGAACCTCAGGGATGGACTGAGTGTGGCTGCCTTGGCCAGGGGCTTGCAGAATGGAGGTGGGGTCCTTGCTGCACAAAAGACACTTGTTCACCAGCCAACCTCCTCCTGACCCAGGCCATGGGGGTCCAGGCTCCTGGAGGAAGATGGGGTTTGGGCCATTCCGAGTGTTGTGAGGGGGAGGAGAACCTCCCCCCCAGACACGCCTCTCCAGCTAGAATTCCATCGCTGTGAGGTACCCAGCCTGCAGAGTTCTGGGGAGGCTCTGGCCATGCAGGCTTTGCAGACGGGGGCCTTGGCATCCTCCTTCCTCGGCCTGCCTCCCTGGAGGTCCTTGGACTGGTCCCAGCCTTCTCACTGACTCACACTGCTGCTGGGAGGGAGGTGGGGGCACGGGGTGAGGGCTGCACCAGCTGCAGGTGTTTCCGTGGGAAGTCGTGGCTAGGATGCTGTGCCCAGTGGGCTTGTCGCAGTTCAGTCCAGGCTCGGTGGCCTTTGCTTGTTGAAGTTTTCTCAACACACCCTCTCTGGCTGCTCCCTAGATTGTCCCCACTAAGCCCTGGAGCCTTGGAAGAGTCCAGCGCCCCAGTCCCTGCTGGGAGGACGTGTGGACGATGTGGCCTTCAGAGGAGGTATTTGTTCCTCTGGCCTTGTCCTCTGCGCAGAGGGAGACAGAGGCAGGATCTTGACCCTTCAGAGACTGGAGCTCAACTCCTCTTGGGAAATGTGGGCAGATCTGGCGGCAACAAGTGCTTTGTTGGACCACAGGTGTCTGTGGGTCCCTCCCCCCAGTGTGCAGCCACATCAGATTCCTCATCTGGGAAATGGGGCTCCAGGCCCACTCAGTGGGGTGGCTGGGATGCAATTAGCTGGGCGAAGCTGCATGTGCCTTGTAAGGTTAGTGTAGCGGTGGTGAGGTTGCTTTAGTGGGATGCTGGGTGCCGGAGAGCCTTGCCAGTGAAGTCCGTGTGTCAGGTAGGCCAAGAAAAGGTTGGCTTGAGCCCTTGGGAACTTGTTGCTATTACTTGGAGGCGTGAGAGGGACTGCGGCAGGGGCAGTGGCAGAGGGCAGATTGGGTGCCCAGGAGCAGGACTTGGAGCAGGAGTCATGAGTCTCGGCAGGTGCCGTGGTGGGGCAGGAGAGGCTGGGCAAGCTGGAGGCAGTAGTGGGCTGGAGGCGTGCTGTGGACGGCGTCCAGATCACTGGATCTATCGCAGGCTCAGTTTTCCCCCTGGGGGGGCTGCCCTCCCCTATAGGGTCCTGAGAGTCAGGATGTGGAACTGCTCTGGAGTGCTTGATCATCTCACAGCTGGACAGCTGCCACCCAGTAGCTGCGACCCCTGGGACAGCCTTGTCTTCGGCCATAGTCACCGGGAAGAAAGGTTTTATTAGCCCTGCCATACTTGCACTGTCTCCAGGGAGCCCTGTGGTCTGTCATCCAACTTCCTCCCAGCAAGGGGTTTTATTGCACCTGTGTCTCCCCAGCCACCATAAAAAAGAGGTCTTCCCCTCATTACTGCCCTTCGAGTTTTTTCTTTTTCTGATTTTTTTTTTTTTTTTTGAGTTGGAGTCTCACTCTTGTCGCCTGGGCTGGAGTGCAGTGGCACGCTCGCGGCTACTGCAACCTCGATCTGTTGGTCTCAGGTAATCTTTCCACCTTAGCCTTCCAAGCAGCTGTAACTACAGATACATGCCACCACGCCTGGCTATGATTTTTTTTTTTTTTTTTGAGTTAGAGTCTCACTCTGTTGCTCAGGCTGGAGTGCAGTGGCACACTCATGGCCACCGCAATTTCAACTTGCTGGGTTCAGGCCATCTTTTCGCCTCAGTCTTCCAAGTAACTGGGACTATAGGCATGGACCACCAAACTTAATTTTTTGGTTTATTGTAGAAATAAGGTCTTGCTGTGTTGCCCAGGCTGGTCTTGGGCTCAGGCAATCTTCTTATCTCGGCCTCCCAAAGTGTTGGGATTATAGTCATGAGCCACTGCTCCTGGCCTGTTATAATAATAATAATAATTATTATTATTATTATTTTTTGAGTTGGAGTCTCACTCTGTTGCCCAGACTGGAGTGCAGTGGCCGCTCCCGGCCACCGCAGCTTCGACCTGCTGGGCTCCGGCGATCCTTCTGCCTCAGCCTTCTGAGTAGCTGGAACTACAGGCGCACGCTACCACACCCGGCTAATTTTAAATTTATTGTAGAGATGAGGTCTCGCCAAGTTGCCCAGGTGGGTCTCGAACCCATGAGCTCAGGCAATCCACTTGCCTCAGCCTCCCAAAGTGCTGGGATTACAGGCTGAGCCACCGAGCTCGGCCTGTTTTAATGATTTCTAAAATTGTGACCTGCCCTTTGGTCTTAGGGTATGTTTTGAATTTGGGGGTCAAAGGCCCTGGAGGAGACAGACACAAGGAGGAAGAGAGACAGGAGAGGAGGAAGAGGAGGAGAGAGGAGAAGAGTTGGAGGAGGAGAAACGGAGGAGAAGAAGAGAGAGACGAAGAGAGGAGGAAGAGGGGATAGAAGAGAAGAGGAGGAAAGGAGGAAGAAGAGAAACAGGGCCCTGAGGAATTATTCAATTGCTTGGGGGCCTTGAAACCTGGAAGGACAGGGTAGGCTTTGCTGGAGGATCTGTCTGATGTTGGGTGGTGTGTGTCCCTGAGTCCCTGGCTGCTTGCTCTGTGGACAGAATTCGTTTGACATTGTTCTCTGTCTTAGGGTGTTGCCGCCACCATGTGCCTGCCACTGTGTGGTGCTGGGTGCTCGGGGTCCACAGGACACATGGCCCCACCTGAGGTGCACTTGTGCCAGCAGGGGTTAAACAAAGCTGTGGGGTCATTTCCTCAGGGTAGCCACAGGGACCCTGAGATCTTTTTTTTTTTTTTTTTTTTTTTCTGAGTTGGAGTCTCACTCTGTCGCCTAGACTGGAGTGCAGTGGCTGCTCCCAGCCACCGCAGCCTCGACCTGCTGGGCTCCGGTGATCCTTCCACCTCAGCCTTCCAAGTAGCTGGAACTACAGACGTGCGCTACCACACCCGGCTAATTTTTTTATTTATTGTAGAGATGAGGTCTCACCAAGTTGCCCAGGCAGGTCTCGAACCCGCGGTCTCGGGCAATCCACTCACCTCAGCCTCCCAAAGCGCTGGGATTACAGGCTGAGCCACCAAGCCTGGCTAACCCCGAGATCTTGATGCTGAGTTGGTGCTTCCCACCTGCTCTCGAAAATTCTGGAGGCTCTTCATGAGTGAGGTATAGCTGAGTCTGTCAGGGGAAGCCAATGAGGTGGAGGGACCTGGAGCAGGACTTGAGTGAGGGCCCCTGCGTCAGACTGCTGTGGTGAGAGGACGCCTCTGGAAGAGATGAGGGTGTTTGGGTCAGGGTGGCTGCTGGGGGCTGGAGGATGGGCAAGGGTTTGGGGACGGCTGGGGTTGTGCTCATACTGACCAAGAGTGGCGGCCATGAGGGCTCTCAGGTTCCGCCTTCTCATCGGGCAGGCTGGAGGTTGCGGTCCACTTGTCCTGAGGGGCTGTGCCAGTGAGCACAGAGGTGACATCCAGCCTGGGCTGCAGCCTGCCTCTGTTCCAGAAGAGCCCTTCCCGCCCCTCCTTGCACAGGGCCTTGCGGGCCTCAGGCCTTCCCTCCAGCAGGCCCCATCTCGGGAACATCCCTCCCCCTGAGAGAAGGCCTGGGCCCAGTCGCAGCTGCCCCAGGAGGTCCCACGTTGGCACATTTTGCTGGTTCCACCTTTGAGCCACAGCTTGGGGCCAGCCCCTCCTCCTGGCTCTGAGCCACCACTGGCTCCTGCCCTCCTGGCTGCTGTCTCCCACTAAAGTTGGGGTCCCCCTCCTCAGGCAGGCCCCCGACCACGTCGCCCTCTTGCCTGACACCTGCTCTTGATGTGACCCGCCGGACCCTGGGCTCCCACAGCTCTGACGTCCCTGCTGGTGTCCAAAGCACGCCCGCCTGGAATGTCCTGTCCCTGCGATTTGCACGGCTCAAGTGTTGCCTCCTTGGGGCCTGGCCAGTGGCCACTGGCCACCAGGCACCACTGCCCACCCCCTGCAGCCCCTGCCCTGTCGTCAGTCATGGTGCATTTCCTATACTTGGGTGTCTGTGTCTCCCTAGAGGGTACACTCCCTGAGATGGCAGGACTTTGCTGGTCCTGTTCCCAGTAGTGGCCCCAGTGCCAGCACAACTGCTGGCACCAGGTGGGTGCTCTGAGTATTGATCCAGCGAACCTCCCACAATTTGAGATGGATATGGGGGGAAACCTGGTTTTCCCTCCATGCCCAGTCCAGCCGAAGGTCGTCCTCCTCCTTTCTTTAACTGGCAGGGTCTGTGTAGTGTGTAGAACCACAGACATTCACAAGCATGTTGTCAGTAAGTCAGCCGCATTCTAGAACATTCTGTGCATGGTCCCCTTTTGCTTGTGCTGTATTCAGTGAGTGAGCAGATCCTTCGTGCTGTGTGTTGGAACTGAAGAGGCCGGCGACAGCCGTGCTCTCCCGTCCAGCTGTCTGAAGTGGGAAGTGGGGGCCGGCCCGCTGGGTCCCCACTGCCGGCAGCCCCACCCTCCTCCTCTGGTAGCTGCTCGCAGCTGTGCGGACGAGCTCTCTTAACACTTGTTAACCCCAGCCTCCAGCCCCTTCCTGCCCCCACCCTCTCCACATGTCCCTCCAGAGAGGGCCGCGCAGCATTAGCGGGACGCTTCTCCACGGCTGCGCGGCTGAGCATTCCTCCTCTGCAGAGCGGATTTTGGTGCGCGTCCAGCACGATTTCAGAGCCCTCACCGAGCGGGGAGCGCCTGATGGCTCTGGGCGCACCACCGTGGTGCGCACTGGGGACGCTGTGATCCGGAGGAAGGAACCGACACCTTTGGGGACTCGCAGACTTTTTGCAAGGGCTTCCGGAATTGAACACGCCAGCCCAGAAGAGATCTCGAGGGCCTGCAGGGGGGTCACCCGAGGACCATGGCTGAAGATGTTTTCTGACGCCACAACTGTGAAATTCCACAGGGGTCAGAGACAGAGCAGGCGGGAGCGGCTGGGCTGGATATCCGGAGCATCTCACTCTCCAAGGGATGTTAGAATTTGAGGCAGTCTGCCGAAGGTGGTGGCGCAGAGGCATGTGATCGCTGGAGTCTTCTGTCACCCAGGCTGAGCGGGATATTTTCCCAGGGTGGGTGTCAGGGTGTAGAGGTGGCTGTGAGGTGGCAGACATGTGGGGGAGCCCCTCGGATGACCCCTGGGCTGCCTCTCAGTCCACGGAACCCTTCCAGGACTGAAGTTCACCTCATGACTGTCCACCCTGGTGAAGTTGGGATCCTGGGAGGGCTTCTCTCCTCTATCTGTTGTCCTTCTAGGCTCATGCTCTCTGTCACCTCTGGCAGGGCCATCCAGGATACACAAGTGTCTACACTCCATGTGAGTCACTTGCACAAGTGACAGGTGGTATTTCCTCGCTAAGACTCATGGATCAGCCCCTTTGCTGTCCAGCTTCATCCTACCTCCAGACTGCTAGCATTATGCTGCTGAACTTCTGCATTGGTCGGGACACAGGCAGCTCCTTGACCTTTTGGAGGCATCGTGGTGGACAGAGTGGAAACTTCTGACATCACAGATAGGTGGGCCTCTGGCTGGGAATGACTGCTGCCCACTCACCCTCAGAGCACCTTCCACGTGGCCTTCTTGCCCAGCTGCTAGGAAGGGCGTGTGCAGTGCAGGGGCAGCAGCTGGAGAAGCAGTAACGCCACGCAGCTTAGCCAGAGACTTGTCTGGAATGCCTGGATGAATCTGAGGCTCCTGCATCCGAGGCCCCTTTTGGCAAGGAGAGCCAGAAGCCCGACTCACTGTCTTCAGTTAACAGCTCAAAGGCCACGTGAACAGGAGATTCAGGGAGACATCCAGTTTGGGGGTTCATTGGGTTTCAAGGCTTCTGCCAGCACCTGTGCCTCTATCTCTCAACTCTGCCTTCCCTCGTGGCTGGTCTCTGCCCACCTTGCACCCCGCTGGCTTGGCAACCCCATGGGGACGGTGAATCTCCAACCTGTGGCTCCTGTGGAAGTCCCAGGGAAGGCTCCAATTGGATCAAATGGACCATGCCCCCAGCCCAGGTCCAATCACGAGGGCCCTTGGTTGGCCATGCCGGGTCATGTGCCTCCTCACCACAAGGATAGGGTCTGCCTGATCCCCACCATGGAGAGTGGAGAACAGGTTCCCTAGGAAAAAAGGTGGCCCTCATGGGAAGGGTGAAGGGTGTCAAGCAGCCCTGAGATGAAGGTGTTCAGGACAGCACCCCTGGCACTGAGGTTCATGTTGTGGCCAGAAGGCCCCTGATGAACCGTGGCGTGCCTGCACCCAGGTCCATGGGGGATGAGCGTGCTGTGTGGCAGCCCTGTCCCTTCTAGGGCCTCCGCTCCTGCCTGCCAAGGGCCATGGTGGGGTGGGCTGCTTTGCCGCACATTTCCGCCCTGAGGTGCTGGAATTCCATGATGCCGTGCAGCCATGCATTCATGTACCTACTTGTCTGATCTGTGGAGCGAAGGGTTTTTGCTCGTGCAAGTGGCCCCAGCTCCTAGCACAGCGGATCATATAGGGGATGAGCTGAAGCAACCTTGCCCCAGTGGGGATGCCTCAGCCCATGACCTACCCCCTCACCCACCCCTGGATGGGGACCCAGCTAGCCAAGAGGGCAAGTGAGACCGTGCGAAAGTCAGAGGCAGTGGCTCCCGTGGCACTGAGCACGGGAGGACGGGTGGAATTGGAGCATAGCGTAGGGAAGATGGTCCGGGGCAGGAGGGGTCAGCCATTCGTCACAGGAACAGCATGTGTAAGGCTGTGAAGGCCTGAAGTCCGGGAGAGTTATGCCGAGGACTCCCTGGAAGATCTGAGTTGGTGGGTCACATACTCAGCCCCCCTGCGGAGCAACTGGAAGATTAGTGGGGGTAAATCCACAGCCTCGGCTCTTCCTGCCCTCAGCTCCACATCTATCGTCCCGGCTCAGGCAGAGTCTGGCAAGTGCTCTCCGCCCCCCGAGCCTCAGTCTCCCTGTGCTTCACAGTGAAGATCACGGGCCCACCCGCCTGGGGTATGGAGAGGCCAACCAGGAATGTGTGCCGGCCTTAGGTCCTAGCCAAGCCTGGTGTCCTTCTGCCTCTTGCTTATCGTGTGGCCTTAGGCCAGGGCCTAAACCTCTCTGTGCTCAAGGTCCCCATCTGTAAAATGGGGATAATAGTGTGTGCCAAGAACTGCACAGACTGGGTGCTGCCTGAGCTTGTGGGGGCTGTTCTGATGGGGGTGCCCTGACATGGTGGTCTGGGTACGAGCCAGCTTGGGGGTGGTGCTGTGGAGGCAGAGACCTTTGTCACTGCCAAGGAGGGGGCTGTGTCTACCACTTGTCATCCGGGGCCCTTTTCCTTTTTGGCCTTGAGAAATGGCCAGAGTTAGGCTAGTCTGGGGGGGCACTACCCTCAGCCCCTCTTTCCGTCAGCAGCAGCAGAGTCTCAAGCCACCTGCACTCCCGGGCACAGGTCAGAAGCTGGGCGAGGGCAGGAGAACACAGCCTGGCCTCCAGGGAACTGGGCACTTGGTGACCCCTGAGGAGGCAGTGTGAGGTCAACCCCGCCACCCTCCCTCCCCCTTCCTCCTCTGGAGTGCCCCCATGGTCCTGGTGTGACAGCTTGCAAGTTGCTGCACTTTTGGCCCCTCCTTTCCCCCCTCCATTTTCTGGAAGGTTCAAGTGAGGCTCCGGGAAGGGGAGGCCTCGTGGTGGGATGGGTGACCCATAGGGGGACATGTCTCCCAGCTCTGCTAGGTTCCCTTCCCTCCTGCAAGCTGGGACTCCGCTTTTACCTCACTGGTCTTGGGGTGTTGACAGTGGTTCTTTCGAGGTGATCGCAGCTTCCAGGACCTGCCTGCCTGCCCTCCTGGATGCCCGGAGTGATTGGAACAGCCTCCTGCCCTCGCCAAGCCTTGGTCTTCCCTGCTGTTACCTGGCGGCCCATCTGGAGATACCAGTTCTGGGTGCTGGCAGGTTGCATGACCATCTCCTGCAGGCATGCTCCCTGTCCTGTGCCCACCCAGCAGACACACAGGCAGGGGATGTTGCTAGACCATGAGGCCATGAGGGAGATGGAGCCTGGGGTTGGTTCCAGGGATCAGGGGGTGTCTGTACCAGCAAGCTGTGTGGCACAGGCCAGCCAGGTCCAGCTCACAGCAACTATCTGTGTTCGCAGCACTGGGCTCTTGAAGGAGATTGGGAGTTGGGGGACAAGGCCCACTCGGGGACACACACAGATCTGCCCTCAGGTGTGCCCAGGGTCCTGGTGTAAATTGTTGTTGAAGAAGTAGGAGCCCACCGGGGTGGGAGGGAGGAGTAAACAGCCTGACTGCAGGCGCCCCTGGAGGACCCAGGCTTGGGACACGGCTCCAGTCCCAGTCAGGTTCTCCTCTCTTTCTGTGCCCCCCCCAGCACCCTGGATATCATGGTCTGTGTCCCCCCTTCTTTCTGGATTTCTGTTCCCTTTGTCGGTGTCTGTGTCTCCTCCTGTCTCGGGATCTATGTCCTGTGCCCATTTCCCTCCCCGCTGGGTCCCTGTCCCCCTCTCTCTTGAGTCTCTCTCGCTCTGGGCCTCTGCTCCCCTCCCTGAACCCCTCTCCATAGGTTCTTGTCCCCTGCTCTCTGGGTCCCAATTCCCCCTCTCTGGGCCCCTGTCCCTCTCTCTGGGTCCTTGTCCCTTTCCCTCCGGGCTCCTGTCCCCTTCTCTCTGGGCCTCTGTTCTCTCTCTAGGCCTCCGTCCCCCTCTCTTTGGGTCTCTGTTCCCTTCTTTAGGCTCTGTCCCCCTCTCTCTGGGTTCCTGTCTCCCTTTCTGTGGGTCCCCATCTGTCTGCCTCTCCTGGGTCCCTGTTTCCCTCTCTCTGGGTCTCTGTCCCCTTTCTCTAGGCCTCTGTTCTCTCTGTGGGTTCCTATTCCCCTCTACCTGGGCCTCTGACCTCCTCTATCTGGGTCTCTGTTCCCTTCCCCTGGACCCTTGTCCTACTCTCCTGGGCCCCTGTCCTGCTCTATGGGCCTCTGTCAGTGGCTTGGTGTCCCGGCCTGCCAGGACACTGCTCTGGGACCTGCATCTGTGCCTGGCCCCCCGCTTATCCATCTAGATGCAGTCCCCTTCCTCTGCTTCCCCAGGAGCCCAAGGTCTGCTGGTATCTTGGAGGAGCTGTCCCTTATCAGGAGAGATAACCCCGAAAAGGGACCACTGCAGCCTGGTGGGTGGGAGGCTGTTGGGCAGTCCCAGGAGAAAGCTTGATGACGTGAGTGGGGACTGCTGCCAGCCGGAGCCTACGAGGGCTGGCGTGAGGTGCCAGAAGCCAGTGACTCCATCCTGCAGGCTGGGAGCACAGTCCTCAGGCCATGAACTACTGTAACCATGGCAACAGCGGGGATGCTGCCTTTGTGGGGCTTTGGGACCCTGGCTCTCTGTACCTTTTTGCCTTGAGGCACATGCCCGGGGGCTGGTGGGGCCTCAGGGAGTCAGCGGGCTGCAGGGAGAGCAGGAAGGAGCTGCCCACAGCTGTGGGAGCTGTGCTGGGCCTCAGTTTCCCCATCTGGGAGGGGGCACTAGTGGTGTTGACCTCTGGGGCTGCTGGAGGACTTGTGAGGCCCGAGCCTGCTTGTGAGGGTCAGCAGTGAGCAGGATGGGTCGCCAGAGAGGTTGCCGCTCTGACTGGAGGACACAAGTGGGTGTGAGATGGGGCAGGGCGGTGGACAGGCAGGTGCTGAGACCTCCAGGCTTCTGTCTTCCACGACGATCACTGTCTTCCTCTCTCTGGGTCCCTGTCCCCCTCTCTCTGGGTCTCTGTCCTTTATCTCTGGGTCTCTGTTCCCCTCTCTCTTGGTCTCAGACGAGGCTCTCTGAGGATGATCTTGGTGATGTTTCAGTCACCAGCCTAGGAATAGGACAGAGGCTAGAGTGGGCAGAGATCCCTCAGGCCGCACTGGCAGCCCCAGTGTCCCCTGCAGCGTAGTGTCTTTCCTACCCATGCACTGTGAGACCCTGGGTGGCATCACATGGCTGGCACGGGAGCCAACCAGCTGGGCCGCCCTGCTGTGCCTCTCCGAACCACATGGACGATAAACTTGAGACTGGCTTTAAGATTGGAAGGGCTCGGCTTTGGAGGGTAGGAGCTATGCTCAGGACAGTGGGAGGGCACGCCAGCAGCTCTTGCTGACTGGACTCTGGGCTCCTTGTGGGGGTGGGGAGGATTTTACAAAACCCCAAAAAAATGTTTCCATGAAGTTCTTTCTTTTTTTTTTTGACATTCCAATGAAAAGAGCTGTCCGGTGCTTTGGGTCTCTCTCCTGTCAAGCAGAGCAGCTGTGGGGATAGGACTGCAGCCAGGGGGCTGGAGGAGGGGGCACCCACCCCACAGGTGCTTGGCCCTGACTGTCAGCTCCTGAGGCAGCCCCACCTTGCCCTGCTCTCGATCCCCCACAGAGCTGTCATCACCAGGGTGCCTGGCTGCAGCCTCTGTGACTCTGAGCTTCCTGTGACCTCCCACTAGGCTTTCCGGCCTCAGACCGGGTCACCCCAGAGCCGATTCCTATGTAAGGATTTGAGGGCCTCACAGAGGACTCATTGGGGGAATGATCCCACGCAGGGTTGTCACCAATAGGCAGGTGACACCAGGGGCAATCCCAGGAGATTTCGGGGTCCACCTGGGGGCAGTCGCCCCAGACAGGGCCCAGCATGTCCTTGTGCAGGGAGATTCTGAGGGAGGCAGCAGTGGGGTCCCTGGGTGGGCCTGGGGTGTGTCCTTGTGCTCAGCACAGGTCTGTCGCCGGGGTGCCTGAGGACAGTGCTGGGGGGATGCAGCGACTGGGGGTGTCAGCACAGGCCTGAGCCTGGGCCAGGCCTGCGGTGGGGCTCGCGGCCACTCAGAGGCCACATCTGGGCTGAGGGTGCAGCCAGGGCGGGTGGTGAGTGGCCTCCTGAAGTGGCCCTGACTGGGGTTGCTGACGCATCGGCTCCGATGACTCACGTGCGGGTGACCGTGACTCGAGTGGCCGTCTGGAGACTCGGACCAGCTCAGGGCCGCCGCCGCCTTCCTGGGGGCCGTGGCCCTACTGCGCCGGCCGCCCCCTGTCTGGGCTGGCCTGAGTAATGGGTCCTTCCCCTCCTCCCAGTGACCGGCTGGAGAGGACCTTAGTCATCGGCCCAGCCCTCACCCTCCCTCTTCCTCCTGCCCACCTCCGCCCAGGCTGGCCTCACTTCTCTGTCCAGGCCCCTGTGGCCTTCTTTCCCCCCGATCCCCCCGGAAGGGAAGCAGGGGTTAGATGTGGCTTCACGGGGCAGCAGCATAGCCTGGTATTGGGGGGCAATGGTGGGGGGCCTCGGGGTCCCCTCTGTAAGATGAGAGGAAGGAAACAGCTGTGTGGGGCTATTGAGTATTGGGGCATGAGGAGGTGGCCTGGGAGGATGAGGCTCCCCCCCATGCAGCTGGGACCCCACCCTCCTACCAGAAGGAATTACCATCCTCACCCCAGATGGGAGCATCTGAGTTCCTGCAGCGCACAGTTGTCAATGCCAGTGACAGCCTCGGTCCCAGGACCTGCATTTGCTCTTCTCCAGCAGCCCCGGGGGGGGACAGGACTGTCATTTGCCCCCACTCTGCAGCTGAGTGACTGCCAAGTTCACAGCTAACCAGAACTGGCTTGATTCCCCGGACCCAGAGCGACCCCAGCCCAGCCCCCATGCCTTCCCCGGGAGGCCTTGCCATCCAGGTCCCACAGCCTCTCCACTTGCTGGGAGCCCTGAGACTCCTGTGCCCAGTACTGCTAGCCACCCCTTGGCTTCCTTTTTTCCATAACCCTGACAGCAGAGAGCAGGGACACGTGGGCGCCCACACTCTCATGGCAGCACTCCGCTAGCTTCGCGGTCCTCCAGATGCATTCTTACACACTCAGGGAGGTGCATGTGCCACAGCTTGGGCACCGGTGGCAGCCATGGAGTGCACACTGTACCTTCCTTCCTCCTCCTGCCGTGGGTGCCATCCCCAGGACATGTAAGGGGCAGCCTGGCATTGCTGTTTTGAAAGGTGCTGTCATTCTGTGTCCCCTTGAAGGCTGTCTGGCTTGTTTCTCATCTTTGACCCTCAGTGGCAGCATCTGTGTGTCAGAAGTGGAGTTGCTGGGTCAGGGACAGGAGCCTTCAGAATGTTGCTAGAGTTACCCAGCTGGCTTCCCCAGTTGCCCGCCTCACACTCCCACCGTGAGCCCATCCACCTTCCTATGAGTGAGAGCCAGTCTCAGTGCTTTTCTGGCTGACTGCATGCCTTCCTATGAACCATCAGTCTGCATTTTTATGCAGCTTTCTTCAAGGCTACTGGGTTTGTATTGATTTCCTGATGCTCTCTATATACGAAGGAGCACAGGAAGTATAGGTCCAAGGACTGCGTTGCCCCATGATGAAGTTGCCTTGGCGTGAAATCTTTACTCTGGTGAACTTGTGCACCTGCACACCTGTTCCCAAGAACTTAGAGAAAGCACAAGGAGTCCTCCTACCCCGTCCCAAATCTTGAACTTCTAAGAAAAACCAGAGCCTGGCAGGGCCTGCCTGCGAATCTGGGAGGTGAGTTGTCTGCAGAAAGGCCTGCAGGGCTCCCTGGGCCCCTGCCGTGGGCTGTACTCTTGGGGGCCTACCAGCTTCAAGTTCCTCCGTGCCTGACTCCGTGTGATGGAAGTAGAGGCACCAGGGGGCTTGCAGGGGTGGATGGCGTCCCTCAGAGAAACTGGGGAAGTCCAGGTCTGTGGCCTTCATTTCCCAGTAGGGCCTCAGGGCAGCCTGGTAACATCCGAGGCCCATTTGGCAGCCAGGAAAGCCGAGACCCAGGGAATGGGCCGAGTCCCCCAGCCGGCCGGTAGGGCAGCGGGTGGAATCCTGTCCCTCAGCCCACACATCTGTTCAAGCCTGTCTGCCTTCCACGCGTCTGTGGGGTCCCTTTCAAGCTCCCCGTGTGTCCGAGGCTTCCACAGGTCCGGGCGTGGGCAGCCAGCCTTCCTGTGTCATGCGCATTTGGAGGGCCTGCGGGCAGAGTGGCCCTGGGTCCCCCCTCCCCGTCCGCTCTGAGGTGTACACGGGCATCCGTCTTTGCCGGACTGCTCCTCCTTCCCCCACCTTCTCGTCTTCCTCCTTCCTCGGCTTTCCCCTCCTCCTCCTCCTCCTCTCCCTCTCCCTCCTCCCATTCTCCACCTCCTCTTACACGTCCTCTCCTCCCTCTCCCTCCTTTCCCTCCTCCTCCTCCTCCTCCTCCCTTCAATCCCATTTGGCTGTCTCCTCCTCAGGACAGCCCCCTCCCCCCACCGCAGGTTCTTGGTGCATGGAGCGGTCATTGTACATCCACAGCTGTCTCCATGGGTGTCCGTCTCCCTGCCAGAGCCTGGAGTGTCACAGGGCAGGCCTGCCCATCTGTGAAGCGCCAGCTGGGGCGTGAACACGTGGCTGGGGTGAGGCCCCTGAGGTCGGGAGGCCTGAGGCACGGCTCTTGGGCCCACTCGACCAGTGTGCTGACTGTGGCCTAGGTGCTCCTGTCTGGCTGGTGCCCCAGGGTGGGCCTGTAGTGCCGCCTGCCTGCGGAGCCCCATGTGTGGAGAGGAGTGGGGGGCCAGGGCCGGGGGCAGCCAGGGCAGCTTCCTGAAATGGCCGGTCATGCGGGTTCACCCTTCTCAGGGCTAGGCCTCAGGTTGGAAGCAAAGGTGGTATGTGTGCGCCCAACCACCATGATGGCAAAGGGGTTTGTGGAGGCCGGCCAGGTGGTGGGAGGAGAGCGAGCAGCTAGCACAGGGGTCTGCACACCGTGAGGCCCCCCCACCTGGGTCCTCCAACCCATGTTCCCGCTCTCCAGGCTACTAAAGCACCTTGCAGGCAGAGCAAGAGTTCAGGCAGCTTGCTCTGCCCAGTAGCACCTTGCTGTCTGTGGTCAGTGTTGGCCCCACAGCCCTTCTGTCTGCCAGTTGTCACCCACCTTTCCCAAGGGGCCCTGGAAGCATGGCCTGCGGTGGAGCAGTGGTCAAGGACCCCTGGTTGCAGTGGCGCATGGAGTGAACACCAGCTGTGTGCCCTGAGTTTGAGGTCAGCGCCTTCACACTGCTAGTTTGGAGCCCTCAAGCCCACTGCCCCACCTGTTTCTTGAAAAGACCAGGGCTTGAGTGCTTGGGCCTCACATGGGCAGGGTTGGTCTCAGAGTCCCCGAGGGCAGAGGCCATGGGGACAGAGCAGGGTGCTTGGGGACCTGATCCTGGAGGTAGCAACAGTGTCCCCTCGTGTTATGTTGAGGATGAAATGACGTTTCAGGCCTTCAAAGCGAGTCCTTCATTGATCCATTCAACAAAAGCTTTCCAAAATAAAATAATGAAGGGGCTGGAGGGGCTAGGGAGAGGAGATGAGGGTGATGGGCAAGGGGGGTCGGATCCCAGAGGTCTCATATCCCTGAGGTGGTGCTGGGGGTCGTGGCTGGGTTTGCACGGGCTGAGCAGGAACCTGAGAATGCTGCCATGTCTTTTGTTTTGTCTTTTATTTTATTTATTTATTTATTTATGGAGATGGAGTCTCACTATGTTGCCAAGGGTGGTCTCGAAGTCCTGTCCTCAAGCAGCCCTCCTGCTTCAGTCTCCCAAAGTACTGGGATTACAGCCATGAGCCACCGTGCCCTGGCCTGTTTTGTTTTTTATTGAAGTGAAATTCACATGATATAAAACTAGCCATTCTGGCTGGCACAGTGGCAGGAGGACTGCTTGAGGCCAGGACTTTGAGACCAGCCTGGGCAATATAGCGAGAACACCATCTCTACAAAACAAAATAAAACAAAACAAAAAACTAATCATTTAAAAGCATACGATTCAGTGGCATTCAGTACACTCACAGTGTTATGCAACCACCACCCTTGTCAAGTTCCAGAACTTTTCATCACCCCAAAGGAAATCCTATTCCCCTCCCCAGCTCCTGACAACCATGAATCTGATTCCTGTCTCTGCGGACTTGCCTTTTCTGGACATTTTTTTTTTCTTTTTTCTTTTTGAGTCAGAGTCTCACTCTGTCACACAGGCTGGAGTGGAATAGCACGTGCACAGCCACCACAGCCTCGACCTGCTAGGCTCTGGCGATCCTTCTGCCTTAGCCTTCCAAGTAGCTGGAAGAACAGGTGTGGCCACCATGCCTGGCTAACTTTCTGATTTATAGTAGAGATGAGATCTCACCAAGTGGCTTAGGCTGGTCTTGAACCTGCAGGCTCAGGCAATCCTCTCACCTCAGCCTCCCAAAGTGCCGTCATCCCAGTATGAGCCACTACACCCGGCCAGACATTTCTGTCAATGGAGTCACACACGGTGCAGCCTTCCGTGTCTGGCCTCTTGCTCAGCATCACGCTTTCAAGGTTCTTCCATGTTGTGGCGTGTGTGGGAACCTCAAGGCCTCCAGGCTATGTCCCCCTTTGCTCTTCCCACAGCACAGCCGATAAGAACGGGGCCCTCAAGTGCACCTTTTCGGCACCTGGCCACAGTGCCAGCCTCCTGCAGGGGCTGGCCACCCTCCGTGCTCAGGGTCAGCTCCTTGATGTCGTGCTTACCATCAACAGGGAGGTCTTCCATGCACACAAGGTGGTCCTGGCTGCCTGCAGCGACTACTTCAGGTGAGTGTTGGCACTGGGTCTCCTGGCGGGGTATCTGTCTGGGAGTGGGGATGGTACAGAGGGCACCCTCTACCTGAGGGGGGCCCATCTCAGGGACAGCCTTGAGGGATGGTGGCTACAGTGGATGCTCTCCTGACTTGAGAGAGAAGCCAGCTACCTGGAAACCTGTGACTTTTGCAGGTTTGCGTCCTACTCTTTGTGGGCAGAATGAGCCTGGGGGTACAGAGCCGGCCTGGGGGTGCCCACTGAGTGGCTTTCACACTAGGGGTGCCAGGGCTGGGCCAGGCCTTTGCTGGATGCCTGCTGCATGCTAGACCTTGTTCTAGGCCTCAGGCCACAGCAGGGATGAGGTGAGCATGGGTCCCTGTTGTCAGGGAGCCCACCCTCAGGGCACCTGTAGTGGACAGCCCAGGGACTGGCGGGACATCCAAGGAACTTGCTGATGCCCATGTGCCAGGCTCTGTCCGAGACCCGGATGAGCTGTGGATGTCTCCCTCACATGACAGACGAGGCCTGGCCGGCACCCGGGTGTGTCTGTCTGCCCCTGAGCTGTGGCTGGGCCGGAAGCAAGGGCCTCATGGAAGAGGGGTTCTCGCCAGCTGGGGGCTGTCATGGAGCTGAGTGGCCTCCCTTCCTCCCTTAGTGACCAGCAGATGTGCCTCCTTCCAGCTGGCAGTGACCTTGCTAGCAGAGCCAGGTCCCTGGGGTCTCCAGGCTGGCCCCAGCCCAGGAGCAGCCCCAGGTCACACGTTCCCTGAGGCCTGGCCTGGTGCCCCCCATGCCCACCCCAGGAGCCCAGCGAGGCCTCTGTGGGAGCTGCAACAGCTGAGCCAACGGGGGCACCGTGGCTATTTTTACTCTGGATTTGGGGACGGGTGGGCCCAGCCAGCAATGCCCTTTAAAGGCTCCATTTCGAGGGTACTGCAGCCAGCCAGGCCTTAAAAGGCAATGCTCCCTCCCATTGCCATGGCCACCCCTGTCTTCAGTGCCTGATGCCCAAGGACTGGCAGAGACCCGGAGGGACACATAGGGCAGGGTCTGGGAGCCAGCAGAGCTGCTCCTGAACAGCGCCGAGATGCACATTGGGCAGATGTGAGAGCCTTGCGATGGTGCCTTGCATCTGTCCTTGCCCCATGGCCTGAACCTGGCAGGAGACTAGGAGAAGGACATCTCTCAGGGGCTGGACGGGGAATGCTTCCTCCCCCATAGGCTGCTGTCAGAGAAGGTGCACTGACATAGTTAGAGTTATCGTGGGACGCCAGCCTGCCCATGAGCCCATGAGAAACCCGCCCCCGCCCCCGGAGCTGGTGCTGGGGTTCTCTCCCTCTTCCGCTGGGAAGCACCTAAAAGCCGTAGGGCCTGTGACCCAGAGCTGCGAGCCTCCCTCCTGCCCAGGGGCCTATGTCTTCTCATCGGCTGTCACATTATCCATTACTCAGAGCCGGACAGTGTGGTGTCAGAGATCTCACGGTAGATTGAGGATTTAGTCCATGACTCCTCTGGGCTGTGAGTGGGCGGGGGGATGCTTCCCTGACTACCTGGGGCCTCTCCTGGGAGCTCAGTCAGCCCCGCACAGCCTCCTGAGAGGTACGTTGCTCCTGGACCCCATCACCTCCTGTCCCCGTGTGATGGTTGCTGAGACTCAGGTCGAGGAAGACAGAGCCACCTGCCTAGGTCTGCAGGCAGGTGTGGGCTGGGCTCTGGACTGTGGTGCCAAGCGCCCCTAGAGTCCCAGCCTCCTCCCCTGAGCGGTGGGGCTGCGGATCTGTTCCCAGAGATGGAGTGGTGGCTCCCCTCCTGCCCAGCTCCACCCCTTCTGCCACTGCCCCCGCCCTCCCAGCCGGCTGGGTTTCAGCCTTGTGGGGGAGGCTGACCCAGTGACAGGAGACCACTGCAGGGGGCAGAGCAGGGAATTTCTGTTTCTAGGAAGACACACAGCTTGGGGTGGATTGAAAATCTTTCTTCTTTGCATGTTTTTAACGAGCATCTGGCCTGCTCTCCTCTTGCTGGCTGTGCCCCATGCCCCATGTCTGGGCCCACTGTTCCCGAGGCCATGCTGTTCTGGGCTGGCTGGGATGGCCCTCGGCTGCCTTGAGCCCACTAGCTGCGTTTCTGCCTCCTAGGGCCATGTTCACGGGTGGCATGCGGGAGGCAAGCCAGGATGTCATTGAACTGAAGGGCGTGTCTGCCCGCGGCCTGCGGCACATAATCGACTTTGCATACAGCGCAGAAGTGACCCTGGACCTGGACTGTGTGCAGGACGTGCTGGGTGCCGCCGTGTTCCTGCAGATGCTGCCAGTGGTGGAGCTGTGTGAGGAGTTCCTCAAGGCGGCCATGAGTGTGGAAACCTGTCTCCACATCGGCCAGATGGCCACCACCTTCAGCCTGGCCTCGCTGCGCGAGTCAGTGGACGCCTTCACGTTCCAGCACTTCCTACAGATCGCCGAGGAGGAGGACTTCCTGCGCCTGCCCCTGGAGCGCCTGGTCTTCTTCCTGCAGAGCAACCGCTTGCAGAGCTGCGCTGAGATTGACCTGTTCCGTGCGGCTGTCCGCTGGCTGCAGCATGACCCGGCCCGCCGGCCGCGTGCCAGCCATGTGCTCTGCCACATCCGCTTCCCGCTCATGCACGCCACGGAGCTGGTGGACAGCGTGCAGATGCTGGACGTCATGGTGGAGGACGTGCTGTGCCGCCAGTACCTGCTGGAGGCTCTCAACTACCAGGTGCTGCCCTTCCGGCAGCACGAGATGCAGTCGCCTCGCACCGCTGTGCGCTCAGACGTGCTGTCGCTGGTGGCTTTTGGCGGCACACCCTATACCGACAGCGACCGCGCCGTCAGCAGCAAGGTGTACCAGCTGCCTGAGCCTGGTGCACGCCACTTTCGCGAGCTCACGGAGATGGAGGTGGGCTGCAGCCACACATGCGTAGCTGTGCTGGACAACTTCGTGTATGTGGCCGGGGGCCAGCACCTGCAGTACCGCAGCGGTGAGGGCGCCGTGGACGCCTGCTACCGCTACGACCCACACCTGAACCGCTGGCTGCGGCTGCAGGCCATGCAGGAGAGCCGCATCCAGTTCCAGCTGAATGTCCTGTGCGGCCTGGTGTATGCCACGGGCGGCCGCAACCGTGCGGGCAGCCTGGCCTCGGTGGAGCGCTACTGCCCCCGGCGCAACGAGTGGGCCTACGCCTGCTCGCTGAAGCGCCGCACGTGGGGCCACGCAGGGGCCTCCTGCGGGGGCCGCCTCTACATCTCTGGCGGCTACGGCATCTCGGTGGAGGACAAGAAGGCCCTGCACTGCTACGACCCGGCGGCCGACCAGTGGGAGTTCAAGGCACCCATGAGCGAGCCACGCGTGCTGCACGCCATGGTGGGCGCTGGCGGCCGCGTCTACGCCCTTGGGGGTCGCATGGACCACGTGGACCGCTGCTTCGATGTGCTGGCTGTGGAGTACTATGTGCCGGAGACAGACCAGTGGACCAGCGTGAGCCCCATGCGCGCCGGCCAGTCAGAAGCCGGCTGCTGCCTGCTGGAGCGGAAGATCTACGTCGTGGGGGGCTACAACTGGCGGCTCAACAACGTGACGGGCATCGTGCAGGTGTATAACACAGAGACGGACGAGTGGGAGCGGGACCTGCACTTTCCCGAGTCCTTTGCGGGCATCGCCTGTGTCCCTGTCCTGCTCCCGCGGGCCGGGACCAGGAGGTAGCGCCTGCCTGGCCCCTGCCCCTGCTGTTTCCAGCCAGCTGGAGCCCCGCCTCCTGCCCCAGGCTGGCCTCAGAGCCCCCCCCCATCCCCACCCCCCGCGGTGCTGCTGAGCCTGCTCCCAGGACTTCCTGGCTCCCTCCTTCCCAACACAGATCCTGGCTGTATCCAGCCCAGGGAGCCTGCCTGCAATGCGCGGACGGTTGTGGCGGCAACCTTGCACCCAGGACAGCTGTGCAGCCTGGCTTGCAGGTGAGATCTGGGTCTCTCTTGTGGCCCTCGTGGGGCTCTGCCTGGCTCCTCCCTGCTCCTGGTTTCAGGCGTTCAGATGTGAATGAGCTCATATATGTCGAACCCACAGTTCGTGGTATGCAGCTTGCCCCCTCCAAGCCTCTCGTGCTCATGTTTTTAAAATCCACTCGCCCCAAACCTCTGTGACGTGCAGACCTCCAGGAGCAAGGAGAGGCAGCTCAGAACCCTTGGCTTGGGTGATGGAGGCCTGGCATATCCGCCCTCCCCCTTGAGCCCCCCATGCTGCCCCTCATCCTGAGCTGTGGGGAGGAGCTCCTGCTGGCGTTCCTGTCCTCAGCCCCAACATCTCAAGTCACTCGCCCATCTGCTTGGAGGGGGAGGAGCCACACCCAACTCCCAGAGATGGTCTGGGGCCTCCATCTGGCACTGAGCACCTGGGGCCTTGAGGAGGGGTCCAGATACCCTCGCCATGTTTGGCCCTTGTGACCAGCCAGCTTCTTCCCGTGGCTGCAGGAGGACGTGGCTTGAACCTTACAGTGCATCTGCACCCGCAGGTCTGCCGGCTGGGGTGATGTTCTTTCCCTCCCTCTTTTCCGCCCCCCAACCCCGAGCCTGCCCCGCTTTTAGGCCAGCATGGGCCGCGCCTGAGCCCACCCTCAGGGACGCCAGGCAGGCGGGGCCTTTCCCCCTGAGGGCCTGGCCAAGTTCATTTGGATGTCTGAACCTCTGAACCTTTTCTTTTTGTTTTGTTTTACTTTATTTTAAGAAGCCAGTATTGCTGTCTTATAAACGGGATTTGTACTCTCGGGGCAACTTAAAGTGTCTCCCTAGCTGCTCATGGACGATTGATGTCGTATCTCTGTGACCCACTCACCGTGTAAAGAATTAACCTCGTATCTCAGCAGACGTCGTCTCCTAATATTTCCCTTTATTTAATAAAAATGTTATGGTGAAAAGATGGAGCGAGCCCAGCCGGGGCTTGTGGGCTTAGGCCTGATTGGTCGCAGATTCCTCTTGCGTCCTCTGTGTGTGGGGGCTCCCCTCCCTGCCTCAGCCTTGAGAGGAGCGGGCAGGGGGCTGGGTTTTGGCGCAGGGGCCTCGGGAGTTGTGGCCAGGTCCCCCTACCTCCCCGTGACCAGAGCAGGGGCAGACCTGAGGCGCCCTGCAGGCGGAGGTCCGCTCCCAAGGGGCAGTGCTGGCCCCCACGGGGTCTATCTCCCACTGCTTCGTCCCAGGGTGCAGATTGGACAGGCAGCCCAGGAGTCCTTCCGCCACAGGTCATGCTGGAGGAAGTGCAAGCAAGTCCTCCAGGAAGCATGAGCCACCGCCCCTCCACGTGGGCCCAGCGCCCCCCGACCCCCAGCCCTGCCCTGACCGTGGTGGGCCTGGCCATGAACTGGGCCTCCCGGAGCAGGCTGCTCGCTGGCTGCGGGTCAGTGGAGGGTGCCTGACCCCACCCCCTGGATGCCTTCCACACGCAGGGCTTTAGGCCTGGCTCCCGAGTGGTGGCCGTCCAGCTCGGGGTGAGGCTGGGGGCTGGGGCAGTGTGTGAGCAGCGCTGAGATAGGAACTTGGTTGCGAGCCTGGAAGGAGCCCGCGCTGCCAGGGGCATCAGAGCGAAGGCAGCAGTCCTCAGGAACGTTCCGGAACGTTCCAGTCCCACCCCCGACCTGAGTTCCCCCGAAGAGAGTGCCTCTCCATCAGCGGCACAGCCCCTTCAGGGGGGCAGTGGGGAGCCTTTGCCAGCTGCAAGTCCCCCAGATCAGCTCACACCTCAGAACATCTTGTCCCCAGCGACTGGCAGGGCTGCAGCCGGGCGGGGGGCGCTGCCGTATCTAACCGGATCGATTGTGCGTAACCGTCTGGGCCGGTTCATGGAATGTTCTCGGGGGCCCCCCGGCCCCTCCCTCGGCCTCCCCCACCCCCTCAAGAAAGGAAAATTATTTTTCATATTGTAAACTTTAAACACAAAAAAGCTGTTTTTAATTTAGCAGAAACTGGCTTGAATCTTCACTCTGTGAACATTGGTGTCTTTCAGAGAGTGGTGGAACACGCCTGCGCACACTCACACATGCTCGCACGCACCTGCATGCATGTACTGTGACACACCTCCCACATCCATGCCCTTTGTTTCTGCACACGTGTGCTTACACGCTGTGACATGCTCAAGCTCCCTCCCACACAGGGCAAGCTGCAGGCTCACATGTATGCACACACACATGCGCGCCCCCGGCCCAGCCCGGCCCACCCTGCCTGGTGCCCCGCGGGGTCCGGAACCCCGCACCTCCTGAGCTGGGAGAGGCCATCCGCTTCCAGACGCCCTGCTTCCTCCGAGGCCTGGACGCCGTCCGCGGGCGCCTCCCTCGCACCTGGGCCAGGCTGTGGGAAACACTCCGTCTCCCGGGATGGTGGGATGCAGGCCCGCCAGAGGGAGGCCAAGTGTGACTTCTGGGGCCTTGCCGCTAGTGAGGGCCAAGGCGGCCCCTGGGGAGCCGTGTGAGGTGGGAGTCCGCCCAGACCTGGCCGGCTTGGAAGCCTGCCCCTGGCGCCGGCTCCAGCTCCCCACCTCTCACAGCCCTGAGACTCGCTTCCTCGGTGCAGCCGCTGTGCTCTGCTGGACGGGCACACCTGGCCGTGGGCCGCAGAGGTGCCTGGCACAGAGGGCACAGCCCGAGCATGGGAAGTGCAGAGAAGATGCGAGTGCAGACCCTCCTCCGTGCCAGCGTCTGTGGGCACGGTCTGCATGCAGATCCCGGGGGGGGGCGGGACAGCAGGGGGACACCCAGCTGTGCCCCCACCCCCAGCAAGGCCCTGCTTAGCTCTCATCTTCCTGTCTTTTTGGAGGCCGGCAGCCATGCCTCCCTCCTCACAGCCCACCCTGATCTGGTGCCAGCAGCAACGTGCCCAGCCTAGGGCTTGCAATTCAGTGGAGCCGTTCTTGGCAATGCCTTTTGTCGGTTGTTTTCAGCCTGGGCATGTTTCCCAGCTCTGGCCAGCACGCTTGAAGGGGTCGGGTATTTCCGGACAAGGGAGAGGCCTTGTTGCCCCCTTCCCTCTCTTGCTGCTTCTCATGAGGATGCGATGCCAGGAGCTTCTGCAGCCATCTTGTGGCCATGAGGAGCAAGTCAAGTCGAGAGTGGCACAGACACACCCCTCCCAGACCTGAGGGCTCCAGGCCACCTATTGTATCCTGACCCTTCTGACTTCCAGACACCTTATCATGAGATAGAGCAACATCTCAGCTGCTTAAGTCACTAATGGTCAGACACTCTGATGCTTGTAACCAAACAGTTCCAAAATAGTAATATAAATGTGATAATGCTGGGGTTTCCCTTATCATGTAAGTCAGGTGTTTTTTGGTTTGGTTTTGTTTTTTAAATTGGAGTCTCACTGTTGCCCAGTCTGGAGTGCAGTGGCATGCTCATAGCCACCGCAGCCTTGACCTGCTGGGCTCAGGCAATCCTTCCACCTCAGTCTTCCAAGTAGCTGGAACTACAGGCTCCCATCACCACATGCAGCTAATTTTTAAACTTATTGTAGAGACGAGGTCTCGCCAAGTTGCCCACACTGGGCTCGAACTCCTGGGCTCAGGCAGTCCTCTTGTCTCCACCTCCCAAAGTGCTGGGATGACAGGCGTGAGCCACCGTGCCTGACTAGGGTGGTTTTTTCTTTTTTTTTTCCAGTCAGGGTCTCACTCTGTTGCCCAGGCTGGAGTGCAGGAGTATAATCATAGCTCACTGCAGCCTTGAACTCCTGGGTCCAGGAGACCCTCCCGCCTCAGCCTCCCAAGTAGCTAGTACTATTAGGACTATAGGAGTGCACCACTGTGTCTGGCTAATGTTTTTTGTTTTTTTGGTTTTTTTTGAGTTGGAGTCTCACTCGGTTGCCCAGACTGGAGTGCAGTGGCCACTCCCGGCCACCGCAGCCTCGACCTGCTGGGCTCCGGCGATCCTTCCGCCTCAGCCTTCCGAGTAGCTGGAACTACAGGCACACGTCCGGCTAGTTTTTTGACTTATTGTAGAGATGAGGTCTCCCTGCCCAGGCGGGTCTCGAACCTGCGGGCTCAGGCAATCCACTCACCTCAGCCTCCCAAAGGCGCGGGATTACAGGCTGAGCCACTGAGATGTTTTTATTTTTGTAGAGATGGCATCTCACTGTGTTGCCCAGGCTGATCTGGAGCTCCTGGTCTCAGCCTCCCAAAGCTTCCCTGGTATTATACCACACCCAGCCCAAGTCAGAAACTGCAACAGAAACTGTCTTTGGCTGACTGCAATAGCCTCAGCGTGTTTGGGAGAATGATCCAGTATCTCACAGGAGTAACAAGAAGTCTGGAAGACCAGGCTCAGAAGACAACGGTGACCCAAGGGGCAAGGCAGCCAGGCCCTCAGCAGAATTCATGCCAGAGGATGCTTCTGCCACCACTGCAGAACCCAGACACCCCTCTGGCACCGCCATCTGCTCTGAGCACTGAACCACCGCTGCCCCTGGAGACCACATAGCCCTGCCTGGATGCTGCTCCTTTGTACCCTTGTGCCTGAGTGGAAGCATCCTGTTGCCCCAACCTGAGCCAGGTTCTCGTTCTGTTGCTCAGACTGAAGTGCCGTGGCATGAGCACAGCTCACTGCAGCCTTGAACTCTTGGGCTCAAACGATCCTCCCTCCTCAGCCTCCCAGTAGGCAGCTGCTTGGGAGTGGGAAAGTGAGCATGCCAGCGTGTACCCGTCAGTACAGCGGTGTCACAAAACATCTCCCGGTCTCTATGGCAGACCACCAAATCATAGTGTTTATTTTTCCCATGACTGTGCGCCAGCTGTGGCTGCCTGTTCTAGGCTGGCCTCGGCTGGGCAGATCTGCTTCTGGGTGTGAGACCGGGGGGGGACTGGGAGGCTCAGCTCTGCCTGGGTGGCGTCCTCCTGGGACCAGCGTCTAGCCAGGGCAGGTCTTCGCCCGCAGTGTTTCCCGAGGACATGTGGACTCACGGGAGCCTCCCAAGGCTTAGATGTGGGACTCCTACATGATTGCTTCTGCCCATCTGTCTATGGCCGAGTGAATCACGTGGCCAGACTCAGTGTCAGCAGTGGGGAAACATCCTCCAGCTGGAAGGAAGGCTGCAGAAGGCGTGGACACAGGAATGGGTGGCGAATGAGCAACAGATCGATTATCTCCCTTGGTTTGGGGGCTCGTGTTGTTAGTGGGGGACTAACTTTCCCCGTGGAGACACCCCAAACGCGGATGAGGGACCAGATCCGGCCACCCGCAGGAAACGCCAGCTCTAACTCTTCTTAGCAGCCACTGCCCCCTGGAGGTCGGAGCGCCTGCTTTTCTGTCAGGTGGGGGCTGGATGGGGAGAGCAGCACAGACATTGTGGGTGTCACTGGGAGGCTGCGCCAGGTATCCCCCAGAGTGTGGGGCGCTGGGGAGGAGCTAGACTGCTGGCCGTGCCCTAGAGCTGGCCCTGAGTCCCAGCCTCTCCCTACCCTCCTTTTTTCTTTTGAGTCGGAGTCTCCCCGTCGCCCAGGCTGGAGTGCAGTGGCACCCTCATGGCCACCGCAGCCTCGACCTCTGGGTTCAGAGGATCCTTCCGCCTCAGCCTTCCAAGTAGCTGGAACCACAGGCCACGCCCCCACACCATGCCCAGCTCGCTGCCCTCCTTGCCAGCCCTGCCCAGTCCTACCCTCCACCTGACTCTCTAGTCTGAGTGGGAGGACGGGGGGCTTGGGAGCCCAGAAACCTTATCATGGGGAATGAACTTCACAGTGGTGTCTCTGGCTTATTTCTCTCGGGTCCTTCATTTCCAAGATCAGATTCAGTTCTTGCTTCTTTTTTTTTTTTTTTTTTGAGTCAGGTTCTCGTTCTGTTGCTCAGGTTGGAGTGCAGTGGCATGATCATGGCTCATTGCAGCCTCGGACTCCTGGGCTCAAATGATCCTCCCTCCTCAGCTTCCCAAGCAGCTGGGACTATAGGTGCTACTACACCTGGCTACTTTTTAATTTTTTTTTTTTTCGAGTTGGAGTCTCACTCTGTCACCCAGGCTGGAGTGCAGAGGCATGCTCATGGCCACCGCAGCCTCGACCTGCTGGACTCAGGCGATCCTTCTGTTTCAGCCTTCCAAGTAGCTGGAACTATAGGCGTGTGCCACCATGCCTGGCTAATTTTTTGATTTATTATAGAGATGAAGTCTCACCATGTTGCCCAGGGCTGGTCTCGAACCCCTGGACTCAGACAATCCTCTTGCCTCTGCCTCCCAAACTGAGCCCCCGTGCTCAGCTCCTTTTAAATTTTTTGTAGCGATGAGGTCTTGCTATGTTGCTCAGGCTGGTCTCAAACTCCTGGCCTCAAATAGTCCTCCTACCTTGGCTTCCCAAAGTGATGGGATTACAGGTGTGAGCCAATGTGCCCAACTTTGCTTTGCTTTTATTTTATTATTATTTTGATTATTATTTTTTTTTTTTGAGTTGGAGTCACACTCTGTCGCCCAGACTGCAGTGCAGTGGCCGCTCCCAGCCACTGCAGCCTCGACCTGCTGGGCTCCGGCAATCCTTCCGCCTCAGCCTTCCGAGTAGCCGGAATTACAGGCATGCGTTACCACACCCAGCTGATTTTTTGATTTATTGTAGAGATGAGGTCTCGCTGCCCAGGCGGGTCTCGAACCCGCGGCCTCAGGCAATTCACTCACCTCAGCCTCCCAAAGGCGCGGGATTACAGGCTGAGCCACCCAGCCCGGCTTTTTTTTTTTTTTTTTTTTTTTTTGAGTTGGAGTCTCACTCTGTTGCCCAGACTGGAGTGCAGTGGCCGCTCCCGGTCACCGCAGCCTCGACCTGCTGGGCTCCGGCGATCCTTCTGCCTCAGCCTTCCAAGTAACTGGAACTACAGGCGCGCACTACCACGCCCGGCTAATTTTTGGTTTATTGTAGAGATGAGGACTCGCCAAGTTGCCCGGGCGGGTCTCGAACCTGCGGGCGCAGGCAATCCACTCACCTCAGCCTCCCAAGGCGCGGGATTACAGGCTGAGCCACCGAACCCGGCTTTGCTTTGCTTTTAAAACGCTGTCTGATGAGGGCTGGGTTTAGAAGTCAAAGACCATGCCTGGATGGTTTTCCTCTTTGCCTCTCAGCCCCAGGAGCCCCAGTTCACCTCCACATGCTGTGGGTACCCCAAGGCGACTAAGCTCCCATATAAGGCAGAGCATGAAGTTCAGTGTGAAACTTGCCTTTCTGGGTGGTTTTGCTTCCTAAAGTACCAAGTGCTCCTGCCGACACAGGCGGGGTGCTAAGTGCTTTCTGCGTTATCTGTTTAATCTTACCAAGAGCCTGCTATGAGAAGCGCCACTATCCACATTTAGCAGGGGCGGACAGCGTGACTCAGAAGTGATGACACTTTCTCACTGTCACATAGCTGGAAAATCAATGAGTTCTGGGCCACGTGGAAGCTCACAGGCTTTAGGTTTTTATTTAACTTGAGCCTAGGAGTTTGGGACCAGCCTGAGCAATATAGCAAGACCTCATCTCTGCAAAAAATCCCCAGATTAGCTGGGCACATTGGCACATGCCTATATAGTCCCAGCTACTCAGGAGGCTGAGGCAAGAGGATCGCCCGAGCTCAGAAGGTTGAGGCTGCAGTGAACCATGATTGTCCAACTGCTCTCCAGCCTTGGTAACAGGGTAAGCTTCGGAGTCAAAAACTCAAGCAATCCTCTTGCCTCTGTCTCTGCCTCCCAAAGTGCTGGGATGACAGGCGTGAGCTACCACGTTCTGCTCAGAGGCTTTAGGAAGAGGAGGGCTGTGGCCTAGATGCAGGGGTAAGGGCATTTCGGGGAGAGGGAGGAAACAGCCTGTGCAAAGGCCTCGAGGCAGGACTCAGCAAGGCCGGGGCAGGGGCCATGAGAAAGGAAATAATTGGAGCCAGGCAGAGCAATGGAGCAGAGGAGAGAGAGAAATGGATCCTGAAGGTTGCCTGAGCCCAGGGGTCTGAGACCAGCCTAGACAACTTGGTGAGACCTTGTCTCTATAATAAATTTAAAAAGTAGCCAGACATGATGGTGTGCGCCTGTGGTTCCAGCTACTTGGAAGGCTGAGGTGGGAGGATCACTTGAGTCCAAGAGTTGGAGGCTGTGGCGAGTGAGCATGCCACTGCACTCCAGCCTGGGCAACAGAGTGAGACTCTGACTCAAAAAAAAAAAAAATGATTTAGTCTAGGCGGGGTGTGATGGCTCCCACCTGCACTTCGGGAGGCCGAGGTGAGAGGATCACTTGAACCCAGTAGTTCCAGGGCTGGCTGGGCAACACAGTAAGACCCCATGTTTACAAAAAGCAAAATAAAAAAATTGGCCAGCATGGTGGTATGAGCCTGTAGTCTTGCTACTCAGGAGGCTGAGGCAGGAGGATCACTCACTTGAGCCCAGGAGGTTGAGGCTGTGGTGAACTCTGGCCATCCTGGGTGACAGAGACCTTGACAGAAAAATTAAAAATAAGATGTGCTCTGTGATTCAAATGAAGCTCTTCAATGACGGGACACCCCCCACTCCTTGTGATCAGGGCTGGCCAGATAGTGATGTAGGGCTGGGTGAGCTTAGAGGGAGGTACTCAGTTCTTCTTGGGGGTCAGGATGGGTTTTCTGGAGGAGAGAACATTTGAGGTAGGTTTTGAGGGATAAGCAGGAGTTTCCCAGGCAGAAAATAAATTCATTCCGCAAACACTTCCTAATGCCCTGCTTTGTGCCTAGTCTTGTGTTAGCTCTGGGGACCCAGAGGAAAATAATGAACACAGATAACTAGAAAATGAGGCCTAATATGCTCAGAACCTTCGGGGTAGAGAACGGGATTTCAGAGTACGGGATCACATGGGCCTGTGTCCTTGCCGTAGGACACAGGGAACTTGGGCCCAGTCCCGGCACATTTAGGAAAGATGAACAGACTTTCAGCCTCTGATCTGATCTTGACTCCGTCAACAGCAGACCCGACAGGACCCCAGAAGCAGCTGCCTGCAGCCAGCGGGATGTTTCTGGGTCAGGGGACGAGACCCTAGGGCCGTTTCAGAGAGGCCCTTATGGAGGGTCTCTCGGGGGAGGCTGGGGGATGAGAAGGTGCCAGCTCCAAAGGGGTCCGGAAACACGGCAATCCAGGCAGCGGGAACAGTACATGCGGCAGGAACAGCAAGTGGCTGGTGTGGTTGGCGCGGGAGTGCTGGGGGCGACAGGCCTCACAGGCTGCCGGAAGGAGTGGAGGCTTCCGTGGGAATGTGGATGTGGGGTCTGCCCTGGTTTGCAAAGACCGTCGGGATTCACTGGGTGGCAGCAACTTCCTTAGCTGAAAGAAGACAACGAAAACCTCGAATCTGGCCCAGGTCACCGGACGCCACGGCCGCGCCCTCCTTCGGGCTGGGGGTCACTGGAACAAGGAGGAGGGCTTGCTTGCTGTCCATTGGCCGATAAACAGGCTGGTGGCTTCCGCTGACTCATTCCCAGGGAGGGGTGGACTGAGTTGCACGCCGGGCATGGGTGCGGGGGTTGGGGAGAAGCGGGTGTGGGGGTGAGTAGGAAGAGCCCTAGGTTCCCTTCTGCACACACAGGCCCGGCCCCTCCCGTGACCTCATGACCCTGCCATCCCCCAAGTCTTTCCGCCCCCATCTTTCTGTATCCAGAAACTTGCGTAGTGCAGCTGTATGTAAGTGATCAGTGTAACAGACATTGACTGAATACTTCTTAGGAGCCACGTGCCGGACGCATCTTAACTTCATCTAAATCCTACATAGCTGGACGTGATGGCTCACGCCTGTTATCCCAGCACTTTGGGAGGCCGAGCCATGAAGATTGCGTGAGCCCGCGGGTTCGAGACCCGTCTGGGCAACTTGGCGAGACCTCATCTCTACAGTAAATCAAAAAAATTAGCTGAGTATGGTGGCACATGCCTGTAATTCCAGTTACTTGGAAGGCTGAGGCAGAAGGATCGCCAGAACCCAGCAGGTCGAGGCTGTGGCGGCTGTGAGTGTGCCACTGCACTCCAGCCTGGGTGACAGAGTGAGAATCTGACTCAGAATAAATATTTACATACATAAATCCTAAAAAACCCTTGATCGGGTGTGGGGACTCACGCCCGTAATCCCAGCACTTTGGAAGCTGAGGAGTGTGGATAGCTTGAGGCCAGGAGTTTGAGACCAGTCTGGGCAACATAGTGAGACCTTGTCTCTACAAATAATTCAAAAAATTATTTGGGTGTGGTGGCACATACCTGTAGTCCCAGCTACTCGGGGAGACTGAGGCAGAACAATCACCTGAGCCCAGGAAGTTGAGGCTGTGGTGGCCGTGAGTGTGCCATTGCACTCCAGCCTGGGTGACAGAGTGAGATCCTGACTCAACAAAAGAAAAAAGAAAAAGAAAGGGAAGCCAATTCTCCAAAACCCAGAGTGTGCGAGGAAGCCAAGCTCTGCCGTCAAGTCTCAGTTTTAGCTCTGGCTTTGGTACTTAACTTGCTGTCCCTGTTTCTTCTCAGACCTCATGGGATGGGGACAAGAACTAGGAGTCTCATGTGTCTCAGGCCCAGGCTCACAACTGGTTCACAGAAGCTGTGGTCTCAGTCAGTGCTGGGAGCAGAAAACAGACTTCAAATAGACTTCAGCAAAAAAGGGACTACATTTTTGCTCCTATAACTGGAAAGACAAGGGCATCTAGCTTCAGGCATGGCTGGATCCAGGGGTTCACATGATGTCTTTCTTCCTTTCTGCTGTTTTTCTCCATGTGGCTCCACTCTTTGGGTCCAGCTATCTTCGTGTCATAACTTCTGGCACTGCAGACACGCATCCTGCTTCAAACGAGACATCCCTAAACAAAAGGGGTCTTTTCCTTTCCCATGGTTTATTTATTTATTTTTTTAAAGTTTGCAGCAAAGCTTATTTAGAAAGTAAATCAAAGAGAGAGAGAGAGAGACAGATATTCACCTCCCCAAGGTAGGGGAGAGGGCCAAAGCTAAGAAAACATGGCAGCCATAGCTCCAAGAGACAGGTGGAGACAGCAGAGTTTAACAAAGCAATGGCCCTTTCCTCATGGTTTTTTTTTAGTTTGAATCTCACTCTGTAGCCCAGACTGGAGTGCAGGGGCACGCTCCTGGCCACCGCAGCCTCGACCTGCTGGGCTCCGGCCATCCTTCCGTCTCAGCCTTCAAGTAGCAGGAACTACATGTGCGCACTACCACGCCCGGCTAGTTTTAAAAAATTTATTGTAGAGACGAGCTCAAGCGATCCTCCTCCCAAGTAGCTGGGACTGCAAGTGAGCACCACCACACCCAGCTAATTTTTTCAGCTAATTTTTTGATTTATTGTAGATTTATTGTAGCCAAGTTGCCCAGGTGGGTCTCGAACCCGCTGCCCTGGCAGTCCACTCGCCTCGGCCTCCCAGAGTGCGGGGATTACAGGCTGAGCCACCAAGACCGGCTTCTCATGGTTTAAATAAATGTACCAGAATTGCATCTCATTGAACGAACCAGGTCACATGCCTGGTCTAAACCGTCGTGATAGCCAGAGCAGTGGGCTGTGGTGATTGGCCAAGGCTCCCACCTCAGGGAGGCGCGCTTGTGGGGAGGCAGAGTGGTGAGACCAGTCCTAGGAACACCTCACCTAAAGTCAGAACGAGCATTCCCTGAAGGATGGTGTTGACACCAAAAAAGTAAGGGTGGGGTGGGGGAGAAGGGAGAATACTTGCTAGGCAAAAAGTGTAGAAGTCCATAAAAGTGCTCAAAATCAAATGAACAGGACGGATGGAATAGGGCAGTGGCACTTTGGGAAGCCAAGGTGAGAGGATTGCTTGAACCCAGGAATTCGAGACCCGCCTGGGCAACTTGGCGAGACCTCATTCCTACAATAACTGGGCAACTTGGCGAGACCTCATTCCTACAATAAATCAAAAAATTAGCTGGGTGTGCTGGTGCTCACTTGCAGTCCCAGCTACTTGGGAGGAGGATCGCTTGAGCCCAGTAGGTGGAGGCTGCAGTGAACTATGATCAAGCCACTGCACTCCAGCCTGGGCCACAGTGTGAGACCCTGTCACAAATAAAATAAAATTTAAAATAATGGCGGGCTCAGTGGCTCAGCCTGTAATCCCGCGCTTTGGGAGGCCAAGGTGAGTGGATTGCCTGAGTCTGTGGGTTCGAGACCCCCTGGGCAACTTGGCGAGACCTCATCTCTACAATAAATCAAAAATCAGCCAGGCGTTGTAGCGCATGCCTGTAATTCTGGCTACTTGGAAGGCTGAGGCGGAAGGATTGCCGGAGCCCAGCAGGTTGAGGCTGCGGTGGCTGGGAGCGGCCAGTGCACTCCAGTCTGGGCCACACAGTGAGACTCCAACTCAAAAAAAAAAAATAATTAAAAATAATAAATAGCCGGGTTCGGTGGCTCAGCCTGTAATCCGCGCCTTTGGGAGGCTGAGGTGAGTGGATTGCCTGAGCCCGCGGGTTCAAGACCCGCCTGGGCAGCAAGACCTCATCTCTATAATAAATAAAAAAATCAGCCGGGCATGGTAGCGCATGCCTGTAATTCTGGCTACTTGGAAGGCTGAGGCGGAAGAATCGCTGGGGCCCAGCAGGTCGAGGCTGCGGTGGCCGGGAGCGGCCACTGCACTCCAGTCTGGGCGACAGAGTGAGACTCCAACTCAAAAAAAAAAAAAAAATTAAATAAATAAATAAAATAGATAGGGTAGTGGCAAAGCCCAAGACACTCCAAATGAAAATCTATGTATTGTATATATATTTGACATGGATATGGTATTAAACTGTTGTAAAGTGTGAATAAATGCTATTGGAAAATGTCAGTGTTCCCCGTAATCTCTATCAGGATCCCCTGTAACCATCCCTCACTCTAGTAAAAAATATGCTTTGTTGTGCAATTAGAACCACCCTGAGTCCGCACCTAGCCTCCCCCTGCTCATGGTCTGGAATCCTGAAGCCTCCTGAATGTAAACTTTCTTACGTTTTGTTTTGTTTTTTGAGTTGGAGTCTCACTCTGTCGCCCAGACTGAGTGCAGTGGCCGCTCCCGGCCACCGCAGCCTCGACCTGCTGGGGTCCGGCGATCCTGCCGCCTCAGCCTTCAGAGTAGCCGGAATTACAGGCAAGTGCTACCATGCCCGGCTGATTTTTTTATTTATTGTAGAGATGAGGTCTCACCAAGTTGCCCAGGCGGGTCTCGAACCCGCGGGCTCAGGCAATCCACTCACCTCAGCCTCCCAAAGGTGCGGGATTACAGGCTGAGCCACCAAGCCCGGCTCCGACTAATTTTTTAATTTATTTTAGAGACCAGGTCTCGCCAAGTTGCCCAGACTGGTCTCGAACTCCTGGAATCAAGCAATCCTCTCACCTCTGCCTCCCAAAGTGCTGGGGTTGCAGGCGTGAGCTACTGCGCTCTGCTCTGAATGTAAACTTTCAATATCGGTGGTTGGGGGTCCCTCTCCTTGGGAGGGACATGTAGATGTCAGCATTCCTCTTGCTTCCTTGGGTTGCCCCTGCCATCAGGGAAACTCTGCTTCCTCTTCCACACCTGACCTAGATGGGATTTCTGGACCCTTCTGCTTGCTTCCGAAGGAAGCAGAGAGAAGGCTGAGGTCTAATTCCAGGGCTTTGGGCGCAAGTATACAGAGAATGGCCACTGGACATTGAGCGGACAGGAAAAGAAAGTTGTCAAGGACTATCCCCAGGTTGTGGCCTGGGGGGTGACTGCAAGGCTCAGGTCTGAGTTCAATATCCACCCCCATCCCTGACAGTAGTGGCTGTAGGAAATTCCCTCCCTAATGTCATTCTCTGACCAGTCCATCACTGGTCTTGTTTTATTTTTCTGAGACAGGGCCTCGCTCTGTCATCCAGGCTGGAGTATAGGGGCACGATCATAACTCACTGTAGCCTCTCACAGCAGCCTCAAATTCTTGGCCTCAAGTGATCTTCCCGTTTCGGCCTCCTGAGTAGCTGGGTCTACAGACTTGTGCCATCATGTCCAGCTAAATTAAAAAAATTTTTTTTTAGTGGGAGTCTTACTCTGTTGCCCAGGTTGGAGTGCAGCGGCATGCTCATGGACACTGCAGCCTCGATTTGCTGGGTTAAGGTGATCCTTCCGCTTCAGCCTTCCAAGTAGCTGGAACTACAGGCACGTGTCATCATGCCCGGCTAATTATTTTTGTTTATTGTAGAGACAAGGTCTTGCCATGCTGCCCAGGCTGGTCTCGAACCCCTGGGCTTGGGCGATCCTCTTGCCTCGGCCTCCCAAAGTGCTGGGATGACAGGCTACATCCGGCAATAAAGTTTTCTTTGCAGAGGTGGGGTCTCGCTATGTTGCCCAGGCTGGTCTCGAACCTCTGGCCTCAAGTCAGCCTCCCACCTTGGCCTCCCAAAGCGCTGGGTATGCGGGAGCTAGCCACCGCGCCAAGCCCACTTATTGCATTTGTCTCCGTCTGAAATGTTCTTGTGGGTTGTGTCTGTCCCCTCTCCGGCTGCGCCCACCATGGGGGCAGGGACCGCGTGTGCTAGTTCATGCCTGTACCCCTGTTTGTGTGGCACAGAGTGGGTGCTCAGTAAGTACTCGCCGAATGAATGCATGCATGCATGCATGCATGCCTGAGTGACCGACGCCCAAGACAAGTCTCAGAGCTGAGTCCGAGCCCAGGTTCAGCCTCGGGGAGCTCCCTGCACTTGGCAGGGGGGTGCCCGACCCCACTCGTGTGGACTAGGAGAGTCTGGGTAAGGCTGTCTCTCTGCTGAGGGGTCCGGCGCCCCAGTCCGTTCGCGGAATTCGCCCCGTGGCGAGCGGCCGCTGTCCAGCGGGCTAGGCGGCGAACACTGCGCCTGCGCCGAAATTCCCACTCGCGCTCCGCCTTTCTCCCCGCGGGCCACGAGCACTCCGCCAGGGCGTGCGCATGCGCCGTCGCCCCCGCGCCTCGCTCCGCTCCTGTGCGCCTGCGCCGCGCTCGCGACGGCCGGGGCGCCTGCGCACTGCCCTCCGGCCGTGGGCCCGGTCGGCGCACGCGCAGTGGCGCGGGTGAGTGGGGGGGCGAAGAGGTGGAGGAGGAGGAGGAGGAGGAGGAGGAGGCGGCGGCGAGAAGATGGCGACTTCGAACAATCCGCGGAAATTCAGCGAGAAGATCGCGCTGCACAATCAGAAGCAGGCAGAGGAGACGGCGGCCTTCGAGGAGGTCATGAAGGACCTGAGCCTGACGCGGGCCGCGCGGGTAAGGGGGCTGCCCGCGCCGCCCCTCCGGGCCGGGGGAGGGCGCGCAGGAGGGGGCGCGTGTCCGGCGCGTGCACGGGGCGGGGGGCGCGCGGCGGGGGCGGGGCGCGCGCGGCGGGGGCGGGGCTTGGCACGGCCCGAGGGGGACAGGTGTCCCCGCGCCCCGGCCGTCGTGGGCGGGACCGGTACCCCCTCATCATTGCTACCTGGAGAAGATGGGGGCCTCTGCATCCTTACTACCAAAAGGGAACAGGGACCACTACGTCCTTGTTACCTGAGGGGAGACAGGTGTCCCTCCATCACTACTACCTGATGGGGATGAGTGTCCCGCATCATTGCCACTTGGAGGGGACAGGTGCCCTCACATCATTGCTACGTGGAAGACAGGATGACACCAAGGTGTACGCTCTGGATGCTGCCTGCAAGCATCACTGCTACCTGGGGGCGGGGGTACTGGTGTTCCCCGTCATTGGTACCTGGTGTGGGACCAGTGATCCCACATCACTGCTACCCAAGAGGGACCCGTGTGTTTGCATCATTGCTGCCTGAGTGGGACGGGTGTCACTCCATCATTGTTACCTGTGTCCTCCCTCTCTGGGTGCTGGTGGAGGAACAGATATCCCCACTTGCAGACCTGAGCTGGCACAGGTGTCTCTCCCTCTTGGACACAAGAGGGAAAAGTCGAATGTCCTCCCCCATGGATTCCAGATGGGGGTCAAGAAGGCAGACTGTGCTCAGTCCTGGAACTTGGAGTGGAGACAGCTTCCCCTTCCTCTTGCATCTGTATGGTAGCCACCAGGTGATGTCCCTCCCAGTGGGACAGGGGCAGCTGGCCCCTGCTGTCTCAGGACCAGGGTGGGGGGGCAGGTCTGTCTGTCTCAGGTCGCTGGGTGCATTTGGCGTGCAGGGGCAGGCCAGCTTCTGTCAGGTTCCTGGCTGGCAAGCCGGTGTCCTGCTAATCTCATTTGGGAGGTCGCTGTGGGCCTGGAGTGGTGGTTTGGCTGGGGGTTGGGTGTCAGCACTGCAGGGTCCCCAAGCTCCTTGGGCCTCAGTTTCCTCCCTTGTCAGGCATGTCCAGTGAGACCTTCATGAGTTCCGGAGGTGAGGCACTTTGCACAGGTGGTAGTGAATCCCTGCCGTGTTCGTGTAGAGTGGTGGGCCCCGACCTGCACCATGGGGCCCTGGGGAGGGCTTGGGTGGGCACTGCAGACACCCACATCCCTGGTTTCTGGATTTGGTCCCTGGTCTCCCTGGCCCAGGCGGCCTTCTCAGGCTCTGATTCCTCAGGTGGAACTCTCTGGTCGTGTTATTTTATAATGAGTTGCTTGTTTCTCTGTGAGGTTGTGGCTTTAAAGACTGGGATTTGTGTCTTTGTTTCTGTGTTCGTGTTGGTCGAGAGCTCGGTGTCGCCGCTCTAGTCATGCTCGGTGCCCTGAGTCCCCACTCCAGCACCTGTGGTCTTGCTCAGGGTGTAGAGAAGGAGATGGTCGGTGAATGAATGGGTGGCAAGAAAAGAAGAAAGTGTAGCTTGAGTGGCCTCCACAGGTCAGGGCTTCTGCAGCATCCACTCTATCTTGTCCCCGGCATGCAGTGGGTGTCAGTCATTTGTAGTGTGACAGGAGGGACGGGGTCACTATAGGTGCATGGCTGGATAACTGGATGGGGTCACTCTAGGCGCATGGCTGGATAACTATGGGAAGTCCAGTCTCGGTGTGGGGTTAGAAGTGGATCATTGTTGTTGAAGAGATTTCTTTATTAAAATAATAGCTTTATTAAGATGATTCACATATAAGGTCTACTTGTTTGAAGTGTACAGTTCATGGCTTTTGGGATATTCAGAGTTGTACAACTGTATAATTCCAGAACATTTTCATCCTCCAAAAGGAAACCTATCCCCATTAACAGTCACTCCCCAGTCCCCTCCCCCAGCTCCTGATGGCCACTAATCTGCTTCCTGTCTCTATGGATTTGCCTGCCGTGGGCATTTTGTATAAATGGAGTCGTGTCATGTGTGGCCTTCGTGTCTGTGTCTCTCACTCCACGTTGTGTGTTCGAGGTTTCTCCACATCGTGCCTGTGTCTGTGCTCGCTCCTTTTTTGTGGCTGAGTAATACTCCACTGTGTGGCTGTGTCGTACATGCTTGTCCATTCATCGAGTGGTCGACTCGGAAGAGCTGTGTAGACAGTGGTCCTCCCAGCCCTGGTGACCATGTCCGTCTCCTTCCTCGCCCTCTCTGTTTTCACCTGGGCTGGGAGGAGCCGGGGCCCTAGCCAAAGTGAGCTTGTGCTCGATTCTCAGAGACAGAGCAGTGTTCTGTACTGGGGTGGGGGGACAGTTCTACCCCCCAGGGGACACTTGGCAATGCCTGGATACGTTTCTGCTTGTTGTGACTGGGGTGTGCTCCTGGACCTGGTGGGCAGAGGCCAGGGACGCTGCTTGACATTTTGTTGCATGTGGGCCGCTCCTCTGTGGAGGAGAATCCTGCTGCAAGTGTCAGCAGTGCCAAGGTTGAGAAGCCTTTGGTTAGAGGATGATGTTGAGGTGGCTGGGGTGGGAGCTTTGTGTCTGGGCAGGTAGAGTTCAGCACTTTGCCCCACCTTGTGGCTGTGTCACCTTGGACGGACAGGGACTGTGACGGCTGCACTCATGCCTAGCCTGGCTGGCCATTGCGGTGGCAGGTGGCACATCTGCAGTGTCTGGCACAGGTGAGCGAACCCGCCACGCAGGCTTTCTAGCTGCCCTCCTTGTTGGTGGTGGCAGCGGGATACTGTCTCCCTGAGGTGGACACTGGGGCTTCCCTGAACCTGCAGCCAGGTGAGGTGTGATGTGCTGGCCCCTGCTCTCCTCCTGATGAATCCAGGGGACTGTGTGCCTACTCCTGTGGGTCTCTCACAGTCGCCATGGTGACAGGCACGCCTGAGCTGGCTGTGGAAGGCCAGTCAGTGAACATTCAGCCAACGAGTAAATCCTGCTGGGGGACCATGTTGGTTGGGGGTGCGCATGGAATGCCGGGGTGTGGTGCAGGTTGGGGTGGAGGGGTGAGTGTGCGAGCGTTCCTTCCCGTCCTCAGACTTGGGCAACGGGATATGCAGAGAGCTGTGGTGCTCTTCTGTGTGACTCTGGGTAGGTTTCTTAACCTCTCTGGGCCTCAGAATCTGGACCTGTAAAGTTTGGGCAGCTTGTTCATCCACTCAATGTCAGTTTTCATGGCTCGGCATGTCCCAGAGACCGTGGGGTGCTGGGGACCCAACGGTGGGCAAGGCATACCAGGATTGAGCTCTTGGGAGCTGGCATGGTTTCCGGAGGGCAGGTGAGAATCACTGCAGATGAACAAGGCAGGTGCTCTCAAGGGTGGTCTGAGCAGGGAGAGAAGGAGCACAGTGGCGTGCTGGGAGTGGAGGGACAGGACGAGAGCACGCCAGGCCGGGGACCTGCAAAGCCCGAGGGCCAGGGCGTGGTGGGTGGGAACTGGGAGGCAGTGCAGTTGGTATGGGGAGTGGGAGAGGAGGCTGGAGGGGGTGTGGATCCCCTGGGACCCTGGAGGGCTGGTGGCGAACAGCCTGGTCTGCTGCTTCTCTTTGTAACTGCTTTGTTGAGGTGCAGTTCCTGTGGCATTCCGTCCCCCATCCAGTGATTTTTAGTGTATTCACAGTTGTGTAACCGTCAACTTCAGAACATTTTCATCCCAGAAAAAGAGACCCCGTCTCATCAACACTCACTCCCTGTGCCCCCGACAGCCGCTAGTCTGCTTCCTGTCTTGACAAATTTACTCATTCTGGATATTTCAAATAAATAGACTCCTCGTTGGGCATGGTGGCTCACACCTGTAATCCCAGCACTTTGGGAGGCTGAGCCAAGAGGGTTGCTTAAGGTCAGGAGTGAGAGACCAGTCTGGGCAACATAGTGGGACTTCATCTCTACAGATAATAAAAAAATTAGCTGGGTGTGGTGACTCCTGTAGTCCCAGCTACTTGGGAGGCTGAGGAGGAGGATCACCTGAGCCCAGGAGGTTGACGCTGCGGGGGTCATGAGTGTGACCCTGTACTCCAGCCTGGATGGCAGGGTAAGACCCTGACTCAAGAAAGAAAGAAAGGAAGGAAGAAAGGAAGAACCCTTAGTGTCATGTCTTCAAGGTTCTTCTACATTGTCCCATGGGTCAGTGCCTCATTCTCTTTTTGAAAAAATTTGCGCCAAAATTTCCATAACAAGAAACGTACTGTTTTAACCTCTTAAGAGTACAGTCTGGAGCCGGGCTCGGTGGCTCCGCCTGTCATCCCGCGCCTTTGGGAGGCTGAGGTGAGTGGATTGCCTGAGCCCGCGGGTTCGAGACCCGCCTGGGCAGCGAGACCTCATCTCCACAATAATTCAAAAAATCAGCCGGGCGTGGTAGCGCGAGCCTGTAATTCCGGCTACTCGGAAGGCCGAGGCGGAAGGATCGCCGGAGCCCAGCAGGTCGAGGTTGCGGTGGCCGGGAGCGGCCACTGCACTCCAGTCTGGGTGACCGAGTGAGACTCCAACTCAAAAAAAAAAAAAAAAGAGTACAGTCCGGTGCATCCTCTGCATTCCTGGGCTGCACAGCCACCACTGCCCATCACCATTCCCTTATGAGGCTGAATAATGTTCACCGCACGGACCTGCTGTGTATTGTCTGTTTGTTTGTCTGTGAACACAAACGTGGGTTGTGTTCACCATTTGGCTGTTGTGGATCATGCTGCCAAGGGCACCTGTGTCCACGATTTGCATGGATGTACGTCTTCCTTTCCCTGGGTGTGGGTGCTGGGTGTGCAGTTGTGGGTCTACTCATTGGTTGATGGATTCAGGAGAGATTCTTTTTTTTTTTTTGAGTTGGAGTCTCACTCTTCTCCCAGGCTGGAGTGCAGTGGCACGCTCACAGCCACCCCAGTGTCGACCTGCTGGGTTCCGGTAATCCTTCTGCCTCAGTCTTCCAAGTAGCCAGAACTACAGGTGCACGCTACCACACCTAGTTAATTTTTTATTTATTGTAGAGACGAGGTCTTGCCAAGTTGCCTGGGTTGGTCTCGAACCCGCGGGCTCAGGCAATCCACTCACCTCAGCCTCCCAGAGTGCTGGGATACAGGCTGAGCCAGGAGAGATTTTTTTTTTTTTTTTGAGTTGGAGTCTCATTCTGTCACCCAGACTGGAGTGCAGTGGCCGCTCCAGGCCACTGCAGCCTTGACCTGCTGGGCTCCGGCGATCCTTCTGCCTCAGCCTTCCGAATAGCCAGAATTACAGGCATGTACTACCACACCCGGCTGATTTTTTGATTTATTGTAGAGATGAGGTCTCGCCAAGTTGCCCAGGCAGGTCTCGAACCTGAGGGCTCAAGCAATCTACTCACCTCAGCCTCCCAAAGGCACGGGATTACAGGCTGAGCCATTGAGCCCAGCTTGGGAGAGATTCTTTAGCTGTGCAGACAGCGGTCATCCTAGCCCAAGACCATGTCTGTCTCCTTCCTCGCTCTGAGAGGGGCCGAGGTGAACTTGTGTTTGATTCTCAGAGACAGAGCAGTGTTCTGTACTGGGGTGGGGGAGATGCTGTCCCCCAGGGGACACTCGGAGATGCCTGGAGACATCTCTGCCTGTCATGACTGGGGTGTGCTCCTGCACCCGGTGGGTGGAGGCCAGGGACGCTGCTTGACATCCTGCCGTGCACGGGCTGCCCCTCTGTGGAGAAGAATCCTGCTGCAAGTGTCAGCCATGCCAAGGCTGAGAAGCCTTTGGTTAGAGGGTGACGTTAGGGTGGCCGCGGTGGGAGCTTTGCACCTGGGCAGGTAGAGTTCAGCACTTTGCCCCTGCCCTGTGGCTGTGCTACCTTGGACAGGCTGGGACGGTGGTGGCCAAGCTCATGCCCAGTCTGGTTGGCTGTTGCATTGGCGTGTGGCACATCTGCAGTGTCTAGTGCAGGTGGGCAAACCCCCCCATGAGTGTTAACTCTAAGACTTGTTGTGTCTTAGGAGGATGGCATGGCTAGGTGGGGAGCAGGCATGGGGTGAGCACCACTGCAGGCGCCAGGTCAGGGGAGTGGTGGCTCCAGTAAGCCGGCGAGAGGAGCGGGCGGATTTTGGTGATGTTTCAGCAGTGGAGCTGCCCAGACATGCGGAGGTAGATCGGATGTAGGAGGTGAGGGCAGTGGGGCGGTGGCCTGCCGTCCGGTGGCTCCCCGTGTGACCGGTCACTGGGCATCTCAGGCAGCAGAAGCTGGCCAGAGAAAGTTCCCAGATCAAGGCAGTTGCAGTGGCCCAGCCTGGGCGGAGGGAGGACATTCTCCCAGTCCCATCCTGTGCAGGTGGTGGCTTTGCACAGGCTGGAGTAAAACAGGTCCTTGGGCCGCAGGCGCAGCGCAGCAGTGGCCTAGGTTAACTGAGCGCGGCGCCCGCCCCCACTGCTGGCTTTGGCACCACTTGCCTCTGAGCCGGCTGCTTCGACTGTCTAGTGCCATCTGCAGCCTCGACACACAGGCAGGGCTCCCTGAGCTGCTGTCGAGAGCACAGGGTGCGCTGCTCTCATCACTCCCCCATCCCCTCCAGAAGCCCACCTGTCCCAGTGCTCTCCACGTCATGAGCTGCACCCCCTGTAGTGGGCTGGATGGCGGCCCCCTAAATATGCTTGTCCACCTTCTACCCCCGGAAGCTGTGAATGGGGCTGTAGTGTGATTGGCAAAAAGGTCTCTGCAGATGTCACCAAGGTAAGGGTCTGGAGATGTGATCATCCTGGATTTAGGGTGGTCTCAAATCCAGTGACTGGTATCCTTATAAAAAGAGCAGAAAGGTCGGGCGTGGTGGCTCACATCTGTAATCCCAGTGCATTTGGAGGCTGAGTCAGGAGGATGGCCTGAGTCCAGAAGATCGAGGCTACAGTGAGCTGTGATTGTGCCACTGCACTCCAATGCTAGTCTGGGCGACAGAGACCTGTTTCTAAAAATATTAAAAATGAAAAGGATGCAGAGTCACAAGGGGGGTGGCCACGTGGAGACAGGCAGAGATGGGAGTGATGCGGCCACTGCCCCAGAAGCTGTAAGGGGCAGAAAGGATCTTCCCCCTCCAGCCTCCAGAGGGCATGTGGCTGTGCCAACACTGATTGTGGACTTCTGGCCTCCTGAACCGTGGGAGAATAAGTGTCTGTTGTTTTATACCCCTTGGTTTGTGGTTGTTGGTAACCTCAGTAACTGGAAATGGTCCCCTGGCCTGGAACAGGTATCCTTGCGGGAACCTCCTGGGGATGGGTCCTGGGGCCTCCTCTGGTCACTTCCCTTCAGTTGTGCGGCATTTACCGCCAAGGCCTGGAGTGGCCCTCATTCCTCCCTCACTGGAGCTAGGGGCCTCGCTCTGCACAGGGCCCGGCTAATCCCTGCATGAGCAGGGCCCCAGGCAGGAGGGGCTGCCTGGTGCTGGGAGCTGACCAAGGGGTCTGGGCGGGAGTGCCAGGGAAGAGAAGGGCACTGGTGAGGTTTGGGTTTCATCCTAAGGATGGGGGTGGGGTGGAGTGACCAGAGGCTTCTAGAGAGGATGGTGATGTCTGCTCTCTGCTCCTGGCTCAGCACCGCGGAGCTTTTGTGTAACCCCTCGTGTTTGCTCACTCAGAGAAGGGGTGTCTTCTTCCCCATTTTGTGGATGGGGAAACTGAGAGCCACAGCAGCGTCCCACAGAGTTGGTCTTCGGCCACAGGACAACCATGCAACAATGTGTCTGAGACACACAAACTAGAACCTTCTGCTACTCGGGTTTGGTTTCTCTGTGTGTGACACAGTTTCCCTAACTGAGCTTCCTAGTCTGGAATCATCATTTCTGGCCACGAACGGTGTGATCTCAGAGGCATGGCCGTAGGGCCCTGTCACGTGGACCTTTGCGCGTGACCTGTGGCTCTTCTCTCCACATCTGTGGGATCTAGTCCCGGCTGAGTGCCCGTTTCTCCGTGGCCAGCGTGGATCAAGCTTCTGCGCTCATCTTCTGGGTTCCCGTTTGGAAGGAGGCTTCCCTGGAACCCAGCCCCGTTGTGGCGTTTCTGACCATGTGTCCACAGTGACTACTGAGTGCCTACAGCCCAGGGCCTCAAAACGTGCAGGGTCTTGTTTCTCTTACTTTTACAAAAAATGGAGGTGAAATTCACATACAAATAACCATTTTAATGTACAATTCAGAGGCAGTTATACAATTCACAAGGTTGTGCAGCCACCACCTGTGTCTGGTTCCAGAACATTCTCATTTCCCCTGAAAGGAGACCCTGTCCCATCAGCAGTCACTCCCCATCCCCTCTCTAGCCCCCGACAGCCACGAATCTACTTCCTGTCTCTGTGGACGTGCCTGTTCTGGGCGTTTCTATCCATGGACTCACAACGTGGCCTTTTGTGTTTGGTCTCTCTCAGTGTTGTGTATTCGAGGTTCTTCATGTAGCCTGTGTCAGTGTCTCAGTCCTTTCTGTGGCTGGAGAGTGTCCCACTGTGTGGATGGACCACGCTGTGTTTATCTTTCATCCTTTCATGGACCCTTGGGTCGTGTCTGCCTTTTTACTACTAAGCATCACGCTACTCTGGGCTTTTGTGCACAAGGGTCCGTTGGAGTCCCTGTTTTTGGTTCTGTTGGGCAGGCACTCAGGAGTGGAATTGCTATGCATCGTGACTTAACAAGGTGGCAGGTACTCAGAGGAAGTGGTCACAGAGTGCTGTGGCTAGGCCCACCTGCTCTGGGGAATCCAGGAGGGCTTCCTGGACCTGCAGGGCTGGCAATGGGCGGGTATCACCAGCTAAGGGATAGGCATGGTGGTTGGTGCCCCCAGCTTCTCCTTCAGTGGCTTTCCCACTCTCTTGACTGTGATCCCGTAGTTAGAAATGTGTTTTATTTATTTATTTATTTATTTATTTATTTATTTATTTATTTATTTATTTGAGTTGGAGTCTCACTCTGTCGCCCAGACTGGAGTGCGACCTGCTCTGCTCTGGAGATCCTTCCGCCTCAGCCTTCTGAGTAGCTGGAACTCCAGGTGTGCGCTACCACGCCCGGCTAATTTTTTGATTTATTGTAGAGATGAGGTCTCACCAAGTTGCCCAGGCAGGTCTTGAACCCACGGACTCAAGCAGTCCACTCATCTCAGCCTCCCAAGGTGCGGGATTACAGGCTGAGCTACTGAGCCCGGCTAGAAATGTGTTTTATATGCTCACTAGCACCCCCCAGATGTATGGTGAAAACACGTTTCCCCAGGAGCCTATCCCTGACTGTGCAGGGGGTGTAGATGTAGTTTTTGCTCTACTTAATAAAAATCCTGGTTGGTGTCCTGGCACAGTGGCTCATGCCTGTAATCCCAGCACTTTAGGAGACAGAGGCAAGAGGATTGCCTGAGCCTGTGGGTTTAAGACCAGCCTGGACAACATGGCAAGGCCTGGTCTCTACAATAAATAAAAAAATTAGCTGGGCGTGGTGTTGCACGCCTGTAGTTCCAGCTACTTGGAATGCTGAGGCAGAAGGATCGCCTGAACCCAGCAGATCAAGGCTGCAGTGGCTGTGAGCAGCGTGCCAGTGAATTTCAGACTGGGCAACAAAGTGAGATTGCAACTCAAAAAAAAAAAAAAATTGGTTGGGACCCACTGAATTGATATCTTAAGCCAGTCCCCATACTTGGCCTGATTTTGTAAATTAAGTTTTATTTGAGCTGAGCTCAGTGGCTCATACCTGTAATCCTAGCACTTTGGGTTGCTGAGGCAGGAGGATTGCTTGAACCCAGGGGTTTGAGACTAGCCTGGGCAGCATAGCTAGATGAGACCTCATCTGTACATAAAAAACCAAAAAAAAACCCCACACTAGCCAGGCATGGTGGTGTTCCCTGTAGTCCCAGCTACTCAGGAGGCTGAGGCAGAAAGATTGCCTGAGCCCAGGAGGTCAAGACTGTGGTAAGCTATGATCGTGCCACTGTACTCCAGCCTGGGTGACAGGGTGAGACCCCAATTAAAAAAAAAAAAGTTTCATTTGGCCACGGCCACACCCATTCCTTTATATGCTGTCCATGGCTGCTTCTGTGGGGCAGTGGCAGAGTCCCACAACCCGCAAAGCTGGAAAATATTCCCCATCTGGCCCTTCACAGAAGGAACTTGCTGGCCTCTGGACCTAAACACCTACCCGCAGCTTGATACCGCTGACCTAGAGGGACAGGGAAGCTGGCAGGGGGTGGTGGGCACTTAGGAAGGAGCAAAAGGCAGGTGGCGGGTCCCCTTCAGGGGCCTCTGGACCATCTGGGCAGGAGCTGAAGGGCGCAGATCCCCACGCTCTCCATGGTTCATTCCGTAGGTCCAAGGTGGGGGCACATTTCCAAGTGGTGGTCTGTGGCCCCTGCAGAGCAGCCCTCGCTTGGAGGCCTGGGCACTGGGTCGCCAGGACTGTTCCTGGTGGGGGGTCAGCCTCAGGCGTGGGTGAGCCAGCTGGCCAGCCTGGGCTGATGACTGCACAGCTGGAGAGGGTCTCTCCACTACTGTCCCCACCGTCACAGTGCCAAGTGTTTCATAGCTGGTCACATCCTTGTTCTACCCCCTGGCCACTGTCTTTGGAATGGACCTTCCTGTCCCAGCATGCGGGCGAAGTGGGGTTGCTTAGGTTATTGCTGGGTCAGCACCAGAGGCGAGTGTCCAGGGCTGTTGTGCCTGTGCATTTCAGCGTAGGGCTCTGTGGGATGCTTTTGACAGCAAGACCCTTGTGGGTCAGAATTTGGAGTCTGTGGTGCAGGGTACCCTCTTAAAATGCCACATGGATATCAGGGAATGGGGGGCTGGGAAGAGATAGGCCTTAGCTCAGTGCCAGGGAAACAGGTCCCCAGCTTGGGCGATATGGCAAGACCCCGACTCAAAAGAAATAAAAAATTAGCTGGGTGTGGTAGTGCTGTAGTCCCAGCTAATTGGGAGGCCGGGATAAGAGGATTGCTTGAGCCCAGGAAGTCGAGACCAGCCTGGGCAACACAGTGAGACCCCGTCTCCTAAAAAATAAGCTGGGGGCGGGCTCAGTGGCTCAGCCTGTAATCCCGCGCCTTTGGGAGGCTGAGGTGAGTGGATTGCCTGAGCCCGCGGGTTTGAGACCCGCCTGGGCAGCGAGACCTCATCTCTACAATAAATCAAAAAATGAGCCGGGCGTGGTAGCGCTTGCCTGTAGTTCCAGCTACTCGGAAGGCTGAGGCGGAAGGATCGCCAGAGCCCAGCAAGTTGAGGCTGCGGTGGCCGGGAGTGGCCACTGCACTCCAGTCTGGGCGACCGAGTGAGACTCCGACTCAAAAAAAAAAAAAAGCAAACAAACAAACAAAAAAATAAGCGGGGTATGGTGGTGCCTTTAGCTGCAGCTACTTGGGAGGCTGAGGTGTGAGAATCACTTGAGCTCTGGAGTTCGAGGCTGCAGTGAGCTGTAGTTGCACCACTGCATTACAGCCTGGGCAAAATTTCCCCCCAGAACCCTAATACAGCAAAAACCAAACACCACAGGTGACTCCATGCTCCTCTGAGGCCAGTTCTGTCCAGGGGGACATTTGGAGACATTTATGGTTGTCACAACTGGGAGTGGGAGGTGCTCCTGGCATTGAGTAGGTAGAGCCGAGGTTGCTGCTCAACACCCCCCAGTGCACAGGGTGGCCCCCACCACAAATGATTCTCTGGTCTTGAATGTCAGGAAGGCCGTGGGTGAGAAACTCTTGCAGTGAGGCCCTGTGTGTGCTGGGACCTGGGACTGTGTGTCGTGTGGGCAGAGGCCCTGGCGATGGGAGCTGCAGACCTGAGGCTGCAGTGTGACAGTAGCCTCAGGTGGCTGATGGCATCCTCCCTGGTTTGCAGAGGGGGAGACTGAGGTGCGAGAGCGAATGTCACAGAGTTCCGGGGTGGGGAGGGCTGGCATTCTAACCCAGGCTGGAGTCACCCAGTAACCCGCCCGTTTTTTCACCATATCTCGCAGCTCTGGGAGTTTGCCAGCTGGGCAGGTGGGGCAGTGCACTCCAGGCAGCCGGAACCCTGTGTGTGGAGGGAGTGGCTTTTTGAGCGTCAACTGTGTAGGGAGAGCGGCTGAGAGGGAGGCGGGCCAGGAGTGCGTAGAGGACCCTGAGCCTCGCTATGCGTGTGGGCGGTGAGGAGCCACAGAATGTTCCAGCACAGTGGCAGCATGAGTGGCAGTGGGGTACAGGGCGTGGCAGGAGCCTGCCTTGCTAGAGTTAGTGTGTTTGTGCCCTGTGAATTGTTACAGCAACCTACAAGAAAGAGCCCGTTCCCTGTCCCCATTGAACAGATGAGAAATCGAGACCCAGGGGCTCACGTGGCTCACAGCGCAAGGAGGAGCTGGATTTGAGTCCACGTCTGACTGCAGGGCCCACGTTTTTCTTGAGCTGGCCTTAGAGGGCCCTGTCGTGTGCTGAACCTCAGTTTGTACTCCTGTGTTGAGAAACACATAGGTTACCCTGGTATTCTGCGAACCAAACCTTTCCCATGTTTGTCCTATGCGTGTGTATGTGTGGCTCCCCAGGAGATGTACCTGGGAATGGCCACACTGTGTCCCTGCATCCCCGCAGTAGGGGAGGACATGGCAGCTTGAGGTGTACCCTGAAAGGAGTGATTTGGGGCAGTTAGGAGATGACAGTGACAGGACGTGTAGGAGAGATTGGGGTGGGAGCTTGAGGGGTGGAACAGGGTCCTCACTTTTGGCGGGGGATGTCTGTAACCCCCGCCACCCCATGTCATGGGGTTCGGCATGGCCCCGGAGCAGAGATGGGGACCCTGTTCTAGTTAAGTGTGGCTGAGGTCCCGCCGGATAGGGGCTCAGGCGTGCAAACAAGGAAGCGCATGCCTGGAGGCCCAGGATGCTGGTGAGTCAATATTGATCCTTCACCAGATGGAAGCAGGCAGATGCCTCCTCCCTGGCCTTTCAGGTGGGTGGGGTGGGAGAGAGCACGGGTTGACCCACGGGGAGGGCAGCCCCAGGTGGCCGGGCCCATGGCCAGCCTCAACCCCTCTCTGTTTCTTTCTAGGTGAGTTTGTACCTGGGCTGTCCCTTGGGCCTTGCTCCTGCTGGTGGAGTGGGGCCCCGGGTGGCCCTGATGAGTCAGGTCATGGGGAGATGTGGATGAATGAAGGCATGTGGTGCCATGGTGCACACTGTGGATGTGTGGGGGCACTTGGTGGGCAATGGGCAGGCTCGGCAGGTGCTTGACAGGGGCACAGCGGGCTTGTAAGGGGCACTTGGCACATACACCAGACATTCAGCAGGCACACAGTGTGTATTCAGTAGGCACTCATGGACCTATAGCATGTACCTAGCAGGTGCTTGATGGGCACACTGTGTGTATTCAGCAGATCACACAGCATGTATGCAGCAGGTGTTCAGTGGGTGCACAGTGTGCGTTCAGCAGTTGCGCAGTGGGTGCACAGCATGTACTCAGCAAGTGTCTGGTGGGGGCACACAGCATATATTCGGCAGGTGCTCAGCAGGTACACAGAGCATGCTCAGCAAGCGTTCAGTGGGCACACTGTATTCAGCAAGTTTTCAGTGGCTACACAGTGTGTATTCAGCAGGCATGCTCAGTGGGCACACAGTGTATTCAGGTACTCAGTGGGCACATAGCACGTATTCAGCAGTCGCTCAGCAGGCACACTGTGCTCAGCAGGTACTCCGTGGGCACACTGCCTGTATTCAGCAGGTGCTCAGCAGGCACACAGTATGTACTCAGCATGTACTCCGTGGGCACATAGCGTGCATTCAGCAGGTGCTCAGCAGACATTCAGCAGGCTCTGGAGTCTGACCTCTCTGTGGGCAGAGGGCCAGTGCCCCATCACAGGGTCAGGCTCTCCCCCACTCAGTCCCTGGGGGGCCGCATCGGTGCCCGGATCGGGGAGTGGCATGTGGTCCTCCCATCTGACCTGGGTCTGGACTGACCCGCTCAGCATATTCCAGGTCCAGGGGGACCGTCAGACCTTCCGGGTGGGGCGGGCCAGGGCGACGGGGGGCTCCCCGAGGGAGATGGTGAGAAGGACTGAGTGGCCTAGCGAGGTCTGCCTGTGGTGGCCAGGGCTTGGCCCAGAAAGCTCTTTCCTGAAGCCAGCATTTGTTGAGCGCCTCGTGTGTGTGGGACAAGTCAGCTGGAGACCGGCCCCAGCAGGGCGCGAAAAACCCAGCAGCTGGCTTGGCCTGGGGTGGCAGCTGTGTGAGCTGGGACCAAGTCCCGGGATCGCTGGGGCGAGAGTCCTGGGCTGGCGGTGATGGGGGCTTTATGTTCAGCAGAGACCCCTCTGGCTGCCACACGGGCCAGTCGTGGGGAGGTCTGGGAGGGGCCGGGACAGCAGCCCCTGCAGGAGGTGGACGCAGGGCTCCACAGACACGATGGTGTGACCAGGCCTTGCCACCATGTGCCCTAGGGCCCCGAGTCACCTGGCAGAAGGCTCTTCACTCAGGGTCTGGGGTGCGAGTTCTCCGGAGGGCGACATGGGGCGGCTTTTGCTTGTCCTCCCTCTCTGGTGGCCCCACGAGGAGGGTCACTTCTGCAGCAGCAGAGAGGGCTTGGCCCCAGGTTCAGAGTGAAATTCTCCCTTCTCTGCACTTAGGTCCTGATGCCCTGCTGGGAGTGGGCATTTGCCTCATGGGATGGGGGCTGAGGATGAGGGCTGGGGGTTAGGCCCAGCACTTGCTGGCATGCAGTAGGCCGTATGATGCCATGTTCCAGTAACCAACAGCCTGTATCTGACCTGAACGCCCCACTCCCGTAGGCCTCACGGAGCTGGGGGCCGCCCCGAACCTCTGTGGGTTGTCTTCCTCCTTCCTTCTGGGTTTGTGCTGTAGAGCATTGCCCTGCCACACGGTATAATCCCAGGACTTTGGGAGGCTGAGGTGAGAGGATTGCCTGAACTCAGGGGTTCGAGACCAGCCTGGGCAACTTGATGAGACCTCATTTCTACAATAAATAAAAAAAATTAGCCGGGCATGGTAGCGTGCGCCTGTAGTTCCAGCAACTACTTGGAAGGCTGAGGTGGAAGGATTGCCTGAGCCCAGCAGGTTGAGGCTACGGTGGCCGTGAGTGTACCACTGCACTCCAACCTGGACAACAGAGTGAGGGTCTGAAAATAAAAATAAAAATAAATAAATACATAAAAATAGGCCAGGTACAGGGACTGTATTCCCAGCACTTTGGGAAGCTGAGGTGGGAGAATCACTGAACCTGGGAGTTCGAGACCAGCCTGGGAACATAGCAAGACCTCATCACTACAATAAATCAAAAAGTTAGCCAGGCATGGTAGCTCGTGCCCGTATTTCCAGCTACTTGGAAGGCTGAGGTGTAAGGATTGAATGAGCCCAGCAGTTGACACTGGGATGGCCGTGAGCATGCTACTGCACTCCAGCCTGGGTGATGGAGTGAGACTCCAACTAAAAAAAAATTTTTTTTAATTAACCAGGTATGGTGGTGTGCACCTGTTATCCCAGCTACTCAGGAGGCTGAGGCAGAAGGATTGCCTGAGCCCAGGAAGTTGGGCTATGGGGAGCCGTGGTTGTGCCCCTGCACTGCAGCTTGGGTGACAGAGCAAGACCCAGACTCAAAAAAAAAAGAAATCATTTGTGCTTCAAAACTCTGATTAAGATTGAAAACAGAAACCCCCAGAATTTACCACCTCCTCCACATCTGGCCCGGCTCATCTGGGTGCAGAGGGTGGTGGGTGCGTGCCTGGTGGTCTCCCGCCTGGAAATCTCTGGGAAGAAGTGTCAGCACAGTCAGGCAAGGTGCCCGGAGCTGGCTCTGCAGGCCTGGCTGTCCCTCCAGCTGGGGACACCCGGAGGCTGGTGTGTCTGCAAAGACACATGAGCCATCCACCTTCCCAGGCTGTGGGGCCCCGTGTTGCCTTCTCAAGTGCTGTGGGGTCTCTTCTGTCTTCCCATGCAGCGTGATTTGGTGGCTGTAATGACAGGAACGATTTGTTAAGTCATCACAGAGTAGATGCACAGACCCCAGGGTGATTTATGGCCCCACCGGCTGTCTTTGCCCCCAGGCAGCCTGGGCCTCTGTTGCACCAACAGCTGCTAATCCCTCTACCTCCGGCTCAGGCTCAGGCTTGGGAGTCCAGGGCCAATAGTGGGCGGGGCTGCCTTTCGGGGGCCTCTTGCCCCAGGAACCCCACCCTGGCCAGCCTAGCACCTGTCATGGCTCTGAGCACCTCTGCCCACTGACCCCCCACCCGTCTGCGAGTCCCTCTGTGTAAAGGAGGTGCTCCCCAGCCCCTTGTGGAGCTATATGGGTTAGATGGGGTACCCTTGTGGGGTGCTGGCCCATGCCTGGCCAAGGCCGGCTGTGGAGGTGCCACTCATAGCCTGTTCACCTTGTTGCCACATCTCAGCATGTGACAGGTGCCACCGCGTGTTCAGTTTCATTTGGGGGTGCATATGTTTCTGGCAATTGGTTCTTCTAACTTTTTGGAAAGTCACAGAGACAATGTGGTATCCCCGCAGCCTCTCCCCCAATCTCCCGCGTGTGAGCATCCCATGTGACCTGGTGTGACTGCTGTGCTGGGACCCCAGTTGTCATGGTTCTCTTTTTTTTTGAGTTGGAGTCTCACTCTGTCGCCCAGACCGAAGTGCAGTGGCCGCTCCCGGCCACCGCAGCCTTACCTGCTGGGCTCCGGCGATCCTTCTGACTCAGCCTTCCAAGTAGCTGGAACTACAGGCGTGCGCTACCACACCCGGCTAATTTTTTGATTTATTGTAGAGATGAGGTCTCACTGCCCAGGCGGGTCTTAAACCCGCGGGCTCAGGCAATCCACTCACCTCAGCCTCCCAAAGGCGCGGGATTACAGGCTGAGCCACCAAGTCCGGCTTGTCATGATTCTCTTAACCAGACTCCAGACTGAATTAGAATTTCCCCAGGCCCCTGACACCCTTCCCTGGACCATGCCACTCTGAATCCAGCACCTCCTCTGCCTCCCCCAGCCATGATGGTTCCGTGATATCTCCTGGCCCGTGACCCCCGCCCTATGCAGAGGGCTGACCAGGCGTTTGGAGGATGCCCTCTTTTGGGGCTTTGCCACTGAGCTGGGGTTGTGTGGTAGATGGGAATCCTGCAGAAGCGAGCGCTCCTTTTCATTTTATGTTTTTCTTTAAAAAAAATTGTGGTAAAATACACATAATGTGACTTGTTTTAAGAGTACAGTTCAGTGGCTTTAAGTATGCTTACATGGCTGTGCAGCCATCATCACAATTCATCTCCAGAGCTTTCTCATCTTCCCAACGTGAGGAGACCCTGTCCCTGTGAAATACCCCCCCGCCTCTCCTCCACCTGTCTCTGTGCATGGGGCGACTCTAGGGACCTCAAATAAGTGGAGTCACACAGTACTTGTCCTTTTGCATCTGACTTATTTCACTAAACATCCTCGGGGTTCATCCACTGTGTAGCCTGTGTCGGAAATGCCTTCCTTTTTTGAGGCTGATGGTGATGCCTTTGTCCAGGTATACGACGTTTTGTTTAGCCACTCGCCCGCCGACGGGTGCTTTGACTATTGTGCATGCCGTTGCTATGAACATGGGTACAAATATCTCTTGGAATTGCTACTTTGAACTTTTTTGGGCGTATTCCCAGACGTGGGATTGCTGGATCATATGGTGATTTTAAGTTTAATTTTTGAGGCTCTGCCGTGCTGTTCTCCGGGATGGCTGCACCGTTGTCATTCCCGCCCACAGTGCACAAGGGCATCACTTTCTCCATGTCCTCATCAACACACGTTGCTTTCTGGCTTTCTGCTCATAGTCGTCCTCATGGGTGTGAGGTGGGATCTCACTGTGGTTTTGACACGCACTTCCCTCACGCTGAGTGGTGTTGAACATCCTTTTGTGTGTTTCTTGGCCATTTGTATATCTCCTTCGGCAAAATGTGGGTTCAGGTCTCCTTTGCCCATTTCTAAATGGGGTTTTTGTCTTTTTGTTGTTGGACTGTAAGAGTTCTTATGTATTCTGGATATGAATCCCTTATCAGCTGTATGATTTGCAACTCGTTTTTCCCAGTCCATGGGAAATGGGACTTTTTTCACTCTGTAGATTATATCCTTTGATGCTCAAATGTTTTTAATTTTGGCAAAGTCCAATTTATATATTGTTTCTTTGTTGCCTGTGATTTTGGTGTCAGATCCAAGAAATCATTGCCAAATCTCGTGTTGCAAAGCTTTTCTTCTGTTTTCTTCTAAGAGTTTTATAGTTTTAGCATATGTTGTTTTATAGTTTCAGTTCTGTGGTTACAGTTTTAGTTTTTTGTTTTATAGTTTCAGCTTTTAGGTCTTTGATCCCTTTTGAGTTAACTTTTGTACATGGTGTTAGGTAAGGATACGACTTTATTCTTTTGCACATGGAGCTCTAGTATTCCAGAACCACTTGTCAAAGGGACTGTCCTTTTCCTTGTCTTTTTTTTTTTTTTTTTTTTGAGTTGGAGTCTCACTCTGTCGTCCAGACTGGAGTGCAGTGGCCGCTCCCGGCCACCGCAGCCTCAACCTGCTGGGCTCCGGCGATCCTTCCGCCTCAACCTTCCGAGTAGCCGGCGCGCGCTACCACACCCGGCTAGTTTTTTGATTTATTGTAGAGATGAGGTCTCGCCTGCCCAGGCGGGTCTCAAACCCGCAGGCTCAGGCAATCCACTCACCTCAGCCTCCCAAAGGCATGGGATTATAGGCTGAGCCACAGAGCCCAGCTCTTTTCCTTGTCAAAAGTCATTGGACCATGTACATGAGGGTTTATTTCTGGGCTCTCTATTCCATTCCATTGGTCTGCATGTGTACCTTTATGCCATACCATACTGCTTTCTATAGCTTTGTAGTACATTTTGAAATCATGAAGTGTTAATCCTCCAACTTTATTCTTTAAGATTGTCTTGGCTATTTGCAGTTTTTGAGGTTACATATGAATTTTAGGGTAGATTTTTTTCTTTTTTCTTTTTCTTTCTTTCATAGAGATGAGGTCTCACTGTGTTGCCCAGGTTGATCTTGAACTCCTGGGCTCAAGCACTTCTCCCGCCTTCCTCCTAAAGTGCTGGGATTACAGACATGAGCTACTGTGCCCTGCTGATTTTTTCTATTTCTGCAAAAAAGTTGGGATTTTGATACGGATTGTATTGAGTCTGTAGACCTCTCTGGTTAATATTTCCAGCTCAGCAGTATCAAGTCCCATTCTCTTACTCCCAGCTATGTGACCCTGGGCACGCAAATAACTGGCCCTTGCCTCAGTTTCCCCATCTGTAAGCTGTGCTGTGAAGGGGGTTATCCTGCCAGTGCATGGACAGTCCTTAGGACCATAGCTCACACAGTTGGTGCTCTGTGAAGGCAGCTGTGTTTGTTGGGAGGGCTGCCTGGAGGAGGAGAGCCCTGCAGTGGGACTGGCAGGATAGAGCCTAAGGGGATGGGAAGGGTCTTTGTGTAGTGGAGGAACAGCATGTTTGGAGGCCTAGAGGGGTCAGGTGGGGAGGTTGGAGAGAGGAGAGCCAGGTCTGGAAGGGCCCCAGAGCAAGGCTGGGGAGCTTGGGTGGGATCCCAAAGCCAACTGTGGGGGGTGGGGAGAGACTCAGGATCAGCTTTGAGTTTTAGGAAGAACTTGAGGAAGGAGGGTGAGGGGTGGCCAGGAGAACAGGCGAGGGAGGCGTGGGGCCTGGGGGACTTGGGCACCCAGAGGAAGGGTGCCCACCAGGCTGCCTGCACCTGGGCCTGAGGGGAGAACAGGGCACTCAGGTTTCTGGCCGCGACTTCACCATTGGGAAGGCGATGGTGCTGTCTGCCAGGGCCACAGAGGTTGGGGGAGGAGTTGGGGCCATGCTGAGATGGCAAGGGGCTGCTGGGCTGGAGCAGTTCCCTGGGGCATTCCAGGGAATGCTCTGCCAGCAGGGCTGGGTGGCACGTGGGATGTGGCTCACAAGAAGGTGTGGCACGGGGTAGCCCAAAGGCCGAGTTCTTGGAGAGCCAAGGCTGAGGGACGCTGGGTTCAGGAAGGGCCTTGGCCCTCTGGGTGCAGCCTGAAAGCCGAGTCAGGGCTCCTGGGGGCCGCCCTTGTCCCCAGCCCTGGACACTCTCCCCACGCCCCAGCTTGTGGTACTCAGAGGCAGGCCTGACTGTGGCTTCTGTCCTCAACCTGACCACCCTGCCCTGCACCGGCGTCCTGTCCAGAAGGCTTCCTGCTGCGTGGACCCTCATCCGCCCGGTGCCAGTTTGGGCCGCGGGGCATCCAGAGGTGGGCGGTGTGAGGGGAGGTGGGGGCAGCTCTGGTGAGAGTGGCTGCATGTGGAGCCTGGGCATGAAGGAGGGAAGCACTGGGAGAGCGGTGGTCAGGGTCTTCAGGGGCAGAGGGGGAGCTGGACCTGGCTGGGCTGGGTCCAGGTGAGGCTATGGGCAGGAGTCAGGCGAGCCGGTGGTCAGTGGACAGCCCCCCTTGGCCCTCTGGTGGCTGTGCACCTGGAGTTCGATCTGAGTCCCTGTGACAGGTATCTGTGAGCTCATCCACATGTCCAGATGTTGCTGGGCCCCAACCTGGAATGTGCCAGGGTCAAGGGTCCCTTCCTCCAGTTAGAACCCAAGGCCTTAGAGGGCTGAGGCCTGGGACACACCTGCCCTGTGTCCCCTTGCCACGGAGGGGCTGCCGCTCCTGCATTGCCTGCCTCACCTGGGCCCCTCAATCCTGCCTACACCCAGCACAGGGACTCTGTGAAGACAGCTCGAGGTACACCAGGTTAAGTCTTGCTGGTAGCTTCTGACTGCACTCAGGTGGGGATCCATGAGGCTTAGCTCTGAGCCCCCAGCCCCCTCTCCTAGTTCACCCCAGCTCCCTGGTCAGTCACTGTCGTGGTCCCCCTGTGATCCCAGGGCCTTTGCACTCGCTGCGCCCCAGTGTCACCTCCTTGGCCATCTGCTTCCCATGCCCCCATTTCCTGCTTGTTTTCTGCAAGGCCCCACCCACTCACTTGCTCCCCAGCTGCCTTCCTCTGCCTGCCCAGTGTCTTGTCCCTGCCTCCCCATCTTGTCCCTCACTCCATAGGCTGGAGAGGTTTCTCCCGGGCTCCTGCCTCATGGCAAGGGCTGGGGTCGGTGTAGGAGGGACCTACTGATATGGGCATGGAGGACCATTAAGGAATGGCCAGGGTATTTTATTTTTATTGCTGTATGGGGGAAATTCCTTGTTGCTGATGTAGACATATTTGCTATGAGGCCATGAGGTCTCAGCCTGTCCATCCTGCCCCCAGTGGAGCCATGGGGCTCGTCCTGGCCAATGAGGACTGGCTTCCCCTGCAGCAGGCTCCCAGCACCTCACACTCACCCAGGCCTCCAGTCCTGCTGGGGGTACTGCCTAGCCAGCGAGTCCTTCCTGGAGGGGACCAGTCCTGCCGGCTGGACAGGACATGCAGGATGTTCTGCAGGGAGGGCGGCAGAGGAGACAGGAGCAGGCAGGAGCTCCTGTTCCTCCCGTGGGGCTCTGGGTCGGCCTGTGTTGAAGGTCACACCCCATGTACCCCTGACTCTTGAGCAAGCCTGTGCCCAGGCCAGGCTGTGAACCACCCTCTTCCCCCATCTCACCCTACAGTGTCCCTCCAGGGCTCTGCAGGCGAGGGTGTCCACCCTGGCCAGGTGCTGGTGGCTGACTGCTGGCCAGTTCAGTGGTATTCCTTGAGGTTTGGCTCAGGGAGAGACCCGCGTTCTGGGCTTTGCGTGGCCCTTGTGCAACATCCCAGCTCTGCACTGTCCCCCGGGGGGACTTCTTGTGGAGGGGTCCTCTCCCCAGGCCTCAGGTCAGGTCCCACGGCTGCAGGACTGGAGTGAGGTGTGGCGGGGATGTGTGGGGTGCCCAGGACCACCTCAGACATGGGCACTGCCACTCCTTGGGGGCCTGGGTGACGCAACGCCATCTGGGGGGCTGGGTGACACCTCACCAGCCAGGAGCCCGGGCCATGGGTTGCTGGCACTTCAGGCCAAGCAGGGAAAGCCAAGTAACTCTGATGTTTAAGTTAATTTTGAAAAAATGTAGAAGTTGGCCACCAGTCTGCATTTTTTTTGAAGTCCTCCTTAGACCTCAGGAAGGCCACAGCTGCAGCCGCCATGCTCCTGCGTGCCAGGTCACGGCTCTGATGTGGACCTGTGCCTGAGGGCCTCTGGCCTGCATTAGATGGGGCAGCCACGCCTGTCCTGGTGGGTTTCGGGTGTCCTGTTCGTCTCTGCTGCTTTGTGAGGGGTGTGCTAGGGCTGAGGGTCTTGGCTTGGCTGGCGATGTTCCTCTTTCTTGTACACATGTGGCCAGAGTGGCTTTCTAGTTAGAGGGTGCCAGGGTAGGCCCCTCTGTTACCCCCACTGCCAGAACCTTGGGAATGCTTTTTATTTCTCCTTTTCTTAAACTGAGGTAAAATACACATAATATAAATGTAGCCTTTCAGAAATGTACAATTTAGTGCCATTTAGCACATTCACAATATTGTGCAACCACCACCTCTATTTAGTTCAAGAACATTCCATCTCCCGAAAAGAAGATTCCGTTCCATCAGCAGTCACTCCCCATCCTCTCCCCAGCCCCTGACAGCCATGAATCTGCCTCTTGTCTCTGTGGATTTGCCTGTTCTGGACATCACTATCAATGGAGTCACACACGACATGGCCTGCTGTGTCTGGCTTCCCTACCTCCGCATTGTGTGTCCGAGGTTCATCCATGTCATGACCTGTGTCAGTGCCTCTCTCCTTCCTGTGCCTGAGTCATCCTCCACGTGTAGGGGGATCATGTTCTGGTTGTCCTCCGTCTGTCCATGGATACTTGGGTTGTGGCTACCTTTTGCTAGCTCTGAATACAGCTGCTGTGGACACTCGTGTGCACATGTTTTCGGTTCTCTTGGGTCTGTCCCTAGGAGCGGAATTGCTGGGTTTGGCTGCAGCTCTGTGTTTAGCTGAGGAATAGCCGTTCTGCCTTCCCAGAGCTGACTGGCATTGTAAACTCTCTTCCATGCTCTCCGCTGCACCCTGCTGTGGGTGCTGAGGCCCTGCACACCCACTCGCTTCCCTCTCCTTCCCCACTCCCCTCCCCCTGAGTGTGTTGGCCTGTGATGGCCTCACGTCATGGAGGGTTGTGGTGTTTCCCGGTGGCCCCGCAGAGGAGCAGCCCTGCCAGCTGGTGTCATCTCAGGATCTGGGAGGCTTGTGCTAGCTAGGTTGCCGTTCTTGTCTACTTGGAATATTCCATCTGTAGTGAAGACACGAAGGCCAGGGTGCTGAGTAATATGCCCAGACCCAGAGCCCCTTTCCTCTCTCCCAGAGGAGCTGACGTCCCCAGAGGCCACGCAGAAGGGCTGGTGTGAGGACTCAGTCAGTGGAAGGTGCACCTGGGTGCCCCTGCTGTGTCTGGGGGTGACCTGCTTCCTGTCCTGGCGGGTGGGGCTGTGCTGGTAGGGCCTCTGAGTGTGGATACCCTTGCTGATTAAGCAACCACATGCCTCCGAGGGGCAGTTGTCACCTCCTTCCTCAGCACCCAGGTCTGCCTGGAAGCAGCGGGGCAGGAAGGGAGCGCACTAGGTTCCACACAACCCTACACTGTCTCCAGGATATGCATGATGCTGGGAACCATGCACACCCAGGGACATGGTCCATGGCACCATATCAAAGCCAGGGTCAGGCACCCCAGGAGTCAGAATACCTCTGTTTGCAGGAAGCCCCCGTGGTACACCTGTGGAAATGAAGCAGTGTCCCCAGTGGCCTGGGTGGCCTCCCTCCATCTGCCTGGTGCCATTTTTTTTTTTGAGTCAGGGTCTCTCTCTGTCACTCAAGCTGGAATGCAGTGACACGATCATGGCTTACTACAGCCTTGACCTCCTGGGCTCAGACAATCCTTCTGCCTCAGCCCCCAGAGTATCTAGGATGATAGACACGCACCACCACACCTGGGTGATTTTTTTGTAGAGACAAGGTCTTGCTGTGTTGCCCAGGCTTGTCTTGAGCACTCAAGGGATCCTCCTGCCTCAGCCTCCTGAAGTGCTGAGATTATAGGGGGGAGCCACCATGCCGGCCTGGTATCACTTTCGCAGTAAAACTTATACTCCTTAAATAGTCATAGGCAGCCTCCCGTCCCAGCTGGCTTGAGCTTTGCTCACCAGACATGTCTCCAGAGTGTTCTCGTTTCTGGACAGCAAGTGAGGGCTTGTGGCGTCTTTCCCATCTCCAGAAGGCCAGTGATGACCTCAGGGACCCACCCTTCCTGCTACATCCTGCTGCCTGCCCCTGAGCACAGGGCCTGCCCCTCCTGTGCCCTCCCTCCTCCCTATGGCCTCTCCATTCCCACTAGGCCCTGGGGCCACAGTGCCCGGTTGAGCCCTGGGAGGTCTCTGTGCCCGTTCAGAGCCGTTCAAGCCCGATGTTCATTTGTTCCCTGGGGCTGTGTTAACAAATGACCACACACATGGTGGCCTAAGAACCAGAAGCATATGTCCTCATAGTTCTGGAGTTTGGAAGTCTGAAGTCCAAGTGTTGGCAGGGTCAGCTCCCTACAGAGCCCTCCTTCTTCTCCTCCAGCTTCTGGGGACTCCCGCCTTCCTTGGCTTGTGATCAGCTCACTCCAGTCCCTACTCTGTCTTCACGTGACCATCTCTGTGTCTGTCCTTATCTTATAAGGACACCACCATTGGATGGGGCCCACCCTCCTCTGTTATGACCCTAACTCAATTAGAGCTGCAAAGACTTTATTTCCAAACTGGGGTCCCATTGCAGGTGTTGGGGTCAGACTTGGACGTGCCTTTTTTTGGGTATGTCCCACAGCAGAAGGTAAGTCACGTGTGAATGATCTGGGCCCAGTAAGGGGATACAGCTTCCCTTGCAGCCCCCGGGCACGCCCCCCTCCCCCAGCATGTGGCATCATGCTCTCGTTCCTGGAGCAAAGTACTTGCGGTGGCCTCAGGCCAGGGCTCTAAGTCAGCCTGTCTGGAGGTCTGTCCCAGCTAGGCTGAGGGGCACGTGCCAGCCCCGCCCCCACCCAGTGCTACCATGTCTCCTTGACTCCACGCCCCACCTCGCTGCCTCGCTTGCAGGTGGCTGCTGTTTGGCACTGCCCATGGCAACCCCATGTCCCAACCTGGATGTGGGTATAGTTGCTTGACACTGGGGGTGAGAGGCTGCTGGGAACAGCCTCCGTGCTAGGGCATGGGGGAGGGGCAGCCTCCAGGGCACCCGGGCCCACTGGTGGCCTTTGTCCCCCAGCTGTCCCGCCTGGTGTCTGGCTCTGGAGATCCTGCGGTGAGTGTGGCAGCCACAGCTCTCTCTTGGGGGTCCCATGGCCTGAGGATCACCATACATGGTGGGGCCCTGGGGCTGGAACGTGGCTCTCCATGGCACCTGCCCTGTGCTTGCCCCAGCATGCACTGGTGCAGGGAGAGGGTGAGGTGGGCAGAATGTGGAGTGGGGGTATTTTTCCTGGAGCCAGAAGAACCTGCTCAGGTGGGGAGTGCCTGAGGCCATCTGCAATGTTGACTTGGGGCCCCCAAGAGGAAGTGTCTGCATTTGTGCAGCCAGAAGAGGGCGGCTGGGCCTAGGTGGAGGTAGAAGAGGTGAGAGGGCCTGGGGCTGGGTAGGGGAGCGAGGCAGGCCTGGGGGTCCCAGGCAGGTTCAGTTTGGGCATGTGTGAGTTCACATGTGCATGCACACAAGTGTGAGTAGTGCACACGTGGGTGTGTGAGCGTGCGTGTGCATATATGTGTGTCTGTGCATGTGTGATTATGTTTGGTGGCACAGTGTAAGCAAGCACATATGTACAGGTATGTGAGTGCATGTGTGTGGCTAAGTGAGTGTGTGCATGCTCACCATGTCTGTAGGGTGGGCGCTGGGCTGGAGATGAGGTCAGGGAGCATCAGGTGAGCGATAACGGTGATACACTCGAGGCGGGGCTGAGAGGGACCTACTTGGGAGCAGGGGTGGGGTGGGGGGGCTTCCTCCAGAGCCTTCTCTCAGGGTCTTTCTGTCTGGAGGACCAGGGCATGTGGGAACCCAGGTCTGGATCTGTTTCCTTGTTTTCTCTGCTGGGTGGTGGCCTTCGGGATGAGGGCAGTCCCGGAGCCTGATGGGAGCCCTTGTAATGGGCCCAGAGCTGGGTTGGGCTGCCACCCATGTTGCCTGCAGGGCTGATCTTTCCTCTGTGGAGCAGAGTCCCCCAAACATGGTCCTCACCGAGGGTCACAATGCCCACTCAGCAGGCGCCTGTGTTCCCACCTGTGTCTGACCCACGGGGTGGGCATGGAGGCCCACAGAGGCAGCCAGGGCTGAGGCAGGGCCCTCCAGCCATCCGCAGGGCCAGTGGGGCTGGGGCCTGCGGACATAGCTCCGAGAGGAGGGTTCCAGGCGGGCTAGTGGCAGGTAGGGGCAGAGCAGGTTGCAGGGGTGCAGGAGGGGCCTCTTGGAAGAGGGGTCTTCGGTGTGATCTCCAGGTCAAGGCAGCAGGTGTTCCCAGCCTTGGGCGCGCGTGTGTGTGTGTGTGTGTGTGTGTGTGTGTTGTGGGGGGCCAATACAGGCAAACCCCCGGGGGGGCACTTGGGCTGCAGGGAGAGGACCTGTGGCAGGGAAAGGGAGGGATGGAGATGAGGGCCTGGCCAGGCTGGCCAGAGTCGGGGCAACTTTCATTTATTTAATTATTATTGAGGTGCATGCCCCATAATAGCATAAAATACACCATTTCAAAGTGCGCAGTTCTGTGGCATTCAATACATTCACAGTGTTGTGCTTTGTCACCTCTATCTAGTTCTAGAACAGTCTCATCCCCCTAAAGGAGACACTATCCCACCAGCATTCACTCCCTACCCCCCTCTCCCAGCCCCTGGCAGGCATGACTCTGCTTCCTGTCTTTCTGGATTTGCCTGTTCTGGATGCTTCGTATCAACGGAGTCACACACGTGGCATCCTGCTGTGTCTGACTCTTCTTGCTTGGCGTCATGTGTTCATGCACATTGTGGCCTGTGCCAGGCCTCACTCCTTTCGATGACTGGGTTGTCCTGCTTGTGTGGTTGGGCCACGTTGTGTTTAACCGTCATCTGTGGTGGCACTTGGTTTCTCCCGACTTTTTGACCACTGTCCATGGTCACACAGTGCTAGTGAGGACGGCTTTCATTTCATGGGGGCCTCAACCTGGGAGCAGAATTGCTGGGTCATGTGGCAATGCAGAATTTCACCTGTTGAGGAACCACCAAATGGGTCGGGGTTTACTTTAAATAGAGTGGAAACCTACGGATGTGTTTAAGATAGGAGGTACATGACTTGAACTGAATTAATAAAGAAAAGAAAAAGAAGGTGTCTCTGGCAGCAACTTGCAGAGGGAGCAGGAAGACCTGGGAGAAGGTTGTGCAGGTGTCCGAGATGACGCAGGCTGGGTCCAGAGAAGGTCCGGTCTGCTTTCTTTCTGGTAGGTGCAGCCCCGGCCAGGGACCCTTCCCCTGGTCCAGGCCTTTTCTTGCATGGTAAGCATACACAGGACAACTGAGTATATCCAAGATGTGGCATGAGGACGAGGAGGCAGGTGAGGGCCAACCCCATTGGGTCCCCAAGACCTAGAGCGCCAGGCCTGGCCAGGAGACTCGGGAGCCTGGAGCGAGGCCCTGGAGGAGTTTGGAGGGCTCCCTTGGGGTACAAGGTGGGCTGAGGGAGCTCAGGATCTGGCCTCCAGATCATAAACTGACTCTTAGTGTTATTATGTAACTCTGGAGTTGAGCTATGTGTAAAAAATGGAGCATAAAGCTATTTTGGTGCCGTGGTAATGAGGGCATCTTGCTTTTGTCTTATCTTCCCGCGGCCCCTGCCGTCTTGGGAGGGGAGGCAGCGTGGAAGGAGCTGCTCAGAGAGGCGGGCTTAGCCCAGACCCCACGCAGGTCCTGTGTCAGCAGGCAGATACCGTTTTCAAAAGTCATTTGTTCTGCGTTGGCCAGAGGCAGCTCCCAGCAGATGGCCCACGGCACCCAGAGTCCTGGAGGCTGGCAGGGCTGACCCGGTGCCAACGAGGCCGGACTTCTCCACCACATCTGGGATCTTGCTTCCAGAAGCCAGACTCGACGTTTTCAAGGTGGCACAGGCTGGCTCCAGGAGACCTGGACATGTCTGTGTGGGTGGCGGTGGGCTCCCTGCCTGGGACGAGGGGCCACTCAGGAGGCAGTCCCCATGTGGTGTCGGGATCCTGGCTGGCGGTTTGCGTTATTCAATGGGTGATGAGATTTTAAACTGAGCTGCAGAAGATCTGCTCCCCCAGCCACAAATAGAGGTGTGTGCTTGTGCCTTCTAGAAGTTGAGTGTGCCCAAGAGCTGTTGGAGTCAAGGTGGAGAACTGAGAACTTCGGAATTCTTTCTCCTTCTCTCCGTGTGCCCTACCTGCACATGCGTGTGGGGCCCGGCTTGCCTTAGTTTCTTGTGGCTGTTGTGACAAATTATCACAAACTTGGTGACTCAGAGTAGAAGTTTGCTGAGTATAGTGGCTCACCCCTATAACCCTAGCACTTTGGGAGACTGAGGCAGGAGGGTCACAGGAGACCAGGAGTTTGAGATCAACCTGGGCAACATAGTGACATTATCTCAACAAAAAATACCAAAAAAATTTTAGCTGTGCATGGTAGTGCCTTTAGTCCCAACTACTTGGGAGGCAGGAGATTGGCTTGAGCTTGGGAGTGAGAGGCTGCAGTGAGCTGAGATCACACCACTGCACTCCAGCCAGCACAAGAGATCGAGACCGTGTCTGAAAAAACAAAGCCAAAAATTCCCAGAAGTGTACTCTATCAAGGCGTTGGCAGGACTGGTTCCTGCAGAGGGTTCTAGCGGGGACCCTTCCTGCCTTTTCCCTCTCCTGGTGTTCCTTGCGTTCTTGGCTTGTGGCTGCATCCCCCCATTCTCTGCCTCTGTCTTCAAGTGGCTGCCTCCACTTGGTGTGACTACGTCTCTCCTCTCCTAAGGACACGCCTTTGGATTTAGGCCCCAGCTTGTTGTCACTAGACTAATGACATCAACGGGGACCCTCTGTCCAGATGCAGTCACATTCTCAGATACACACAGCTGGTGCTCCCCACACCCATCCTCACTGGCCCTCGACGGGGCCCTGGCTTCTCTGAGTCTGCCCTAGAGGTGTCTTGACGTACCCCATGCTCAAGTGCTCGAGCGTGCCCTCATGATAGAAAGGCTGGGGTCCCAGTACCCCCATGGCAGGTCAGCCGAGTGGAGGTGGAGTCTGCGCTATCGGGGCATGAGATGTGTGTGGCAGGCTCCCACCTGTGCCCCAGCTCACTGAGTCCCAGACAAGATTCGTCCCAACCCCTTTCTCTGCCTTCCTGCTGGGAGGAAGCAGCCATGTTAGAGGTGATCACACAGGATGGGCTGGTCTGAGCTTGTCTGGGATCCCTTGACCTGGAAGAGGTGGACTTGGGGCACAGACACCGGCTGTGGACACACAGGTGACTCCCATCTCATGTGACACTGATAGGGTGGATTGAATAGTGTCCCCCAGACACCTGCGTCCAGGTCCTGCCTCCTGGGACCGTGACTGTGACCTCATTTGGAAGAAAGATCTTCAGGGTGAGATTAAGTTGAAGACCTGAGGACGGAATCATCTTGGCTTTGGGATCAGCCCTGAATCTAGGGACTAGTGTCCTCACAGGAAGAGGAGGGGACACATGCCGCAGGAAGCCCACATGACAGCAAAGCCCACGTGAGACTGGGGCTGAGGCCACAAGCCAGGCTGCCAGCACACCGACAACGCCTGCTCTGCGGTTGTGTCCAGTTCCCATAACACAGAGTGGTAACCGTTTTACAGCGTGCGACTTCAACCTGAGGAAGCTGACTGAAATGAATATGTAAATGGTGCAGTTCAGTGGCAGCACATTCACAGTGCTGGGCAGCCACCACCTCCAGCTACTTCCAGAACATTCTCATCCCCCAGAAGGAGACCCTGTTCCATCAGCAGTCGCTCCCCACCTCCTCCCTAGCTCCTGATGACCACGAATCTACTTCCTGTCTCTGTGGATTTGCCTGTTTTGGACGTTTCTTTTCTTTTTTTTTTTTTTTGAGTCGGAGTCTCACTCTGTCACCCAGGCTGGAGTGCAGTGGCACACTCATGGCCACCACAGCCTCAACCTGCAGGGCTCAGGTGATCCTACTGCCTCAGCCTTCCAAGTAGCTGGAGCCACAGGCGCACGCCACTACGCCCAGCTCATTGATCGATTGATTGAAGTCTCGCCAAGTTGCCCAGGCGGGTCTTAAACCCCTGGACTCAGGCAGTCCTCTCGCCTCAGCCCTCCCAAGTGCTGGGATTGCAGGCGTGAGCCACTGCACCTGGCTTTGTTCTGGACATTTATGTCAGCGGAGTCAAGCATGCTGTGGCCTGCTATGTGTGGCTTCTCTCACGCAGCACCGTGTGTTCGGGGTTCATCCAGGCAGTGGCCGTGTCAGAACCTCTCTCCTTTCTATGGCTGAATACCCTTCCTTGTGGTTGGACCACACTGTGTTCATCCACTCACCCTTTGGCTGCCGTGAGCCGTCCACCTGTGTTTGGAGATGGCTCACATCTCGTGCTCCGCCTCACCCCATCCCCATGTGCTTCTTGTCCCTGCTCTCAGGCGGTCCCAGGGTATGAGGAATGGAGGAGGGAGGGTGCCCATATCCCAGCAGCCTGGGGGGGCAGAGACAGGTCCTGACGTGGGGCTGTCAGACCACAGAGTCTGTGTGGCACCCCCGTGCTGCTGCTTAGCATGCTGGGAGTTGGTGGCCGAGGCCGGTCCATGGGGACCTCAGGTTGAGGACCCCAGCAAGAGCTCTGGAAGGTAAGGCATCTGCTCCTGCCTGCCTGCCACTTGTCTAAGGGCTGGAGGGGCAGCCTCAGAGCCGTGTGCCTTGGGGATCAGAGAGACCTTTGAGCAAGGGAGTGCTTGAGGGACATGGGGGCTTGTGGAGGAGACAGCCCCGCATCTACACACCTTGGCCTGTGCTGGCCCGCAGCAGCCTCCTCTGTGGCGGGCAAATGGCTTCCATCCTCCTGGAGGCCCTGGCAGGGTGAGTAAGCTGGAAGCCCTGGAAGGGAGGATGTCTTTGGCTTGTCAGTGGTGGTGGTGTCCAGCTGTCCCCGAGCAGAAGTATGGCTCAGATTGTGGCTGTGTGATGCACTTAATGAGCGTGTGAACCCTCCTGGACAGAAGCACAGCATCCCACATCTGCAGTCACACTTTTAGCTTAGGGATTGGTGGGACTGCAGCAGACACGGGCACCTCAGCGGCATCCCCAGGGCTCCTGTTGCCTTTGCAGATGGTGAGGCCTCAAGGAGGGAGTGCTGACAGCTGCTTGGCTGGGGCGGAGTGTGTGTGCGTAGGGGGTTCTCTACTTACTGGGGTTCAGTGTCATTTTCATGTTAAAGAAAGGGAACGGCAACAAGCATTGTCTGTGGGGGGGGTTAGGGATGAGCCAGGTCACGGATCAAGGGGCCTGGGTGTGTGGAGTGCTCCCGTGTCTAGTCCTGTCCTCCCAGTGGGGCCTAGGCAGGGAGATGGCAGCATCTGTGGGTTGGTGTCTACTGTCCTGTGGCTACATGACAGTGACCACAACCCAAGTGGCACAGGACAACAGGCGTTGACTATAACTGTCATGAAGCCAGAAGTCTGGGGTCAAGGTATCAGCTGCACTCCTGCCAGAGGTCTGGAGAGGGCCCCCATCTCTTCCAGCCTCTCTTGACCTGTGGCCATGTGCCTCTGACCCACCTTCCCCTCTGCGGCTCCTACTGTCTCTTAGGATGCCAGGTTTTGGTCTTTCGCATGACACAGGACGATTTCTTCACCTCTAGCTCCCTCACTTCATGATGTCTGCAAAGATCCTTTTCTCAAATAAGGTCATGCAGACTGGGCACTGTGTCTCACGCCTATAATCCCAGCACTTTGGGAGGCCAAGGTGAGAGGATTGCTTGAGCCCACGGGTTTGAGACCAGCCTAGGCAATTTGGTGAGACCCCCCCCATCTATATAATAAATCAAAAAATTAGCCGTGTGTGGTGGCGTGCACCTGTAGTTCCGGCTACTTGGAAGGCTGAGGCAGAAGGATCATGTGAGCCCAGCAGGTCGAGGCTGTGGTGGCTGGGAGCGTGCCACTACCCTCCAGCCTGGGTGACAGTGAGACTCCTACTAAAAAAAACACAAAAAATAAAATAAAGTCATGCTCTCAGGACATAACTTTTTAGGACATAAGTGAGACTTGTACCCGAGCTGACCGTCCCTGAGTGCTGGATCTGTGCCCATGTGGTGTGGTGGATGGGGCTCCAGTGGGATCTCCCGTCACCCCAGTTGTCCTTGTTAGTTTCCTAAGCCTCAGACCCTGTCGCCTGCCCAGCCTCCACCTGTGTCCCCCCCTTATCCGTACCCCATCTGGGAGCATCCTTCCTGTGGGCCCTCCCTGGGGGTGTCCTCCTGGAGCTGCGGGTAACCCTCTTCACCCCAAGTATAACTGGCAGACTCTGTGCTCCTGCCCCGTAGATCCCAGCGTCTGTCTTCTCGGCTCTCCAGACCAGTGTCCATGTGTGAGACCCCGCTCGCTTCCCAGTGCCTCCCGCCCTCCTGGCAGTGTGAGTGGGTACCCTTCCCCGCCCTCCAACCTCCAACCTCTGCAGGGCCTCTGCACTGCAACTCTCCCTCCCTCAGCATTGTCCTGAGGCTGGCCATATTGATGCCCCACACCGTGGCCCCAGGGAGCCCCCGTCCTCAGGGGCCCTCCTGTCCGGGTCATCACTGTGTTTTCAGGTTCACACCTATTTCTGTCCTGGAGGAGAAGAACCTGGGTCTTCAGTTCCCGCTCAGTACTCAGGAGGCCTCAGTCACCCTCCTCAAGCAGGGAACAAGGCAGCCTGGCTGACTGTCCCCACACAAGGTGCCTGGGCTCAGCATTGGAGAAGGCACACATGCCAGGCTCCCAAGGCCACGGGCTGCTGGCAGATATAACTTGTCCCTCCCATCCCTGGGGAGGCGCCGCCTGGCATCCTCAGTGCCCACCCCTGGCCCTAGCCCTCTTTAGAGCCTCCTGCCTCCGGTCTGGGTTGGGCACCGTTTCTCTCTTCCTGAGACTGGCTCAGCTGTGCCTCCTCCCCCAGCACAGCCCGTCATCCTCCCGGCTTATGGGATCTACCTGACCCTTCCTTTGTTCCGAATGATTCTTCCCTCCCGTGTAGGGTGCTTCTGGGGCTGCTGGACCCCTCCCCACTGCCCGGCCCTGGCCCAGCCCTCTGGGATGTCTCTGGGAAGGGACAGCCTGGCCTCATCCTGCGTCTGGAAGATGCTTCCCCCACTCATGTAGTGTTCTTGATCTCTGTCACCGAGGCTGGCCCTGGAGCAGGCACCAGCCCCTTGCTCTCCCAGCTGGTGACACAGGAACATCTTTGCACATGAATCTGTGCAAAGGATGATTTCCCCCAGGGGTGCTTCCCAGAAGTGGGATTACTGGGTCGGAGGGCAGGAGAGAGCATTGCTCAGCTCTCGGACACTGCCAAGTGGCTCTGCCGATGCTGCCGGCCACCTGCCTCTGGGAGTCCCAGTCACTTCCGCCCCGCTGACGTGTGTGACCTTGCCTCACCCCTCGGCCCCAGGTGACAGTAGAGGAATCCAAGGCCTGGGAGGAGAGTACGCTGCCCCTGTGGGGGGGGACAGGATGGGGGTGGGACCAGGCAACTGAGTTGGGACATGAGCCTTGGGCCTCCCTGAGATAGTTTTTTTTTTTTTTTTTTTTTTTTTTTGGAGTTAGAGTCTCCCTGTCGCCCAGGCTGGAGTGCAGTGGTACGCTCATGGCCACTGCAGCCTCAACCTGCTGGGTTCAGGCAATCCTTCCACCTCAGCCTTCTAAAAGTAGCTGGAACTACAGGCGCGCATTACCATGCCTGGCTAATTTTTAAATTTATTGCAGAGACGAAGTCTCGCCAAGTTGCCCAGGTTGACCTCGAACCCCTGGACTCAGGCGATCCACTCACCTCGGCCTCCCAAAGCCCAGCTTGGTATAGTCCTTGGTAGCAAGGAACTGGAGGTGATACTGGACTTGGTGACTGTAGTGGGTTGAACTATGTCCATCTGAGCCTGCGAGTGTGAGCGTGTGGGTCTTTGCAGAGGTGTTGAGTCACGGGGAGGCCATCCCAGGCAGGGTGGCCAGGAACCCGTGGTTGGTGTTCATGGAGGCAGATGGGGTGATGCGTCTTCAGGTTGAGGAGCCCAGGGAGGGAGGCCTGGGCGGATGCCCCCAGCACCTCCAGGGACCCTGCCCTGCTCTGCTGACACCTTTGTTCCAGAATCCTGACCTCTTGAACTGTGGGAAGTAAACCCCCTTCATTCAGGCCACCTGACTTGGGTCCAGGAAATGAGCACAGTGCCCAGGAGTGGGAGTGGGCCAAGGAGGCCTCCGGGGTCAGGATGGCACCCCCAACCCTGTGCCCCCCAAGTTTGTGCAGTGCTGGGGACATTGCTGTCCCGTCCCTGACTCCCTGTGGCACTCTCTTGTTTCCTGGTGAGGGCTGCACAGCGTTCCGGGTTCTGTACCCAAGCCCCAGGACAGTGGGCCACCAAGGTGAGTTGTGCACAAGCAGAGCCGGGAAGGAGGGGCAGTGTCCAAGGGGGCTGAGACATGCCAGAGTGCCTCAACCTGCTCCTTTTCAAAGGTAGTCCTAGAGCCGGGGCGGCCTGAGGGCCCCTCCATGCCTCAGCTCCTGGAGGATCAGCTCCTTGCCGTTTGCTCAGAAACACTTCCCCCAGGCAGTGCCCACGTTCCCAAGCCCCTACCAGCCCACTGGCGCCTGGGCAGCTTCTCCAGGTGGTGGGTGAATCCAGGCACCTCGAGGCCTGCCTGTCCCTTGGTGATTATGATGGGGCTACACACGGGAACCCCACGGAAACCTGACTCTCTTGGGGCACAAGGTGGTACTCAGTGTGGATCTGGGTCATCCTGTGCTATGTGGGCGGCCAGCCCCTATCCTCTGCCGATTGCACAGAGGACATCCCAATGCAGCCTGGGCCAGTGGATGACCCGAATGTGAGATATAAAACAGTGCTTCGGGTCTGAGGCTAGCCATGGCCTCCACCTGATAGCTGTGGGAAGGTAGCCTGTGGCTCCAGGTGGCCCTGCTGGTGGCGTTTGTGGGGACGGTCGACCAAGGCCCTCGGCAGCCCTCGTGAGGCAGCACTGGAACTTGCCTGTGGCTGCGTGTGGACCCCACGAAGCAGGCCCCAGTTTCCCACTGGGGCCCCTCCTGCCTCTCCGGGGCATGTCTGGGGTGTAGGTCTGTGGGAGACATGGCCCAGGGCAGGGTCTGTGCCCGGGAGGCCCCGGATCCTCACTGCTCCACCTGGTGCAGCTCCTGGGACATTGGGGCGGGGTCAGGGGCACTCACAGGACCTTTCTAGGTGTGCCTTGGGGACAGGCCCTTTTCCCAGTGAGTTGAGAACCCCCACCGGCAGGTCCACCATGGGGTCACCACTGGGCTCCAGCCTCACCCTCTGCAGGGACAACTCTGGAGAGCCAGCCTGGGATGGTCCCCGTGCCTGTCTTCTGCCCTCCTGCCGCCACTCCTGCCCCTGCTGTCCTGCTCCCCGACATACTTCCCTCCTCATCCTTCTCCCTGGGGGGTCCCGACTCAGCCCTCCCAACCTTCTGGTCTCGGGGTCCTTGCCTCCCCTCCCCCACTTAGCTCTGAGCAGTCCTGCCTCCCTTGGGCCCCATGGACTCTGCTCTACCGCTGATACCCCCACTCCCACTGCCCGGCCCTTTCCTGTCAGGATCCTCCCTGATGCTCTCCGGGTACCAAGACCCACTTCGAGGGACCCCCTTTCTCCTGGGGACCAGCCCAGAGGACGCGGATGCCTGTGGCCTCTTGACACTCTGTGGCGCCAACTGCCTCTTCCTGCTGTGCCCTGAGCCTTAGCTGGGCCCCGTGTCCCCGAGGGAGCTCGGGAGGTGAGGGCTCGTCCCAGGACCCACCCGGGTCAAGGCTTGGTTTGTTTGGCTGGGTTCATTTTTCTTCCTTCCTTTCCTTCTGACTGGGTTCTTTCTTTCTTTCTCTCTCTCTCTCTTTCTTCTCTCCTTCTCTCCCCCTCTCCCCTCTCCCTCTCACCCTCCCTTCCTCCCCTCCTTCCCCTCCCCTCTCCTACTCCTAGGCTAAAGTGCAGTGACTTGATTGTGGCTTACTTCAGCCTCTATCTCCTGGCCTCAAGCAATCCTCCTGCCTCAGCCTCCTGAGTAACTAGCACTACAGGCACCCCCCTGCCTGTCTGGGTTCACTGTCTTAGGCTGTCATAAGGGAGTACCACAGACCAGGTGGCTTAAAACAGCAGAAATGAATCATCTTCCTGTTCCAGAGCCAGAAGTCTAAGATCAAGTGTCAGCAGGGCTGGTTCCTCCCAAGGCTGGGAGGGAGAGTCAGTCCTGACCTCCCTCCCGGCTCCTCATGGCCCGGCAGCCCTCGGCAGTTCCTTGGCTGTCTGCCTTTGTCTCCACGGGACCACCTTCGCTCTGTCTTGCCCCCTGCTTATGAGGACCCAGACATTGGGTTTAGGCTGAACTCGTTTCAAGAGCCTTCACTAACAACATCAAAAAAACTCTCATTTTCTTTTCTTTGGGGGGAGTCCAGGTCTCACTCTGTTGCCCAGGCTGGAGTACAGCGGCACAATCACGGCCATTGCAGCCTCAACCTCCTGGGCTCAGACGATCCTTCCACCTCAGCCTCCCAAGTGGCTGGGACTACAGGTACATACCACCATGACTGGCTACCTTTTGATTTTGTAGAGATGGCGTCTTGCTATGTTGTCCAGGCTGGTCTTGAACTCTTGGGCTCAAGCGATCCTCCCACCTCAGCCTCCCAAAGTGCTGGGATTGTAGGCGTAAGCCACTACATCAGAAAACTCTATTTTCAAATGAGGTCGCATTCTGAGGTTCCAGTGGGCATGAATTTCATGGGGATGTGAGTCACTCTAGTCCAGGGTACTGATCCAGTGTACCCCAAGCTGCCTGGCTTTAGGTCCCGTGCTGTCCTCCTGCCTTGTGCTGCCTCCAGGTGAATGGCAGGTCCCCTGCTGGCTCCACCCGGCTCCCAGCCTGGGACCCCGCTGAGCAGGCACAGTGCTTACATTTGTGAGGCTGACTCCAGAAATGCTGTCCACAATTTCCTGCCCATCATGTCTTGGCTGCCCAGTGGCCTGGGGTAGGGGGAGGTGAGCGGGAGCTACGGGTCACCCCTGTGTCACAGACTCTTGGACCCTCCAGGGCTGGGACACGCCAGAGCCCACTTCTACCCCCCCCCCCCGACCCTTCCTGTATCCCGGAGGCCCAGCAGGGAGAGTCCCATCTCCATGGGCTTTGCCTTGGTTTGGCTGGCCGTGGGTACTTCCTGAAGACCTGGGGTGCTGGCTGGTTCTGGGCTCCCCAGTCTCAGATACAGCTGTCAATGGATGTTTCCTGGGCACAGCACTGGGCCCCACTGTCAGAGCACGTTGGTCTGCGGACAGACACAGGCAGGCAGCTTACTTGTGGGGGAGTGCTACGGGCTCAGTCATCCCTCCCAGATTCACCTGTCAGCCCTGGCCACCTGGTGTGACTGTATTTGGAGTAGGAGCCTTTCCAGAGTGACAAGGACTAAACGAGGTGGTGAGAGTGGGCCCTGATCCCTAGGATGGCAGGCCCAGAAGAAGATAGAGGGGGCTCTTCTGTCCACACGTGTCTAGGAAGGGCCGTGTGGGGCCCCAGCCAGCAGGTTGCCCTCCAGCCTGGAGCAGGTGCCCCTCAGGAACCAAGCCAGGTGTACGGGGACTGGACTTCCAGCCTCCAGAGCTGGAAGAAAGTACATTTCTGTCACTTAAGTGCTCCGTCCCCGGGATTTTATCCTGGCTGCATGAACTGAGATGGAGGGTTCTTTTGGAAGCAGGGCTTGCAGGTCAGGCATGGCTTCCCGAAGAGCTGAACTGAAGCCCAGATGCTGAGCAGGGGTCGCCGGGGAAAGTTCCAGATGAGGGTGCAGGGACTCAGTGGCAGAAGGCAGGGGAGGGCCTCCAGTGCTGGGGAGGAGTTGAGGCTTGCTCTGAGGACGATGGAGAGAGGGCTCTGAACCTGGAACCCTCCAGAGCCTTTCAGAATGACATTGGGAGCCAGCCCTGCCAGCCCAAAGGAGAACCCAGATTGTAACCAAGGACCCTCCTGTCATCCCTTGAGTGCCTTTGTTTGCTTGCCGGATGGGGTACAGCCACGTCTCCCCCTTCTCAGGGCTCTGTGAAGCCCCACCCAGAGTGGGCACTCAGCCAGCTGGCTGGGCCGGGGCGCCTTTCGGGGGAGGGAGGCCCCTGTGAACCAGCTGTGCACGCCCAGCCCCCGAGGGACCCGTCACACATCCCAGCCACCACCTACGAGAGAAACAAAACGTGCTCGAGGTGGGCCCTCTGATTCCGCTGGGCCTGGAAGTTTGGCAGCGGCAGTAGCAGAACCTGATTAAAGGCATTCCGAGGCACACTGGGTGTTTGTGTATTTGGTCCTGTATTTATATTTTCAGAACTGGCCAAGAGAGTCTGTGGGGAGCCTCTGCCTGGGATGCACGTGCCCTGGTGCACTCATTCATTCTCATTCACGTTCCCTCCTATGCGGGGCAGCCTGTCGACCTGGCCTGCTTTGTGAGGGTCAGCTCTGCTGTCCTCACGGGGAGTCCTCCGGGAGCCTGGGGCCTGCGCTGTGGTGGGACCAAGGCGGCAACAAAGTACCCAACTCAAAATGGGCCAGGCACGGGGCTCACGCCTGTCATCCCAGCACTTTGAGAGGCTGAGGTGGGAGGATGGCTTGAGGCCAGGAGTTTGAGACCAGCCTGGGCAATAGAGCAAGACCCTATCTCTACAAAAAAAAATAGCCAGGTGTGGTGGCTTGTGCCTGTAGTTCTAGATCCTCAGGAGGCTGAGGTGGGAGGATTGTCTGAGCCCAGAAAGTCTTTGATCACGCCACCACACTCAGCCTAGGCAACAGTGAGACCCTGCCCCCTAAAATAGAGAAACTGGAAAAAATAGAGAAAACGGAAAGCTTGTGTGCTGCAAAAATAGAGAAAACGGAAAGCTTGTGTGCTGCAAGTGAAAGACAAGCCATAGATGAGGTTAAAATTATTTTACTCATACATTTGATGAGCAATTAGTATCTAAGATATATAAAGAATTCTTACAACTCAACAAGAAAAAGACAACCCAGTTTAAAAGTGGGCAGAGGACTTGACTAGATGTTTCTCCAAAGAAGATTTGCAAGTAGCCAATGAGGTCACCAAAAGGTGCTCAGCATCACGAATCATCAGGGAAATGCAAACCAACATCCCTCCACACCCATCAGAAGGCTAAAACTAGAAACTGGCAAGTGTTGGTGAGGAGTGGGGAGCTGAAGCCCTGATGCACTGGTGGCGGGAAGGTAGAAGGGCATAGCTGTTGTGGAGGTATCTTGGTGGTCCTTCGGTGTGAGAAACAGAATTACACTTTGACACAGCAGTTCCCCTCCTGGGTTCATGTCTGAGAGACTTGTCAGCAGGGACTCAGACACTTGCACACCATGTGCGCAGCAGATGCCCTACAGCAGACAAAGGTAGGCATACTCCCTTCGTGTCCTTCGGCTGATGAGTGAATACACAAAATGAGGTGTACATGCAAGACACAGGCCACGGCATAACTGGACCTTACAGGTATTACATTACGTGAGAGAAACCAGACACAGCAGGCCACAGCACGCGTGACTCCATTGATAGAAACGTCTAGAACAGGCACATCCACAGAGAAAGGAAGCAGATTCATGGTTGTCAGGGGCTGGGGAGGGGGCGGGATGGGGAGTGACTGCTGATGGGACGGGGTCTTTTTTTTTGAGTTGGAGTCTCACTCCATCGCTCAGGCTGGAGTGCAGTGACATGCTCACAGCCACCCCAGTGTTGACCTGCTAGGCTCTGGCAATCCTTCCGCCTCAGCCTTCCAAATAGCCAGAACTACAGGTGTACACTACCACGCCCGGCAACTTTTGGGATTTATTGTAGAGATGAGGTCTCACCATGCTGCCCAGGCTGGTCTCGAATCCACGGGCTCAGGCAATCCTCTTGCCTTGGCCTCCCAAAGTGCTGGGATTATAGGCTTGAAGCACTGGGTCTGGCCGGTCTTTTTTTTTTTTTTTTTAAGTTTGAGATGGAGTCTTGCTATGTTGCCCAGGCTGATCTTGGACTCCTGGACTCAAGTAATCCTCCCATCTCAGCCTCCCAAAGTGTAGGATTACAGATGTGAGCCACTGAGCCTGGATTTTTTGGGGGGAGGGAGATGGGGTTTCTTTATGGGGTGATGGAAATGTTCTGGAACTAGACAGAGGTGATGGTATACAGTGTTCTAAGTACCACTGAATCATTTACATCAAGACAGGATATGGTATATTTAACATTATGTGCCTTTTGTCATAACTTTTAAAGGCACACCTTTCACCCAAAAGAGGAAAAAAAAAAACCACCAAGAGAACGGGATCATTCTCCTACTGTCCAACTCAGTTTGCGGATGAACAGGGTATGAGGAGGTGGGCACAGGGCATCTCTGTGGGCTGTGGCCTCCCGGTCGAAGCCGTGTTCTTGCCCCAAGTCTCCAGGCTGGATGGTGGCAGCTCCCTGGGAGGGCCAGTCAGGGCCAGCAACCCCTTTTTTTTTTTTTTTGAGTCGGAGTCTCAGTTGCCCAGACTGGAGGGCAGTGGCCGCTCCCGGCCACCGCAGCCTCGACCTGCTGGGCTCCAGCGATCCTTCCGCCTCAGCCTTCCAAGTAGCTAGAACTACAGGCGCGTGCTACCACGCCCAGCTGATTTTTGATTTATTGTAGAGATGAGGTCTCGCCAAGTTGCCCAGGCGGGTCTCGAACCCGCGGGCTCAGGCAATCCTACTCACCTCAGCCTCCCAAGATGCGGGATTGCAGGCTGAGCCACCGATCCTCGCTTCAGCAACCCCTTTTACCAGACTGTTCCATTATTGGGGGTCCGACCCCAGCAGTGACCAGTGGCACGTTGGTGTGTTCCTGGTGGCTGTCCCTACCCTGCCCTCTGACCCATCCTCATCACAGTCCCCCTTGTGAGTGGCCCGGCATGTGGCAGGACAGCCTGGTCAGGGCACCCGTCATGGTGGGCCACAGGCATCCCTTGCTCCTGAGGTGAGGCTCTGGGCATAACCTTGTGACCCCAGTGTGCGCAGCTGGGGAGCGTATCAGTTGGGGCGCTTTGCTTGGCCCCTGGAGGAGCAAAGAGGGCGATTCAAGGGTGAGACGGGCGAGGTACCTGCTGCCTCACATTGGGAGCAGAAGCCTTTGCCCCAACTCAGGAAGACTGGGACACCCGGGGCTGGGCAGAGGCCTTGGGGCTCACGTACTTCTCTCATTCTGGGATTGGCCCCCTCCGGGTGTGGGGCACGCCATCTTTGCTGGTACATCTGGTGAGAAGCCAGCCCACGGTTGTGTTCCCCTCGCCCATTCTGCGTCACCCAGGGCGGTTCCGGCAGTGGCCCCATGGAGCTGGGTGATCATGAGGGCTCTGACCAAGGGGCGCCAGCCTGCAGGCCTCATTGGGAATCCGAGGTCTCAGCTGGAGGGAGCAGACGGCGCGTCCCCCGGCAGAGCTGAGGCAGGGCAGTGGCAGGGCTGTGGGGCTGGCCTGGAGCCGTGGGGCGGGTGTTCGGGCCTGACTGTTGATACTGATGGCCTTCTCTCCCATTGCCAGCACAGTCCTAGACCCTGTGTGCCCAGCCCTGGAGCCTTTGCACCTGCTGTTCCCTCCCCTTGAGGCCTTCCCAGTACTGTGTCTCTGCCCACTACCTGGTGCAGCCAGCCCCACCTGAGCCCCATGTCACCTGCTTGCCTTTTGATTCATCCTCTGCTCCCCCCATTCTGGGCCATGGGCCTCGTCGGTCTGGCGGCCACCATGTCCCCTGACAGTGCCCAGCACTGGGTTGACTCTTGCTTTGAGTCTGGGAAGGGAGGTGGGGATGCCATCGGGCAGCCCTCTGGGGTGGGAAGCCAGACTAGTGCAGGCAGCAGGCACCATGCAGGGGTTGATTCTCAACCATTGGCCTGGCTGGGCTTGGGTCAGCAGTGGCCCCAGATGGCATGGATTGGTGGTGACATGGGCACTGTCCTGTGGGAGGGTCCACATCTCACGGCCACTGCCCACAGCTGCTAGGACACATGGGGAACCCAGAGCCTCCCTTGCAGGGAGTACCCCCACAGAAGACCTCGCTCCAGGCCCCCTGCCCTGGATGGGGGGGCTACAGGACCAGGCTGTGTGCATCCCCTGGTCCTCGCCAGCGCCTGGGGCCCCAGTAGGCCACGCTGGTGCTGGATTCAGGGAGTATTCGCTCCTGCCTCCCTCTCCTGGGGGCTCTCAGGGCTGCCTTTGCTCTCAGGCTGTCATCTGCTCTTCCTGGTGCTCAGTCTCCTCATCTTGACTGGGGGTGATCTCGGGAGAAACATGGCCCCTGCCTGGGCATCCGGGAGTGCATCTGGAGTCATTCCTGTGCCAAATGTTCATTCCTGTCTGGTTGCTTGTCTGCCATACACATGCTGAGTGCCACCATGTGCCAGGCCCCATGGGGCTTACAGTCTGATGGAAGGAGACGGACAGGCCTCGGTCAGTGGAACCTCAGTGAGCTGAGGAGAGGACGGTCCCTGGGGAGGGCAGTGTTGGTATGACAGGCCCAGCTGTGGGAGCTGAGGCAGAGGCTTGTAGCTCCTAGAGGTGGCCAGACCTCAAAGGCCTTGGATGTAAGGGGGAAACTGGAGCCCGCCCAGAGCATGCAGTACCTCCTGGCCCCCCATACTGCTATGGCTTTGCAGGGCAGAGCTCAGCCATCAGCCCACCTCTCCCCTCAGTCTTGTTGGAAGGTTGGCCAGTTGCCGTGACAATCACCGCCGCCTGACCACGCCTGGCTCCATCTGCAGAGAGGGGCCAGGAGGTGCTGGTGGGGGCAACAGTGTCCTGGGGCTACCTGAGCACCTCCACATCGGAAGTGACCGCAGCCATATCACACCCGGCCTCCCCCGGGCCACCAGCCCTGTTGCCTTCCCTGTGGACATGCTGGACTGGAGGGCGGGTGCAGACGCGACAGGTATGGGTATGGACATAGGCCGAGTGTTCTCTGGGGTGAGGGTCTTGAAGAGCCGCCCCGTACGTGGGTCTCTGGAGGGGGTCGGGTGGGAGGAAGGACTGTGTGTAGGGGCAACAGCACAGGCTGTATTGGGACAGGGGTCCCTGCAGCCACATGGCTGGATCTTCACTGAGCTGGTGCTCTGATTGGAAGCTTCCGTGTTCACACTGCATCACTGGCACCTCCACAGAGGCTGGGGAGCATCTGTCTGACACAGGTGTGGCCTCTGTGACTTTCGTGTGTCCCAGGAAGGGATGTGTGCCCTGGCCAAGCAGGGTAACACAGGCATGGCATTCCAGGCATCTGGGGCCTTGGTTTTCCCATCTGGAGAGTGGCGTGTACCAGGACTGCCTGTAGTGGGGTGAATTGTGTCCCCCAAAGCATATCCACATCCTCACTCAGAGCCTGGGAGTGTGGGCTGACAGTTGACCCTTGAACCACATGGGCTTGACTGGGTCACGTATACTTGGATCTTCTTCTGCCTCCGCCACCCCCGAGACAGCAAGACCAGCTCTCCCTCCTCCCCGCCCCTCCTCCCCCTCCTCTCCTTCTTCCTCCACTTCTCAACATGAAGATGATAAGGATGTAACTCTCTGTGATGATCCACCTCATGGACAGGAAATGCCTCTTCTTTCAGGAGTTTCCTAGTAGCCCCACTCTTCTCCGTCCTACCTTGTGTGAGTGTGGTATAGAACCCATGGAGCACGCAAGGCAAGTTCTCAACCGTTGGCATTGCTGGTGAGGCTTCTAGTCCACATTAGGGGGCCATTTGCAGTTAGGTTTTGGGGGAGCCAAAAGTCACTCCTGGATTCTCAACTGTGCCGGGGGTTGGCAACCCTGACCCCTGCATTGCACAGGGGCCCACTGTATTTGGAGATGGGGTCTCTGCAGATGTCGTCTAGGGTTTTTAGATGTGACTGTCCTGGGTGAGGGTGGCCCTGCGTCCAGTGACTGGTGTGATTAAGAGCGGAAGGAGAGGGAAGCTTGAGGCAGCAGGAAGGGAGAAGTCCATATGGCAACCAGGCAGAGAGAGAGCAGTGTGGCCACAGCCAAGGAGCACCTGGAGCCTTAGAGGCAGGAGAGGGGCAAGGACAGATCCTTCTCGCTCAGCCTCCAGAAGGAGCCGGCCCTGCCCACCTTGACCTGGACTTCAGCCTCGTGGGTTGTGAGAGGATAAACTGTTGTTTTAAGCCGCCCAGTTCATGGTACCCAGGCAGTCCCAGGATGCCACGGTCAGGCTGTCGTGCTGTGTCGATGTGCTAAGACTCAGAGGGGCTCCGTGCCCTGTGCCAGCTACTTGGGCACACCCATTGGCATCTCCCGTAACCCCAGTTCTAGTTGCCATTCCAGGAGACTCAGGACCCTGACGTGCAGCAGGGACAACACGGGGCTCTTCAGCCCCTCTGACATCTGGGGCCCACCTGCTCTGAGAGTTGGTTCAAACCTGAGAGGGTTTGAGGTCCACAGCTGGGGACTCGTGTTCTGGAAGGATCCGGGCTACAGCCAGCAGATGGGAGAAAGGCTGAACAGGAGGCTTCCCAAGGGGCCATGGTGGCCACACAGCCCTGGCACTGGACAGCAGTGGCCGAGAGACCACAGGGCTCAGGTGTGCCCTGCGGGGGGTCAGGACACAGAAGAGCAGGCAGGTTCAGAGGCAAAGGTGTTTCAGGCATGATTATCATGATGAAGCAGCCCCGAGACTGGGGGCACACAGACAGCCCAGGAGGTCTGTGAGCCAGGTGGACCAAGGTGTGGTCTTAGTTTTGACGTGTATACCCCAGTGACAGGAGGTTTGCCTTATGGGAAGCTGCGCAGGGGGCTTTCTGCAGCACCACTCGACCTTCTTTGCAGTTCTGCTGTAAATCTAAAACTTCACAATAAAGCTGGACTAAGATGGCAAAGCTGAAGGCTGGTGCGACAGTGACTTGGGAAGATCCTTCTAAGAAGGGGTGGAGGTGGCTGTTGCAGGTCAAGGCCCTGCATGGGGACTGGGGCATAAGTTTGGGGCATCCTGGGGCTTGGGGTGGCTGGAGGGGGTGAGGGCTGGGAGGCTGGGCTGGAGGTGTGGGTCACGAGTGCCCACCGCCTTCAGCCAGGCTCTCAGGTGGGGTCTGCCCTCACAGTTGGGGGACCTCATCAGGACCCCGGTCTGTCTGACCCACCGTGAGTTGATGGGGTCCCTGGGGCCACAGCTCCCCCATTCCTGTGACAGCCTCCTGACTGTGGCCTCTCTTGTTGACGGCTGTGAGGATGGGTGTGGGGGCATCCCAGCCCCACATGGGCCCTGAGCCTCCATACAGGGCAGCTGGGAGCTGTGGCACCTCCTGGAGGATCCCTGCGGAGCCAGCTGCCGCCCTGAGTGAGGGTCGCGTATCAAGATCACCTGAGCCCCCTGGAGCCCATTGAGGAAGGGAGTGTTCAGGCTGCCACGCAGGACCTGCTGGGTTCTAACCTCCGCTGCTCATGTTAGCTTCCAGCCCTGCCTGTCACCTGGCTTGTGAAGGTCAGCGCTGGAGAGTAGGGCAGCAGTGTTAGTTCATTCATTTGTTCATGCACTCATTCATTCACTCACTCACATGCTAATACACTCATTTCTTTCTTTCTTTTTTTTTTTGTGGGTCAGGGTCTTACTCTGTCACCCATGCTGGAGTGCAGTGGCATGATCACAGCTCGTTGCAGCCTTGACCTCCCGGGCTCAGGCGATCCTCCTGCCTCAGCTTCCTGAGCAGTTGGGCTATGGGTACACGCCATCATGCCCAGCTAATTTTTAAATTTTTTTGTAGAGACAAAATCTTGCTATGTTGCCTAGGCTGGTCTCAAACTCCTGGACTCAAGCAGTCCTCCCTCCTCAGCCTCCCAAAGTGCCAGAATTACAGGTATGAGCCACTGCACCTGGACTCTTTTTTTTCTGGTGCTGCCTCTCCTGTCTCCCTCAGAGGTAAATCATAGGCAGTGTCGATTTAAGAAACATCTCTCAGCCAGGTGTGATGGTTCACACATGTAATCCCAGCACTTTGGGAAGCTGAGTCAGGAGAATCGCTTGAGCCCAGGAATTCAAGACCAGCAATATTGCAAGGCCCTGTCTCTACAAAAAATAAAAACATTAGCTAAGCATGGTGGTGCCTGTCTTCCCAGCTACTGTGGAGGCTGAGGCGGGAGGATCACCTGAGCCCAGGAGGTTGAGGCTACAGTGAGCCAGGATTGTGCCACTGCAATCCAGTGATGGATTGAGACCCTGACTCCAAACAAACAAAAAAAAACAGCACCTTTCCCTGTAGGTAGGGACCACTCTGAGCCACTTTTGCTGCAGTTGGTCCTTCATCCCGGAATCTGAGCCTGATGTGTCCACAGGCTCCACCCCACTCTACTTCCCACACCTTCCTGCAACTTGGGACCTCTGGAAGTGCTTACTTAGTACTGGCACTACCTTCCCCGGGAAGACTGCCAGGCTACTTATCCAAGTCAGAACCCTGTTGATCCTGAATCAGTCAGCACAACACATCCTTCCTTCCTTCTTTCCCATGTACGCGAGCATCCAAGTTCCAAGAGGGCTGCTCCTGTGCATATCCCTTCTGTTAGATGCATGCAGTAGGTGCTTAATGTTGGCCAGGCTCGGTGGCTTAGCCTATAATCCCAGCACTTTGGAAGACCAAGGAGAGTGGATTTCCTGGCACACAGGTTCGAGACCAGCCCCGGCAACATGGCAAGGCCTCATCTCTACAATAAATCAAAAATTAGCTGGGTGTGGTAGCACACGCCTGTAGTTCCAGCTACTTGGAAGACTGAGGTGGGAGGATCGCCGGAGCCCAGCAGGTAGATGCTGGAATGGCTGTGAATGTGCCACTGCACTCCAGCCTGGGCAACAGAGTGAGACTCCAAGTCAAAACAAAACAAAACAAAAAACACATGTTAGAGGAATGCAAGGACTACAGGCCTGAGTAACAGCTGGGGCAGGTGCTGTAATCCATGGAGACAGGAGCCAACATAGGCTGCAGGCCCCCGGCAGCTTGGCCAAGAGACTTCCACGACAGTGGTGTCTGGGCAGCTACAAGGCAGGTCACAGGTCAGGCCAACCTCCGGCCACCTTGTGGTCTGCTACCTGAGTGCCTGGGGATCCTATCTAGAACACTTGTGGATTTTACCAGCAGTGCTGCTGGGCGACAGGCTTAGGCCGTTGGGTTTGTGACTCTGTGTCGGCAAGTCTCTGTGGTTTGCGGGAGCAGAGTGGAGGGGGTGGTGGTGCCACTTGGATGAAGGGCAGAGCAAGGGACTATGACTTGGCTGTGGGAAGAGGTGAACTTTGAACTTGTTTCCTGTCCAGCAGCATCACTGAGGCGGGAGGTCTGTGGGGTGGAGCCCAGGCTGGTGTCTCATTACCCTGGAACCCTGAAGGGAGGACCCCATTCCCAGGAGTTCCAGCAAGCCTGGGAGGATGGTCTGCTCCTGCAGAGCTGGTCATCCCCAAGACTGTCCTCTGACTTGGCAGCTCACTGGAAGGATTCACAGAACTCACTGGAAGCCATTACATTTGCCCCTTATAGTTTATCACAGTGAAAGAACCCAGATGGGATCACCTAAGGAAGAGGCATAGAGCTCAGGCAAGGGGGGCTGGGCTGGGGCTCTGCCTGTCCCTGCTCTGGAGTTAGTGGGCAGCCCATCATTCCCCAGAGGTCGGCATGTGATGTGGAGCGCAGCCAGCCAGGGGTGCCCCGAGTCTCAGTGTCCAGGGTCTTTATTGAGGGCTGGTCCTTCAGACATAGCCAACATTGAGCTGATATTGACTGTGGCCCCTGGCCTCGCCCCAGGTCACAGCGTGAAGACTGTCCGGTATGGTTTGAGGTGACTTCCCAGGGACTGGGGACAAAGGCCAGACCTCCCTTTGGGCCACGTCAATGCTTTACAGCACAAGCCCATGTGCAGCCAAGCGTGAGTGTGGGGTCCCCCAAGGAAGAGCAGAGTGCCCCTGTGACATCTGTTCCAGACCCACAGACTGCACTACAAAGTCCGGGGATACAAAGGCTTAGGCAGTGGGGCCGGGACACCATGAACGTCCTGCTGTCCTGTCCTTTCAGTCATCCCTGAGCGCCAGGCCTCCTCTGCCCTGGAGACACAGTTGCAAACCAGACACTGCTGGGGGTTCTAGCCTGATATTGGTCTCCCAGGAGCTAGCAAATCAGCCTGTGTGGAAAGGGTGTGTGGTGTGAGCACTTCCTGCACGACTCACTCCAGGGAGGGGAAACCGAGACCCACAAGGGGACATGTGATCAGTGAGAGATGGATGTGGCCCAGGTTCCTACTACGCAGCTCAGACACAAGGATATGGGAGGTCAGAGGTGACCTGCTCCCAGGCAGCGGTGAGGCCAGGAGCCGTGGGGCTGGCCTGTCCCATCTGGCATGACTTCTAGGGGACACAGTGGGCGTCCATGGTGGGCGCTCTGGCCAGTGGCCCCTGAGAGCTGTGGCCTCCTAGCACAGACCCTGGGAGGCCTCACAGGCCCCCAAGAGCCGCTCGAGAATGCAGAAGGCTAATCTCACCATCGGCCCCACTGCAGCCTGCAGGAAACAGCTGTTTACCTGGGCGAGGTGCTGGGCTGGGCGGGCGGCCAGTTCCCGGCTCCACTTCCCTTCCAGTGTCCAGGGCCCCCCAGGAAGCTGGGGGCGGCCGGCACTCAGAGCACTGCCAGGAGCTGCTTGCGAGGGAATGCAAGCCGGCCCTGTTGTGTACACAGTGTCCACCCTAGCGACCGTCCCTGCCGGGGCCAGAGCACCACCCACCCTCCCCGTGTGCCCGGCTACCGCCTCAAACTCTTGATGGCCTTCCCCGGCTGCGTGGACTGGCATCCCCAGCGCCATGGGTCATGCTGCCTGGGCCAGAGCATCCATTCCCAGAAAATTGGCATCAGCTGTGTGAGAGGGCCAAGGGCAGGTTCCAGCCCCGCTTTAAGGTGGCATACCGGTTGGGGAGCCCTGGCTCTGAGCCCCGTCCAGCGGGGAAGTTACCAACGGGTGGCACCCTGATGCTGGCGCTCAGCTGGGCCTAGCCCTGAGGCCAGTGGGACACACAGAAGGAGGTGGGGGTCTCGAGGAGGATCTCCTAGAGTTCAGCCTGGACCTGACCCAGTCCTGTGTGAAGATTACAAGCCCCTACTCTGAAGGCCAGCACTGCTTTCCAGAAGCCCCTCTGATTGAGGCCTGTGGGGAGGCTCTCTCGCATCTGGGCTGTCAGTTCGCAGCCCCTGGCTGTGGTGGGAAATGGCTTCCTGGCCTGTGAGGGGCCTCCTTGGCAGGCCCAAGCCCGCCAGACCCTTGCCTGCACATCCACTAACTGGCCAGAGCAGCCCGCAAGACAGCCTATGCCCCTGTTCACGGTGGGGGTTTTGGGACTGTAACTGGGCCGGGCTCTTGTATCTGCCATTTTTGGTAGAGGGACACTTGGTTTCTTTGAGAACCTGAGACACGGGCATCCAACCCCTCCTGGACCAGGTGTGTCTGGTGCCCTTGGACCTGGGGCTTGGGGGATGTGCTGGGGGGCGTCCCGCCCACCACAGCTGCCGGCTTTTCTCTGCAGCTTCAGCTCCAGAAGTCCCAGTATCTGCAGCTGGGCCCGAGCCGTGGCCAGTACTATGGCGGGTCGCTGCCCAACGTGAACCAGATCGGGAGTGGCACCATGGACCTGCCCTTCCAGGTGAGCCCTGCCCTTCCCCTCCTTCTACCGGGCCAGTGTTGCGGACAGTTGCCAGCCCTCCCCGCCCCTGCCTTTTCTGGCCTGGAACCAGAGGAAACGGAGCTCCTCTAGGACTCATCCTGCCCCCAGCCCGCCCCTGCCAGCAGACCCTGCAGCGAGCCCTGGGTCTGGCCAAGAGTGTCCGGCAGCCGCTCCACCTGTTGGCCGGCTGTGCGGAGCAGGAACTGCTTGGGGCCACTGGGGCTTGGCTCTGTCCCACCTCACTAATCCGCAAGCCCAGCAGTTCTCAGAAGGAAGCCCAGCAGCCTGACCCCACTTGTCTGCAGACATTTCTTGGCAGAGACCCAGGCAGCGCGGCTCCTGCTGGCCACACAGCAGTGCATGGCCTTATCATGAATCACCAGAGATAAGGTCCATGATGCTCCTGGTTTCTGGTCCCAGGCTGTGGTTGGAAGCAGGGGCAGGGGAATTGGCCTGTGAGTCAGGACCGTCCCCAGGTTGGTCCCCTCATGGTCACGCACCCTCCCTGCTGCTGGGAAACCTTCCGGAACACAGCCCTGTCCCTAGATTGGCCAGGCGGAGCCATCACCTCCAGCCCCTTCCCCACCCGCACTCCACTGGGACAGGGCAGGAGTCCCAGGCTGACTCCCGGCTCCTTGTTGGGCACTCTTACAGGCCATCACTGATTTGGTGCGCTCTGTTAAAGCCCTTCTGGGGGTGTCTCCTCTCTCTTCCCATCCTCCCCCTCCGAGCCCCTACATCGCTCTTCTCTGGAGGAGAGCCTCTGTCTGGGCACCTCCAGCTCAGCCCCACTTGGGGGACGAGGGGCACAGGGCCCTATTAGGCATCTGTCACCCAAGGCTGCAGCCCAGGGGGTCCCACGTATCTCAAAGTCTTGGTTCTTTGCATTTTCAGCCCAGCGGATTTCTGGGGGAGGCCCTGGCAACAGCTCCTGTCTCTCTGGTAAATGAGCCCCCAGGCTGAGGCCGTGGTGTCCCTGGCGCCAGCCTGCGAGACCCCGACCCGTGTGTGGGCGCTGGGTATCCCTGGGTTCCCCGAGTGGCCGCCCCGCGGCTCCCAGGGAGGTGTCCCATCCTCCAAACGGAAACGGATCTGGTCTGTACCCCCATCTTGGGAAGTGCGTATGGTCATGTTGAGAGGCCCCAGGATTCTTGGGGTTCCGCTGGGACAAATGCCTGGGACGCATCCCTGTTTGGGTCCAGTGGAGCAGAATCCAAGCATGTGTCCCAAGCTGCATGGCCCCTCCCTCTGCACACACACGTGTGTGTGCGCGGCCTAAACCAGGCCACAGGTGGAACCTGGCGAACCAAGGCGTGGCCGGCCCAGCTTCATTGTGCCTCTGACTCTGCTTCGGCTGCCTCAGTTTCCCCTCTGGGCTTCATGGCATCTCTGGGAAGATGTAGGTAAATGGCCCTGCCTTTCTGGGCCTGGGCCGTGGACAGCATGGTTCCATCCTCACTGTTGTGGGCTCATGTCTCCCCAGTGGCATCCTTGGTCTTTTGGGGACAAAAGTGCAGGAAGACCTAAACCAGCAGAGTCCTTGCTGGACCAGACACAGTTTCGGAAGTCTCCAGGCCCTGGGGACAGCAGGCAGCCCTGGTCTCCGGCCGCGGCATGTGGATGGGTGGGGACAGCAGCAATCCTAGCCATCTCTGTCGCCGGAAGGGGAGACTCATTCTGAGATCAGAACCGCCTTTGCTCGCTGCCAGAGAAGGCAGAAGGGCACAGGGGCCAGATGGCCGGGCATGGGAATTGGCCGTGGCCGGAGCTGGCAGAGGCCACCTCTCGACTCGGTCAGATGGCGAGTGGGCAGCACAGGGCCTGGGAAGGTGAGGGCAGCTCCTGGCGGCCCCAGGGCATGGAGCTGGGCAGGGAGCAGGCCTGGCCTGGGCACATGCCAGCCCCAGGTGCCGGGAGGAAGCCTATGTGGCCAAGCAGCGAGCCATAGCTCCGGAAAGCGCCTGTGCTTGGTGGGCTCCCAGCAGCGCCAGGACGAGGCTGGGGGAGGCTGCCTCCTGGGAGCCAGGCTCAGCCAGGTGGGCCCCGCAGCAGTCCTGGGCCAGAGCTGCGGCCGTCTCTTGGGAGGGCCCCTCCAGGGATGATGTAGGGTGTGGGGGCCAGCCAGGCCTGCAGAGGGAGGGCGGAGGCCAGTGTGCACCTGGCAGGGCTGGGGAGAGGGCCACAGTCAGCTGTAACCCTGCCACCCGGCCGGCGCTGGGTCCCGAGCTTTGCTGCTCTGCCTGGCCTGTGCATGCCAGCGCACTGCACGCCTGCTGCCCTGGCTCCCAGGGCCCTGGCTTGCGCTCCTCCCTGCCCCCCAGCGCTCGGGGGGGCCTGGGAGCCAGGGCGAAGGAATGAGCCCATCCCAGGCTGTGGAGCCATGGCCGAGCGTGCTCTGGAGTGGGGTGCCCTGAGATCAGACCCCAGGGCAAAGCCGAGCGTGTCTTGGCTGCAGCTGGTGACCACTGTTGTTTGGATTTCTCTCTGTTTCCATCCCCTCCCCCCACCCTCAGACACCCTTCCAGTCCTCGGGCCTGGACACCAGCCGGACCACCCGGCACCATGGGCTGGTAGACAGAGTATACCGGGAGCGTGGCCGGCTTGGCTCCCCGCACCGCCGGCCCCTGTCGGTGGATAAACACGGACGGCAGATATCCTTTTTTCTGGAAGGCTCGGGCGGGGGACCGGGCCCTGCTGGTGAATGTAGGCTCTGACAGAGCTGCCTGCTGTCAGCTCTGAAATTCTGCCTGATGGGCTCAGGCTGACCCAAATGGGAGGCTCAGTCCCGGGGCAACCTGGGAGGACATCCCAGAGGAGACAGGCCTGCAGGGCGAGGCTCCTTCAGTCAGATTTGGGGTCCGAGGCAGGGAGGGAGCAACTCCCGAGACGAGAGTTCAGGAGGTTGACATAGGACGACAGAGGTCTCGCACGTCTGGCTGGGCAGTGGGACCAGGCAGGCTGTGAGTATGGAGCCATGTAGCAGGACTGTGAGCCAATGAACCCCTCCTGGGAACTGCATGGAGGGCAGCCCAGCTGAGGCAGTGGGGCTGAGGGGTCAGAGCGAAACCCAGACAGATCCGAGGGAGGCTTCATCTCTGAGTGGAATTGGCCTCCATGCCTGGGTCCAACAGAAACCAGCCCCTCTCCAGCTCAGCTGGCCCCCCCATCGCCAGAGTCTGAGCAGCCTCTTGCTGCTCCTGGCCCCCTGCCCCTCACTCTCCAGAACAGGGAAGCTGGCTCTCTAGTTCTCATTTCCTTGGGCTGGGGAAGCCCTCGACCCAGAATGAAGAGCCAGGATCAGGGTCGGCTAAACTCAGACTCTCCCTCCTCACCCGTCACAGTGAGCCCCCTTGGAAGGGTGCGGCCTGCATGTGTGCTCACTTAGTGGAGTGCTGAGTGCTAGGTGGATGGGGCCACCCCCGGGGAGCCCTGGGTTCGGGGGCTACTCAAGGCCAGGAGGGGAAGCCCAGCAGGAAACACCCTGCCCGCCGGCCCAGCTGCCTGCAAGCCCCCAGCTGAGCCCTGCAGTCCCAGCTGAGAGCATGTCGTGCAGGCGGGTTCAAGCCAACACAGCGACCCCTTAACTCACACACGCCGACAGCTGTCCCTACGGCACTGTGTACCTCTCGCCGCCCGCGGACACCAGCTGGAGGAGGTCAGTGACCAGCGCCAGCCCCACCCTCTGATTGGACACAAAACACAGCTTCCACCCTGGTTATATGCAGAGGACCAGGGTACAGTTGCTTTAGAAATGACAAAACTAAGATGCATCCAGAAGTTTCTAGAAACTAGCTCTCTCCCCACAACACTGAGGTTGCGGCTTTGGGTATCTGCCAGCATTTTTCCTTCCCCTTTTAGGACTTGTTTTTAAGCAAAATTGGTGTGCAGTGTTGTGGCTTGCTTTCCCACGTAATGCCACATCACGACAGGCCCCACGATGCTCAGCAGTCCCTGAATGTGTGATCATAACACAGAACAAAAGTAAGGGAAAGAAGAAAAAGAATAGAAAGCGTGATCATACAAGCATTCTTCTACATTTATGGTGGGAGATAAGGAAAATACATAAATGTACTTGAAGAGACAAAATCATACCATTGTCCAGAAAGGTCTAACTTAACAATGTAGTTAATATGATTGTCTGTAATAATGCAGGTGATGGGTACACAACAGTGTGAGTGGACTTAATGCTTAAAAACAGTTAAAATGAGCCGGGCTCGGTGGCTCAGCCTGTAATCCCCCGCCTTTGGGAGGCTGAGGTGAGTGGATTGCCTGAGCCCGTGGGTTCGAGACCCACCTGGGCAACTTGGCGAGACCTCATCTCTACAATAAATCAAAAAACTAGCTGGGCGTGGTAGCGCATGCCTGTAGTTCCAGCTACTTGGAAGGCTGAGGCGGAAGGATCGCCGGAGCCCAGCAGGTCGAGGCTGAGGTGACCGGGAGCGGCCACTGCACTCCAGTCTGGGTGACAGAGTGAAACTCCAACTCCAAAAAAAAAACAAAAAACAAACAGTTAAAATGGTACATTTAGGTCGGGCACAGTGAGTGGCTCATGCCTGTAATCCCAGCACTTTGGGGAGGCCAAGGCAGGAGAATTACTTGAGCCCAGGAGTTTGGAACCAGCCTGGGTCTTGTCTCTACAAAAATACACACACACACAAAAAGAGAGAATTAGCTAGACGTGATGGTACATGCCTGTGGTTCAGCTACTCGGGAGGCTGAGGCAGAAGGATTGCCTTAGCCCAGGAGGTCAAGGCTGTGGTGAGCCTTGATTGTGTCATTGCACTCCAGTCTGGACAACAGAGTGAAACCCTGTCTCTCGGGAAAACCTCTGTGGCTGGGACACCCCCGTCAGTGCACGTGGCCCTTGCTGTCCCTGAGTTACCAGATGAGCAGCTGGGCCTGCACTGTGCTGTGCAGGGCATCCACCCTGCACCCTGCACCTGTGGCTAGGAGTCGTCGGGTCACCTTATCCTCTCTCATCATCGGTTCTAAGAAGCAGGGTCCCTGGGGGCAGAGGGTGGAACCTGTCCAGACTCGTAATAGCAACTGGGCTGGTTGAAGCAAGAACTCCTTCAGGTTGGCTTCCCAGCTAGGGGGCCCTAAGAGACCGTGTTCCTTCTGGGACCGCCAAGCCTTCCCTTTCCACCTGTCACCCAGATAGAGCATCCCAGGGGGCAAGGTCATCCATTTGCGTTTGCCGCCGGGAAGGGACCCGATGACAGGCTGGGACCTCGTACCTCAGAGGCTGGGCCCCTGCAGGGCTCCCTCTCGGGGAGTCTTCAGCAGAAGGCACCATCCTCCCCGTAAAGCCGAGGAGCCTGCAGAAGGCTGGGGATGGACAGGATGGTTGGGAACCAAGAGGCATCTCTTCCACTGCCTTTTCAATTTTTTAAGAACTTAATTTTTTTTTTTTAGAGACCAGGTTTTTCTATGTTGCCCAGGCTGGTCTTGAACTTCTGGGCTCAAGCAGTCCTCCTACCTTGGCCTCCCAATGTGCTGGGATTACAGGCAGCCATGCTTATAGTTTTCAACGGCTTTGCAGGTGAAGCCATGGTCCCTCTGGTGGTCCTTTCTAGAACTGTGTCCTCAGGGCTCTGCTCAGGTGCAGCATCTCACAAAAATGACCCCCAGTTGTCACCCTGTCTGTCACGGTGTCCCAGACTGGGTGGGGTCAGGACCATCCCTTCACTCCTGTGGAGCCAAGGCTCACTGTCTCTCTCTTCCCTCCCCTCAGGACCAATTCTGATTCCGCCCTACACCAGAGCACAATGACGCCCACACAGCCAGAATCCTTTACCGGGGCGTCTCAGGACGCACACCAGAAACGAGGTATGGACAGGGGACTTGGATATCTTTGCTGGAGTCTGATGCGTCCGGTGGGTGATACCTGTGCTCACACACAAGCTTGTGTCCGGACAGAACTTTGAGGGAAGACTCAGACTGTGCTGTGGGGAAGTGGAAGGGCTCAGGGAAGCTTTCAAGGCGGTGCTACTTGAGTTGGGTTTGGAAGCCTCCATCGGAGTTTCCTAGGCAGAGAAAACAATCCTTACAAACACATGTTGGCTTCTGTTCCTGGACTCGTGGCATGGCCAAGCAGTTTGGGGGCTATGCAGATTCTTGTTTTAAATGCAGAGGGCAGCGAGTCCATCAGAAGGGCCATTTCTCAGCTTATGCCCAGCAGCCTAAGGGCAGGCCTTCAGCTTCAGGAGCAGCTCGATGTGAGGCTGCACGCCGGACCGCTTCCCAGCCCTGCGGCCCAGAGCCCTCCTCATGCACAGCCCGGGCTCATCCTGGCTACGCTGGGGAAGAAGGAGGCTGCCTCTCCCCAACTTGGGCAGAGCCTTTCTGACTAGGTGTAGAGGCAGCCTCAGGGTACCTTCGGGGAGGGTATGCTCCACCTCACAAATGGGTGGCGCTGATCCCTTGAGCCCAGGAGCTTGAGACCAGCTTGGGCAACATAGCAAAACATCATCTTTACAAAAAATTTAAAAATTAGGTGAGCGTGATAGTGCCCGTAATCCTAGCTACTCAAGAGGCTGAAGGGAGGGGATATCTGAGTGCCCGTGGTGAGCCATGAGCGTGCCTCTGCACTCCTGCCTGGTCGACAGAGTGAGACCCCAACTCAAAAAAAGGAAGAAGGAAAAACAGTTGGCGCCACTCAGAGAGGGGAGCTTAGTTGCTGGGAGACCATTGCCAGGAAACCCCACACAGCAGTCTGGCCCTTACACAGAGCCAGAGTGTCAGAAATGGTTAAGGCCTGAGTGCTGGTTGCTGACTACCCTGGGGCAGTGGGTCCCAGAGGCTGTGTCCATCTACAAGGGGATCGAGGAGAGTTTGGCAGCCAGACCCTCACCTGGGGTTCCAGCCCAGTATGTGGCAGTGGCGAGGTGTGCACACGGTGTCCCCACAGTTAGAAGCTTGTAGAACACTGGGTGATGTGGCAGACCCAGCGCCCGGGACTTCCTGCTCTTCCTGATGGTGGAGGGGGGACTTTTCTGAGACTGCTGCCTTCCCTGGTGGTTCCCCCACAAACAGGGCTTTCGGGGTGAGTACAAGGATGTTGCCATCCCTTGGGACACTGTCACCATGGAAGGGACCCTGGTGGCTCAGAGTCGGTTGACCTTGGAATGGTGGGTCAGGGGGACGTGTCACCTGTCCCTACTCTCTTAGGAGGGCTGAAGTGGTCACAGGGTGAGGGGCTGGCCTGGCCGCCTCCCCCTACTCCCAGGCCAGGTTTCAAGAAGGAGGAATCGATCCATCCAGCTTTGTTGGTTCTTTCTGTCTCAGTCACAAGTGGGAAAAAATGGAACCTCTAACAGGCATCAAGAAATGAAGGAACATTTAATATCACCTTGACTAAAAGGGCCAAGGAAGGGGCCTTCAGGCGTGACTGGTTCCAGGGCCTCCAGTGACGCCACCCACCCATCCCTCAAATGGTCCCCACCTTCTCTCTTGCTCTGGGGCCAGCCGGTATTGTGGCAAACTCACAGGCCACTGCCACCATGGGGGATCCACCCAGCCAACACTGAGCGGCAGGGTCTGAACCTTTGGGTTTGGTGCCAGTGGCCCAAGAAGGGCCCGGCCACTGGGTGCCGGCAGCTCAGACTGGTTGTGGGTGCAGGACAGGCCCCGTGGGTACCTGGAGCTGGGCAGCTGCTGGCAGTAGGGTGGGGGGATCCCGGCCGTTCCCAGCCCATGGCCTCCAGGCCTGGCTAGCTGTGCAGAGGCAGAGCCAATGTGTCTCCAGGCTCCAGAGATTTTGTTTTTATTTTGTTTTAAGTCGCAGATTCTCTGGCTTATTGGAAGCACTTTTTAAAATGGAACCTGCTTATTTGTAGCTTTAGTCCAAGCACTGGAAGTCAGGGTCCTGCCAGTTACTGTCTCACCACAGCCGTGACTCGGTTGTCACGGACGTGTCCTCTGGTGCGGCTGGGTGGCCGCCTATGGATTTCTCCTCTAATTCTACTTCTCCCCCCGCCCCCATCCAGTCTTACTGTTGACAGTCCCTGGGATGGAAGAGACCGCCTCAGAGGCAGACAAAAGCCTTTCCAAGCAAGCGTGGGATGCCAAGAAGGTAAGGGCATGGACTTTCCAAAGTGCTTTGCCTTCCTTTCCATTTCAAGTACAGTCCAGGCAAAGGGGACAGAATGGCACGTAGGGGCGGGGGGGCTTGGCCTTCCTGAGGAGTGACCCTCAGATCTGCCTGGGCCCAAATTTGGAGAACCCCAACAGCTCGCCTGTAAAACTGGCAGACTCACAAAGAATTAAAACCCGTCGCTGGTCATGTGGCAATAAGAGGGATGCAACACAACTGGCTCATTCCCTCGAGAGAGATGATACACCAGCCTGCATCACAAACCTTTCAGGCCGGGCATGGTGGCTCACACCTGTGATCTCAGCACTTTGGGAGGCCAAGGTGGGAGGATCACTTGAGCCCAAGGTTTCAAAACCAGCCTGGGCAACATAGCATAGCAAGACCTCGTCTCTACATAAAATCAAAACAATGTGCCAGGTGTGGTAGCATGAGCTATAGTCCCAGCTTCTCGGGAGTCTGAGGCAGAAGGATCGCCTGAGCCCAGGAGGTCGAGGCTGCAGTGAGCTGTGGTCATCATGACTGTGCCACGGCATTCCAGCTCCAGCCCAGGCTACAGAATGAGACCTTGACTCGAAGAAACAAACAAAACCCTTCAGGAGCGTTTGCTCCAGGATTCGCATTCCTCAAGGAGTCACTCACAGGGAGGTGAGGAATGTGCACACAGCTATATGTATACAGGTGTTTATCCAGAGCTTTGGAAATAATCTAGAAACAACCTCCCCGCCGGGCTCGGTGGCTCAGCCTGTAATCCCGCACCTTGGGAGGCTGAGGTGAGTGGATTGCCTGAGCCCGTGGGTTCGAGACCCGCTGGGCAACTTGGCGAGACCTCATCTCTACAATAAATCAAAAAATTAGCCGGGCGTGGTAGTGCGCGCCTGTAGTTCCGGCTACTTGGAAGGCTGAGGTGGAAGGATCGCCGGAGCCCAGCAGGTCGAGGCTGCAGTAACCGGGAGCAGCCACTGCACTCCAGTCTGGGTGACAGAGTGAGACTCCAACTCAAAAAAAGAAAACCCAAACGTTCAAGCTGGGGGATTTGTTGAGAAGGTATCTTCTGTCCCTCGTGGAGGTGTGTCTTTCAGGAATTCTGAAGGCACAGGAGACACTCCTGCTTCTGCCAGCATGTGGGGAGCTGGGAGAGGATATTTGAAAAGGTATAAACCAGCCGGTTATGGTGGCTTATGCCTGTAATCCCAGCACTTTGGGAGGTGGAGGCTAGAGGATTGCCTGAGCCCAAGGGTTCGAGACCAGCCTGGGCAACTTGGCGAGACCTTGTTTCTACAGTAAACCCAAAAATTGTGCTTTCTTTGGCAGCATGTATAATAAACCAAAAAATTAGCTGGGTGTGGTGGCTTGCCCCTGTGGTTCCAGCTACTTGGAAGGCTTAGGGCATGTTGAGGCTGCAGTAGCTGTGAGTGTGCCACTGCCCTCCAGCCTGGGTGGCAGAGTGAGACCCCAACTCAGAAAAAAGAAAAGGCATAAACCACAAAGAGGTGCGTTGGGGCACACACCTGCAGGCAAGTCCAGAGGAGGAGCCACACAAGGGCTGTGTGTCCTCTCTCTCGAGGCAGGTGTGGGCAGCCCTGTGGGCCGTTCAACCCTATCTGTATGTTTCAGTTTGGCCCAGGGAGTACCTGGGACTTTCATACTCCAGGGGAAAATAAAACACTGAAAAAGATTTCTAAGCACTTTGGGAGGCCAAGACAGGAGAACTGCTTGAGCCCAGGAGTTGAGACCAGCCTGGGCAACATAGCAAGACCCCATCTCTTCAAAACATTTAAAAATTAGCCAGGAGTGATGGCGGACACCTGTGGCCCCAGCTACTCAGGAGGCCAAGGTGAGAGGATGGCTTGAGTCCAGGAGTTTGAGACCAGCATGGGCAACATAGCAAGACTCTGGCTCTTAAAGAAAAAAACTTCTAACAACCCAAACAAAGTGGGAAAACAAACGTCCAGCAGCAGAGAGGTGGGTAAGTTGTTTACAGTCCATTTGTGTCACCAGAAGTGGCGCTGGCACTGAATCAAGGGACGATGGCAGAGGGAGCACACCCCCATGGGGGAGGGCAGTGGGTGAATTTCTAAGCAGTTCAGAAATCCATGAACGCCTCCAGAATGTTCAGGGAATGCTTTTCAAAGCGTTCTTTAGAAAGTCCTCTCGTGCCTTGCAGAAATCCTATAATGAGGCAAATGTTTACTCTCAGAATTAAGGAGCCTCTGGCCAAGTAGAAACCCGTTCCGCCTGCCTTCCCTGCAGAGGCTTAAGGCTCACCAGTCGCACGCCACCCGGGACCCAGTTGCATTTCCCTTTGGTGTGTGTGCACTCCAGCGCCCGCCCTCCAGGCTGCAGGCCTTTCTCCTCTGATAATCCCCAGGAACTCCACCCGCCCCAGGGCCCAGGCAGCGGAAGCACGGGGTGCTGAGCCCTCCATCAACATTCTGCTCTGTTCGGTCATGCCTGCCCTGTCAGAAGAGGTTCCCTTCTTTGTCCGTGAACAGGAAACCCAGGTCTTGCTGCCAGCAAGGTTCCCTGGGCACTGCTCCTGCAGCTGACCACAGGGTGCCCCTCAGCCCCCATAGCCTGGAACCCAAGGAGGCGTGTTGCAGTCTCTTCACCTTGATTTGCTTTCTGTTGCTGGAAGCTCTGACCGCTTAGGGAGGAGGAGCCCTTCCCCTGGCTTTGATGTGCAAGGTGTCTGTGGGCCATGCCACAGAGGGGCCCCCATGGGGCCCACCACATACCACGGGTCCAGGAAGCATCTCCAGCCAGGAGTGAGAACTGATGTGACATCAGGAGCCTCTGAGCTCTGGTCCGTGGGGAGCATCATGGCCTCCTGCAGAGCAGAGGATATCTCAGGACTCTTAGGGTTTGCAGAACCCCAGAGGCCTGCTGGGAGTCACACCTCCGGGTGCTACTGGGAGACTGCTCAGCCCGAGGCAGGGGCAGTGGCCCCTGAGCCGTGGGCAGGGCGTCCCGGCCAAGCCTCCTGGGGCTGCCCTGACTCAATGTCCATCCCTGCCTTGGACTTGGGGCCTTACTCAAACCCTGCAGGCTGGTGGCCACTCAGAGACTTGACCCAGGCACCCTGGCTGCCATGACCTGGGGACAGGGTATGTAGGATAGAGAACAGCTCCGGGGAACTCAGGCCCACGTTCCCAGCTGCCCCTCTGGCTGCTGACTGCCTGATACCTGCCCTGTCATGGGACCCTTGCCTGTGTGCCTGTCAGGGCAGGAGCCGGAGAAGGGACCTGTTGGGAGACCCTCTGTGTAACTCTCGGCTTGCCCTGGCATGAGCAGGCACTCTCTCCACCCGGGGCCTCTTCTGTGGGACCCACATCCAGTTCTTGAGCGTCTCCTGGCCTTGCAGGGTGCTCAGCCTCTGCTGTCTTCTGTTTCAGGTGGGGTCCAGGCCCAAGTCCTGCGAGGTTCCTGGAATCAAGTAAGTCCCGGGGCTTGTTCTGTGCCTCTCCTGGGTTCTCCTTCCCTCACTCGGGCTGCAGGTTCTGCAAGAGGGACGTTGCTCTGGGGTCCTCCAGCAAACCTCGCCAGGGGGACACTCCAGCCCCTTGACGACAGAGCCCCCACAAGCCCACGCCCCAGCCTGGCCCCTGGCGTCAGCTCCCCTCCCCAGCATGGCCGGTGACTTTCCTGCAGCCCCCACCCAGGCTGTTCTGGGATCCTGCTGCTGGTGCCACCTACGGTGGCTTCTCCAGCACAGTGGCCCCGATGGGTTGCTGTCCCCCATGGGTTTCTCCCGCGGCCTGGGCTCAGCCCGCCTCCATCTGCCTCTCCCCAGCATATTCCCGTCTGCTGACCAGGAGAACACGACGGCCCTGATCCCTGCTGCCCACAACACGGGGGGCTCCCTGCCTGACCTAACCAACATCCACTTCCCCTCCCCACTGCCCACCCCACTGGACCCCGAGGAGCCCACCTTCCCTGCGCTCAGCAGCTCCAGCAGCACTGGCAACCTCGCGGCCAACCTGACGCACCTGGGCATTGGCACCGGCCAGGGTAAGGTGGGATGGGCAGAGCCTCTAGGGCACAGGGCATGGCACTCCCAGGCTCAGCGCTGGGATGGGGGGAACACGGGCACCTGATGGAGATTTGGCAGAGTCACGTCCAAAGTGCCAGACACCTCGGGGGGCGGGGTTGACGGACAGGCTGACACAACATGACCAGAGTCCCAGTCAGGGGATGTCAGGCACATGGTGCTGGAGCTTCCGAGGGAGGCTAGGGAGCCCCGAGGGTTCAGCCTTGCCCGGCGGGCCAACCCTCCGTCTACCCTCCTCACACCCAGCGCCTCGCTGGGGGTGGGACCAGGCCCAAGCTGCTCCCCCCATATCCAACCATGGCACCTGCCTGTGACCGTCCAGCACTGTACCCTCTCCGCGTCCCACTCTCCTAACCCTTCAGCCACATCCACGGGGATGTCCACAGGTCCAACAACTCCTGGAGCTGCCAATGTCCTGCTCCTCCCAGGCCCTCCTTGGGAACTCGCTCACTGTGGGGGGTCCCCCTTGACTCCTCTGCCCTCCCCCGCCCAGCCCCGTGTCAGCACCCCTTGTCCGCCCTTCATGGCCCAGCCCAACCTGGACCCTTCTCCCAGCCCCGCCTCTTCTCTACCCAGAACCGTGTCCGCTCCTGCCCTCCCCTACTTACCCCTGCTCCTTCTCAGTGAAAGCCTGAGACTCTCCTCCAGGGCCTGGAGGCCCACCATGGCTCCCGCAGCACCCTCCGCCCTTGCCTGCTGGCCATGCCCTGCCTCGGGGCCTTTGCACATGTTGCCCTGACCCCGTGGTTCTCCTCTGGTGGCCCCAGGGTCCCTTCCTGCCACCCTCCCCACTCAGACCCTTGTCCACCAGGCAAGACTGCTTGCCCCAGCCTCAGGTGCACTGCTTTTCTGTGTCTCTTCCCCCTTTCCCAGCCAGCATCACTACGTCATTGCTCGGTGCTGTCCTTGGCCCAGCCTCCATCTCCCACGCCCCTGTTTGCTGTGGGGTGTGCGGGTGGCATCCCAGGGGTAGTGGGCTTCCAAGGTGGAGAAATGGGGAGCACCAACCAGCTCCAGTGTGGTGGATAGGCAGAAGGGGCCATGGGGGGGACCATCAGCAGTGAATATGACACACCACCCACTGTGTGCATCTGTCCTGCCCCAGAATGTAGAACAAGTCAACACCTGCCCATTCTTCACCCATCCCGCCTTCCTCCCAGGCTCGGGACAGCCTGCAGGGTTTTCCACGAGACCGTCATGGGCTTAAATTCGTGTTTGGCAATGCCCCCTGGCTGCCCTGGAGTGCTGCTGTCGGAGGGTCAGTGCCTGGAGCAAGGCGGGAGCCCCTTGGGAGAATCCAGGGTGCACCTGGCAGCTGGGAGCGGGGTTGATGGGGGTGGAGGGGTGGGAGGAGCACGTGTTGCTCTGGCTCTGGCAACAGGGCCGGGACAGGTGAGGGGCACAGAGGGTGGTCGAGTGCCCCTGGGTTTTGAAACAAGGCAGTGGAAACCAGGACAGTGGAGAGGGGTGGCCCTGGCCCGAATGTGGCAGCTGGCTCTGTCCCCTATGCCCAACTCCACTTGCGAGCCCCGCAGCCAGGGAGGGCGCCAGGGCAGGCCTTGCAGACAGTGAGCAGATTCAGAGGGGCTGACTAGCCTCCAGATAGAGCCAGGCAGGTGGCATTGCACACACCTGGGCAGGGCAAGAGTGCCAGGGTCGGCTGAGGACACGTTGCCCCTGCTTTCCCTTCCCCCTCCCTGCAGCCTCCTGAGCACCTCCTTCCTGCCGGTTCCCAGCAGTGCAGGGCTGTGGCCCAGGAACCAAGACCCAAGGTGTAGCTGGCTCTTCCATATGAGTTCATGTTCACACAGTGAAACATGCATTTCTCAGAGCATAGCCCATTGTTAAGCAATGCATGGCTGTACTTTGGATTAAGATTTAAAAATCAGCCGGGCGTAGTGGCTCAGCCTGTAATCCCAGCACTTTGGGAGGAGAGGTGAGAGGATTGCCTGAGCCCAGGGTTTCAAGACTGCCCTGGGCAACTTGGTGAGACCTCATCTCTACAATAAATGAAAAAATAAGCCAGGTGTGGTGGCACACACCTGTGGTTCCAGCTACTTGGAAGACTGAGGCAGAAGGATCTGAGCCCAGCAGGTTGAGGTTGTGGTGTCCATGAGTGTGCCATTGTACTCCAGCGTGGGTGACAGAATGAGACTGATTTAAAAAAAAAAAAAAAGATTTAAAAATCAGAGTGTAGCTGGGCTCGGTGGCTCAGCCTGTCATCCCACGCCTTTGGGAGGCTGAGGTGAGTGGATTGCCTGAGCCCGCGGGTTTGAGACCCGCCTGGGCAGCGAGACCTCATCTCTACAATAAATCAAAAAATCAGCCGGGCATGGTAGCGCGTGCCTGTAATTCCGGCTACTCGGAAGGCTGAGGCGGAAGGATCGCCAGAGCCCAGCAGGCGAGGCTGCGGTGGCCGGGAGCGGCCACTGCACTCCAGTCTGGGCGACCGAGTGAGACTCCAACTCAAAAAAAAAAAAAATCAGAGTGCATGTAGAAATCTGGATTTCTGGCTACTCAGAGGGCCCGGCAGCAGTGGGCCAGTATCCTGTCCCTCCAAGTGGGCCGGGGTGTTCCACCGCCCCTGTCGCTTCACATGCAGTTGGCCGGTATTCGCCTGTGCCGCCTACCAGGCCACAGTATCTGCCTCTGATCTGAGTGTCATGCATCCCTCAACCCGCTGGGCCCGTGAAGTGGTGGGCACTCACCAGAAGACAAGGCAGTGGCCCAGGGCTCACGTCGAGTGTGGCTCCGAGCAGGCGTCTCCCAAACTCTTGCCCTGGCAAATGTTGATGCCTCCCTTGACACTGGTTCTGAGGCCAACTCTGTGCAGACATCAGACCTCAGGATTCTGCCCTGGGAGCAGCTGACGGTGCCAGGCCCCCCTCACAGCTCGGCTGAGCGGAGCTGCCAGGGCATCCGCAGGGAAGTGTAGGCATGACCGACTTTGCCCTGCTGAGCAGCTGCCTGGGCATGGACACAGACAGGGACACGGCTGCAGGTCAGCTCCTTCAGCACCTGCCAGGCACAGCCCCACCGGCCAGCACACCACCACCCACCTCGTCTGCCGGAGTACGGTTAGTCTTCTGCCCTTGGCAGGGTGAACCTGGAGCTGCCGGATTGATCTGGCAGCTTTACCAGTCTCAGATGCAGGCCAGACGCGCTTCCAAACCTGTTCATGACCTCACTGGGCCTCATGTTGAACCCAGGAGGCGGCTGTTATCATCTCCATCTCATCAACTGAGAAGCCGAGTCTTGGGGGTGGATAGGCATCACACAGGCCCCCAGGACTTCCCCCACCATCAGGGGGTCTGATGCCTCCCTGGCACAGTGCCGCAGGTAACCCAGCAGGCCCCAGCTGCCACCAGGGTGAACTTGACCTCACCTAGCTCCCTCACTACAGCGGAATTTAAGGATTGGATTGCTCAGAGCAAGGGCCTCCCGGGGGCCAGGGTGAGGAAAGGGGTGACGAGGAGGCCGCTGGCAGGAGCTCAGCAGGAATGAGTGTGTCAGACCCTGGGGCAGGGAGGGGGTAGAACAGGAATAACAGTTTTAGTTCAGGCAGTCCAGTGGGGCAGCGCTGTGCTATAGGGCATGCATGAGGTGGGAGGAGTGGGATATGGACATGGGACATCAGGGTTCCAAGAGGAGCAGTAACAGAATGGACGCTGTCATCAAAGGAGAGGAAAGAGGCTGGCCAGGAAGCCACAGCATCAGGCAGGGCCTGCTTGCTGAAGCTAGCTGCTACCCACACCCGTTTAAACAAGAGGGAGGATTTATTGTCTCCTGAAACCAGGAAGCACCAGTGTGGCTGGATGGGGGCTCAGGACCTGCCTCTGCCCCTCCGCTCTTCAGCTGGCTCTTCCCCTTGTGGTCACAGGATACCCCCTCCCCATCCCATGACTTCAGATGGCCCTTCCTGGAATTCCATCCAGGGTCCCTGGGCAGGCTCTCACTGGACCAGTCTGATCACATGTCCCCCAAGGGGTTAATTACAGGCGCCAGAGATGGGGAAGTGTGATTGGCTGGGTCTGTGGGACACGCCCCTCCAGGTGGGAGGAACAGAAGGAGAACAGTGACTATGCCAGGGGCATGGTTAGGGCTTGGAGGGTACCCCAGGTTTAGCAGTTGAAACATGCCCACTGGCTCCTGTCCGTGCGGTTGGGCTGTTCCGGTGCAGTGGCCATGGGTATGTGAGCGGCCATTCCTCCCCACCTTCCTACCTCCTTTCCAGGGATGAACACACCTGGCTCCTCTCCGCAGCACCGCCCAGCAGGTGTCAGCCCCCTGTCCTTGAGCACAGAAGCGAGGAGGCAGCAGGCATCACCCACCCTGTCCCCGCTGTCACCCATCACTCAGGTGCGAGGGAGAGGTGGGGCGGGTGGGAGGGGAAAGTGGGGTCTGACCTCTCTGAGAGGCCTCCTGCTCCTTGCAGGAGGCTGCAGAATCTTGAAAACACTCCAGACACTTTCAGTATTTTTCAGAGTTTTCAAACACATGGGAGATGCCAAGGTCAGTGCCCTGGGAGTCCCTTGGACCTATCACAGGCAGATCCAGCAGCTGTTATCTCGTGCTGAGAGAGATTGGGCATCTTTATCCTGCTGCTTTCTCTATTAGGATCTGGTTGAAATTTCCCCTAAGAAAATGTTCTGAGAGTCTAGCTTTTATTTTTTCAATTTTCTGCTTTTTCTACTTTAAAAAAAAAAAAAAACACTTTATAAGCCGGGCTTGGTGGCTCAGCCTGTAATCCCGCGCCTTTGGGAGGCTGAGGTGAGTGGATTGCCTGAGCCCGCGGGTTCGAGACCCGCCTGGGCAGCGAGACCTCATCTCTACAATAAATCAAAAAATCAGCCGGGCGTGATAGCGCATGCCTGTAATTCCGGCTACTCTGAAGGCTGAGGCTGAAGGATCACCGGAGCCCAGCAGGTCAAGGCTGCGGTGGCCGGGAGCGGCCACTGCACTCCAGTCTGGGCGCAGAGTGAGACTCCAACTCAAAAAAAAAAAAAACAAAACACAGTTTATATGTGTCCAGGAGCTTGTCCGTTTCCTATTGGTTATTTAACTGGTTTACAGTCTTTTTTTTTTTTTTTTTTTTTTTGAGTCGGAGACTGACTCTGTTGCCCAGGCTAGAGTGCAGTGACATGATCATGGCTCACCGCAGCTCTGACTTCCTGGGCTCAGGCAGTACTCCTGTCTCAGCCTCTCAGTAGCTGGAACTACAGGCACATGCTACCACACTTGGCTAATTTTTAAATTTTTTTGTAGAGATGAGGTCTTGCTATGTTGCCCAGGCTGGACTCCAATTCCTAGATTCAAGCAGCAGTCCTCTAGCCTTGGCCTCTACACTCCTTTTTATTTATATAAAGTTGGTAGCAAAGTTCCCACTTGCATTCTGATTTTAGTAATTTAAGTCTTCTCTTTCTTAACCTAAAATTGGTCCAGCCTCATAGAATGAGTTAGGAAATGTTCCCTCCTTTTCTAGTTTCTACAAGCACTTGAGAAGCATTTAATTCCTTTTCAAATGTTTGGTAAAATTAGATGGATGTGGTGACATGCATCTGTAGTCCCCGCTACTCAGGAGGCTGAGGCAGGAGGATTGCTTGAGCCCAGGAGTTCCAAGTCCAGCTGGACATCACAGTAAGACTCTGTCTCTTAAGAAAAGAGAGAGTTTGGTAAAATTCACCAGTGCAGCCATCTGGGTCTCGGCTTGACTCTGTTGGGAGGTTTCTCATTGCTGATCCAATTTCTTTGCTTGTTGTAAGGCTATTCAGGTTTTCTATTTCTTCTTGAGTCACTTTTGGTGTCTTGTTTATTTCTTGGAATTTGTCCATTTAGTCTATTTTTTTAAAAATTCTAGCAGAGAACTTTATTGTTGTTCATTTTTAGCATGGCCATGAGGGTGCTGTGCACCTGCAGCAACACTAGCGGTAGTTCCTCTGTGCCTTGAGATGCCTGACCTGGGCTCAGTCCCTCCCACCTCTGGACTCCGCCATGTCTCTGTGTCCTTAGAAGGTTGTCTTGTGCAAATCAGGATGCAGACAGAGCAGTGGGCCTGTGTCTTCAGCCTCTTCATGAGCTGAGCTGGCTTGTCTCGGTCCATGACCCCTGCCCCTTCCCTTTCTAGAAACTCCTTTCTATTCATGAAATGCCCCTGCTTATTAGAGGCCTGGCACTGTCCTGTGGCTCTGGGCATGGCCAGCCTCTCTCGGAGGGCTGGGTCCCTCACTTTCCTGCCAGCTGCAGGCTTGGTGGCCCCTGGCTGTGGGTTTCCACAGACACACCCAGTATCACTCCCTCCTGTGTTTTCCTGCTTCCGACTCTGAGAAGGTCCTGAGCCAGTCCTTACCAGGATACCACACCAGTGTCTCCATCAGAGCGGGCAAGAATTTGGGGTGAGGAGTTGCCTGCCCCCCAGGCCTCCAGAGGGGCTAGGAGCTGGCCATCCCCTACACTACCTGAGTGTGGCCCAGCACTGGCTGGGACTGCCTGAGTCACACAGCACAAACTGATGGTGACAGGCTCTTCAGGTGCAGGTCGGGATCCTTGGGATGAGATGCCCAGGCACAGTCCAGCTCCAGCCTGACCCCCAGGGGCCCTGGGGAAGGCCTACTCTCTCATCAGGAGCACCCGCCCAGGGCCCAACCCCACAGGTCCCTCCACGGGGCCGTTTCTGAGCACACCTAGCTGTCAGGACCCAGGGAGGGGCGCTCGTGGCCTGTCCCGCCGCCTGCCTGACATCCCCTCTCCCCCCAGGCCGTGGCTATGGACGCCCTGTCGCTGGAGCAGCAGCTGCCCTACGCCTTCTTCACCCAGGCGGGCTCCCAGCAGCCACCGCAGCCCCAGCCCCCGCCACCACCGCCACCTGCGTCCCAGCAGCCACCGCCCCCACCGCCCCCACAGGCTCCCGTCCACCTCCCCCCGGGTGGCCCCCTGCTGCCCAGCGCCAGCCTGACGCGGGGACCACAGCCTCCCCCGCTTGCGGTCACAGTACCATCCTCTCTCCCCCAGTCCCCCCAAGAGAACCCGAGCCAGCCGTCGATGGGGATCGACATCGCCTCGGTAAGCCCAGGGCAGGGCCCGGGGGACTGCCTGGGAGAGGTGGAGGAGCAGCTGGGGGCTTCGTGGGCCTCCCCTTGTAGTTCTCAAGCAGAGATGCCACCCGGTGTGTAAATGGGGAAGCGGAAGCTCGAGCCGGGCGACTGCTTCGACTCCACACAAGGGTGGTCCCTGTGTCTGACTGCCAGGCACACCCCCGTGGCCTCCGAGCACCTCCCACCCGGCCCAGCCTTCTAGGGAGACTGCAGGTGCCCAGGGCTTGGGAGCAGACATCAGAGCCAGGGGGTTGCTGCGTGCTCAGAGGGGTGGGGAGGGTGAAGCCAGCCAGCCCAGGCGAGAGGCCTTGTAGCATGACGGGAGGCCCGAGGGCTGCAGCTCAGACTGCGGGACTTCCTGCCTGGGACGGACTCAGGCGAGTGGTGCCGGGTCTCAGCCCTGTGCCCACAAACCTTCCTGACCACCCACGCCTTCGTCCCGGGGCTCCAGCAAGGTCAGGGGCAGCTCTCTGTGGCTGCCTCTGAGGAACAGGGACCAGTGTTTGGGACGCAGTGGGTCCTGCAGCCGCCAGCTCGATGGCCTCAGGACTTCTGTGCCCTGCGAAGGGCAGGCCCCTGAGGAGGTGGGGCAAACGGGAACAGGTGGACACCCATGTTCCCGAGCTGCTGTGGCCCTCGGGGCACCCACCCAGAGGTCCCGATGGGAAAGTGGCCGGGCTTTCCTTTAGTGTACACATAGCAGGAGCCACGGAAGTCTCTGAGGGTGGTGCCTGGCTGGGTTTCTGGGCCAGGTGCAGGGATGGCCCCTCCAGGGTTCTTGGCCAGGGCATCGACACCCAGCCCCACTCAGGGCGGCTTCCCACCCTGGCACTGGTGGCCTCTGTGGGTTGGGCGGCCCCTCTAAGCTCCTGTAGACTGACCTGAGTGAGAACCTCCCTCTGGCCGTCTTCTCCTGGAGTCTAGAAACGCCCACGCCGGGCATCCCCAGGTGACCCTGCTGAGCCAGCCCTCCCCTGCCCCCACCACACCTGGACTCAACTGCCCAGATAGGACCCTTGAGGAAATGGGGCATACAGGGCAGTTGTAGGACCCTGGGCCTCATCTAACAGCAGGCTCAGAGACAGCAGGCAGCTTGTCTACAGGCACACAGCATGGCCAGGCCGGGCCAGGTCGAGAATGTGGCCTGAGTCCAGGTCCTGGCCTGGTCTGGCCTGCCTCTGAGGGTCTGGGTCACAGCAGTGAGAAGCCCAGCCCCTTTGTCCCTGAGTGGGTTGAGGAAGTGGCTGTCCCTGGAGGTCTCAGACGGTATAACATAAGCAGGCTTGTGCGAGGGACGTTGGAGGCAGTGACAGCCCTACATGTGGATGTGCGTGGGTGTGCACGCTGGGATATGTGTGTCCATGTGTCACCGTGTGAGTGTGTGTGCACAGGTTTATGTCACTGGGTGTGCATGCTTGGGTGTGTCACCGTATGGGTGTGCGTGTGTCACCGTGTGGCTGTGCATGTGTGTGCAGACACTGCTGTTCAGCTCTGCTGAGTCCAGTCGGCCCTCTGGTAAGGAAGGCAGCTCTAGGGGACTGGGTTCTGGATTCTCACAGCCCCCTGCTCTAGGAGCAGGTTTGGGGGCAGGTCCCCCAGGGCCTCAGGCTGACAGAGCCCAGGGTCCACTGCCCGCCTGTGGGTGGCACCATCCCCAAGGCATCTGGGGCCAGGAGCTTGCAGGGTGCAGGCCCCTCCCAGGAGGTCAGGCCTGGAGCCTGGGGCGGAGCAGCCGCGGCGCTGACCTGTCTGTCCCGCAGGCACCGGCTCTGCAGCAGTACCGCACTAGCGCCGGCTCCCCGGCCAACCAGTCTCCCACTTCGCCTGTCTCCAATCAAGGCTTCTCCCCCGGGAGCTCCCCGCAAGTAAGGGATACGCCTCCCTCACCCCAGCCCGCATCCAGTCCTTTGCACGCCTGTGTGCCTCTCACCCCCCGCCGTCCATGCTCATGCGTCTCTCCATTCCATTGCATCACGCGGTTGGACCAGAGCTGTGCACCCACCCGGCCGCGTGGGACGGAACTGGGCAGGGGTGGCCGCCCGGGGCAGAGGGGCTGCCACCAGCCCCCACGGGCCCTCCTCCTGTTGTGCCTCTGTGGTATCTGCAAGCACCAGCAGCGGGTGGCGGGCTGCCTTGCGCCAGTGACAGCGCCGACGGCTGTCGTCCCGTGGTGGCTGTGCCTGGGTGTCCCCACTCGCATGCCCACGTGCAGCCCGGAGCGTGTGCCCCAGCGTGGCTGTCACATGGCCTCAAGCACTGGAGGCCTGTGGTGGAGGGGCATCCCGTGCTGTGAGGCCCAGTTGAGAGGACCGGCTGGCCCAGGAGAGGCTCCGACACCCAGCTGCCTCCTCTCCACCTGGTAGGAAGCCGTGTCCCTTGACCACTGGAACCCCTGACCCAGGGTACTTCTCGGCACCTCTGCAGGGTGTCCGGTCCTTATCCCCATCTCATGGCCCCAGGTGATGGGCAGGCTGTGACCTCGGCCAGGCCCAGGTGTCCTGGCACACCTGGCATAGCTGAACCAGCTTCTGACGTCCCCGCCCCTCCCAGTCCTGGGTTCTGCCCAGCACGTGGCAGCGTCTGACCCGGGCCGCACACCCCTGGTGCTATCCCTTGCCCAAAGTGTCACCAAACTGAGAAGCCCCTAGAAGCCACTGCTTCTAGGCTCTGAAGCCATCCCCTGTCCCCAGCCAGCTGGAGCAGGGAGAGGAATGGGTCGGACTCTGTCCCAGGTACACCCATGAGGGGCCACAGACAAGGCCAGTGAGGACAAGGCCCCTCTGTCCCCACCCTTCAAGTGTGTGTAGGGCCATCTGTCCCATCAGCCACAGGCCTCTGGTCCTGCCCGAACCTGGCTCCCTGGGCCAGCAAGGGAGGATGGCGGTACGGGGTCAGCCTGGTGCCTGCACACGCTCGGTCCATCTGCATTGGCTCTGAGCTCTTGGCCTCCTGTGACTGTCTGGTCTCTTCATGTGGTGCCGTTCGGGGGGGTGAAGACCTGGTTCATGCAGGGGAAGCGGTGGGGGTGGGGATGGGCCTGTCCTGGGTGGACTCTGTCCCAGGTGGGGAGCCCAGCATAGAGCTGGCCCCCAAGTAACGTCCCTTGCGTGTGAAGCAGGCCAGGGCACGAATCGGGTCGAGCAGATTCCTCTCAGGAGAGTCACCTGAATGGTCTTAATTCTTTGCCCTAAAAGCGGGTTAGTCTGCAGGGTGGAGAGCAGGTGACTGTCGCATCAAGCCCACATCTATGTGTGTGTCTGTCATCTGTCAGGTGCTGATGTGGGAAGCAGGTGGGGACGGGACCATCAGGCCAGGGTGGCCCTAATTAGGGGGCGGGGGCTCTCAGGGCGGGAAGGGGCCCGACCTGCTTCCCCTCTGTGGCTGGTTTCTGAGGATTCGCTTGTCAGACCCCAGTCCCCATGGGCCCCCAGCCATGGGACACACCTGCCCCAGCATCGGGCAAGGCCTGCAGCAGTTGACACTGAAGTCACCCGTTGCCACCTCCCTCTTCCTGGCAAACCAAGCCACAACCCTGCAGCTCCCATTTCCCAAACCTGAAGCTGTTGACTTTTAGGGCAAAGACAGAGTTTTCGCCACGTTGTCTGACCTCTCCCTCCCTTGGTTCACCTTCCTAACTCTTCCCCGGCATTCTGATGGGACGTCCAGCTCCTTAAGCCCCCTTGCCCGTCAGGGTGGGTGAGTCTCTCTGCTCGCAACCTGCTGGTCACAGGTCATTTTGTGCCTGGCTCCTCTCTGGGACCCAGGCCCAAGACTCAGGCTCTGGATGGTCTGAGCACACGAGGATCTTTCTAGAACAGAGCTCAGGTGGGCAGCTCAAGGAGAGGAGGTCCAGTGCCTGGGTCTGAGGAGATGTTTACCTGGACGCCACCAGGCACTCCCTCTGAGTATGGCCGTGGGGTAGTGGCTTCCTTGGGCCCCTTGTCCCACAGAAGAGGCAGGCCAGAGCTCCTGGCCACTGGGACACCACAGGCTACACATGGCCATGCCCTCCTCGCCCAGCAGGATCCTTCCCACCGTCTTCCAGCATGGGCTCTGGGTGTCCCCTTTCTGTTCCCTCCGGGGACAGCCCCATCCCCCTGTCTCTGAGAGCCCCTTTCATGGCAGGAACAGCCTGGGTCTCATGGATGGGCAGCCCTGGGCATGGCATTCCCTGGGCCTGTCCTGTGCTTGCTCAGCTGGCAGCTGGCCCTGTGCACCATCTTGTCCATGTGTGTGGCCTCTTTGCTGTCCCGTCTTCTGGGGATCCATCAGGCTATCAAGCGCATGTTGTGTCCTAACGTAACGTCCAAGCACCTCCCACCTTGGCCCCAGTGACAAGCTCCGCTCTTGGGCCCCTCCAACTCCCATGTGATGGAAATGAGGTCTCCCACACCTGGGCTCAGGAGAGGAGATGGGGGTGGCCCTTTTGGGGTGCCAGCACAGAGGCCTCCCAGGAGCCCTGCGGTGACGTCATCCGCCTCCTGCATTCCATGTCGTCGGGGTCCCAAGGCCTGTCTCCTGGCCCGGCCTGGCGGTGCCGGATTCCATGGCTCACCGGAGCACAGCAGGCCTTCTTCTGTCCGCAGCACTCCTCCACCCTGGGCAGCGTGTTTGGGGATGCGTTCTATGAGCAGCAGATGGCGGCCAGGCAAGCCAATGCTCTGTCCCACCAGGTGAGCGGGTGCCCAGGCCACCAGCCGGCCCGTGCCCAGGGCGGACGCTTGCCAGGACCTGGGCCTCATGGGTCAGGACTGCACGCGCTCAGGGGACCCTGCCTGCCTACCCTCAGCTTTGCTCCTCAGCCCCCATCCTGTCTTTGGGGTATGGGGGCCAGAGCCCCGGGAAGGAAGGCTTGGCTCTGCCCCCTGGTATCTGTGCCCAGCCCACAGCAGAGGCTGAGGGCAGAGGGAGAGGGAGGAAGGGCAGGCGGCTGAGGGCAGAGGGAGAGGAAGGGTGGGTGGCGCCTCAGCCCCGGCTGTGCACGTGGGTCTGCCGGGAGGTGGTGCTGGCTTGGGGTGGAGGCCGGGGTGGGGCGTGCAGGCTTGGGAGGGCTTGGCTGCAGCCTGGAGGGGGTCTTCCTGCATCCATCCATCCATCCATCCTTGAAGGGGGGCCTGGGCTGGGGGGCCTATGCTCAGCGGCCCCAAGCCATGCATCCTCACACCGGGCGCCTGCTTTCGCAGCTGGAGCAGTTCAACATGATGGAGAATGCCATCAGCTCCAGCAGCCTGTACAGCCCTGGTTCCACGCTCAACTACTCGCAGGCAGCCATGATGGGGCTCACGGGCAGCCACGGGAGCCTGCCGGACACGCAGCAGCTGGGCTACGCCGGCCACAGCAGCATCCCCAACATCATCCTCACAGGTGAGGCTGCCTCCCGCTTTGGGCAGGGCCCAAGGAGGTCACCCCCCTCAAATTTGACTCCTTCCTCGGGGAGACACGCCTGGACCCTGCCTCACACAACCAGCTCCCTGTGCCTGGGGCGTGCGCCCCACCCATGGCCTCCGGCCGAGCGGCTGGGAGCCCCGTGCAAGGCCAGACCACTGGCCTGCATCAGCCAGCCAAGTGCCCTGGGCCAGGACTGCTGGGGAGTGGGTCCTCATGACAGGCGTGCGGACACCGACCGCGTGGGGCGCTCACCCTGTGATGAGTGTCCCCAGCCATCAAAGCATAGCGCCTGGGGACAGGACAGCCCTCATCCCGCAGGGCACATGTTGAGGACGTCCCAGCTCTCACTGCCCTCCAATGGCCACCCTGACCCTGTCTTTCCCAGAAGACTTTAGGTTTCGTCAAAGGGGAAGGCAGTTCCCATGTAAGGCAAAACCGTTGGGGGATTGCAGGTAACCTCCCCAGCAGTCCCCACAAGCATCTCCAGGGTGGAGGGGTGGCCTAGGCTTCGAGTACCAAATCCAGCACTTCCCCTCACCCTCGGGTGCAGGCAGGTCTGTGAGCTGCTCCAGGGTCCACCCCTGTGATTGCCTCACCAGCCCAGAAAGGCATGGATGATCAGACCCGTTTCCTAGATCTGGAAACAGGCCCAGTGTCCCACCAACAATAGAGGAGGGAGCCCGGGTTGGAACCTGAATCCTTGTGGGGAACTGGGGCTTCGCTTCAGCTGAGCACTCACACTTGCCCCAGCCTGCGTCTTGGTGACACTTGTGGTATAGACCTCATGAGACATGTCAGTGATGGGGCCCTCAGCCCAGGTTCTCCCCTCAGCAGCTGGGACAGGGCGTCCTTGGGCAGGCCGTCCTTGGGCAGGCCGTCCTGTGCACTGTAGGGGGCTGAGCTGCGTCCCTGGCTTCTGCCCGCCAGATGCCAGCAGGGGTAACAGCCAGAATGTCCTGACACTGCAAGTGTCCCCGGGGGACAGAATCACTCAGGGAAACCCAGAAACAGGTCTGATCCGCGCAGGGGGCGATGGCGGCATCTAGTCTGGGGCCTGAAGCCAGGGTTAAGCTTTGCCTTTTGTCCCCATGTCCAGTGACAGGAGAGTCCCCTCCCAGCCTCTCTAAAGAACTGACCAGCTCTCTGGCCGGGGTTGGCGACGTCAGCTTCGACTCCGACAGCCAGTTTCCGCTGGATGAGCTCAAGATCGACCCTCTGACCCTGGACGGACTGCACATGCTCAACGACCCTGATATGGTCCTGGCCGACCCGGCCACTGAGGACACCTTTCGGATGGACCGTCTGTGAGTGGGCTCGCCGCGCCCGCTGCCGCCTAGCGGTCCCGACGGCGTCTCCCAGCCGGGAGGCCGCGCTCCGTCCCTCGCCAACGGCCGAGCTTGTGATTTGAGCTTGCAATGCCGCCAAGCGCCCCCGCCAGCCCGTCCCCCGGCCGTCCACCTCCGCGAGGCCGTGTGCCAGGCTGCCCGCCCTCCTGGGGCCAGGCTGGGCTTGGAGGCCGTGAGACCCTGCTCCCACAGACCCTCCCTGCGCTGGCTCCCGCGCCCCACCCTGGGGCCCAAGCGCCCCTCTGTACGATGCAGGAAGCTCCAGCACAGGGCAGGCTTGGGAGGCGCGTGGTCGCAGCGGCCGTGCCCCACGGTGCACTTTCCGACTGTTTGTCCAGCTCTCACTGCCTTTCTTGGTCCCCATCGCCGCCCCACCTTCCCAGCCCCTAGCCCGTGGTCAGGTAGAGAGCGAGTTCACCCGCCCGGGAGAAGGCGCCGGCACAAGGGGCGGGCGCAAAGTGAAATAAACACTATTTTGACGGCTGTCTTCTATATTTCTGAGCACGTGCTGCGCTAGAGTCACCAGGCCGGGCGCAGAGTGGACGGAGCATGCGGCACGGCTGACCCCGCACCCCCCCCTTGCCCCATTTCCTCTCCCAGCCCCGCCACCCCCTGCACGCCCATCGGGGGCCGCCTTGGCTGCAAAACTCCAACCAGGGCGGAAGGCCCACGGGATTGCACACGGAGGCAGGGATGACTCGGCTGACAGCTTGGTTTCCCTCCGTGCGCACGCAGTCCTGCGCTGTGGTCAGTGGTCGCAGGACTGTCGGATGCAGCCTGATACTTAAGGCGTGGGGAGGCGGCCAGGGTCCTCGTGTTTTTCTTTGGTTTGCATTTACATTTTGGTTGTCGATGAGTAACTGAATCCTTCAAGCCAACCCCTGCCTGAGAGCATGTTTTTATTCCAGAATCTTACAGGACCTATTTTTCAAGCTAACTGGAAATGCAGGCGGCCCGCCCGGAGCAGTCGCTGCCTGCCGAGTCTCAGGGCCTGTCGGCCTTTCGAGCTTCCCCCAGGTTATCCCAACGTGAAAGGGCTGCGTGAGGGTGGCTGGGCTGGGCCGGGTGGGGCCCCAGCGGCTGCTCGCAGTGGCCGTGGCAGAGGCGCCATAGGCCAACCCGTCACACTCGCGGGACAGAGCCTGGGCTTTGATTGAGGGTCTCTGAAGACCCAGCCCTGCCTGCCCCTCCCAAAGGTGCCCGAGTGTGGAGAGGGAGCGTGTTTGAGGGCTCTGAGTGGCCAGCAGCAGCCAGGGCCTCTACTCAAGGGAGTGGGGGCTGACGGGAGCCAGTGCCCCCAACAAGGTTGTCTTGCGGTCTCCTGAGAGCCGGCAGCTGGCATTTTGTGCCCTCCCTGCCCGGTCCACACCCCCTCTCTGGGGCAGAGTTCCCAGTCCTTGGTGGCATGACGGGTGGACTTAGAGGCACACAGTGCACGTTTTAGTGGCAGCTTCGGGAGGCGCCTCTGAGGCCAGGTGACAAGTCGTTCTAGACCCTCCATGCCACAGCCCTGTGAGGGTGGTGTCTGGCCAGCTTGGTCTGTCGGCTGTGCTGGGCCAGGCCCCACTGTTCTGACCCCTCCCGGTTTGTATCTCATCGCCATCACCCACTCCTCTGCCTACCCGGCCATCGGTGCATTTCTTTGTGGTATTGCAGCCGCCTCTGTCCCCCAGGAGCTGGATTTGATCCTAGGGACCCACCCTGCCTCTTCATCCCTGGTGGCTCTGTTAGCTCATGTCTGAGGGGCTGGGTGGCGACTGTACCAGAAGGTTCCCCTGGGCCACACAGTGTCAGTCTGTCCAGGCCAGGGCGCTGTCTGTTCCTGTGATGGATTGGAGGCAGAATGGGGACTTCTTTTTTAAAGAAAAACTACGTGTACATAGGAGAGTTTGAGTACCATTAGACTTGTATGTAGAACTTTTAAAAAATGGCCTTAATAAAATTACAAGCAACCCGCTTGGATGCAATTTTCAAACAAGGCATTGGGGACCACACTAGGGAAGCTTGTCAGCCCCCAGTCCCCATCTGTCCAGCTGCCAGTGGCACTGAGGACTGCTTCTGTCCCCAGGTACTTGGTTCCTAGGCAGGAGAGGAGGGACAGCCATCTCTAAGTGTCCCGAGCCCATGGCCCATTTCCAGCATCCTGGGGCCAGGTGCACAGTGACACGGTGTTAGCATGATGGTCTTGTTTGTCACTGAGTTTCTTTTCTGATGAGAACATGGTGGACCCAGAAAGGTGTGGGGCCATGCAGGCCCCCGGGGCCCAGCCAGGAGCCAGTGGCCAGGTGTCCCGTGTTCTGCAAAGGTCACACCCCTCTGGGGTCTGAGCAGACTTCCTGGGGTCTGCATCAGGGCATTTTGCATTGTGTTTTTTAGGAAATATCACTTCTCTAATAAATATTCTTGAATTGCCAAGACTTTCTGAAGCAACGTGGCATAAGGGGAGATAGGCCTTTTGCTTTGTGAAGTGAAAATACTGTGATTTTGGATGGGCCATGCCTCGGGGGCAGGCCAGGGTGGAGCCGTTCCAGGCTGTTCCATGTGTAGATGGACCCGCCGTCTATGTCCTTGCTTGCTGGGGACTGGTCTGTGCCGGGTCAGAGGCCACTCCCCACCCCACCATGTGCTCCCAGTTTCGGCTGAGTCCCCCACCCTGGCTGTGCAGACCCTCCCCCTTGGATGGAAGTAAGGCAGGATGCTCCTGAGAGCATGACGTTCCCACCTGCCTCGGTTTACCCTCTGTCACTTTCTAGGGTGGGGAAGTTGTTCCCCCACGAGGCTTGCAGGGTGAGGATGCAGACGAGTCATCCCCTCTCCGTGTCTTCCAGAGAAGAGGCTCTGTGCCCCCGTCGGGGCCCTGCTGTGATCGTTTTGTGGGGAGGAGGGTTCTGATGTCAGGGTGCTTGGCCTGATTTCTTCAGGGGGCCGAGCTCCCAGGAGTCTGCCTAGCCAGGAGGGCCCCCTAGTGAGGCCCTGGTGTCACAGTGGGGAGGGTCACAATGGCCGAAGGTTGTCAGATGGGGGCTGGAGACCCCATGTGGAGGGCACGGCATCCACGTCTGTCCCTCCTGCTTGGGCATGGGCTCTGAGGACTGTGCAGGCATGAGGCCCAACAGGGGTGGCCAGAGCTTTTTCTGCCTGGCGTCCTGGGCCTGGCCAGTCCATCCGTGCTCGTTCCTGGGGGCACACTGATGTCCCCCTCACTGGGCCTTGAGCTGGCTATAGCCAAGCATTCTTTCAAACTCTAGCCCAACCTGGTCTTGAGTTTTCTTTCTTTCCAAAGAAGGCCCCCACACGCTCCCAAGGACGGCCTGCGAGCAGAGGCCTGGCAGTGTCGAGGGTGCGCTGTCCCTTGTCCTGACAAAACAGCAGCTCCCGTCACCCTCGCCGGGTCCTGATGGCGCCGTCAGTTAGAGGCTGAGGGGCCCTCAGTGTGGGGGTGAGACGTGGGGCCCTCGGCCTGGCCCAGGCCTCCGCGGGGTGCGCCAGGTCAGGGGCTGTGGGCCTCAGAGCCCTCCCCGCATGGCCTTAGAGCTGGGGGATTCTCCTGTGTGGGCAGTTGGGTCCCTCCAACCCCGTTCTCCTTGGACCACAGGCCTCTACCTCCTGGGGGGGGTCTCGCGGCATGTGACTTGGGGCCCCTGGGCATCCCCCAGCCAGCTCGGCCTGAGCCAGCTGTGTCCCTTGGTCCCTAGCCTCTGGGGATCCCGGCCAGCTGGAGGTGAGGCACCCCAAAGTTCTCAGTGTGGCCCAGGTGTCTACCCACCCACATAGGCCGCAGACACCATTCTCTCCCCAGGAGGAGGTGTGGTGACTTGCACCCCCAGGCCTGGGTGCTGGGGTACTTCCAGGGGCATGGGGGCAGAGGCGAGTACCTTGTGACCTGAGCCTCAGTTTCCCTGTCATTTTCTCACACCTGCAGGTCTCAGGGCCCCAGACTCCTCCCAGGCAGGATGTGGGGACAGGGGCTGGACCGGGGTGATGCTGGCTCCCTGATTGCAGAGGCTGTATCCCCACTCTGGGCTTATGGCCAGCACCCAGCACCCCGTCCCCAGGAATCAGGGACATGAGGCGTGTATTGGGGTTGGGAGTGGCCTCCATCTTGAAGGGTTCTGGAATTTGAGGCCAGTCCATGCTCAGCCCAGCCATCAAGCACTTCTGACCTCCTGCCCACCAGGGACGAGGGGACGTAGCTGTGGCCTTGGTCACTGGGCCCCAGGAGGGTGGGCTTTGGCAACCAAGGTCCACAAGCTCTGTCGTGCCCTCAGGAGGAAACTGCCTCCACGGCTGGGCAGCCCCACTGATATATGCAAACCTGCTGGTCCCAGCCCTGTCCCTGCCTGTGCCCGTCTGTGCCCAGGCTGGCTCTGCCCCCCGCATGTACACTCCGCCGCGGACATCCTGTGGGCCGCGCGCGTGAGGGTGGCTGCAGCGGTGGGGGTGAGGGGCACACTCGGTCGTCCCTGCCCCGTTCTCTGGCGTGGACGCTTTGTCTTTGTAACTTTGCATCCTTTGTAATGAAACGTAATAAAAACCCAACGTTTTCGTCTCTGCCTCGTCCCCTTTTTTCTTCCCCCTGCCCCCATCCTCCTTGTGATGGAATGTGGGGGAGACTTGGCCTTTCCTAACCACCCTCCTGGCCCAGAGAGGGGAGGGGTCCTCAAACCTGAGGCAGCCCCCCAGAGAACCCACCCTCCGGGATCCTGGGGCAGACAACCCCGTGGTGTTTCGACTTATCCATGGCTGGAGTCCAAGCCCACGACCACGAGTGGGCAGGATGCAGTGACAGACTTGGGGCCTCCCCAGACCGGGGCTGGATGGTCCACAGCCAGCCACCAGGCCCCAGCCCACCTGCCAGCCTAACTTGCACTTGCTGGGGCCTCAGTCTGCAGCCTCCACGCTGTTCTGAGGCCTGTCCCTCCTGTCTCCTGGCAGCAGAGACCACAGCCGCCGCTCCCCGCACACACTTTATTGTGTCCTCTCTGAGCCCTCCTCCTCCACCCCCAGTCCCTGGCCAGCTGCCCCTCAGGGCTGGGTGCTGAGTCCCCATCCAGCCGAGGCGAGGGTGGCCATCTTCCGGCGGTGGGTTCCCACCCAGATCCCTAGGCCTGCTGCAGCCGCTGGGTCTCATAGTCCTCGGGGATGGTGTCTGCAAAGAAGGTGGGCAGAGCAGGCCGACGAGGGCCCACGGGCAGGTGAGCGGGCAGGTGAGGGCCCATGGGCAAGTGCCCGCCCATGCCCGCCGGCCCCCAACTCACCGTTGCAGCGGTAGCGCAGGTTGGCCCAGATGATGTTCTCCTGGGAGAAGCAGAAGACCCCCAGGCGGCCCCCCCGCATGGTCGTGTCCAAGACTACGTTGCTGTCGGCCACGAGCTCAGGGCCCTCGTAGAACCGCACCCTGAGGGTGGGAGGCAGTGAGAGAGATCCAGGCCAGGCCCTCCCCTCTCGGAGCCTCAGCGGCCAACCCTGGAAGACAGGCCCCCTCTTCTCTGTACCCGACTGGGCACATTCAGAGGTGCTGGTTGGCAGCAGAGCAGATGGGGGCCCCTGACCTGGGCCTCAGTTTTCCTGCGTGAGGATGGATGCCACGGGCCCTGCACACGGCAGGTGCTCAGCAGCACACCTGTGCTTGCCAGCAACACGGAGTGGGGATTGAGAAACGGGGACTGGCGAGGCCCCACTTTCTGGCTGGAGACCCACTGTGTGCTGGGTCCTGCCCAGCACAGGGCCAGGCCCAGGCTCATGCTAAGTGCCCATGTTGCCCCTGGGGTGCAGAGGAGGGGACGAGGCCCTGGAGCCGTGTGCTCCCGTCTGGCCTGGGTGTCCCCGGCCCAGCCCACTGACAGGGTGGGGTACCTGATATAGCCCACTTGAGGCCGGTGCTGCAGGAACCAGCGGTACGAAGTCTTGTCCTTCCAGCCCACATTGCGGGGGTCCTTCCACAGCAGCCGCACCTGGGATGCCGTGTCCCCCGTGTGCCACAGTGCATTCCGCAGCTGCTCCCCAGGGCCCGTGGAGGACTTCACTGCCTGCCATTGCCCAGGGAAGGGGGTCAGAGGCCTCACAGGCAGCCAGAGCCCTCCTAGAGCCCTGCCTGGTGAGACAGGTGGGGAGCTGTGGGTGGCGGGAGCTGGAGGCCCTGGATGGGAGACCCACAGGAAGCCTTCTTGGGGGCCCATGGGGGGGCAGTGCTCTGGAGGTCCATGAGAGGATTTGGTGGTCTGCAGACAGGTTTGGGGTCTGGGAGGATTTGGGGGGTCTGGGAGGATTAGGGGGGTCTACAGGAAGGCTTGGTGACCTGTAGCTTTGGGGGTAAGCAGGAGTCTAGAGGACTTGAAGACTTTGCTGGAAGGTTGCAGTGATATGCTGAGGTCTGGGGAGTCTGCAGGAGAATCTGGAGTCTGAGGGAAAGTTCCGGGTTCTGTGAGAGGATTTGGGGCCCCAAAGGAAGACTGGGGAGCCACAGGGGTGTTTGGAGGATTATGGGAAGAGCTAGGAGGATTTGGGGCCTGTGGGAATCCAGGGAAGGGGAGGGAATTGAAGTTCACAGCCTGAGGCTGAGGGCTGAGGGCCCGTAAAGGCTTTGGGGATGGGGGGTGCGAGGACCGAGGCAGCACCTTGAGCTGGATGCCGGGCTCGGCCACCGCACGGAAGGGGTTCGCCTGCCAGTACGTCTGTTCCATCTGCTTCCACATGACCACGTAGAAGCTGGAGCTGTCCTGATAGCCAAAGATGAAGCCGGCGTAGTCGTCATCCATGACCGTGTTCACGTGGAACGTGCCCTCGAAGTCCACGCCATTGAAGGCGGTGTAACCTGGGGGAGAGGGGCAAACAAAGGTGTCTTCAAACACCAGCCCAGCCCTGGACCCCGCCCAGCGGAGTCCAAACCTTGAGCCCAGACGCCCCCCATCCCCACCCCATCCCCGCCCCAGCGTCCAGACTCGGACAAGCCCCTGACCCACCCTTGGCCACGCCCCCAGCGTCGGGAATCAGCCGGCCCCGCCCCTCCCCAGGGCCGGCCCCCGGCCCCGCCCCTCCCGGGTCTGCACCCAGCCACGGCCCGGCCCTCCGGCGGCCTCGCCTCCCGGGCCCGTCCCGCCGGCCAAGCCCCGCCGCTCATCTCACCCACAGCCAGGCCCGGGTCGCTGTTCATCGTCTGCACGATCTCCATCCCCTGATGGGGTCCAAGAGAGGAGGGCCTCAGGCCGGCCCCAGGCCGCTGCCCGGGCTTGGGCGCCGCCCCGTCGCTTCGCTCCCCCGCCCTGCACCTGGGCCCGTCCGCACCTGGTTGAGCACCACCCAGTTGGGGTCAATCTGCGCGTCGCCCTCCGGGTCCAGCACCACCGTCTGGTAGGCCCGGAAGTCGGTGAGGGTGACCTCGGCGTTCTCCGGACACACGTCGATCTTGTCTACCACCTTGTCTGCGTCGAAGTCTCCCTGGCACGCGTCGCCCACGCCGTCCCCTGGGCGGAGGCGGGCCGGCGCCACGGTGAGCTCGAGCCTCGCCCACCCAGACACCGCCCCCACCCACGCCTGCCGCGGCCCCTCCTTGCCCACCCCAGCAGCCCCACGCTGGCTCCGCGCCGCCGTAGACCCAGCCCCGCCACAGGCCCCGCCCCTGCCGCCGGGCCCTCCCCCGCCGTACTGTCCGAGTCCTCCTGGCCTCGGTTGGGCACCAGGCGGCAGTTGTCTCGACTGTCAGGGACCCCGTCATCGTCGTCATCGTCGTCGCAGGCGTCGCCCTGGCCGTCGTGGTCTGAGTCCTGCTGGGCGCTGTTGGGCACCGTGGGGCAGTTGTCCCGGGAGTCCTGGTGTCCGTCCCCATCCCTAGAGTGGGCAGGTGGGACAGAGAGACAGTGAGATCCCCACTGCCAGGAGGGTTCCGTCAGGAGCTGCCCGGCCACCCACCCAGGTGACTCCTTACTGGTCTTGGTCACTGTCACACGCGTCTCCCACAAAGTCGTGGTCCACATCCCTCTGTGGGGTGGCAGGGGTCCACGGTCAGGGCAGAGGAACCCAGAAGCCTCCCACCAGCTGCACAGCCAAGCTCCCAGACTGGCGGGAGGAGGAGGTCATTTACCTGAGGGTGTGGCATGCGCTAGACTGGGCTGTGCTCTCTAACGAGGGTTCTGGCCCAGCCGGGCCTGGCCTGCCCTCACCTGGTCTGGGTTGCTCTTCTGGGGACAGTTGTCACAGGCGTCCCCTATGCCATCACTGTCGCTGTCCTTCTGGTCTGAGTTGGGTACCCTGGGGCAGTTGTCTGCCGGGTTGCGGATCCCTGCAAGAATGACCGGGACAAGATGGGACCCCAAAGGTGGGGCCAGACCAGGATGACTTAATCGGGGCGGGGGCCAGGCCTGGGGCTTCACAGAGACTCACAGAATGGATGGCGGCGAGGGGCACTAGCCCTCACGCCAGGGACCGCTCAGCCGGCTGCCCTGGTGTGTGCCACCCTGAGCCTCCGCATCCCCATCCGCAAGAACGGTGCCTCCCGGGCCCTAAACCCCAGGTCCACGTCTTTGCCCGCTCACCCTCTGGCCTCTGGCATCTCACACAGGGACCACCTTGCCCTCCAAACGTCCCTGCTGGCCTTTCTGGTCCCGGTCCAGGGCGCCCTGGCGAGCTCGCTCACCCAGCTCCCGGGACCGGTGAGCCCCGCCCCCGCAGCGAATCGCGCCCCTGGACGCCCGCCGCCTCTCCCCCGCAGCCGTCCGGCCGTGCTCACGGTCGCCGTCGATGTCGTCGTCGCAGGCGTCGCCCCGCCCGTCATTGTCCGTGTCCTTCTGGTCGTCGTTCTTCTGGGACCGGCAGTTGTCGCAGGCGTCGCCCCACTTGTCGCCGTCCGTGTTGCGCTGGTCAGGATTCCGCACCAGCGGGCAGTTGTCCTGGGGGCCAGGGCAGGCCGAGGGCGAGTCAGGCGGGCGGGTAAAGGCCCTTCCCGGGGCCCCTTGCTTCCGAAGCCCCGCCTCCTCTGCCGGGACCCCCTCCCCGCCGGACCGGAGGCCACGCCCCTCGCCAAGCCGCGCCCACCCGGCCTCGCCGGGGCCCCACCTCCTCGTTGGAGACCCCGTCCCCGTCGGCGTCGGGGTCGCAGGCGTCTCCGATGCCGTCGCGGTCCACGTCCTCCTGCCCGGAGTTGGGCACCGTCACGCAGTTGTCCTGGGGGCGGGCGCGGAGGGCGTGAGGGGCGCGGCCGCGGGCCCCGCCCGCCCCGGCCCGGCCACGCCCCGCCCGGCCACGCCCACCTTTCGGCACTGGCGCTCGGGGCAGCGCAGCTTCTCGTCCGGGAAGCCGTCCAGGTCGGTGTCGCGGCCGCAGAGGACCCCGTTGCCCGCCCAGCCGACGGCGCACTGCGGAGAAGACTGAGTGGCCGCCCCGGCGTGGCCGCCCCGCCCGCCCCCGCCGCGCCCCCCCGCCGGCACTCACCACGCACGACCGCGAGCCGTCGCGCTCCAGGACGCAGTCGGCCTTCTCGTGGCACTGGCTGGGCGACCCGTCGGGGCAGGAGCGCTGCGCGCGCCGCCGGCAGCCGGACGCCTGGTCGCCCGCGAAGCCGGGCTGGCACGCGCCGCACTGGAAGGAGCCCTGCGCCCGAGTCGCGGCGGTCAGCGCCGGCCGGCAGGCCCCGCCCACCTCCGGCGACCCGCCCCCGCCCCCGCGGCCCTACCCGCGTGTTGATGCACACGGAGTTGGGGACGCAGTTGTGTTGCCCGGTCTCACACTCGTTGATGTCCGTGCAGACCTGGGGGAGGGTCGTTCGAGGTCACCGCCCCACGAAGACCCCTCGGACCCTCCCCGGCCACGCCTCCTCCGCATCCGGCCCTCCACCCGGCCCCCACCCCGATCGGCCCTGACCCGGCCGACCTCTCCGCTTCCCGCCTCTCCCGCTGGAGCAAGGCGGGAGGCCGAGCCGACTCCACAAAGCGGACCTCCCCTTCCCTTCTGCTCAAAGGCGCCTCCCCCACCCGCTCACCTGCTTGTTGGCCTTGGCGAAGGCCAGCCCCACGCCCTCGTGAGTGGGGCCGCTGTACCCGGGCGGGCACGCCTCGCAGCGGAACCCGGGGCTGGTGTTGACGCAGCGGACGCGGGGGAAGCAGGGGTGGGCGCTGCACTGGGGGGGGCACGGGGGTCAGATTATCTCGAATTCGGGAAATTCAAGGGCCATCAGCCGGCACTCGAGGCGGGGCGCCGTGGAGGGGGAGCGAGCGTCCCAGGGGTCGGACGCGACTTTGCCGGCATGAGCGAAAGGGCGCCGGCAGGAGCGCGCAGGAGGGGCTGTTCCCTCGTGGGCGGGCGTCCCCGGCAGAGGGTGGGAGGGGCCGTCGGGGCGTGCGCGCCCGGCGGTGGCGGGGTCTCCGGGGCGGGCGCCCCCCGGGGGTGAAACGGTCGTTGGGACTAGCGATCCCCTGCGGCGAGGGGGGCAGTTGGGGCGGACCACCCCCGACGGGGCGGGCGTCACTAGCGAGGGAGGAGGCCGTCGGGACCGGCGGCCCCGTGGGCACGGAGGTGGCCCGGGTAGGCGTCCTCGGGCGCCGAAGCGCTCGTCCGGGCGAGCGCCCCCAGTGGCGGCGGGGGGCGCCGAGGCTGCGGGCGATGGCTGGGGGGCGGCGCACCTCGTTGACATCGGTGCAGTGCGAGCCATTGCCCGCGAAGCCCGCGGGGCAGGGGCCGCAGCGCGCGCCGCTCGCCGTCTGGGTGCAGGCCACGCCGGGGAAGCAGAAGCCGGGCGCGCAGTGAAGGAGGGGCCGCACGCTCACACCGGGGGTGCGCGCCGGCTGCATCCCTGCGGAAGGGGCGGGGGCGCTCAGGGACCCGCCCGGGGCGGGGCCTGTCCGGGCCCCCCCTCCAGGCGGCCCCCCGCGCGCTCCGCCCTCGGGGTCTCGCTGTCTCCGCCCGAGTGCTGCGCCGTCCCCGCTGCGGCCTCCCGCCACCGCGTCTCTCCGCCGCCCTCTCCTCTCGTCTCTGTTTGCCCTCCCCGGCCCGTCTCGCTTCCTCTCCGCTGTTCCGCGCGCTCTGTCCCCGCGTCTCGGTCGCCCGGCCCCTGCCCGCTCCGGCCCGCCCCGGCCGCGCTCACCGCACGCGTCACACTCCATCACCGTGTTTTTCAGGAACGTGATCTCCTTGACCTGCGGGAGGAGGGCGTCAGCTGGGCTTCCCCGGATCTGCGCTTCCCCTCGCGTCGGCCTCTCCCGCCAGGACGCTCTCACGCCTCCAGCTGCTCCGCCCCGTCCCGGGCCTCCCCGCGTCCCCGGGCCCGCGCCCGCCGCGCCCGCGCCCGCACCTGCTGCCGCAGCAGCTCTCGCACGTCCTGCAGCGCCGCGTTGGTCTCCTGCAGCTCCCGCAGCATCTGCGGGGCCAAGTCGGAGCCTGAGTCGACAGGGGGCGCGGTGAGCGTCGGGGGCCGGGCGACCCCCACCCCGGCCCTCTCCGCCGCAGCCACTGGGACCCCCGACGCCCCACTCGGCTTTGGAAGCCCGGGGCCCGCCTTTGTCCGCCCCGCACGTCCTGGCTAGCAACCCGCGCCCCCCAAGAAGCCGGGACCCCAGGCCTCTCAGGGGTCCTGCTGTCCGTCCGGGGGTCGGGGTGCGGCGCAGGGCTGGCGCGGCTTACCCAGCGGCATCTGGCCCTGGCCAGACGCGCCGAGGGCGGCCAGGGTCAGCAGGAGGACGCGGGCGGCGGCGAGGGCCATGGCGGCGGCGGGGCGCTGGAGAGCTACTCGCCTTCTGCCGCCCACGAGGCGCCGGGGGCCTATTTATCCCCGCCGGCCCCGGGGACGGCCCACCGCGGCCCTGCCCAGCGTCCAGCCGCAAGGTAAACAGACGGCGCTCGGTTCTGCATTCAAGGCCCCGCCCGGACTGCCCCGCTGAATCTGACACGGTGGGGGAACAGCCCCGGGAGTCCTCGGAGAGGAGGGCCGGGAGTCGAGTGGGACCACCGAACCTCCCATTCGTTTCTTGTTGGTTTTTTTGACACTGGGTCTGGCTATACTCGCGATCCTTCGGTCTCAGCCTCCCGAGTAGCTGGGCTTCAGGCACGTGCCACCACACCTGGCTAATTGTTTTCATTTTATTTTCAGAGACCAGGTCTGACTGTGTTACCTAGGCTGGTCTCGAACTCTTGGCCTCAAGTGATCCTTTCCACGTAGCTGGGATTAGGGGTGTGAGCCATGGCCCTCGGCCCATGCATTTATTCACTGAGTGTTTGCTGCCTGCCAAGCCTGGGTTACAGATGGATACAAGACAGTCTCCATGGCGACCCCTTGGCTCACACTTGGGGAAACAGAGCCACCAGTGTCTGAAAGAATAGGTCCCACCCGCTTTGGGTCAGGCTGACTGGCTCTTTCGACTCCCTCCTCTCTTCCTTCAAAACTGGGTCAATGACGTTTCTCTGTGCCTCAGTTTCCTCCCTCACACAGTGGCGGTCACAAGCGTCTCTGTCAATGATTATGATCAGTGGAAATGGCGGAGCAGGTGAGATGGGGACTCCCAGTTTTTCTGGCCAGGTGCAAGGGGGCCTGCTTCCGGCCGCCTCACCCTGGAGGGATTCACGTGACTGCACCATCCCATTGCTGGTGATCCCCTTCTTGGAGGGCCTTCCGTTAGTGGACAGGGGCCAGCCTGATCACCCAGGGGCCCACTCAGTTTTCCAGTCTGTGCAGTGGGGCGCCAACCCCCCCAGCCAGAAAGGAGCAAGTTAAAAGGCTCAAGCAGGAGGGGAGGAGGCCAGGGGTTGGGGAGGCATGGGCTTCTGTTTCTTGAGGCTGTGCCGCACCTTCCGAGCTTCACTCCAGCTGCTGTGGTAACAGCCTGTCTTAAAAATAAGAAGTACTACTAATCGAGAAAATTGTCCCTCCCAGGCCAGCCGCTTTCTCAAGCTACAAAACACCTTGGCTCCTGGAATCAGTTCACCCGCTCTATCCCCACCTTCCAGTATTTGCAGCCTCCATTCTAAAGACAGGGAAACTGAGGCCCAGAGAGAAGTGACTCGCCTAAGGCCACAGCATGGGGCAAGAGTGAAGCTGGAGTCGTAGCCAGATAGGTTCTCCTGGGAGGCTGCAGAGAAGCCCCCGAGGGCTTCCTAGAGGCAGCAGCAAGGAGGTATCAAGAAAAAGGAAGATTCAGATTGCAGTTTGGGTGGCGGGAGGAATGTGGAGCTTGGCGCCGGGGAGATTTCCCAGTACATTCATTATTCCAGGAACATGCCTTGAGCACCTACTGTGCGTCATGTCTCATACTGGGCACTGGGGAAACAGGACGAGCAAGCCAGGCCCAGCCCCTCCTTCGTGGAGAGCCAAGCGGGGCGTGGCTGGGATGGGAACACACAAGCAATGGTGAGTGCCCAGAGAAGGCGACCCAGTTGAAGGTGTGTAGAGGGAAGTCAGGGTGGGCTTCTGGAGGAGGAGGGGCCCCCAAGCTGGGACCTGGAAGATGAGGAGGACATGGCCGGGCACAGAGAGGGCAGAAAGGCGTTCCAGGCAGAGGGAGCAGCGTGGGCATAGGCCCCAAGGCCGGAACGCGCCTGGTCTGCTGGATGGACCGACACGGTGGCAGCGAGATCTCAGGGCTCAGGGACAAGCAGGGGTGAGGCTGTGGAACGGCACTACCCAAGGTGTGGGGTTCTGGCTACCTTCCAGGGGCACTGGGGAGCCCCGGGGGCGGGTGGGGAGAGGCAGGCCTGCCGAGGCAGCCGCCGGTCCCAGCCTGAGCATCTCCAAAGAAGCCCGTCCCCGCCAGCGCCCACCCTGCCTGCGGTGGGGCCATGAGCTCACCTCCTGTTTTCCTTGGCGTCCAGCACCGCTGGGGGCCGCTCCGGCCGGCCCTGGAATTTTTGGGAAAACCGCGGCTCCGGCAGGGCCTGTGTGATGGCATGTGCCGCCTGCAGCTGGGTCAAGCGTGCGTGGAAGCCGGGCCCCCGCCACAGGCCAGGCACGGGGCCGGGGCTTGGACACACGTGGCCTGATCGGTGGCCATGGGAGATGCAGGGAAGGGCGCTTCAGGCAGAAGGAGCCCAGCGGTGACACTCCTGCCTCCTGGATCCCGCCAGCCCCCAAGTCCTTCCAGGAGCCAGCCCTTCCCCTGTGCCCACCGCACCAGTCCCTAGCCTCATGTTCCAGAATAACTCGCTCTGGGTGCCCTTCCAGGCCTTTGGACCTGGTTTCCCCCCCACCTCCTACACCGTCATCCTCCAAGTTCCAGCTACGACGCTCTCTCCTCCGGGAAGCCCTCCCTGCTGACAGTTGCTGGGTAATCCTCCAACCCAGCCCTGACCCCGGGGACGGGGAACATCTGGTTTACTCCATCCTTCCCAGTGGCCAAGGGCCTGGACTGATGCATGGAGAGTAGGTTGGAGGGCTTGGCAAGCCGGGGCAGCACCCCTATAGTTATTACTGTAAGAATATTACTATTATTACTAGTATGGTATAGTATATACATATATATATTTTTTTTTTTTTGAGTTGGAGTCTCACTCTGTCGCCCAGACTGGAGTGCAGTGGCCGCTCCCGGCCACCGCAGCCTCGACCTGCTGGGCTCCGGCGATCCTTCTGCCTCAGCCTTCCAAGGAGCCGGAGCTACAGGCACGCGCTGCCACGCCCAGCTAATTTTTTGATTTATGGTAGAGATGAGGTCTCGCCAGGTTGCCCAGGCGGGTTGCAAACCCGCGGGCTCAGGCCATCCGCTCACCTCAGCCTCCCAAGGTGCAGGATTACAGGCTGAGCCACCAAGCCCGGCTGGTATAGTATGTTGATAAGACAGAAGAGAGACTCAGCTGTCATCCGGCATGGGGTCAAATGCCAGCCGAGCATGGCCTGGCTGTGTGACCTAGGGCGAGTCACTGAATCTCTCCATGCCTCAGTTTCCTCACCTGTAAAACGGGAGCGATCCTTGCTGAGAGGATCGAATGGGCTGGCGGGCGGGAATCCTTGCGCGCCACATCCAGCTCCAAAACTAGCTGGCTCTCCAGAGCTTGTGCTATCTGGCAGACAGGACAGCCGGAGGTCGCACAGCCAGAGTCAGAAAGGGTGGACACGAGACCCCCAGGCCCACCACATGCACCCTCCTCGCCCTCCCCACAGCATCCAGACGACAGACCTGGCCTCAGCTCCTGTCGACTGCAACCCCGCGCCGCCTGGGCCCTCTTGGCCCGAGCCCCTGGCCGGCGCCCCAGTCAGCCCCCATGCCAGGCCCAGCGGTTCCAGGAGCCCGGCCAGGCGGGGGGAGAGCGCCGGTGCCTGGTGAGGGGCCCGGGGCCCTTCCTGGCAGACGTCTGTCCGCTGGGCCAGGAGACGTGCGGACACCCCCGGCGCGCCGCCTCCGGCCCCATAGCCTCCCCTCGTGAATCCCCAAGGAAAGTATGCCGGGAAGGCAGCCGCCCTGCCCTGGGCGGGCCCCACCCTGGGCCTTGGGTCTGAGGAATCCATCAGAGCAGCCAGGGAGGGCCACTTGGCCACCTCCGCGTCCTCGGTCCCAGCCCGACCCACCCTGCCTCAGGCTCCGGTCAGACGCAGCTCTCAGGAAAGACCTCACGGGGCGCCTCCTTCCCATGCCCCTTTGGCCCCAGCCCCACCCAAGCCCTGTGTGTCCCCCCAGCTCCCCACTGAGTGGTGAAAAAGAAGTAAGATGATAAGCCAGAGTGGTGGCTCATGCCTGGCATCCCAACACTTGGGGAGGTGGAGGCAAGAGAAGTCCTGAGTCCAGGAGTTCAAGACCAGTCTGGGCAACTTGGAGACCTCATTTCTACAATAAATCAAAAAATTAGCCAGATATGGTGGCACGCACCTATTATCTCAAGCACTTTGGGAGGTGGAGGTGAGAGGATTGCCTGAGCCCAGGTGTTCGAGGCCAGCCTGGGCAACTTGGTGAGACCTTGCCTCTACAATAAATCAAAAAATTAGCCAGGCATGGTGGCATGCATCTGTAATCTCAGCACTTTGGGAGGCAGAGGCAAAAGGATTGCCTGAGCTCAGGAGTTTGAGACCAGCCTGGGCAACTTGGTGAGACCTTGCCTCTACAATAAATCAAAAAATGAGCCAGGCATGGTGGCATGCATCTGTAATCCCAGCACTTTGGGAGGCAGAGGCAAAAGGATTGCCTGAGCCCAGGAGTTTGAGACCAGCCTGGGCAACATGACGAGACCTCATCTCTACAATAAATCCAAAAATTAACTGGGTGCAGTGGCGCACACCTGTGGTTCCAGCTACTTGGAAAGCTGAGGTAGAAGGATCACCTGAGTCCAGCAGGTCAAGGCTGAGGTGGCTATGAGTGTGCCACTGCATTCCAGTCTGGGTGACAGAGTGAGACTCTGACTTAAAAACAAAAAAAAAAGAAAAATAAATAAGATAACAATAAATACAGTGGCTACAATTTTATTAAGCAAATGCCAGGCACTGGAAACCTGACCACATGGCATTTGTGGGTTCCCCTTTCTGTCCTCCCTGAAGCCCCAGAAAGCTGGAATTTGTCATCATGGGAGGCAGCAGGACACAGCTGGGAATGTCTTGGTCTCTGGCATCCACTGAAGGTTAGAGTTTCATATACCATCTCTGCTGTGGGACCTGAGACAAGTTGCCTAACCTCTCTGTGCCTCAGTTCCTGCACTTTTTTATTCTTTTTTCCTTTTTTTTTTTTTTTGCAAGCTTCAAAAGTTTATTACAATGTAGCTGGGTACAGTGTCTCCCAACTGTAATCCCAACACCTTGGGAGGCTGAGGTGGGAGAATCACTGAGAGCAGGAGTTCGAAACCCGCCAAGGGAACATAGCAAGACTCCACCTCCACAAAAAAATACAAATTTTTAAAATGTATTATACCATGAGTGTGCCACTGCATTCCAGCCTGGGCAACAGAGTGAGACTCTGACTCAAAAAAAAATGTATTATAATGTAAAACTTTACCTCTCAAGATTAGTGAAGAGCCGCTTCACGAGAGAAAGAATTTCAGCAGGAACAAATGGAAATTTCATGATGTGGCTTCCAGTGGATATTGATTTCTGAGAATGAGTTTACATAATCCTTCCTGATTTTCCAGGGGTGATTATGGTAAGATGGACAAACACTCGCTTTTTTTCTTTTTTTTTTTTTTTGAGACAGGATTTTGCCGTGTTGCCCTGGTTGGTCTCAAACTCCTGGCCTCAAGTGATCCTCCCGCCTTGGTCTCCCGAGTTGCTGGGATTACAGGCTTAACACCCACAGTTAATGAGGGTTTTGTGCATCACAGCGAAACAAGCTTGTGTCTGTGCGAGGAGCGGGGAGAGGGCCTTCAGGGCTAACTGAGGAGGTTCTGTTCTCTCCCTCAGTGTCTGTGTCTCATGAAGTGAAGGCTGGAAGTGCCTACGTCTTGTGGAGTGTCACCACAGCAGTGGAAACCAAGGCGAAAGGGAGACACGAGAAGAATCCCCCCTCGTAGGGTGGTGAGAGTGGAACAAGGTAGCGCACAGACAGTGCTGAGTCCCCAGTCCCTGCTGGCTGTGAACATTCCCCTTCACAGGTGGACAGACCGAGGCTCAACCAGACAAGTGTGTCCTGTGCCCTTGCTCAGAGAGGGAAGTCACTTCCTACCCCTCCCAAAGGCACGAGGAAGCTCCTCCCGGCCGGGCTTCCAAAGCTCACAGGGGTGTGTGTGTGTGTGTGTGTGTGTGTGTGTGTGTGTGTGTGTGGTGTGGTACTGGGGCCGGAGCGGCGATTCACAGGAGGCCCTTGTTCTGGGGTGATGGATGGAGTGAGCGACAGAGGGCGGGTGTGTTTACCCACCAGCTGGCAGCAGGCAGGGCCCAGGCTCAAGCTGGGGGCGGCCATTGGGGAGGGCATTGCCAGGCCGGGAGGAGCCCAGGAGCAGAGCACAGGAGGCGCCAAATCAGTGCTTGTCCCTTGGCGGAGGAAATCCGCCTCATCCGCGCCACGGCCCCTGACCCTGCCCGCACAGCCAGTGGCGCGGTGGGGGCCTCGCCCACAGCAGGTGGCCTTGAAGGTGGACGCGTGCACCCAAGCGGTGCAGAAGAGCCAGCTGGGAGGGAGGAAGCAGAGGCGAGGGCCAGGGAGGCCCTCTGCAGGAGTGCTGGCGTGAGACCTGCACAGGTGGCGTGTGTTTGGGCAGCAGGTGTGGCGGGAGCAGAGGAGAGGGGTGGGGGGGAAGAGCTGGGCCATGGGAGCCTTGGGCAGGGACAGTCTTGTGAGTGCAGGCAGTGAGCCGTGAGCCTTGCAAGGGCTCCACAGAACCTCTCCAGTCCCCCCTCACTCTGCATACCACACCCTGGCCGGGGCTCTGACTGCTCCCTGGTCTGCCACCTTCTCTAATACGGTTCACTCCTCGCCGTAGATGGATGAGAGCCCCCCTCCAGCCTTCACTGGCTCTGAGTGCTCTGTCACAGCTGTGACCATACCGTATGGGCACTGTCAGGTTACATGTTCCCCTGTGTGTGCCCAGCACCATGTACACATGATGGAATTGATGAATGAATGACTGATGGATGGATGGATGGATGGATGAGTGGATGGATGGATAAACAAACGAACAGATAAGTGGATGGTTGGATGGATGAACAGATGGGTAAGTGGATGGACAGATACATGGATGAATAAGTGGATGGATGGATGACTAGATGGACAAATGGATGGATGGGTGGGTGGGTGGGTGGGTGGGCAGATGGATAAATAGATGGGTGGATGGATGGCTGGATAGACAGATGGATAATGGTTAGATGTATGAATGGATAAGTGGATGGCTGACTGACTGGATGAATGAACAGATGGATAAATAGATAGATGGATGGATGGGTAGATGGATAAACAAATAAATGGATGGATGGACAGATACATAAGTGGGTGGATGATGGATAAATGGACAGATGGGTAAACAGACGGAGGGATAGGTGGATGGACGACAGATGACAGATGGATGGATGTGAGCAAATGGATAAGTGGATGAGCAGAGGGATGGATGATGGATGAATGAATGGATGGATGGGTTGATAAGTGGCTGGATGGACAGTTGAATAAGTTGATGGATAGATGGATGGATGATGGATGAATGGACAAAGGATAAGTGGATGGATGGTTAAATGGGTGGATGGATGGATGGACATATGGATAAGTGGATGGATGGATGGGTGGATGGATGGATGGATGGACATATGGATAAGTGGATGGATGGATGGGTGGATGGATGGGTTGATGGATGGATGGGTGGATGGATGGATGGATGGATGGATGGATGGATGGATGGATGGACATATGGATAAGTGGATGGATGGATGGATGGAAGAATGGATGGATGGTGGACAGATAGGTGGATGGAGGATGGATAGATGGATGGATGGATGGATAAGTGGTTGGATGATGAATAAATGGGTGGATGGATGGGCAGATGGATGGATGGATGGATAAATGGATGGGTGGATGAATGTATAGATGGATGGATGGATGGATGAAGGGGTGATGGATAAGTGGATGGACGGAGGGATGCATGGATAAACGGATGCATAGACGAACAGATGATGGGTGGATGGATGAATGGGCACATGAATAAGTGGATGGATCGATAATGGGTTAATGGACGGGTGGATAAGTGGATGGAGAGATGAATGGATGGATGGATACACGGATGGATGACGGATCAGTGGATGGATGGAGGATTGACAGATGGATAAGTGGATGGACAGACGGATGGATGGATAAGTGGATGGATGGATGGATAATTGGATAAACGGATGCATGGACGGATCTGTAAGTGGATGGCTGGAGAGGTGGCTGAATGGAAAAGTGGAGGGATGGAGGTATAAGGATGGATGTATAAAGAGCTACAAGACAAAGAGCCACATGACCAAGGAATGACATAATCATAACATCATGGCTTGCTGGAGTCATGAAACTGGCGTCCTAGGGCCACAGGACCACAGAGTTAGAGCTTACACAGCACAGTCAACAGAAACACAGAGCCACAGGGTGTCCGAAGGCACAAGGCCTGGCAGGGGAGGTGGAGACTGGGATAGCCCACATCTCAGGTGCCACCAGGACGGAGTCTGAGTCGACCCACCAGAGCCACGCTCTTGGCCACACCTGCTGGCTGTCCAAGGGGCCTTCCAGGGGCCACGGGAGCCCTGAGGTGCTTCCTCCCCCATCTGTGGGGCCACCACTTGAGAGAAGGGCCACGCCATTTCCACTGTCAGCCAGCCCCCAAACACTCAGCGAGTCCCCATGCCAGTGAGCCTACCCAGATATCAGAAAATGGTGCCAGCCTCCGGCCAGGCGCCCCAGGACGCAGAGCGCTCAGCAGCTTGTGGAAAAAAACACTCGCGTTATTTCTACATCCACATCTTTTCGAAAGCCAACAGCAACACAGCGTGATGGGTGGGGGCAGCCCATGCCCGGCCGTGTCCCCTCTGGGCCACGGTGCTCTCGCGAGCCCCTGCTCCAAGCACTAGGAGTCACAGCCCAACTGGAATTTCTCCAGACACAGCCCGGGCATAGCTCCCGTTGGCCCAGCAGACCCTGCCCTAGCCAGAGCAGCCGGTCCATCTTAGAGAGGGGACACTGAGGCCCGGGGTGGCAACTCCTGTCCTGGCAACACAAAGGGCCAGAGCTGAGTCTCAAATCCAAACCCGGGGATACCAAACGCGAGCTCCTCAGTACCCAGCCTGGGGTGCTTCTCAGACCCTGGCTTGCCCCTCCTGGGCCCCACTTACTTGCTTCCAGACATGGTGCGACACAGAAGCCAGGAGCATGACCCAGACTTTATATTGGACAATATCAGAACATCTCGCTCCTCAGGATGCTGGGGACTACATGTGACCACAGGGAGCACACAGTGGGAACCTGGTGTTGCTGGCACTGAAGCGACCTTCTTGTATATGGGAAAGTGGAGGGCTGGGGAGAGGAGTTCTGGTCCTCCCGGGACACTCAGCACCTTAGGGGAGGGCTGGTCTCGTCATGGGCAGGGAAGGACGCAGCCGATTCCCTGGGAAACACCAGGTGAAGGAAGAGGAGATGCATCCCTCATGTACTTGGCCCAGCAAGGGAATGTCTTGGCTCCATATTGGCAAGATCCAGAGGCAGGGTTGCCTTCAGGCATGGCTGGATCCAGAAGCCCAAATGAGGCCTCAGGATCTGTGTCTCTCTGTTACTTGTCTTCTTCCTTTTTGCCTTTTGATTGTGATAAAATATATATGACATAAAATGTATCATCTCAACAATTTTAAACTGTACAGTTCAGTAGTTTTTTGTTTTGTTTTGTTTTGTTTTTGAGTCGGAGTCTCACTCTGTCACCCAGACTGGAGTGCAGTGGCCGCTCCCGGCCACCGCAGACTCGACCTGCTGGGCTCCGGCGATCCTTCCGCCTCAGCCTTCCAAGTAGCCAGAACTACAGGCGAGCGCTATCATGTCCGCTGATTTTTTGATTTATTGTAGAGATGAGGTCTTGCTGCCCAGGCGGGTATCGAACCCACGGGCTCAGGCAATCCACTCACCTCAGCCTCCCAAAGGCGCGAGCCCGGCTAGTAGTTTTAATACATTCATGACATTGTGCAACTACCTCCTCTATCTAGTTCCAGAATGTTCTCTCTCTCTCTCTGTCTCTCTCTCTCTCTCTCTCTCTCTCTCTCTCTCTCTCTCTCTCTCTCTATATATATATATATATATATATATATATACACGCATAACTTTCTCTTTCTCTCTTTGAATTGGAGTTTCACTCTGTTGCCCAGGCTAGAGTGCAGTGGCACAACCATGGCTCATTGCAGCCTCAATCTCCTAGTTCCAGAACATTCTCATCATCAAAGGGAATAGCATCCCCATCAGCAGTCACTCCCCATCCCTTCCCCAGCCCCTGACAGCCATGACTCTGCTTCCTATCTCTGTGGATTTGCCTGTTCTGGACATTTCTATCAAGGGAGTCGCACACAATGTGGCCTGCTGTGTCTGGCTTCTCTCACTCAGCAATCATGAGTTTGAGGCTCATCCATGCTGTGGCCTGTGTCAGAGCCTCCCTCCTGTCCGTGGTTGAGTCATATCTCATATGTGGTTGGACCACATTGTGTTTATCCTGCCTGTGTGGATGACATTTGGGCTGTTTCCACCTTTTGGCTGCTGTGCAGAGCCAGCCGCTGGGGACTTCGTGTACAAGGTTGTGTCGGAATGTGTGTTTTTGGTCCTCTCAGGTCTACACCCAGAAAGAGAATCACTGGATCATATGGTAATTCTGTTTAGCATTTTTTTTTAATAGATAAGGGGGTCTCCCTGTGTCACCCAGGCTGCTGGTCTGGAACTCCTGGACACAGGAGATCCTCCTGCCTCAGCCTCCTGAGGACTACAGGTACCAGCATGTCCAGCTGGATGTGGAACTTTTTTTTTTTCAGTCGAAGTCTCAATCTGTCACCCAGGCTGGAGTGCAGTGGCACATTCACAGCCACTGCAGCCTCTACCCAATGGGCTCCGGCGATCCTTTTGCCTCAGCCTTCCAAGTAGCTGGAACTGCAGCTAATTTTTTGTTTTTTGTAGAGACAGGGTCTCACCAAGTTCCCTGGGCTGGTCTTGAACCTCCGGGCTCAGGCAATCCTCTCACCTCGGCTTCCCAAAGTGCTGAGATGACAGGCGTGAGCCATTGCGCCCAGCCTGGACGTGGAACTTTCTGAGAGCTGACACGCTATTCCCTGCAGTGAGGCTGACATTCCCACCAGCAGCAGAAGAGGGCTCCAGTGTCTCCACATCCTCGCCAACACCAGTCCTTCTCTGGGTGTTGGGGTGCAGCTCTCCGAGCCGGGTGCGGTGGTGTTTCCTGATGGCTCTGACAGGCATCTCCCCAGTCTGCTGTCTTCCTGCCCCTCTCGAGTGGCAGAGCCGGGCTCCCACAGGGCCAGGCTAAATCCCCTCCAGCTCCCTGTACCGGGGAAACGCCTCTCCCCGACAGGTCAGAAAAGGGCTCAGGACTGCCTCCCACTAGCTCAGCCCTGAACCAGTCACTGCGGTTGGGGGGTTCAACTGGCCAACCAGGGGCCTGAGCCTTCTTTGAGGTTGCAGGGGAGGGGACAGCAAGGAAGGGGGCGTCCGCCGCTCCTTGTGCCCCCCAGACGCTGAGCAGGCAGACTTGATGGAGGGTGCATTCCCACCCAGTCTCTTGCCTCAGCGGGCCTCCTGCGCCACAGGGAGTGACCCTGGCAGTGTGCCAAGCCCTGTCCTCTGCCTCAGTCTGCAGCTGCTACGTGGGAGGCCTCTTCTTTTTCTTTTAAAAATAGAGATGGGGTCTGTCTATGTTGTCCAGGCTGGTCTTAAATTCCTGGCCTCCAGCGATTCTCCTGCCTCAGCCTCCCAAAATGCTGGGGTTGAAGGCATGGGCCACCACGCCTGGCCTTGACACCCCTTCTTACTGCCCCTCAGCTGGCAGGAAGGGAGGCTGTCCCAGCTCCAGCCCAGACGTCCCTGGAAGGCTGCCCAGGGTTGGGGAGGGTCCTTTCCTACTCTGCTGGCCTCCTGACCTCCCCTGGGTGCCAGGCAACCTTGAGCATCACAAGGAAACATCATTGCCTGGGACAGCTGCCACCGCCAGCTGGTTCTTTCCAAGTTGCCACTGGCGGGCACAGAGATGCCAGGAGCCCTGCGGAGGGGCCTCCTCCTTCTTTCACAGTTGGGAGTCTGCCTCCAGCTGCGAGGAATTGCAGAATCACAGGGAACCCAAAATTGGGTGGCCACCATGGCCAGAACTTGGGAGGGAGGGAGGGAGAGAGGGAGGAAAGGGAAGTCCAGAGAGGATAAGACATTTGCTCAGAGACACACAGTAAGTAAGAGGCAGCTCTAATTCCAAGCTCTGCCTTTTTTTTTTTTTGAGTTGAAGTCTCACTCTGTTGCCCAGGCTGGAGTGCAGTAGCCGCTCCCGGCCACTGCAGCCTCAACCTGCTGGGCTCCGGCGATTCTTCAGCCTCAGCCTTCCAAGTAGCTGAAATTACAGGCATACGCCACCACATCTGGCTAATTTTTTGACTTATTGTAAAGATGAGATCTTGCCAAGTTTTCCAGGCTGGTCTTGAATCGTTGGACTCAGGCAATCCTCTCACCTCAGCCTCCCAAAGTGCTGGGATTATAGACATGAGCTGCTGTGCTGGGCTCTTTTCTTTTTCTTTACTTTTTTGTTTTGTTTTGTTTTGTTTTGAAGTCAGGCTTTCTCTGTTGCCCAGACTAGAGTGCAGTGGCACCATCATAGCTCACCACAGCCTCAACTTCCTTGGGCTCAGGCGATCCTTCCATCTCAGCCTCTTGAATAGTTGGGTCATTTTAAAAATTATGTTTTATTGTGCTAAAAACTTGTCACATAAAATTCCCCCATCTTAGCCATTTCAGTGCACAGCTCAGTAGCGTTAGACACACCCACACTGTTGTGTGACCATCACCACCATCATCTCCAGAACCCTTTCATCTTGTAAACCAGAAACCCAGCACTCATTTCCTATCCTGCCCTCAGTGACTGGTGTCATAGGACCTGGGAGTAATTCAACCTGGTTCCCATACAACCCAATTTTGTTATTATAATAATAATTATAATTATTATATAATTTTTATTTTTTATTGTAGAGACGAGGTCTTACCAAGTTGCCCGGGCAGGTCTCGAACCCGCGGGCTCAGGCAATCCACTCACCTCAGTCTCCCAAAGTGCTGGGATTACAGGCTGAGCCACTGAGCCCAGCCTGACTTTTTTTTGTAGAGGTGAGGTCTCACTCTGTCGTCCAGGCTGGTCTTGAGCTCCTGGCCTCAAGTTATCCTCTTGTCTCAGCCTCCCAAAGTGCTGGGGCTACAGATGTGAGCCACCATGCCCAGCCCCCATCCTGATTTTATTTTAATTTTTTATATGTGTGAAGATACATATTTTTAAATTTTTTTATTTTAATTTTTAAATTTTTTTTTTTTGAGTTGGAGTCTCACTTTTGCCCAGACTGGAGTGCAGTGGCCGCTCCCGGCCACCGCCGCCTCGACCCGCTGGGCTCCGGCGATCCTGCCGCCTCAGCCTCCCGGTTCCCACTGGGAGACGTGGGTTTCCTGGGCTCTCATCCGAGGCTCCGGACTGGGTCGTGAGAGGTTGGACACAGGGCTGTGGTTGTAGGGATAACAGTGACTTCTTGAGGTGCGTGCGGTTGTGGGGCCCATTGTGCAGATGAAAACGGCAGTCCTGGGGCGAGTCCTGCCCAAAACACCTGCCTGGGAGCCCTTCGGGGCAAAGCCAGCCTCGGCTCGTCACCCGGGTCCCGGCGCCCGGCCGGGCTTGGCGTGTGTGTGGGCGGCACGCTCCACCTCGCACGGGCGTGTGATTCTAGAGCGATGCCCCACGCACCGGTGGGTGGCTGAGCTGCCCGTCGGGCTGGAGAGGCGCTGGGACCCAGCCGTTTGGCCCCCGATCGGGACTCGGGCCTGTGGCCTGGCGGGGGTCCCGGGGCCTGTTTTTTTCCGCCGGGTGCCGGGCTTGACGTCTTGGAGGGCTGCTGCCTTTGGTGCTGGTGACTATTATGTTAACCTTTGCGGTTTCAGCCAGAGACTCAAAACCCAAGCCAGTCTGCCCCGACCTCGGCGGGCCGTCGCCAGCGAGGCCTTATCCGGAGACCTGACCCACCGGATGCCAAGGCCATGGCCTCCCAGCCCGCACGGTCGCAGGGCGGGACCAACTCCACATCTGGACTTCTCTACATGGTCCTGTTTTCCTGCTGGAACTAAGGACCCAGGATGGGAAAAACACGACCCTCCCACTGCCCCCACCTGTCTGCCCTGAGGCTGGAGGTCAGGGGTGCTGAGGACCTTGCTCAGGCCGGATGTGGAAGGCCCCTCTCAGCCCACGAGGCCCGTGGTTCCATCTGGAGCCCGCCTGCCCATTGCGCGTGCTGGATCCAACCAGACACCCCAGGAGCAGCATGGCTGGGTGGGGGGGCTCACGGTCCGCCACCACCTCTCCAAGTCTTCCTGTCTCAAGCAGCAGCCCTTGTCCACTCTGTGCTGGCACCAAGGCCTGGGCAGTGTCTGAGACTCCACCCTCCATCCCCTCCGAGCAATCAGCAGCTCTTATCCCCTTGGCCTCCAAAACACACACATCCAGCCACTCCTCCCCTCCCTACAGCCCTGCCCTGGTCCTGGCCTGGACGTCGCCCAGCCTCCTCCTCATGGCAGCCACAGGGGATGTCCCAGAACCATAAATCAGGCCGTGTTCCTCTCCTGCTCACACGCCCTCTGTGGCTCCCTATTGCCCTCACACTAAAACCCACCTCCTCACTGAAGCCAGCAAGACCTTGTGTGATCTGACTTCAGCCCATACCTCCAGCCCATCTCCAGCCCTCCCTCACACTGCTCCAGCCACATGGTTCTCCTCACTGTTCCTCCAACAGCAAGCCCTTTCCTACCCCAGGGCTTTTGCACACACTGACCTGTCTGTGCAGAAGTCACTTCCTCCATATTTACAGGGTAGGGTACCTTCCTGTGGTCCAGGGCTTGGCTTAAATGCCACTTGAGGGGAGGCCTTCTGTCCCCTAACCTCTGGGCAAAAATACTTTCACCCAGGTATTTGTTCCACCCTTTACTCTTTTTAAAAAATTCTCCTTCAAAACAAGGTCTGGCTGTGTCATCCAGGCTGGGGTGACAGACTGCAGCCTCGAACTCCTAGACTCAAGGGATTCTCTCACTTCAGCCTCCCAAGTAACTGAGACTACAGGCACCATCTCGCCCAGCTAATTTTTTTTTTACTGTTTGCACAAATAGGGCCTCACTGTGTTGCCCAGGCTGGTCTGGAATTTCTGGTTTCAAGCAATCCTCCCACCTCAGTCTCCCAAAGAAAGTGCTGGGATTACAGGCATGAGCCACCACACCTGACCAACCAAAAACGCTTCATTCTTTAATTATCTTGTTTAGCTAGGCTCGGTGGCTCAGCCTGTAATCCCGCTCTTTGAGAGGCTGAGGTGGGTGGGTTGCCTGAGCCCACGGGTTTGAGACCAGCCTGGGCAACTTGGCGAGACCTCATCTCTACAATAAATCAAAAATTAGCCAGGTGTGGTAGCATGCACCTGTAGTCCCAGCTACTCGGAAGGCTGAGGCGGAAGGATCGCCGGAGCCCAGCAGGTCGAGGCTGCGGTGGCTGGGAGCGGCCACTGCACTCCAGGCTGGGCGACAGAGACTCCAACTCAAAAAAAAAAGAAATGACCTTGTTTATTGTGTTTTCATGGGATTGGGGTGTAGTTTACCCCCAATGTGTGCTATCACACTTGGTACATTATAGGCTATGTCACGTCTGGGACAAAGGGTCATGCCTGTCCCCACAACAAAGTTGGAGAAACAGCTACCCCTCTGAGTGCCCCAGACGTCCCCTGGCAATGCTCCAGGATTTATAACCCAGAACTTTGCCCCCAGTAGATGACAGAGTGGTTGGAGTTGTGATGGCAGGTGTACAGGCAGCCATCGAGGGTCAGGAGAAAGGACCTATATGCCATGGCCAAAGAAGAGGTAAGAATCGGCCAGACAAGAGGCTGCAAAGGGTGTTCAGGGCAGGGGAACGGTGTGGGCAAAGACTTGGCAGTGACACAGTGTCCCTGGCACTGGGGATGTGGGACCCAACTCGCACAGGGGGAGGTGAGAGAGGGTCACACAGCTAGACGGGCCTGCAGGCTGGCTCTGGAACGATGGAATGTGAACTCCATCCCAGGGCACTGGTGATCCCCGGGAGGTGTGTGAGCAGAGGGCACAGAGACCCGAGCCCTGTGCCTGGGGCTGGGCACTGAGGTGCTCCATCCCAGGCCTGAGGGCCTGGTGGGCTCGACATGCAGGGTGGGAACCCCTCGAAGCCATTTTACGCAAACTCCTGTGGGGGGCTGTCCTGAACCGGCGGACCGCCTGCTGCCCGCAGGTCCCGGGAGTCTCCCAGGCCAGAGAGTGCCCGACAGCTGCTGGAGCCTGTGCAGGCCAGCAACCTCTCCAAGGAGGCCCAGGTGGCCGGGTCCCTGAGGCCCGGGTCTGACCACCCCTTCCTGGCCTTCAGTGCACGCCCAAGGCCCCTCTCCTTCCCTGGAATTTTCCTCGCAGGCCCTGCCAGCGCCTCCAGGAACACATTAAAGGAAAATGTTTCCAGCCTGAGCGTGGCTGTTTTATGGCCCCCTGGGCCGGGAATCTGACCACAGAGTGGAAAGGCCGCGTCATACCACGGCTCCTCCTGCCCAGCGGCTCGGACCCGCTCGCCCTCCCGTGCCCTCCTTGGAGGCCTGGGCCCTGCAGGATTTTTCTGGCTAAGCCAAGTCCCCTCTGCCCTTGCCCCCCAGCCTGACTGGGAAGAAATTTTCTAGGAATATAGAGGTCCGGAGCTAACACTCGGAGCAAATGCATTTTTGATCACTTATTCGTTCAACAAACACTCTGCTCTGTGCCAATTGTGTGCCCAGCTCTGTGTCAGGTGCTGGGGAATCATTGGGAGCACAGAGGAACTGTCCCTGTCCTTTGGGAGCTTGTGGGAGGGTGGAAGGGAGACTCCGTGTAACCCCATGTCACAGGGCTGAAAACAGAGGCCGGGGAGGGCGGAGGTTTGCCAGAGACAGCGCAAGGGAGGGAGTGGCCAGAGCCCAGTGCAGAGTGCTTCCAAATCGGGGTTTCCGTTTTCTAATGGAGGGGAAATGCGCATAACAGGATTCACCATTTTAAAGTGCGCAATTCACTATGTTACACAACTGCCACTTCTATCTAATTCCAGAATTTTCCATCAACCCATAAAGAAACCCCATCCCAGTAGTAGTCACTTCCCTTGCCCTCTGCAGCCCCTGACAACCACTGGTCTGCTGCCTGCCTCTGTAGATTTGCCTGTTCTGGACATTTTTTTTCTTTTCTTCCTTTTTTTTTGAGTTGGAGTCTCACTCTGTCGCCCAGATTGGAGGGCAGTGGCCGCTCCCGGCCACCGCAGCCTCGACCCGCTGGGCTCCGGCGATCCTCCCGCCTCAGCCTTCCAAGTAGCTGGAACTACAGGCGCACGCTACCACCCCGGCTGATTTTTTATTTATTGTAGAGATGAGGTCTTGCCAAGTTGCCCGGGCGGGTCTCGAACCCGCAGGTTCAGGCCGTCTACTCATCTCAGCCTCCCAAAGGCGCAGGATTACAGGCTGAGCCACCGATCCCGGCTTCTTTTCCTTTTTTTTAAGAAGTTGGAGTCTCACTCCATCAGCCAGGCTGGAGTGCAGTAGCACACTCAAAGCCACCGCAGCCTCGCCCTGCTGGGCTCCGGCGATCCTTCCACCTCAGCCTTCCGAGTAGCCAGAACTACAGGCGCGCGCTCCCACGCCCGGCTAATTTTTATTTATTTATTGTAGAGATGAAGTCTCACCAAGTTTCCCAGGCTGGTCTCGAACCGGCAGGCTCAGGCAATCCACACACCTCAGCCTCCCAAAGTGCTGGGATTATAGTCTGAGCCACTGAACCTGGCCTCTATTCTTTTTTGATTGTAGAGATGGAGCGCTCTGTTGCCCAGGCTGGTCGCCAACTCCTGGCCTCCAGCCTCCCACCTCAAGCCCGCAAAGTACTGGGATGATGAGTGTGAGCCACCGTGCCCAGCCTTTGGACATGTCATACCCTGTCGGTGGCCTTCTGCATCTGGCTTCTCTCACTCAGCATCGTGTGTTCAAGGTTCATCCACACTGTGGCCTGAAGCCTCACTCCTCTTCATGACTGTGTAATATTCCGTCATACAGATGGACCATGTTGTGTTTACCCTTCATCTGTTGATGGACACTTGGGTGGTATCTACTTTGGGGCTATTTTATTTTATTTTGAGTCAAGGTCTCACTCTGTTGCACAGGCTGGAGTGCAGTGGCAGGAACACGCTCACCGCAGCCTTGGCCTCCTAAACTCAGGCAGTCCTTCAGCCTCAGCCTCCCGAGTAGCTGGGACAGCAGGCACCACCACACCTGGCTTGTTTATTTATTCATTTATTTCGTAGAGACAAGATCTCACTATGTTGCCCAGGCTGGTCTCCAACTCCTGGGCTCAAGAAATTCTCCTAACTTGGCCTCCTAAAGTATTGGGATTACAGTCATGAACCACCATGCCTGCCTTTTTTCACTATTATATTTTATTTTCATTTTAAGTCAGAGTCTCACTCTGTCGCCCAGGCTGGAGTGCAGTGTGCCACCACATTCGGTTAAGTTTTTGATTTATTGTCAAGACAAGGCCTCACAAAGTTGACCAGGCTGGTCTCTAACCCCTGGGCTCAGGCAATCCTCTGGACTCCGCCTCCCAAGGTGCTTAGACTACAGGCACTATGTGCTACTATACCTGGCTAATTTTTTGACTTATTGCCCAGTTGCTTGGCTTCATCACTATTTTAAATAGTGCTGTTGGTTGGGCATGGTGGCTCACACCTATAATCCCAGCACTTTGAGAGGCCAAGGTGCAAGAATCCTAGGAGTTTGAGACTAGTTTGGGCAACACGGTGAGACCTCATGTCTACAATAAAGCAAAAAATTAGCCGGACGTGATGGTGTGCCCCTGTAGTACCAACTACTTGGGAGGCCAAGACAGAAGAATCACCTGAGCCCAACAGGTCGAGGCTGCAGTGAGCTGGGATCACACCACTGCACTCCAGCCTGGGCAGCAGAGTGAAACTCTGTCTCTAAAAACAATAATAATTATTATAAAATAAATGGGGATCCGTGGACAACGTTGTGTTTGAACACCTGTTTCCAATTCTGCTGGGTCTATACTGAGGAGTGGAATTGCTGGATCATGTAGTAATTCTATGTTGAGCTTTTTGAGAAACCTGAGAGCTTTTCCACAGCAAATCTAAGTTCGTTTTCATGAGTTTGGTAAGTGGGAAACATGCGGGCCTGTCTCTGCATAGCTGGACCTAAAGTTGCCTCAGGCCCAGCAGAGCTGCTCACCCAGGAAATCAGCTGACATGCCTAGATGTGTCCCAGGTAGTTGCTGCCACACCTGGGCAGACATCCCCGCCAAACCCTGTGTGGCACTGACAGGTCTCAGGCCTGGGTGGTGCCTGCCTCTCCTGCTGACTGGGGTCTGGGTCCCTGCCTGACAAGGCAGAGTGTCAGCTGGGCCTGGGGTCAGCCCTCAGTGAGGCCTAGAGCAAGTCCCCACCTGGACAGCTCTCGGGACACCTGGGGCACTGGTTTCACGGGTGTTGTGCCACAGAGAGGATTCCGTCCTGGGGTCTGATTGTTCCCGTCCCCCCCACCCCCAGCAGATGAGGCACACCCTTCCCCATGAATGCTGTAAAGGCCAGGTGCTGTGACTCACGGCAGTTGGGGAGGCTGAGGCAGGAGGCTCACTTTTGGTCAGGAGGTCTGAGACCAGCCGGGGCAACATGGTGAGACTTCCATCTCTACAAGAAATAAAAAACTAGGTAGGCGTGGTGGTGTGTGCCTATAGTCTCAGCTATTCGGGAGGCTGAGGCAAGAGGATCACCTGAGCCCAAGAGGTTGAGGCCGCAGTGAGCTGTGATTGTGCCATTGCACTCCAGCCTGGGTGACAGAAAGAAAATGTTGAAATATACATAAAAGTCAAGAGAATTGTACAATAACATCCTCCCATAGATACATTTCTCAGACTCTAAATATCAAGCATTGAGTCTCAGTTGCTTGATCTAGTGTTTCTTTTGTGTGTGTGTGTGTTGGAGTCTCACTCTGTTGCCCAGGCTGGAGTGCAGGGGCATCTTCACGGCCGCTGCAGCCTCAGCCTGCTGGGCTCAGGCAATCCTTCAGTCTCAGCCTCCTGAGTAGCTGGAACCACAGGCATGTGCCACTATGTCCAGCTAATTTTTTGATTTACTGTAGAGATGAGGTCCTGTCAACCTGCCCAGACTGGTTTTGAACCCCTGGGCTCAGGTAGTCCTCTGGCCTCCACCTCTCAAAGTGCTGGGATTACAGGCATGAGGCACTACACTTGGTTAATTAATTAATTAATTAATTAAGTTAGTTAATTAGTTGGAGTCTCACTCCATCACCCAGGCTGGAGTGTAGTGGCATGCTCATGGCCAGCCCAGCATCGACCTGCTGGGCTCCAGCGATCCTTCTGCCTCAGCCTTCCAAGCATCCGGAACTACAGGTGCACCCTACTGCGCCCAGCTAATTTTTTAAATTTTATTGTAGAGATGAGGTCTTGCCAAGTTGCCCGGGCTGGTCTCGAACCTGCTGGCTCAGGCAATTCACTAGCCTCAGCCTCCCAAAGTACTGGGATTACAGGTTGAACCACCCAGCCTGGCCCGTGCTCAGTAAATTTTTTAATTATTTGTAGAGATGGGATCTCACTATGTTGCCCAGGCTGGTCTTGAACTCCTGAGTTTAAGGGATCCTTGGCCTTCACTTCCCAAAGTGCTGGGATCATAGGTGATCCACAGTCCTGGCCCTTTTCTGTATATTTATCTTAACTCTGTGAGTTACTCAAAGTACATATACATATTGATTTGGATTGTTTGTTTTTGAGTTGGAGTCTCACTCTGTCGCCCAGGCTGAAGGGCAGTGGCACGCTCACGGCCACCGCAGCCTCAACCTGCTGGGCTCAGGTGATCCTTCTGCCTCAGCCTTCTGAGTAGCTGGAACTACAGCCCTGTGCCACCATGCCAGGCTAATGTTTTTAACTTTGTAAAAAGGGCATAATACTGTCTGTAATCTTAGGGGACTTTTTTTTTTTTTGGTCAGGGTCTCACTCTGTTGCCCTAGTGGAGTGCAGTGGCACGATCATAGCAATCACACCCAGCCTTGACCTCCGGGCTCAAGCAGTCCTTCCAAAGGGAGTTTTTTCCTGTGATGATTCGTTTTGAAGCTGTGCCCCGTGGCTCCCCACGCTCTGGGATGTGCATTTTGATACCAGTATAATATTCCAACACCTCCATTCTGCATTTAAACTGTTCCAGGTTTGAGCTGCTGTGGGCATCCTTGAGCACTTCTAGCATTTTCTCTTGGGCGTGTCACAGGGCTTGTGAATATTCAACTTGAATAGGAGGAACCAGACTGGGGGTCAACAGGGCCACCAAAATGCACTCACCCCTGAGAGTCCCCCAAGTATCCATCCTCCCAGCCAGTGCTGTGTATGGTCTCACTGGGAAATTCTTTTTTTTTTTTTTTAAGTCAGAGTCTCACTCTGTAGCCCAAGCTGGAGTGCGGTGGCACACTCCCGGCCACCGCATCCTTGACCTGCTGGACTCAGGTGATCCTTCTGCCTCAGCCTTCCAAGTAGCTGGAACCACAGGTGTGCACCACCACACCTGGCTACTTTTTAAATTTATTGTAGAGGCAAGGTCTTGCCAAGTTGCCCAGGCTGGTCTCAAACCCCTGAGCTCAGGCAGTCCTCTCGCCTTGGCCTCCCAAAGTTACAGGCTTGAGCCACTGAGCCTGACCCCTTTTATTTTTATTTGTAGTTTTTTAGGAGATGGGGTCTTGCTCTGTTGCCCAGGCTGATCTCAAACTCCTGGGCTCATGAGATCCTCCCATCTCAGCCTCCCAAAGGGATGGGATTGCAGGTGTGAGCCACCACACCCTGCCTCCCCCCCTTTTTTAAGAGACAGGGTCTTGCTATGTTGCCCAGGCTGGTTTTGAACTCCTGGGCTCAAGTGATCCTCCTGCCTCAGCCTCCCAAAGTGCTGAAATTATAAGCATGAGCCACTGTACCCAGCCCCTCACACCTTCTAAAATAGCCACAGTGAAATTCCACCCAGAATATGTCCCGGTCCACAGCCTGGCTTGGGAATACTGAGGGGTCCCAGGGCCACCTTCCTCCAGACACACTGGGTGTCCTTTGCGGCCTTCAGCAGCAGCCTTGGTTTCTGTGGGAACTGGAGCCTTGAGGCCATGCCAAGATCCTCCGCCCTGACACCCCAGCGCATCCCCAAAAAAGCAACCTGTGGTTATAAGTCAAGGTGGCCGCCGCCTGCCTCACCTCCGAGGCTATTCAGACCCACCGTGGCCTTCAAAGAGGCCGTTCAGTGCTCAGAGGGGCGTGCTGGAAGCCACACACACACCTATTTTCCTCTTCCCCACCGGTGGCCAGGGCGAGCCTGGGCCTGGCCGAGCATCTGTGTCCCACAAGGGGCTCCTTTGAGGAACAGGCCGTCGAGGAGGGGCCCACAGGAACCACAAGCACCCACTGTTCCTGGGGACCCGGCAGCAACGGAGGGTCTAGGGTCCACACGGGCCGGCCACACCTCAGGGAGGGCCCATCTGTGGGAGTCCAGAGTCCAACAAAGGGGGTTTCAAAGAGACCGGGGGCTAAACAGGGAGAAGCCGCCGCAGGATCCGGAATCATCTCTTCCCCGAGTCTTAGTTCTCTGCAGCCCCTGGGCCAACACTTACCCTGGAGGGACCTCTCTTGGTGTGATGGTAAAATTCCGTTTCCCTGGACCTGGGAGGCTGGATTGCAAGAGGGACAGGGCTATGTGAGAATGGCTGGGGGACAGGGGAGGGCACAGACCATGAACTTGGGACTTTAGGCTCAGGGGCGAGACCAGGCAGGGTAAGTGGGATGGTCCTGAGGCTGGTGGTTGGCGACATTTTTTAAAAAACTCTTTTTTTGTTTATTTTGAGACAGGGGTCTTTCTGTGTTGCCCAGGCTGCTCTCAAACCCCTGGCCTCAAGCAATGCTCTCGCCTTGGCCTCCCAGCACGCTGGGATTACAGACATACACCATTGCACTCAGCCGAGGATGTATTACTTTTACTATCAGGAACCCTCCTCCCTCACATACACAGACCTTTTTTTCCCCTTGCACAGAAAAAAACAAGCAAAAATTAAATGCCAATTAAACATCTACTTAGTTTTGCTCAAAAATTGCATTATAAGTGCAGGGTTTCCTTTAGAGAGGATGAGAATGTTCTGGAACTAGATAGAGGTGGCGGTTGCACAACATTGCAAATGTGCTAAATGCTATGAAATGTTCAGTTTGAAATGGCAGCATGGTGAATACAATATATGTGAGTCTGGGCACAGTGGCTCATGTCTGTAGTCCCAGCATTTTGGGAGGCCAAGGTGGGTGGATTGCTGGAGCCCAGGAGTTTGAGACCTGCCTGGGAAACATACCGAGACCCCATCTCTACAATAAAAAAATTAAAAAATTAGCCAGGCATGGTGGTGCCTGTTGTCCCAGCTACTTGGGAGGCTGAGGTGGGAGGATGACCTAAGCCCAGGAGGTTGAGACTGCAGTAAGCTGTGAGCATGCCACTGCACTCTAGCCTGGGTGACAGAGTGAGATCACAACTCAAAAAAAAAATGTGCCGGAGGGGGGTGTTAAAAAAAATTTTGCTATGTGAATTTCGCCTCCATTTTTGAAAAATTGAGTTAGAATCATTAGAGTCCCTTAGTGAGATACCATTTTTGCACCCATTTTTGTGGCACGAATTCCCCAGTGAGACCACACCCAGTACTGGCTGGGAAGGGATTGGGGGGAGCCTCAGACACAGCTGGAAGTGAGAGCACTGTGGTGGCCACGGTGACCCCCAGCCTGGTTCCTCCTATTCAAGTTGAATATTCACAAGCCCTGTGACACGCCCAAGAGAAAATGCTAGACATGCTCAAGGGTGCCCACAGCAGCTCAAACCTGGAACTATCTGAATGCAGAACAGAGGTGGTGGAATGCTATACAGGCATCAAAATGCATGTCCCAGAGGATGGGGAACCACAGGGCATAGCTTCAAATTGGAATCACCATGGGAAAAGTTCCCCAATTTTATAGACATGTAATTGCAGACATGCCCCTTTGTTTTTGTTTTTCTTTTGTTATGTTTTAATTCGGGGTCTCATTCTTTTTCACCCAAGCTGGAGTGCAGTGGCATGATCACAATTCACTGACGCCTTGACCTCCTGGGCTCAAGCAATTCTCCAACTTAGCCTCTTGAGTAGCAGAGACTACAGATGCGCACTACTACATCCTGCTAATTTTTTTGTATTTTTTTTTCTTTTGTAGAAATGAGGTCTCACTATGTTGCCCAGGCTGATTTCGAACTCCTGAACTCAAGCGATTCTCCTGTCTCAGCCTCCCAAAATTCAGCTGGGCATGGTGGCATGCACCTATAGTCCCAGCTACTCGGGAGGCTGAAGGGGGAGGATTGCCTAAGTCCAGAAAGTCGAGGCTGTGGTGAGCCGAGGTCACACCACTGCACTCCAGCCTGGGCAACAGAGTGAGATCCCCCCAACGAAAAGAAAATTTAAAAAGAAGCTTTTTCCGAAAGAGTTCACATTCACAGGTTCTCCAGGTCAGGCCATGAACATGTCTTTGTGGGGAACACTATTCGACCTAGGACAGATGGACGAACGTCAATTACAGTCTTCCCTTGGTGTTCTACAAAGTTGGTTTCAGGACCTCCCCCCTCCCCTGACACCAAAATCCACAGCTGTCACGTCTCTTATATAAATGGTATACTGGCCAGGTATGGTGGCTCACCTCTGTAATCCCAGCGCTTTGGGTGGCTGAGGCGAGAGGACTGCCTGAGCCCCGGGGTTTGAGACCAGCCTGGGCAACATGGTAAGACCTTGGCGCTACAATAAATTTTTAAAAAAATTAGCTGGGCTCGGTGGCTCAGCCTGTAATCCCGCGCCTTGGGAGGCTGAGGTGAGTGGATTACCTGAGCCCGCAGGTTCGAGACCCACCTGGGCAACTTGGCGAGACCTCATCTCTACAATAAATCAAAAATTAGCTGGGCATGGTAGTGCGCGCCTGTAGTTCCAGCTACTTGGAAGGCTGAGGCGGCAGGATCGCCGGCGCCTAGCAGGTCGAGGCTGCGGTGGCTGGGAGCGGCCACTGCACTCCAGTCTGGGCGACAGAGTGAGATTCCAACTCAAAACAAAACAAAACAAAACAAAATTATCTGGGCGTGGTGGCGCACGCCTGTGGTTCCAGCTATTTGGAAGGCTGAGGTGGAAGGATCACCTGAGCCCAGCAGGTCCGGGCTGAAGTGGCCATGAGTGTGCCTCTGCACTCCAGCCTGGGTGACAGTGAGACCCCACTCAAAATAAATAAATAGTAAATGGTATCCTGTTTGCATCTCACTACACTCCCGCATCCTTTAAATCATCTCTAGGTGACTGATAATACCCAATACAAGGTAAATGCTATGTAAATAGTTATATTGTACTGTTTCTCCAGTTTGTATTACATTTTATTGTTGATTGTTATTAAAATAATTTTTTTCAAAGACATTTCTTTGCCAGCGTGTTGAATCCTGAAGTGCTAAGCCCTTGAATATGGACCTCTGACTATAGTGTTAGGTTTTTAAAAAGAATTAGTGCCAGGAGTGGCGGCGCACATGCCTGCAATCCCAGCTACTCAGAAGGCTGAGGCGGGAGGATTACCTGAGGCCAGGATTTTGAGGCTGAAGTGAGCTATGACTGTGCCAGCCTGGGCAACAGAGCAAGACCTCCTCCCTAAAAACAAGCAAGCAAACAAACAAACAAACAAACTAAATAAAAACTAGTGACCCAGTAAATAAAAGTATCCATGGACCCTCCAGTGATGAGAGTGTGATCAGACCAAGCACTGTTTTTATTCTCAACCTTACAAAAATCCCTCTGGAGTGGAGCTTAAACGCTGAGTGCCGAGGCAGGGGTGGGGGGTGGTTCTCAGAGCCCGAGCCCCTCAGATCCGAGAGGCCTGCATCCAGGGATGCTCGGGTCCCTTTGAAGAGCTTTTTGTTCCTTCTGGGACAAATTATCCTGGATGACTTTATAGAGTATCCAGGTGGATGCCACCACCCGGACCCCACGCCAGATGCAGACAGCCCACTTGGCTGGCCCAAACTTCCGTCTGTATTCCCAGAAATGGCTGGTATCACCTGCCTTCAGAGTCGCTGGGAGGCTGGGTGCCCCTGACGCCACGCCTCTGTTTCACACTAAGGTCTTGCATCTTCAGCATCAGCAACATCTGGGGCCAGATCACTCATTTTCAGGGAGTGGCAGGGCAGGGGGCCTCTCCTGTGCTTGGCAGGATGCTGAGCAGCCCCGGCCTCCCCCCACTAGATGCCAGTATAGAGTTGTTGGAGCCAGGAAATACACAACCAGAACGTCCAGTTACATTTGGGTTTCAGGTACATAATCGTTGTTCTGCCTAATACGTCTCCAATTTTGTGTGGCACTTACACTAACAAGGCATTTAACCAGGTTGTCAAGACAGTGCGATGGGTGAGAGGACAGTGTGCAGTGTGATTGACACATGATGCTGGGACAGCTGGATATCCACCTGCAAAAGAATGGAACTGGAGCCCTGCCATGTGTGTGGGGACCCAAAATAACCTGGAATTCTCTTTTGGAGGGCGGGCCCTTGTAGTCCGGATTCCCCGCTAGGTAAGTGTTCTGGGAACCCATCGACATCTGTGGACCAACCAGTGTTATTGTGAGAGGCTGCGTTTGTCTTCAGTTAATTTTTTTTTTGAGATTCTTTCAACATGTTTGTCCATTTCATGACGGATGATTGACAAGTGCACCTGCCCACACCGAGCTGTGTTCAGCAGTTTTTGACCAAAAACGGATGACCCCCGTGCCCCACCCTCTCTATTCACCGATGTGACCCCAAGAGCCTTTTTTTTCCTGTTTCCCCGGGTGAAAAAAGTCCTCAAAGTGGAATGTTTTGCCGATGTGGAAGTAGTGGAACAAAAAACAGCAGAAGTACTAAAAGGCATCGACATGGATGAGTTCAAAAACTGTCTCGAGCCCAGCTCAGTGGCTCAGCCTGTACTCTCGCGCCTTTGGGAGGCTGAGGTGAGTGGATTGCCTGAGCCCGCGGGTTCGAGACCCGCCTGGGCAGCGAGACCTTATCTCTACAATAAATCAAAAAATCAGCCGGGTGTGGTAGTGCATGCCTGTAATTCCGGCTACTCGGAAGGCTGAGGCGGAAGGATCGCCGGAGCCCAGCAGGTCGAGGCTGCGGTGGCCGGGAGCGGCCACTGCACTCCAGTCTGGGCGACAGAGTGAGACTCCAACGCAAAAAAAAAAAACTGTCTTGAGCAGTGGAAAAAGTGTCTCAAAAAATGTATTGCATCAGGCAGAGAGTACTTTGGAGGTGCCTAAGGATTAAACATGAACGAATAAATATACAATTTCTTATTTTCTATTTTTGTTTTTTTATTCGGAGCTACTCTGTGGCCCAAGCTGGAGTGCAGTGGCACACTTGTGGCCACTGCAACCTCGACCTGCTGGGCTCAGGCAATCCTTTTGCCTCAGCCTTCCAAGTAGCTGGAACTACAGGCATACACCACCACACTCAGCTAATTTTTTTTATTTTTATTGTAGAGATGAGGTCTTGCCACGTTGCTTAGGCTGGTCTCGAACCCAGGGGCTCAAGCAATCCTCTTGCCTCCGCCTCCTAAAGTGTCAGGACTACAGGCGTGAGCCACCGCACTCAGCTTCGCCATTTTTTAATAAATAAATTCCAGGGTTTTTTTGGGTCCCTCTCATAAAACAACAGATCCCTGGGCCTTGCATTAGGTGATGGCTACTTAGATGTGACGTCCAAAGCACAGGCGACAAAAGAAAACAGGTGCCAGGTATGGTGCCTCAAACCTGTGATCCCAGCACTTTGGGAGGCCGAGGGGAGAGGATTTCCTGAGCTCAAGGGTTTGAGACCAGCCTGGGCAACGTGGTGAAGCCTCATCTCTACAGTAAATCCAAAAAAATTAGCCGGGTGTGGTAGCATGTGCCTGTAGTTTCAGCTACTTGGAAGGCTGAGGCAGAAGGATCACCAGAGCCCAGCAGGTCGATGCTGGGGTGGCCATGAACATGCCACTGCACTCTAGTGTGGGTGACAGAGTGAGACTCCAACTCAAAAAAAAAAATAATGACAGAAAGAAAAGAAAAGAAAACAAGTAAATCAGACTTCAGCAACTGTAAAAGTTTGGCCAGGCACAGTGGCTCACACCTGTAATCCCAGCACTTTGGGAGGCCAAGGCAGGAGGATCACAGAAGCCCAGGAGTCCAAGACCAGCATGGGCAATATAGAGAGACTTCACTTCTAATTTTAAAAATAACTAAATAGGTCAGGTGCAGTGGCTCACGCCTATAGTCCTAGCACTTTGTGAGGGTGAGGTGAGAGGATTGCCTGAGCCCACAAGTTCGAGACCAGTCTGGGCAACTTGGCAAGATCTCAACTCTACAATAAATCAAAAATCAGCCAACCATGTTGGTGTGCCCTGTAGTTTCAGCTACTTGGCATACTGAGGTGGAAGGATCGCCTGAGCCCAGCAGGTCGAGGCTGTGGTGGCCGTGAGCGTGCCATGGCACTCTAGCCTGGGCAACAGAGTGAGACTCCAACTCAAAAAAAAAAAAAACAGCTGGGCTCAGTGGCTCAGCCTATAATCCGGCACCTTTGGGAGGCTGAGGTGAGTGGTTTGCCTGAGCCCGCGGGTTTGAGACCCGCCTGGGCAGCGAGACCTCATCTCTACAATAAATCAAAAAATCAGCCAGGCGTGGTAGCACGTGCCTGTAATTCCGGCTACTCGGAAGGCTGAGGCAGAAGGATTGCTGGAGCCCAGCAGGTTGAGGCTGCGGTGGCTGGGAGTGGCCACTGCACTCTAGTCTGGGCGACTGCGTGAGACTCCAACTCAAAAAAAAAACAAAAAAAAAACTAAGTAAAATAAAATAAATAGTAAAACTTCTGGGCTAAAATTATTCCATCAAGAAAGTGAAAAAGAGGACTAACATGCCACCACGCCTGGCTTCTTTTTTAATTTTTTTATAGAGGTGAGACCTCAGTATGTTGCCAAGGCTAGTCTTGAACTCCTGAGCTCAAGCAATTCTCCTGCCTCAGCCTCCCAAAATGCTGGGATGACAGGTCGAGGCTGCAGTGAGCAGTGATTGTGCCATTTCACTCTAGCCTGGACAACAGAGTGAGACCCTTACTCAAAAAAAGTTAAAAAGTCTACAGAATGGGAGAAAACATTTGCAAATCATAGATCTGACAGGGGACTTATACCCAGAATATAAAAAGAATTTTTATGCCAGTAATAAAGGATCAATGCCCCAATTTAAAAAAGGCAAAGAAGTTGAACAGACATTCGCCCCACCACCCAGAAAACCATCTTGAAAAAGAAAAACAGGCCGGGCACAGTGGTTCATGCCTGTACTCCCAGCACTTTGGGAGGCCAAGTTGGGCAGGCTGCTGGAGCCCAGGTGTTCGAGACCAGCCTGGGCAATGTAGGGAGACCTTGTCTCTACAAAAATTAAAAAAAATTAAAAATTAGGCAGGCATGATGGTGCCTGTAGTCCCAGGGCTTGGAATGCTGAGGTAGAAGGATTGCCTGAGTCCAGCGGGTGGAGGCTGCCATGAACCATGACCATCATGATCATTCCGCTGTACTCCAGTGTGGGTGACAGAGTGACTCTGACTGGAAAGAAAGAAAGAAAGGAAGGAAGGAAGGAAGGAAGGAAGGAAGGAAGGAAGGAAGGAAGGAAGGAAGGAAGAGAAAGAGGAGAGGGAGAGGGAGAGGGAGCTAGAAATGAAGGCTCACACCTATTATCCCAGTGCTTTGGGAAGCTGAAGTGGGAGGATCACCTGAGACCAGTCTGGGTAACACAGTGAAACCCCATTTCTACAAAAAGAAAAATTAGCTGGGTGTGGTGGCTCATGCCTGGAATCCCAGCACTTTGGGAGGCCGAGGCAAGGGGACTGCCTAAGCCCAGGGGTGTGAGACCAGCCTGGACAACATGGTGAGACCTCATCTCTACAATAAAGCAAAAAATTAGTCGGGCGTGGTGGCACTCCCTGTAGTTGCAACTACCTGGAAGGCTGAGGCAGAGGGATCACCTGAGCCCAGCAGGTCGAGGTTGTAGTGACCATGATTGTGCCATTGCACTCCAACCTGGGCGACAGTGTGAGACTTCAACTGAAAGCAAGAAAGGGAAGGAAGGAAAGAAGAGAAAATCTCTTTCCAGATATAGATCTTTTTTTTTTTTTTTTGAGTCTCACTCTGTCACCCGGGCTGGAGTGCCATGGCACAGTCACAGCTCACCACAGCCTCCCTCCTCAGCCTCCCAAGTAGCTGAGACTATAGGCCCCATCATGTCCAGCTAATTTTTCAAATTTTTTTAGAGACAAGGTCTCACTTTGTTGCCCAGGCTGGTCTTGAATTCCTAGCCTCAAGCAATCGTCCTACCTTGGCCTCTCAAAGTGCTGGGGTTATAGGCACGAGCCACCATGCCCAACCTAGATCTTTATAGACACCCTGCTGTTTCTGTCCCTCTGGAGAGTTCTAACGCAATTTCCAAATGCTCAGAGGGATAAAGATGTGAGGGGTCCTGAGTTTGCAGAAGAGCCACGCCAGGGCAGGAGATGTTTTGAAAGTCGGTCCTTCTTTGAGCCATCCCTTCACCCTAGAAAGTTGGGGATGTGGGGAAGAGGAAGCCTTCCTTGTTCTTCCCAGGCAGTAACATGGAGTCATGAGTCGTCCATCGAAATATTTATCGAGCTCCTACTGTGTGCCCAGCATGGTACCAGGCCTTGGGCATACCATGGAGAACAAGGTCAACACGGTTCCTGCCCCCAGATGGCTGACATCGGCCCTGGCACAGGGTGGGCTTGCTAGTAGCTGAGCCTGAGATAGGGATTCACGGGCATGTGGGTCTGGGTGTGGGCGCTCTAGGGAGACACTTGTGAAGTAGGGAGGGAAACAGGATGAGAAGAGGGGGGCCGGCTGAGGGGTGGGCCAAGTCTTTCGCACCCCACGCCAGTTGGTCATTGGTACGGGCTTCCCTGGGGTGTGTATTTGGGTGGGGCGTGACAGACCTGTTGAGGCAGTTTGGCCAAGAGCAATCCACAAGGGGCCATGTAGAAAGGAGATCTGTGTGACAAACTCACAGTATCCTCTTCAAGAAATGATGTATAAGCAGGTGCAGTGGCGCATGTCTGTAGTCCCAGCTACTTGGGAGACTGAGGTGGGAGGGTTGCTTGAGTCCAGGAGTTTGAAGCTGCAGTAAGCTGTGATTGTGCACTCCATCCCGGGACACAGAGCCAGATCTTGTTTCTATAAAAATAAAAAAAAAAAAAATGCTGGAGCGGCAGCTCATACCTGTTATCCCAGCACTTCAGGAGGCAGAGGCCAGAGGATTACCTGAGCCCAAGGGTTCAAGACCAGCCTGGGCAACATGGTGAGACCTCTTCTCTACAATAAACCAAAAAAATTAGCTGGGTGTGGTGTCACATGCCTGTAGTTCCACCTAACTTGGAAGACTGAGATGGAAGGATCACCTGGGTCCAGCAGGTCAAGGCTGCGGTGGCTGTGAACATGCCACTACACTCCAGCCTAGGGGATAGATTTAGACTCCAACTCAAAAAAAAAAAAAAATTAAAGACTTGAGGGGGCAGTGGCTCACGCCTATAATCCCAGCAATTTGGGAGACTGAAGCGAGAGGATTGCCTGAGTCCAGAGGTTTGAGACCAGCCTGCATAACTTGGTGAGACTTCATTTGTACAATAAATTAAAAAAAATTAGTTGGGCATGGTGGCATGCACCTGTAGTTCCATCTACTTGGAAGGCTGAGGTGGAAGGATCGCCTGAGCCCAGCAGGTTGAGGCTGCGGTGACTGTGAGCATGCCACTGCACTGCAGCCTGGGCAACAGAGTGAGACTCCAACTCAAAAAAAAAGAAAAAATGTTATGGTTTTAGTCCTTTTTGAAAAATTATTTTCTTGCTGGGCTCAGGCAATCCTCCACTTCAGCCTCCCAAGTAGCTGGGACTACAGATGCACACCACCCTGCCCAGCTAATTTCTAATTTTTTTGTAGAGATGAGGTCTTGCTATGTCGCCCAGGTTGATCTCGAACCCCAAAGTGCTTGGACGATAGGCATGAGTAATGGCACTCAGCCTGGCTTTAGCTCTTATATAGGTCTTTGATTCATTTTGAAATAACTTTTGTATATGGTGTGAGGTAGCATTCCCCATTCTTTGGGAGAGGGTAGCTTAAACAACAGAAATTGGCCTGGCTTGGTGGTTCAGCCTGTAATCCCAGCACTTTGGGAGGCCGAGGTGAGTGGATTGCCTGAGCCTACTACTTTGAGACCTGCCCAGGCAATTTGGTGAGACCACGTCTCTACAATAAATAAAAAACTAGCTGGGCATGGTAGCACGCACCTGTAGTTCCGGCTACTTGGAAGGCTGAGGCAGAAGGATTGCTGGAGCCCTAGCAGGTCGACCCTGGGGTGGCTGTGATTGTGCCACTGCACTCCAACCTGGGTGACAGAGTGAGATTCCAACTCAAAAAAAAACCCCCCAAACAAAAAAAACTCCAGAAATTTATTTTCTCACAGTTCTGGAGGCTACAAGTCCAAGATCAAGGTATTACCAGGTTTGGTTTAATTCTGAGGACTCTCTCCTCGGCTTGCAGGAGGTGACCTCTACCCCTTTGTCCACACATGGTATTTCGTCTGTGCACGTGCTCCCCTGATATCTCCAAATTCATTATTTTGCATGTGGTTATCCAGATGTCCCAGCAGCTTTTGTTGAAGAGATTATTTTTCCTCAATAAACAGGCTGGATGTAGTGGGCTCCAGCCATCCTTCCACCTCAGACTTCCAAGTCGCTGGAACGACTGATGTGCGCTTCCACACCTGGCTAATTTTTTTTTTAAATTTATTGTAGAGATGAGGTCTCGCCAAGTTGCCCAGCTAATCTCAAACCTGCGGGCTCAGGCAATCCACTCACCTTGGCCTCCTAGAGTGCTGGTATTACAGGCTGAACCTATAAGCCTGGCCTCTGGGAGTCTCTTAAAGCTAGCAGCTTTCCCGGTCAGGCAGGGTAGCTCACACCTGTAATCCCAGCACTTTGGGAGGCCAAGGCAGGAGAATTGCTTGAGGCCAAGAGATCAAGACCAGCCTGGGCAATATAGTGGGATCCTATCTCTACAAAAAGTAAAAAATTGGCTGGGCATGGTGGTGCCTATAGCCCCTGCTACTCAGGAGATTGAGGCAGGAGGATCCCTTGAGGCCAGAAGTCCGAGACCAATGGGGCAACATAGTGAGACCTCGTCTGTAAACACACACACACACACACACCACACACACACACACACACACACACACAAGCTGGATGTGTTGGCATCTATAGTCCCAGCTACTTGAGAGGCTGAGGCAGGAGGATCACTTGAGCACAGGAATTGGAGGCTGCGGTGAGCTATGATCACACCACTGCACTCCAGCCTGGGTGACAGAGTCAGACTCTGTCTCAAAAACAAAAAAGGGGAACATCTTGACAGAAGTCTCCCAACTTTTACCAAGGTAGAAGGCCTCTGAACTTTTGTCAGGTTTACTTCCCACCCTCTGACACGTCTTACCAACAAGTCTGGAGTGGTGGCTATGTCTTGTTCATTGGGTTCAATCAGCATAGCATCATCAGTGTCACGAACCAGTGTGCTGTCTTGCAGAAGGAAAAGCAGTCAAGATCCCTGTGAACTAAACCGTGACATGAGGCTAAAGAGCAGATGTCTCCCGAGGTAGTTCAGCGAAGCAAATGGCTCCTCGTGTCAGCTGAAAGCAAACTGCTTCTGACAGTCTTTGCTCACAAGGACAGAGACATTGGCAGATCGATCACTGCACTCCAGGTACTGGAAGATGTTACTTTGCTTAAGAAAGGAAACCCAAGTGAGACCTCGTTATGATAAATCACAAAAACTAGCTGGGCATGGTGGTATGCGTCTGTAGTTCCAGCTACTTGGAAGGCTGGGCGGAAGGATCGCAAGTAGAGGCTGCAGTGGCTGTGAGCGTACCACTGCACCCCAGCCTGGGTGACAAAGAGTGAGACTCTAACTAAAAAAAAATAATAATAATAATAAAAGAACGAGCCGGGCTCGGTGGCTCAGCCTGTAATCCTGCGCCTTGGGAGGCTGAGGTGAGTGAATTGCCTGAGCCCGCGGGTTCAAGAACTGCCTGGGCAACTTGGCGAGACCTCATCTCTACAATAAATCAAAAAATTAGCCGGGCGTGGTAGCACGCGCCTGTAGTTCTAGCTACTTGAAAGGCTGAGGCAGAAGGATCGCCGGAGCCCAGCAGGTCGAGGCTGCGGTGGCCGGGAGCGGCCACTGCACTCCAGTCTGGGCGACAGAGTGAGACTTCAACTCAAAAAATAATAATAAAAAATAAAATTAAAATTAAAAAGAATGTACTAGGCTTCTGGCCAGATGCAGTGGCTCAGGCCTGTCATCCCAGCACATGGCGAGGCCGAGGTGGGAGGATCACTTGAGGTCAGGAGTTCGAGACCAGCCTGGACAACATAGCAAGACCTCGCCTCTACAAAAAATAAAAAAGTTAGTCAGGGGTGGTGGCTCATGCCTGCAGTCCAAGCTGCACAAGAGGCTGAGGCAGGAGAATCACTTGAGTCCAGGAGCTTGAGGGTGCAGGGAGCTGTGGCTGCATCTCTGCACTACAGCTTGTGTAACAAGAGTGAGACCACGTCTCTCTCAACAACAACAAAAAAAAATAATAAAATTAACCATCACGATGGTCTTGACACCACTGTCGAAAGTCAATTGCTAATGCAAGACTTTATCTCTGGACTCTCAACTATTCCGGTAGTCTCTGTGTCATCTTTATGCCGCTTCGTGGTGGGTGATGAAATCAGGAAGTGTGAATCTCCAACTTTGTTCTTTTTTAAGATTGTTAGGGTATTTAGGGTCTTTCGCATTTCCATATGAATTTTAGGATCAGATTATCCTTTTCTGCAAAAAAGATGCTTGAAATTTTGAAAGGGATTAAACTGAATCTGTAGATGAAATTGGGGAGTATTGCCATCTTAACTATCTTATGTTATTCAATCTGAGAACCAAAGATTTTTTTCATTTATTTAGGTCTTCTTTATTTTAACAATGTTTTAACTATAAAATAATGTTTTGTAGTTTTCAGTATACAAGTCTTATACTTTTTTGTTTCAATTTATTCCTAAGTAGTTTGTTATTTTTATTTAAAAATATTTTTTGAGTTGGAGGGTTTCACTCTTTTGCCCAGGCTGGAGTGCCATGGCACGATCACAGCTCACTGCAGCCTCAACCTCCAGTCTCAGGCGATTCTTCCTGGTGACCTCCCAGGAACAGAGGGCTACCAGTTTGCACAAGGAGAGGTGATCCTGTCCAGGTCAGAAACAGAGCAGGTCAAAACTCCTAAACTGATCAGTAGTGGGATCATGCCCGTGAATAGACACTGCACTCCATCCTGGGCAATATAGCAAAATCCCAGCTCTTAACAAATATAGTTTCTGCAAATATAGTTTCACTTCCTTATTTTATTTATTTATTTTTTGAGTTGGAGTCTCACTCTGTCACCCAGACTGGAGTGCAGTGGCCGCTCCCGGCCACCACAGCCTCAACCAGCTAGGCTCCGGCGATCCTTCCACCTCAGCCTTCCAAGTAGCTGGAACTACAGGCGTGCACTAACATGTCTGGCTAATTTTTGATTTATTGTAGAGATGAGGTCTCACCAAGTTGCCCAGGCGGGTCTCAAACCCGTGGGCTCAGGCAATTCACTCACCTCAGCCTACCAAGGAGGATGACTTTTGTTTCTTTCTACTTTTTCATCTAATTGTTCTGGCTAGTACCACTAATACAGTGTTAAATAGAAATGGCAAGAGTAACGTCCTTGTTTTGCTCTTTTTTTTTTTTGAGTTGGAGTCTCACTCTGCCGCCCAGACTTGAGTGCAGTGGCTGCTCTCGGCCACTGCAGCCTTGACCTGCTGGGCTCCAGCGATCCTTCCTCCTCAGCCTTCTGAGTAGCCAGAATTACAGGCATGCACTACCATGCCCAGCTGATTTTTTATTTTATTGTAGAGATGAGGTCTCACCAAGTTGCCCAGTCTGGTCCCGAACTCATGGGCTCAGGCAATCCACTCACTTCAGCCTCCCAAAGGCACGGGATTACAGGCTGAGCCACCGAGCCCGGTTTCTTGTTTTGCTCTTAATCTTAGGGAAAAAGTTTTCAGTCTTTGACCATTAAGTATGATGTTAACTGTGGATTTTTTAATACTTCATTAGACTGAAAAATTCTTTTCCTATTTCTAGTTTATTGTGTGTTTTTATCATTAAAGGATGTTGGATTTTGTCAAAATACTTTTTTCTTTCTTTCTTCCTTTTTTTTTTGAGTTGGAGTCACTCAGGCTGGAGTGCAGTGGCATGCTCATGGCCACCCCAGCATCAACCTGTTGGGCGTTAGCAATCCTTTTGCCTCAGCCTTCCAAGTAGCCGGAACTACAGGCACTTGCTACCACACCTGGCTAATTTTTTGATTTATTGTGGAGAGGAGATCTCACCAAGTTACCTGGGCTGGTCTTGAACCTGCCCACTCAGGCAATCTACTTGCCTCGGCCTCCCAAAGTGCTGGGATTACAGGCTGAGCCACCAAGTCCGTCCTAATTTTGTCAAAGTATTTTTCTATGTCTTTTGGGACAATCATTTTTTTAATTTTAGTCTATTAATACAGTGTATTATGTTGACTGATTTTTCTATGTTGAACCAACCTTGCATTTCTGGAATAAATCCCACCTGGTCACAGTGTAATATCTTTTTTATGTGATGCTGGATTTGTTTACTAGTATCTTGTTGGGAGTTTTTTTCATCTAGATTCATAAAAGATATTGGTCTGTGGAGTTTCTTCACTTGTGACATGTTTGTCTGGCTTTGGATAATAATAGCCTCATGGAATGAATTAGTAAGTGATTCTCCTCTTTTTTTGTTGTTGTTGTTTTGAAGAGTTTGAGAAGAATTGGCATTAATTCTTCTTTTATTTTTTATTTTTTATTTTTTGAGTTGGAGTCTCACTCTGTCACCCAGACTGGAGTGCAGTGGCATGCTCCTGGCCACTGCAGCCTCACCTGCTGGGCTCCGGCTATCCTTCCGCCTCGGCCTTCCAAGTAGCCGGAATTACAGGCGCATGCTATCACACCCAGCTAATTTTTTATTTATTGTAGAGATGAGGTCTTGCCAAGTTGCCTGGGTGGGTCTTGAACCTGCGGGTTTAGGCAATCTACTCAACTTGGCCCCCCAAAGCACTGGGATTGCAGGCTGAGCTACTGAGCCTGGCCTAATTCTTCTTTAAGTGTTTGGAAGAATAGATTAGTGAAAGGATCTATTCCTGGACTTCTCTTTGTTGGAAGGTTTTCAATTAGTCACTATACTTGCTATAGGTCTATTCAGGCTTTCTGTTTCTACTTGAGTCAGTTTTAATAGTTTATGTTGCTGAGCCACAGTGAGTGATTGCCTGAGCCATAGATTCGAGACCCGCCTGGAAAACTTGGTGAGACCTCATCTCTACAATAAGTCAAAAATTAGCTGGGCGTGGTAGTACACACCTGTAATTCCAGCTACTTCGAAGGCTGAGGCGGAAGGATCGCTGGAGCCCAGCAGGTCGAGGCTGCAGTGGCCAGGAGCGGCCACTGCACTCTAGTCTGGGCGACGGAGTGAGACTCCAACTCAGAAAAAAAAATAGTTTATGCTGCTACATATTTTTCCACTTCATTTAGGTTATCAATTTGTTGTCATTCAATTGCTCATACTATTTCGTTATAATCCTTCTTATCTCTCTAAAGTCAGTAGCACTGTCTTGTCTTTCATTCCTGATTTTATTTATTTATTATTATTATTATTATTTGAGTTGGAGTCTCACTCTGTCGCCCAGACTGGAGTGCAGTGGCCGCTCCCGGCCACCGCAGCTTCGACCTGCTGGGCTCTGGCGATCCTTCCGCCTCAGCCTTCCAAGTAGCTGGAACTACAGGCGCGCGCTACCACGCCCGGCTGATTTTTGATTTATTGTAGAGATGCAATCTCGCCAAGTTGCCCAGGTGGGTCTCAAACTCGCGGGCTCAGGCAATCCACTCAGCTCAGGCTCCCAAGGCGTAGGATTACAGGCTGAGCCACCGAGCCCGGCCTCATTCCTGATTTTAATAATTTGAGTTTTTTCTTTCTTTTCCTTGGTCAATCTAGCTAAATGTTTGTCACTTTTCTTGATCTTTTTAAAGAATCAATTTTAATTTTGTTGATTTTCTCTGTAATTTTACTATTCCCTATTTCACTTCTCCCTATCCTAATCTTTTTTTTTCAAGTATTACAGTGGTTTATTTACTATTTATTTTTTCTTTCTTTTATTTTACATCTGGGGGTACACATGCATGTTTGTTACATGGACATATTGTGTAGCGGTGGGGATTGGGTCTTAGGTGGCCCATTCCCCAGATAGTGAACATTGTGCCCATTAGGTAGTTTTTGAAGCCTCGTCCCCAATTGGTGTTCCCAGTGTCTATTATTTTCATCTTTGTGACTGTTTAGCTTCCACATATGAGTGAGAACATATGGTGTTTGGTTTTCTTTTTCTTGGGTGGGGGGGGTTTTGAGTCAGAGTCTCACTCTGTCGCCAGACTGGAGTGCAGTGGCCGCTCCTGGCCACCGCAGGCTAGATCTACTGGTCTCCGGAGATCCTTCCGCCTCAGCCTTCCAAGTAGCTGGAACTACAGGTGCGCGCTACCATGCCCGGCTAATTTATTTATTTATTGTAAAGATGAGGTCTCACCAAGTTGCCCAAGCGGGTCTCGAACCCGCGAGCTCAGGCAATCCACTCACCTCAGCCTCCCAAAGCGCTGGGATTACAGGCTGAGCCACCGAGCCCGCCTTGTTTGGTTTTCTTTTGAGTCAATTTACTTAGAATGATGATCTCCAGCTCCATTTATGGTACTGCAAAGGACCTGATTTCATTCTTTTTTATGACTGTGTAGTAGTCCATGGTTATATATACCACATTTTCATTATCCACTGACTGGTTGATGGGCATTTAGGTTGATTCCACATCTTTGCAATTGTGAATTATGCTGCGATGAACATGCAGGTGCGGTGTCTTTTTTATATAATGACCTCTGTCCTTAGGGTAGATACCTAAGGATTGCTGGATCAAATGGTAGCTGGATCAAATGGTAGATCTACTTTTAGTTCGTTGCATAATCTCCATAACACTTTCCAAAAAGGTTGCACTAATTTACACTCCCACCAACAGTGTATAAGCGTTCCCTTTTCTCCACATCTGCGTCAGCATCTGCATTTTTCTGTTTTTTTTAATAATGGCCATTCTGACTGGTGTAAGTTGGTATTTCATTGTGGTTTTAATGTGCATTTCCCTGATTATGAGTGATGTTGAGCATTTTTTTCAGATGTTTGTTGGCCGTTCGCATATCTTCTTTTGAGAGATATCTGTTTATATTGTTTGCCCATTTTTTAATGGGGTTATCTGGTTTTTTTCCTTGTAGATTCTGGATATTAGTCCTTTATCAGATGAATAGTTTATGAATATCTTCTCCCATTCCATAGGTTGCCTATTTGCTCTGTTGATTATTTCTTTTGCCATGCAGAAGCTTTTTAGTTTTATTAAGTTCCACTTATTTATTTTTGTTTTAGTTGCATTTGCTTTTGGTGTTTTAGTCATAAATTATTTGCCTAGACTGATGTCCATAAAAGTTTTTCCTAGGTTTCCTTCTAGGATTTTTATGGTTTTAGGTCTGACATTGAAGTCTTTAATCCATCTTTTTTTTTTTTTGAGTTGGAGTTTCACTCTGTCACTCAGACTGGAGTGCAGTGGCTGCTCCTGGCCACTGCAGCCTTGAACTGCTGGGCTCCTGGCGATCCTTCTGCCTCAGCCTTCCGAGTGGCTGGAACTACAGGTGCGCACTACCATGCCTGGCTAATTTTTTTGATTTATTGTAGAGATAAGGTCTTGCCAAGTTGCCCAGACAGGTCTCGAACCCGCAGGCTCAGGCAATTCACTCACCTTGGCCTCCCAAGGCGCGGGATTACAGGCTGAGCCACCGAGCCCGGCCCTTTAATCCATCTTGAGTGAATTTTTGTATATGGAGAGAGAGAGAGGGATCAAGTTTCACTTTTCTGCATGTAGATATCCCGTTTTCCCAGCACCATTTGTTGAATAGGGTGTCCTTTCTGCAGTGTATGTTTTTGTCTACTTTGCTAAGATCAGTTGGTTGTAGGTGTTTGAGTTTATTTCTGGACTCTCAATTCTGTGCCATTGGTCCATGTGTCTGCTCTTGTGCCAGTTCTGATCTTTATCACTTCCTTCCTTCATCTTGCTTCTTATAGTTTTTCTTTTTTTCTTTTTTTGAGTTGGAGTCTCATTCTACCGTCCAGGCTGGAGTGCTGCGGCACACTCACAGACACCCCAGTGTCAACCTGCTGTGCTCTGGCAATCCTTCCATCTCAGCCTTCCAAGTAGCTGGAACTACAGGCGCGCGCTACCACACTCGGCTAATCTTTTGATTTATTGTAGAGATGAGGTCTCGCCAACTTGCCTGAGCTGATCTTGAACCCACGGGTCCAGGCAATCCACTTGCCTCAGCCTTCCAAAGTGCTAGAATTACAGGCTGAGCCACTGAGCCCGGCCATCTTTTCTTTCTTTCTTTTTTTTTTTTTTGAGTCGGAGTCTCACGCTAGAGTGCAGGGGATGCTCCCGGCCACTGCAGCCTCGACCTGCTGGGCTCAGGCAATCCTCCCGCCTCAGCCTTCCAAGCAGCTGGAACCACAGGCATGGGCCACCAAGCCTGGCTAATTTTTTGATTTATTGTAGAGACGAAGTCTCGTCAAGTTGCTCAGGCTGGTCTCAAACCCTGGGCTCAGGCCATCCTCTTGTCTCAGCCTCCCTAAGAGCTGGGAATACAGGCATGAGCCACTGTGCCTGGTTTTTAATTTCTTAATGGTGGAAGCTTAGGTTATTGATTTGAAATCTTTCTTAAGTTTTAATGTAGACATTGATAGTGATAAGCTGGGTGTGGTGACTCTAATTCCAGCATGTGGGGAGGCTGAGGCTGAGGCGGGAGGACTGTTTTAGCTCAAGAGTTTGAGACCAGTCTGGGCAACATGGTGACACCCCGTCTCCACAAAAATTCCAGAAATTAGTTGGGTGAAGTGGTGCCTGTAGTCCCAGTTACTTGAGAGACTGAGACAGAAGGATCACCTGAACCCAGGAGACTGAGGCTGCAGTGAGCCATGATCGTCACTGCACTCCAGTCTGGGAGACACAGTAAGACTCCAACTCAAAAAAAAAAAGTATATCTTCTTGACTTTCATCATTATATGATGTTCTTTAGCTCATGTAACAATTTTTGTCTTAAAGTCTATTTTACCTGATAATATAGACAACTCAGCTCCTTTATGGTTACTATTTGCATAGAATATCTTTTCTATCTATTTTGTTTGTCTGTTTTTAAGTTGGAATCTCACTGTCATACAGGCTCGAGGGCAGTGTCATGCTCACGGCCACCACAGCCTCGATCTGCTGGACTCAGGTAATCCTTCCACCTCAGCCTTCCAAGTAGCTGGAACTACAGGCATGTACCACCATGCCTGGCTAGTTTTTTTTTTTTTGATTTATTGTAGAAATGAGGTCTCCCCAACTTGCCCAGGGCTCAGGCTACCCTCTCGCCTCTACCTCCTAAAGTGCTGAGATTACAGGCGTGAGCCACCTCACCCTGCCTCCATCCATTTACATTGATCCTATCTGTGTTTTTGAAGCTAAAGTGTGTCTCTTCTGTTCATGACCAAGAATCTTTCTTGATCTGTGCATGGTATTAATATGTCAGTGCTGAATATTCCAGGATTTCTCTAGAGGCTGGCGGGAGCTCTTGAATGAGTTGTCATTTGTGTCTTACAAGGTTAGAAAAGTCCCAACCTTAGGACCCAGTTTCCTTTCTTTTTTTTTTTTGAGTTGAAGTCTCACTCTGTCGCCCAGACTGGAGTGCAGTGGCTGGGAGTGGCCACTGCAGCCTCGACCTGCTGGGCTCCAGCGATCCTTCCACCTCAGCCTTCCAAGTAGCTGGAACTACAGGTGCGTGCTACCACGCCTGGCTCATTTTTTGATTTATTGTAGAGATGAGGTCTTGCCAAGTTGCCCGGGCGGGTCTCGAACCCATGGGCTCAGGCAATCCACTCACCTCAGCCTCGCAAAGCGCGGGATTACAGGCTGAGCCACCGAGCCCAGCTTCCTTTCTTTCTTTTCTTTTCTTTTTTTTTTTTTGAGTCAGTCTCACTCCATCATCCAGGCTGGAGTGCAGTGGCACACTCAATGCCACCCCAGTGTCGACCTCCTAGTTTCTGGTGATCCTTCTGCCTCAGCCCTCCAAGTAGCCGGAACGACAGGCATGTGCTACCACACCTGGCTAATTTTTTTAATTTATTGTAGAGACAAGGTCTCACCAAGTTGCCTGGGTTGGTCTCGAACCTGCAGGCTTAGGCAAACCACTGGCCTCGGCCTCCCAAAGTGCTGGGATTACAGGCTGAGTCACTGAGTCCAGAAGTTTCCTTTCTTAACTGTTTTCCTGCCAGAACACTGTGGGTTGTTACTTGCCTTGAGTTGGAAGCAGTTTGCAATTTACACCTGTAAAGTTATTCACCTTTTTACATAAATTAATGTAATGTTTTCGTATGCAATTCTTAATTCTTTAAGAAATGACAGCAGATTTTGGTTTTCTACTGTTATGTGAGAACATCAAGCCCCGCAACACATTGTTGTATAAGATCAAATAAATTGCTGCAGTTAAAAAAAAAAAGTAGGCTGGGTATGGTGGCTCATGCCTATAATCCCAGCACTTTGGAAGGCCGAGGTAAGACTGCCTGAACCCATGAGTTTGAGACCAGCCTGGGCAACTTGGCAAGACCTCATCTCTACAATAAAATTAAAAAATTAGTGGGGCATGGTGTCATGTGCCTGTAGTTCCAGCTACTTGGAAGGCTGAGGCAGAAGGATCACCTGAGGCCAGCAGGTCAAGGCTGTGGAGGCCATGAGACTTCAACTAAAAAAAAAAAAAAAAAAAGTGTGTCTTTTAGACAGTATATAATTGGATTACTGTTTTGTCTTTTGATCCATTCTGACGTTCTCTTTTAAATGGAGAGTTTAAACGATTTACATTTAATGTAATTACTGATGAGGATTTATTTCTGCCATTTGCCTATTTTTCTATATGGCTCATGTCTTTTTTGTTCAATTCTTCCATGTCTTTTATGTTAAATAATATGAGTGTGTTCCAGTGTGTTCATTGTGTGTCCATCCACAATGATTTTTTTTTTTTTTTTAGTTTAGTTGGAGTCTCACTCTGTTGCCCAGTGGCTGCTCCCGGCCACCGCAGCCTCGACCTACTGGTCTCCGGCGATCCTTCCAAGTAGCTGGAACTACAGGCGGGCACTACCACACCCAGTTAGTTTTTGATTTATTGTAGAGACGAGGTCTCGCCAAGTTGCCCGGGCGGGTCTTGAACCCACGGGCTCAGGCAATCCACTTGCCTCGGCCTCCCAAAGTGCTGGGATTACAGGCTGAGCCACTGAGCCCGGCCCACAATGACATTTTGCATATCTGAGTGTATATAAAAAAATAAGAGGACATCCTTAGAAATTGAGATGCTGGGTCAGAGTGGGAGAGGAGTGTTCAATTAAAACTGATAAATGTTTGGGACCCACCTGGGCAACTTGATGAGACCTCATCTCTACAACAAATCAAAAATTAGCCAGGCGTGGTAGCGCGCGCCTGTAGTTCCAGCTACTTGGAAGGCTGAGGCGGAAGGATCACCGGAGCCCAGCAGGTCGAGGCTGCAGTGGCCGGGAGTGGCCATTGCACTCCAGTCTGGGTGACAGAGTGAGACTCCAACTCAAAAAAAAAAATCAATAAAAATAAAAATAAATAAAACTGATAACTATTACCAGATTGAGCTGAAATCCTTCTACAAATTTAATTGGGTGTTGTCCAAAAAAAGGTTTTGCATTTTATTAAAATTATCTGTTGGCCTGTTAGAACTTCCCATTAAGTTATATTTTCCTGGAGCCGGAGATTCAGTTTTATTCTTTTTGTACATTCCCACAGTTTAGTGCACAGGAACCCCCAGAAGTGTAAAGAAGGAAAACAGAATCTCTTTTCCTGTCCCAATAGATAGGAAAATAAGGAACCATGGCAAGATTGGGAATTTTTAGCTCAGCTGTGCAAGTCAGGAGCCCTTTCAGACAACTTAAAGTATCTTGAGAGTCTCACAATCTTAGTGCAGAAAGGGAAGTAGGGAAAGTTTTTCAAGACACTTTGCAAAAGAAGAAGCAAACACCTGGGAGTAATAGATTAAGACCTATAAAGCAATAGTTAACCCTGAATTTAAAGTCTCTGAAAACATTTTACTGAGCACCTATTATATATGTCATTATTCTCCCTTTGAAACTTCCTTTTTTTTTTTTTTTTTTTAGTTGGAGTCTCACTGTCACCTGGGCTGGAATGCAGTGACATGCTCACAGCCACCACACCCTCAACCTGCTGGGCTCAGGCAATCCTGCCTCAGCCTTCCAAGTAACTGAAACCACAGGTGTGTGCCACCACACTTGGCTATTTGTTTATTTATTTATTGTAGAGACAAGGTCTCACCAAGTTGCCCAGGCTGGTCTCGAACCCGTGAGCTCAGGTAATCCTCCTGCCTCGGTCTCCCAAAGTGCTGGGATTACAGGCATGAGCCACCGCACCCGGTTATGGAACTTCCCTGTATAATAATAACTAAGGGAACTCCTAGCAGCTCTGGTTGCTCACTTAATCCCTATCCCCATTTTAATTTTTTTCTTTAGGGACAGGGTGTCTTTATCATCCAGGCTGGAGTGCAGTGGTGGGATCATAGCTCACTGCAGCCTCAAACTCCTGGCTTCAAGCAATCCTCCTGCCTCAGCCTCCAGAGTAGCTAAAACTACAGGTGCATGCCACCATGCCTGACTAGTTTTTTGTGTCTTTATTTTTTATTTTTGAGACGGAGTCTCACTCTGTTGCCCAGGCTGGAGTGCAGTGGCACACTCATGGCCACCACAGCCTCGACCTGCTGGGCTCAAGCGATTCTTCCGCCTCAGCCTTCCAAGGAGCTGGCACTATATGCACCCGCCACCACGCCCAGCTAATTTCATTTTTTATTGTAGAGACAAGCTCTCACCACGTTGCCCAGGCTGGTCTCCAACCTCTGGGCTCAGGCAATCCTCCCGTCTCCGCCTCCCAAAGTGCTGGGATGACAGGCCCGAGCCACCGCGCTAGGACATCTTTAAGTTTTTTTGTAGTGGGGCGGGGGAGTGGTGGTGTCTCATTTTGTTGCCCAGGCTGGTTTTGGACTCCTGACCTCAAGCAATCTCCTGCCTCTGGCCTCCCAAAGTCCTGGGAATACAAGCATGAGCCACCGTGCTTGGCCCTACTATCCCAACTTAATGGCAGAGGAAACCCTAGGCTCAGCGAGTTGAAGTCGCTTGTGCAAGGTCACACAGCCAGTAGGCAGACAGCGCTCCCAGTTCTTCTGTGTATTTACTGCCTCGGTGTAACCATCACAGCAATAATAGCAACAGGGTTAATGACAGCGTCGCGGCATCGGGAGCAGCAGTAACCATCCTTCCCACGAGGCAGACCCAGGGCTGAAGACCATCCCCACTGGCTTATTAAACCAAGGCACAGAGAGGACCTACGACGTGCGAGGCACCCTCATCTTACATATGGGGAAACTGAGTCCCAAGGAGCTTCGCCGAGGGGTGGGAGCGCACCATCCTCGCATAGCCTCTTCAACGGGACGTTCCGAGACCACCAAAGTACGGGATTGGGTTAGCGCTCAATTAACTCAAAACCTTCTCGCGGCCACGACAGGCGAAGGCCACCACGTCCGCACCACCCACCCGCCGCGGCCAGCGAGTCACTTGGCTGTGGTCGAGGCTGAGCCGCCTCCTGAGCTGCCGCCGCGAGGGCGGACGGAACCCCCGCCCGCCCCGAGCGTGCGCAGTGCGCGTCTCGTCGCCCCGCCCCACGAATCGGGGCATCCGGGCGTGGTTGGCGACGTCCTCGAGGAGCGCGCGCGCTTGCGCCGGCGTCGGGCTCGCGCACGCGCACCTGCGCCGGCGTCGGGCTCGCGCACGCGCACGGCGGCGGCAGCGGTGGCGGTGGTTCCTGCCTAGGGCTGTGAGCGGCGGGCGGCTTCGAAGGGAGCAGCGGCGCGGAGGCGCTCGGGGGCGGCGGCGGCAGCTCGGCGCTCGTGGCTCTCGGCCCGGCCCGCGCCGGGGCGGGCGGTTCGGTCCGGTCCGGACGCGCGGGGGCGGCGGCGGCGGCGAGCCGAGGCCTGCGGCCTAGGCCTCAGCGCGGCGGCGGGCTCGAGTGCGTCGCGGAGCCAGCCTGAGGGCCCTTCCCGGCGGCGCCATGAGCGTGGAGGCGTACGGGCCCAGCTCGCAGACGCTCACTTTCCTGGACACCGAGGAGGCCGAGCTGCTCGGCGCCGACACTCAGGGCTCGGAGTTTGAGTTCACCGACTTCACCCTTCCTAGTCAGACGCAGACCCCCCCCGGCGGCCCCGGAGGCGGCGGCGCGGGAGGCCCGGGCGGCGCGGGAGGCCCGGGGGCTGCGGCAGGACAGCTCGACGCGCAGGTGAGCGGCACATGGCGGCGCCGGAAGCCGGGCTGGGCCTTGGCGCCCGGGACTTGCCCCGGCTCCCCCTCCCGCCGGGCCTGGGCCGACCTGCTCCGGGACCCCACTCCCGCCGGGCCGAACCAGCTGACCTGCCCCGGGTCTCCTGCTCCCGCCGGTCCCGACCTAACTAACCTGCTCCGGGTCCCTCACTCCGGCCGGGCCCGAACCAACTGACCTGCCGCGTCTCCCCTTCTCGACCGGCCTGGGCCGATCTTCCTTGAGTCCCTCACTCTGACTGGACCCAGACTTTTCTGCCCCGGGTCCCCCGCTCCGGCCGGGCACAAACTGTTCTGCCCCGGGTCCCCCACTTCGGCTGGGTCCGACCAAAGTGACCTGCCCCGGGTTTCCCACCCTGACGGGGCGGGGGTCTGACCTCCTTCGGCTCCCCAACTCCGGCCGGAGCCTGGCCGCCTTGCCTCGAGTTCCTCACTTGGTCCTTGTCCGAGCTGACCTGCCCCGTTCCTTTATTCCGGCCGGGCTTGTTCCTCCTGTCCTCTTGCCTCGTGTCCCCCAACTGGTCTGACCTGGAGTAACCTTCCTCGGCTCCCCTTCTCCAGCTGGGTCCCAGCTGATCTGCCTTGATTTCTCCGTTCCCGTATGGCTGGGACTGACTTGCCATAACGCTAACCCTAACCCCTACAGCCTTGTTCTGGTCTTGCTCAGGCCGGATCTTAGGTGATGTCCTCAGTCCCCTTCTGGGTGTGTCCAGGGTCACCTGCCCTAGGTCCTTCTGGGGCCCGTCCAGGGTGACCTGCCCCGGTCTCCCCTCTGGCCCGTCCAGTCACCCTGTCCTATGCCCCATCTGTGTTCGTACCTGCCTGGGCACTCCCCCAAACCCCCCATTCACACCCAGAAAGCCATGGGTTCAAATTTCTCCAGGCCCGAGGCGAGGATATTGGCCAGAGGAGAGTTGAGGCTCCGGGAGCAGAGAGGAATTTCTGCCTCCCGTGGAGACCCACACACTGGCTGGCTATTGAGTTTGTTCAAGAGGCAGGTTGCGTTTTGTTTTTAATTCTTGCATCGCCTGTTGCTGAAACCGACCTGTTACGTAACTCTACAGCCCTGCCTTGGAAAAGTTGGGTTTAAGTTTTGTTCCTCCAGTGGGGCAGTGATAGTGGGTTTTACATAATGGGTTTACCACGTTGGAAACTTTTATTTTTAATGATGTGAATGTTTAGTGAAGGTTACTTGGTTTTAAATTGGGTTTTGGGTTGGGTGAAGTATCGGGCATGCATTTCCTAGACCGGGGTTCCTGCCTGGGTTGGCAGAAGGGGCTGCCGAGGGTCTGGGGTCCTGGGGAATGTTGCCATTACCCTCTGCATCTCAGATTGCTTTTACTTGAGGTCGGCTTTATGCCTGGAACCTCTCTCAAATGTATTTTCCTGGATTTTCTGCCAGCAGGGAGCTGTGAGGTGCACCTTATCCCAGGTGTCTCTGGGTATGTGTGTGTGTTATGGGACTGGGAGAGCCACCTCACGCTCAGCCTGAGTGAGCGCAGACCCTGTCCTTGGGGGGAAGGGGGACTTACGTGCTGACTGGTTGAGTCACTACCGTGGGTAGACCACCCACTTGGGTTTTCTTTTCGCCCCTAATGGAAGCAAGAAACGTTTGACTCATTCTGACCCCAGATTCCTTAAAATAGAAGGCCTGCATGTGGGGGTGGAGCAACAGGAGAACAGGTGTGCAAGTCCTGCTGGGTTTTTTTCTGTTTTGTTTACATTTGATGAAGGGAGGTAGTATGAGGGGAGAGTTTGCAAGTGGGCGGGAGCTGTCCAGGCCCTGCCTCTTTATAGTTTTCATACTCTGTAGACCTTCCTGCTTCCTGCAGCTATAGAATTTGGGTGGCAGCTAGGTTTTTGTTCCTTCTAAACATAAGGGACACCTGGATTCCTGTGTGACCTGACTAGTTAGTGCCGACTGTCACTTGTGTCTGGCATTTTAGGAAGACTGAGTCTTCTTGTCTGGTGGTGAACACTGTGCCAGGATCTCTGGTGGGGGGAGGGTACCCTTTTTTTGCCAGTCCTTTTAGAATTGTCAACATAAAACAGCAAACCGCTGGGCTCGGTGGCTCAGCCTATAATCCCGCACCTCGAGAGGCTGAGGTGAGTGGATTGCCTGAGCCCTGGGTTCGAGACCCGCCTGGGCAACTTGACGAGACCTCATCTCTACAATATATCAAAAAATCAGCCGGGCGTGGTAGCGCGCGGCTGTAATTCTGGCTACTTGGAAGGCTGAGGCGGAAGGATCACTGGAGCCCAGCAGCTCAAGGCTGCGGTGGCCAGGAGCGGCCACTGCACTCCAGTCTGGGCAACAGAGTGAGACTCCAACTCAAAAAAAAAAAAAACAAACCCAGCAAACCTGGGGCAACTTTGAGTTCTGTTTTTGTTCCTGGCATTCTGTTTGCGATTAATTTTGGAATATGTCCTTCCCTTTCAGTTGAAGCAATCAATTTATTTTCTTGCACCTGAACATTAGCCTGTACAAAATGAGAGCATTAAAACGTCCCCTGGGAGATAAACATTGTAGTTGACCTTACTTGAGTTCTGATGACTTCAAGGGATTTGCCCTTGGTTACTTGTAATTGAACCTGATGAGCCATCCACATGTGGACTGACTTTGGATTTGCGGAGGTAGCATCCATTTGTCACAAGTGGAAGGCCTGAAATTGGGAACAGGAAAGTCTGAATATAATTGGAAAGTGGAAGAAAGTTATCTGCTGTGCCAGTTGGTGGCATTGGCTGCCTAGGACATTCGGGACTCCTGTTTTCAGGAGCTGGCTGTGTAACCAGTTGTAAGATGAGGGCTTTGAGGTTCTAAAAGACTCCAAAAGTATCATTCTGCCTATCAGTGTTATGTTATTGGATAGTGGCTGTCAGCTGTCAAGTGCTTTGCAGCCACTTTCGTTTAACAGCTTGATTGACACATTATTCACGTACAGCAGCATACAGTTTCTTCATCTAAAGTGTACAGTTCAAGCTTGGTGGCTCACACCTGTAATCCCAGCACGTTGGGAGGCTGAGGCAGGTGAATGGATTGCTTGAGCCCAGGAGTTTGAGGCCAGCTTGGGCAAAATAGTGAGACCTCATTTCTACAAAAGATAAAAAAATTAGTCAAGCATGGTGGCGTGTGCATGCAGTCCCAGTTACTTGGGATGCTGAGGTGAAAGGGTCTCTTGAGCCCAGAGAGTCGAGACTGTTGCGGGCTGTGATCAGCATAATCATGCTGCTGCACTCAGCCTGGGTGACAGAGACTTCGACTCAAAAAAAATAAAATGTACGTCTCAGTGACTTTTAGTACATTCAGAGTTGTGCAGCCATCATCACAGTCAACTTTAGAACTTTGTTACCTCCAGAAGAGAAACTATACCCCTTGGCTTTGTGCTCCCTCCCCTAGACCTGGCAGCCACCAATCTGCTTCCTGTCTCTGTGGATTTGCCTGTTCTAGACGACTTATGTCAGTGGAATCACACATGGCCTTTTGTGTCTGGCTTCTCTTGCTCAGTCATGTGTTCGTGGTTCTTCATTGTAGCCTGTATCAATTTTTCATCCTTTTAAAGGCTCAATAGTATTCCATTGTAGGGTGGACAACATTTTGTTAGTCTCCTCATCTCTTGATGGACATTTGGGTTGTTTCCACGTCTCAGCTGTTGTGACTAGAGCTGCTGTGGACGTCCATGCACATGTTTCTTTGTGGAAGTATGTTCATGGTGAAGCTTCAGTGTGCTAACTCTGGGTCTGACCCTTTGAGCATCTGTTAGTTTTCCAGTGCATAGCTGCTTTTGGTAGCAGCCCTGCCCGTGCTGGTTTTGCCCCTTTGGTTTTCCCTAAAGTTTCTTTAAAGGCAAATTGTATGTCCCTGCTAGGCTGAGAGAAGGGTGGCAGGGCTGACCCTTGCTGCACTAGAGGCTGCTTCAGATAACACACCTTTTCTTGTTTATGAAATGAAGCTGATTTTTATCAAAGCCCTTGAGATCCTGGAATGAAAAGCGCTAACACAGTCCCGCCAAGTGTCCTTAAGATAAAGGGACAGTTTTCTTTTTGAGTATCTGACCCTTTTTTGTTCCCTTCTCCAACACCCCCATCCCCAGGACAGCAAAGGTAATTTTAGAAGTCCTTTGCATAATAGCCTTTGATCTGCCTGCTTGGAGTATTGCTCCTCACTGTTGTTACTGTTGGACTTCCTCCAGTCAGTGGAATTAGGGTGAAAATCTAAGAGCTGGAGATATTACTGTAGTGAAAAGGAGTGAACTCTGGCTACGTGCACCAGCATGGGTGCATCTCATAATAATTACTCTGAATGAAAAGAGCGTTTAGAGAAGAAAGAGTTTATACTCTATGATCTCATTCATAATACAGTCTAGAAGATGCAAGCTAGCCAGTAATTGAAAGCAGACCAGTCGTGGTAGGGACAGAAAGGTGAGGAGCGTGACAGAGGGCACAAGGAGACTTGGGGTGATGAGTGTGTTATCGTGATTGTGGTGACAGTTTTATGGGTGTTTGCATACATTGATATATGTCAGTTTCTAAAATGACACACTTTAAATGCTTGCTGTTTTTGGCATGTCGGTTATACTTCAGTGAAACTTAAAAACTACAGTGAGATACTCCTACCCATCCATTACAGTGATTCAGTATTTTTATTTTTTATCCCCCACCCCCCACCCCGGTATTTTTAAAGACTGAGAGTGTCACCTGGAACTTATGACTGGCTGGTAGGATGGGACCCATTCCCCTACCTGTGACCCAGCAGAGAAATGAAGGTACACTGAATGCTGACAGCGACTTTGCTCACGGGGACCCTAGACTGGAAACAGCCTCAATGGCCATCAGAATATGTGAGGAGCAACACAGTAGTAGCATGTCCAGTGTTGAAGAAGTGCGCCTGCTAGCTTGATTGGCTTTTCTTAGCTCAGCTTACCTGGAAACGCTGAGATCTTTGGGTAGCTATGCTACCTTAGGCAGGAACGCAAGTGTTTTTATGCAGGTGCTCCAAGTGACCTTATAGATGCTGCTCATGATCCAGGGGTCCTGGTGCCACTGTTGATTCTTCCTCACATCCAGCCTGCACAGTGTTCCCTCTCCACCCAGGATAGCCTGTGACCGTCCCTTGCTCAGATTTCACTCCGGGTTTGAGAGTTGCTTCCACAGGAGAAGCATGCCCTCGTTCTTGGTTAAGGGCCCATGTCTGGCGAAGGCACCTTGCTGCCCTGTTGGCCTGGCCTTCCTGGGTGCCTTCTCTGCATTTAGTCTTAAGGACGGAAGCCTGGGCTTGCTTTCCCTTTTCACAAGGTCACACACTTAGGATAAGAAGTTACACCTTGTCTTCAAAGCTGTAGCCCTGTCTGCCCTCAAGGTTCACAGACTGTTGTCCTGACCCTCCTTGACCGTCCAGATGACAGACCTCCTCCTGAACTTAGAGTCCATATAGTCCTGGGTTCTTTTTTTTTTTTTTTTTGAGTTGGAGTCCCAGACTGGAGTGCAGCAGCCTCTCCCAGCCACCGTAGCCTTGACCTGCTGGGCTCCGGCGATCCTTCCACCTCAGCCTTCCAAATAGCCGGAATTACAGGCGCACGCTATCACGCCCGGCTAATTTTTTGATTTATTGTAGAGATGAGGTCTCGCCTGCCCAGGCGGGTCTCAAAAGTCTTGAGTTCTTAAGGGTAGTGAGTTTAAGATTTGCACGTGATTTTGTCTGTGTTGGTTTCTTGGAGCCTCTGTCATCAGCGATGGTCTCGGGGCACTGGGAGAACATTGGTGACGAGGCATCCTAACCCAGAGGAGTGCTGACAAGGGTTTGGGTGGTACATTGGACCCCTGGTTTGTTTCCAAATTGTTAGGACTCTTCCAGCAATGATGCGGAAGTGAGCTGACACCTTAAAGCTAGTGGTGAACAAACAGATGACTTCCAACTGTCTTTACCCTAGGTGACTTCTTTACCCAGATTCATCGTGATGGGGTGCTGGGGGGTTGACACCAATACTAGCATTAACTGAAAAGAAAGGCCCCCCACTCCTTTGCTTAGCTGCCGTACTCACCAAAGAGGGAGTTTTCTCATAGCTTTTTTGAGGTCTGATCAGCTACTGTGGAATCCTTTCTTTGTTAAGTGTGCAGTTCAGTGTTTTCTAGTAAATGTATGGAATTGTGCAGCCACCACCATGGTGACTATCTTTGATTCCCCATCTCCTTTCTTTTTTTGAGTCAGGTCTCACTCTGTCTCCCAGGCTGGAACACAGTGGCATGGTCACAGCTCACCGCAGCTTGAACTCCCGGACTCAGGCAAGCCTCCTGCTTTAGCTTCCTGAGTGGCTGGAACTACAGGTGTGTGCCACCATGCCCGACTAGTTTTTTATTTTTGTAAAGATGAAGTCTCACTATGTTGCCCAGACTGGTCTTGAACTCCTGGGCTCAAGTGATCCTCCCTCCTTGGCCTCCTGAAGTGTTGGGATTATAGGTGTGAGCCACTGTGCCCTGCCTGATTCCTCCTTCAGTCCTCCTCTCCTCCCCTCCCCCCTCCACTTTTGCTCCTACTGGTCTCTCTGGCTGCGTCCACAGCTCCAACATGGACGTGTGGTTTCGTGTCTGACTGGGTTGCGGGACTTCATGCTCATGGCTGTGGTCACATGTAAGGGAGGTGTGCCTGCTGTGGGCTGGGCCCTGTGCTGGGCTCAAGCAGGTGGCTGAGCCCCGGCCTGAGCGCCCACCTTAGATGGGTGCCTGCCTGTGCAGCCCTGTATGTTTGTGTTTATCTCTGTGCTGTCTGAGAGTTGCTGGGCTGATGTCTCCAGCCTGCCCGGGACTCCAGCCCCTGCAGTTTTCTTACCTCCTGGAGGATAGAGAGCGAGGCCCTTGCTGCTTGCAGTTGCACCTGCAGCCCTCGCCAGGGTGTGATGAGGATCCCGAGGTGGACTTTGGGAGTGGTGGGAGCCCCAAGGTTCCCAGGGCTGCTCTGTGAAGGGAAAACCTTGGCAAGTGGTGGTCCTGGGGTTGTTCAGAGGGTGCACTTGCCAGGTGGAGGGGCTGAGGGGTGGGTGCGTGGGACTCAGCCTGGAGGGAAGGAGTGGCTAGGGCTGCAGGGCCAGCGAGCAGCACCGAGAGGCTGGGCTGTGTCCTGGAGCCTCAAGCAGCTCTGACAGGTGCCGTGGCTGAGCCTGAGAGGAAGGGCCTTAGAGAGCAGTGGCTGGGGGTTCAGGCAGGGTGGCCGAGGAAGGACGGCTACACAAATGGACGGAGGGCCAGAGGGGAATTGAAGAGTATGCCAGGGTTAGAGCTGTGTACACGTGTCTATGTGAGAAGCATGTGTGCCCTTGTGGGAACTCCAGACTCTCAGCCCATTGCACTGATGCCCCTAGGCCTCCTCCCACGGAATCCCAGACTACAGCAGCCCTGTGCTCTTGTCTGTGATTTCCTCAGGGTCCTTGTTCCCCAGCTGGGGGTAGGCAGCACCCTGAGAGGGCCTTGCAGGAGGGACAGGCCTCCCTGCATGGTGAGCACTGAAGCTGCAAGGGCACATTCTGGGCAGTGGGTCACCACTGGGGACAGTAGGTCGTCACAGGTTTGTGGTTGTCACCATGGTGGAGGAGTTCTCGTGATAGTCGGGACAGTCCAGCCTGGCAGAGAGGGGCTGTGATACCTGACTGGCTGTGCTCTGCGGCTTTCAGAGCCAAGTGGCCAGTCTGGCAGGGGTGGCAGATCTGGGCTCAGTCACCCGTGCTGTTCATGGTGAATTCATGGCCTTGAACTCCTCTTGCCAGAGGACTTGGAGAACAGGATTCTGCTTTCTCTGATAACATGGGGCTGTGGGTCCTGGGAGCCTGTGGCTGGTGGCAGCACTTCTGCCTTCTTACATGTGTTGGTGGGACAGCAGCTCGAGAGCTGGATAAATGCTCCTGGCTTCTTGTGGACTTTTGCCAGCGTGGCATCAAGGTGTGCAGTTGATTTGGGTTGCTTGCTGGGGTCTGAACAGGTCTTGCTAGGGACGGCGCCTTCATGAGGCCTCGGCGCCTTCATGAGGCCTCGGTGCCTTGCAAAGTGCAGTGGGTAGGCCCACGGTGGCCCTGGGAGAGGTGGTCCCTTATCTGGGGGTGGAGCATCTGCATGCATCCAAGCCCGCCACCTCGTCTTCCACATGAGAACACTGATGATTTTCTAACATGTGAGAAAGCACCCCTGTGCCTCCCTCTCCCTGATTTTTTGTTGTTGTTGTTGTTGTTGTTTTGAGTTGGAGTCTCACTCTGTCACCCAGACTGGAGTGTAGTGGCTGCTCCCGGCCACCGCAGCCTTGACTTGCTGGGCTCCGGCGATCCTCCTGCCTCAGCCTTCCACATAGCTGGAACTACAGGCATGTGCTACCACTAATTAAAAATTAGCCCGGCAATTTTTTTTTTTTTTGAGTTGGAGTCTCACTCGGTCGCCCAGACTGGAGTGCAGTGGCCGCTCCCGGCCACCGCAACCTCGACCTGCTGGGCTCCGGTGATCCTTCCGCCTCAGCCTTCCAAGTAGCCGGAATTACAGGCATGCACTACCACGCCCAGCTGATGTTTTTTGATTTTTTGTAGAGATGAGGTCTCGGTGCCCAGGCGGGTCTCGAACCTGCGGGCTCAGGCAATCCACTCACCTCAGCCTCCCAAAGGCGCGGGATTACAGGCTGAGCCACCGAGCCCGGCTCCTCTCTCTGATTTAACAGTTATGAAGGTTTCTCTCTCCTCCATTTTTCTTCGCTGGTGTTTTTTTGTTTGTTTGTTTCTATTTTTTGAGACAGGGTCTCACTCTGTCGCCCAGGCTGGAGTGCAGTGGTGTGATCATAGCTTGCTGCAGCCTCTAACTCCAGGTCTCAGTCGATCCCTCTGCCTCAACCTCCCAAGTAACTGGGACTACTGGTGCACACGACCACATACAGCAAAATTTAAAAAAAATTTTTGTGGAGTTGGGATCTTGCTGTGTTTTCCAGGCTGGTAAGCTGGAAGCTCCTGGACTCAAGTGATCCTCCCACCTTGGCCTCTTAAAATATTGGGATTACAGGCATGAGCCACCATGCCTGGTCTTGGTGTGTTTTTAAAGCAAGTCCATGTGTGTTTTTTTTTTTTTTTGCTTTTGTTTTTGAGTTGGAGTCTCACTCAGTCGCCCAGACTGGAGTGCAGTGACCGCTCCCAGCCACCGCAGCCTCGACCTGCTGGGCTCCGGTGATCCTTCCGTCTCAGCCTTCCGAGTAGCCGGAATTACAGGCGTGCACTACCACGCCTGGCTGATTTTTTATTTATTATAGAGATGAGGTCTTGCCAAGTTGCCCAGGCAGGTCCCGAACCCGCGGGCTCAGGCAATCCACTCACCTCAGCCTCCCAAGGCACAGTATTACAGGCTGAGCCACCGAGCCCGGCTGTGTCCCATGTGTTTTATCACCCTTCCTTCTGAGGTTGAGCCTTATGAATTGGTGATACTTGACCATTTTGACCTATGCAATGTACTCTGCTTTTCTAGAAACAGAAGAGGGCATCTTGCATTGTTGCAGTGCAGTTGTCAGACCAACAGCATCAGCAGTGGTTTTTCTGGATTGCCTAGTATGTGAGGACAGGTTCTTTCCATAACCAGATTTTTCCGGCAGATCCTGTCGAGGTCCAGTGTTAAGGTGATCCCTGTGTCTCTGACCCTGCTCTTCAAAGCACTCCCTCCCTCTTTTCATCTCATCATGGTGGGGTCTGGTCTGGTTGTCTGGTGAGGTGTCCACCTTCAAGCTTTAGTCCCTCTTCACCCTCTCGCTTCTGCCTGTAGTATGGTGGATGTTGTCTTAGACTGGGGCTCTTCGGAGAGCAGCTGATCCCAGGACTGGGCAGGCAAAGGATGAACTGGGGATGCCTTGGACACTGAGTATCAAGGTGAATCTTGGGGCCCTCTGGCACACTGACCATAACAGGACTGTGGGGTCCACAGTGCCGGTGAGGAGAGTTGGGGAGAGGGTCTTCCTCTGCATTAAGATGCGTATGGAGAGCAGAACCTGGGGACCACATGCATGCATGGGGCCACAGGAAGTTACCTTCTTTGTAGGTCAGAAGTGGTCAAGTCCCACCGATTTTGTGTGATTCAGTCTTAACAGATTAAAGGAGGCTAAAGAGATCTCAAAAATCGTATGTGGTGGTGATCTGGGTCTTGGTTGAAAACCTCCGGAGGATGTCATTGGGGCATCGTGGTGTGGTGTGCGTGTGTGTTGACCAGCAGCATGGCAGCCGCATTAGGGTCCCGGGCCAGCACTTGCATCATGAGGTATGGAGAAGGCCCTTGTCCTGGGGCCCACAGCTCTGAAACAGGGCAGGACAGTAAAAGGAAGTACGTACAGACTCATGGGGAAGGGTGATGGAGGTAAGGGGATGTGTTTTCTGTAGCTTTGGAATTTTTCAAAATCAGAAGTGGAGGAAAGTGTCAGAGCAGAGTCCTTGAGTGTGGAACCAGTCCTCCTGGTACCCCTCCCTCGGGAGGGTCAGAGCCCTGTGGCTCCTGGAGGTGGTAACTGTCCACCCTGTTTTTATTATAACCTTGGGATGAGCGAGTGTGATGCATCACTGCCTCAGGGCCTTTGTGTTTCAGGTGAGGAAGCATGCTGGTTTAGCCGGCACTGTTGAGGGCCCCTGGAGTGTGGGCTCCTTGGGACCCCGATATGGGTCAGGGAGGCCTGCCCAGGAGGCACCCTGTGCAACAAGACCTGAAGGACATCAGCCAACCTTGCCAAGGCCCCACTGTGCATGCAGAGACTGCATGCTACGATATTTACGTGGTCTGGGGTAAAAGTCTGTGGTCTCAATACTGATGACAGCATAGTTGGGGGAATTTGGGAATTTCTGTGCTTTTCCTTTGTAGGAATCATCATGCTGCTGTGATGCATGATCTGGCTTGTGTAGCATGTCGGAAGGGACTGTCTCTGGGAGAAAATCCCTTGTACAGCTCTTAGATGGACTTCAGAGTGTGGTTTTAGATACACCAGGGTTCACCAGAGCAGGTCTGAAGGGCTTTGGGACCCAGCTCTGGAGCCTTGCGTGGGGCTGAGTCCTGGGAAGTTTAGGATATATCTTTCAGTACTGAGTGTCCAGGGCAGAGCTGATGGAGGAATTGCTTCCTGTGCACCTGTGGCAGAAGTGGGTGCAGGGAAGCCCTGCCTGTCTTGAGCCTCCCTGATGAGGTGACAGTTGGCATCCTTGGAGGACTTTGGTTAATGGGAGTGGCAGCCCTGTGCCAGCCTTCTCATACCTTTAGGGATTGTGGATTAGAAAGGTTGTCTTAACTTTTTTTTTTTTTTTTTTTGAGACAGGGTTTTACTCTGTTGCCTAGGCTAGAATGCAGTGATGTGACTGTAGCTTACTGCAGTCTCCACCTCCCAGCCTCAAGTGATCCTCCTGCCTCCCAAAGTGCTGGGATTACAGGTGTGAGCCACTGCACCCAGCCGCCATCCAGTCTCTTCCTTCATCATCAAGAAGGCCTATCTTGTGGAGGGGGCAGGTGGTAGTGGATGGATTTGATGGCTTTCCCACATTTTGGGGGATGACAGTTGTTCCTCTTAGTGTTTGGTGGGCCTTTACTGTGGTGGGGGACTCCAGACCCTGGTCTGATGCTATGCACCAGTCCTCAGGCACACTGCCACCATTTGTTTTGTTTTGTTTTTCGAGTTGGAGTCTCACTCTGTTGCCCAGACTGGAGTGCAGTGGCACGCTCATGGCCACCGCAGCCTCAACCTGCTGGGCTCAGGTGATCCTTCCGCTTCAGCCTTCCAAGTAGCTGGAACTACAGGCGTGCGCCACCATGCCTGGCTAACTTTTTGATTTATTGTAGAGATGAGGTCTCTCCATGTTGCCCAGGCGGGTCTCGAACCCCTGGACTCAGGCAGTCCTCTCGCTTCTGCCTCCCAAAATGCTGGGATTATAGGCTTGAGCCACCATACCTGGCACTGCCATCCATTTGTAAAGTCATCCTGCTCCTTGTGGTCTTCCCTCGTGGGAACAGAGTGTCTTCCTCAGCATCCTGGTTGTGGTCTGGGGTGTGGTTCCATGGCCAGGCGGGTCTTGGACTGGGTGTGCCATGGGTGGGGGTGGGGGGTTGCCCTGTTGAGTAGGTTTGATAGGGAAAGAGAGTATGTGGAGAATCGAGACAGAACATGGGAACTATCTCAAGGGAGATAGCAGGCCAGCATGTCACGGGAGTCACCGAGGCACCTCTTTTTGGGAGAAGTCTCTGCCCAGACTGAGTCCTGGGATCTGCAGCCTCACGTGGTTGACATTGCATTCTGATGTAGGTTGGACCTGAGGGCATCCTGCAGAACGGGGCTGTGGACGACAGTGTGGCCAAGACCAGCCAGTTGTTGGCTGAGTTGAACTTTGAAGAAGATGAGGAAGATACGTATTACACCAAGGATCTCCCCATCCATGCGTGCAGGTGAGCTGGGTGCAGCTGGGCCAGGGCAGGGTGTCTGAGAGCTCACCTCCCAGGGATGGGGTGGCACCCTGACTCATGGCAGCCCTGTCCTTGGGAATAAGGAAGTTGCTTACACCCATGTGTACACCCGTGTGCTTACACTCTCTGACTCCCTAAATTCAGTCAGCTGGTAGAGAGAGTGGCCTTTCCTCAGACCCTGGGGTCCTTGCCTAGCATCTGCCCGCCCACTAACTAGAAGGAACTTGCCACCGCGCTGGTGAGTGTCCGGGCTCCCCCACAGAGGGCTGGCTGCTGGTCTGTGGTGGGTGTCTTCATGCCTCCCAGGCTTGGAAAACCAAGTGAGTCCAGTAGTTGGGGCATACCTGCCTGGGAGCAGATGTGGGATTCTTGACTCCAGCAGGACGATCCCTGGTTTGGGCTTAATCTTGATTTTTCCACACTCACATGAAGACATTTAGATCAAAAGAGGTGGAATGAGGCCGGGAGCTGTGGCTCATGCCCATAATCCTGGTACTTTGGGAAGCTGAGGTGAGAGGATTGATTGCCTGAGCCCACAGATTCAAGACCAACTTGGCAAGACCTTGTTTCTACATTAAATCAAAAAATTAGCTGAACATGGTGTCACACGCCTGTGGTTCCAGCTATTTGGAAGGCTGAGGCAGAAGGATCACCTGAGCCCAGCAAGTCAAGGCTGTGGTGGCCCTGAGCGTGCCACTGCATTCCAGCCTGGGCAACAGAGTGAGACTCCAACTCCAACTCCAAAAAAAAAAAAAAAAAAAAATGGTGAAATGATTTCACTCAGGCACTGGCTGTCAGGGCAGTACCCACTTGCGCTCAGCTTGCTGGGATAGGGTGACTTTTCCTCCCACTTTGTGGGCAGACACTTTGTGTTATTTTGACTTTTTGGTCATTTTAACTTGCAGTTGTTTTGATGTATGTAGTGGTGTTCCTGTTATGCACAGAGATGCCTGTGAAGAGGGTCGGGAGTTCAGCTGTACAGCCCGTTGCCATGCCTGCTGTGCCCCTCACCCAGGTCCTCCTCATACTGTAGGAGGCAGCTGCTGGTTCTTAGTTGAAGCACATTCTGGTTTGAGACCAAATGTGGGCTTTGTACACAAGCGGAACTCTGAGGAGTCAGTGTGCTGTGTGTGTTTGTGTATTTTTTCAGAAAACCAAAGTGTGGGTTGGGGCTTCCCAAGGTGCTCCTTGCTTGAACTTTGCACTTCAGGCACTGGCCTCTCCATGACAGGGCCTGTGTGCCATTCCCCAGGAGCACAGTGCCCTCTGCTGGAGCCTGCTGCTCATAGTGACCATGGTGTCATTGTGTCCGGTTCCAGAAACTTCAGGCCAAAGAGGGAAGAGACTGAAATGGCCTTGGTGGGTGTGAGGCCTCACTTGTGGTCTCCCCAGAGTGGTTTTGCTGCTTCTGGGGCATTTACCATACACCTCACTCTCCCCTGCGTTCCCAACTTTGGGAAGCCTTGGCTGACTGGTTTGATTTGGTGATTGGGATTGCTGTGTCTCAGTATGTGTTTAATGAAGAACTTAAAAATGTTGTAAGAGGAAAGAATTTTACATCCTGCCAAATTAGAACCAGAGAGCAACCTTCTAGCTTTAACTGTTGATGTTTTGATTTTTAGTTACTGTGGAATACATGATCCTGCCTGCGTGGTTTACTGTAACACCAGCAAGAAGTGGTTCTGTAACGGACGTGGAAATACTTCTGGCAGGTAGATAATCAGACCATGCATGTGTCTTTAATCAGTGGTGTGCTCAGATTTGTGTGTAAATTATGGAAATGTTGGAGCAAAGCGCAATATAAAATCACGCTAACAAACCTGGTTTTTTTCCTCCTCTGTGACTGGTTTAACTTGAAACAGATGGTGGTGTGTGAATGCCTTAATGTATTTACCCTTGATTTATTCTCTGTGGCTCTTTTATTATGCAAGTAGGGCTGGCTTAATTCTCGTTCCCAGTTTTTATTTCGATTTTTCTGCAAGATGAGCTCCTGGCAGTCCGTTGATCCTCATTAACAGAAGATGTTCCCAAGGTGGTAACGGGCATCCAGGGGGTTGGTTCAGGCGCTCGGGCCTGAGCTGTCCGGAGGCTAATTCGGGCCAGATTCCCAATCATCGGATTCACTTCCCTTGACCATCAGCCCGGGCATCCCTCCTGCGATTGATCAGCAGCAGCTGGAACCAGCCCTTGTTCTGTGTTTGGGACAAGACCAGTGTTCTGTTGGTCCGAGTTCTAGGAGGGAGTGCAGTTGTCTTGGGCTGCCACGGACGTGTCCACAGTTCGTTCCACTGCTTGGAGAGGCCGGGCACAGGGTCTGAGGCAGAGCTTGAGGTTGCAGCTGAGACACAGGCTCCTTTTCTGAGGTTCTGTCCTGGAGAAGGCCCATCGGCAGCCTCCGTTGCACAGGGCCCCCACCCTCCTGTGCCTGCAGCTGCTGTGACTTGCCCGGGTACTTGGATGGGGCACAGATTCTTTGGCGCCTCTGCGTTAATAGCTTGAAGTGTGGGCTGAGCAAGGAAGAAAGGGGCCAGCACTTTTTAAAAAGTATCTTCTGGGTAGCCAAAAGACTTTCGTGTCCCATTTTCAGAATATTCTGGGAAATTTAAGTGTTGCTTATGTTTGTGGTCCTCTTGTACAGGAAAAACAACTTAGAAACATCTTAACTGGCAACCCCAGCCTCCAGTCAGCACAGCCAAGGGCAGGGCAGTGAGGAAGACAGGACAGGGAGGTAGGGAAGCAGCTGCTTACCTTTGGAAAACTGACCTGTCCCAGGGGAAGGCAGCACGGGAAGGACAGCAGGAACCGCGGTTCTTTCTGTTCCACACCCAGTGGTGGCCGCCTGAGAGAGGAGTTGGGGCGTGGGGATGCCAAGAGCAGCCACAGGTGGCCAGGTGATCTGACGAGCTGCGTGGCAGCAGAAGAGGGCTAGAAGATGGGCATCTGAGCTGAAGCTTCCCAGAGGGGAAGAGAAGGTGCAGCCAGGAAGGCTCAGGGGCCAGTGGGTGTTCAGAGCATCTGTCTGGCTCAGGGATGGTGTAAGTGCCCAAAGGTGGAGAGGTGTACAGTGCATTGGGTACCCTGTTAGATGAGTCAGGTGGGTCCCCCACGGTGGCTGGCTTGGCACGGGCATGGCTCAACAGCAGGTCACGGTTCGGGTGAGTGGTATCCTAGCCACATGGCAGCAAGGAAGGATCCCATAGAGCCATGCTGTAGACCTTGGCATCTGCGGAATAGCCTTGTGCCTTCCTGTGCTCGGGTTTCCAGAGTGGCTGGTTATCAGGTTCCTGGCTACAGCTTGTCCAAAGGGGTTTCTTGACAACAATAGCAGTGAGAAGACCTTGGGGACAAGTGGGTCTTGCGGGATGTGTCACTGGCCCTACAGCACTGGCCAGCAGTGGGTTAAATGGGACCTGTTAAGTTGGAGTTAAGGAAGCAAAGCTGTGTGGACTGTGTTGAGGAAGTTTCCTTTTAAAAAGGGGCTGAAATTGGGATCGATTTTGCGGTGGGTGGGGAGCCAGCTGGGGAAGGGCTGGTCCCTGGGGTGCCAGATGGATGAGGTGTGACGCCTCTGCTAATGGACCGTGAACGGACCGGAACTTCCAGCAGGGGCCTGAAGACTGGAAGTGGTGAAAAGCCAGACTTTGGGTGTTAACTGTCTATCGTTTCCTGGTCTCAGCCACATTGTAAATCACCTGGTGAGGGCAAAATGCAAAGAGGTGACCCTGCACAAGGACGGGCCCCTGGGAGAGACAGTCCTGGAGTGCTACAACTGCGGCTGTCGCAACGTCTTCCTGCTTGGCTTCATCCCGGCCAAGGCCGACTCGGTGGTGGTGCTGCTGTGCAGGTGAGGGTCCCCAGATGGCTCCGGGGTGACCTTCCAGCCTGCCAAGGCCCTGACTCCGGGAAACTGTGCTTTAAAGATGGCTCCTGCTGGGGGCGAGGCTTGTGCAGGCTGGGTTTGTGGGGAAGTTGGGTGTATTCTGGTAAAGTGTAGAAACAATTCTATGGAAAGTCTATTCTGGGTATTGAGAGTTTAGAGCTCAAGTGTGTAAGGAGATGCGGTTTATTGCTAACAGCTTGAAGGTAATGTGATCACATAATAAGGTGCAGGGAGCACTTCTTCAGGTGAAAGGTCAGCAGCCCCCCCACTTGGGGCTTCAGGAAAGGGACTGCTGCTCATGGTTGCCTTCCCTGCCTGCAGGCAGCCCTGCGCCAGCCAGAGCAGCCTCAAGGACATCAACTGGGACAGCTCGCAATGGCAACCGCTGATTCAGGATCGCTGCTTCCTTTCTTGGCTGGTCAAGATCCCATCTGAGCAGGAGCAGCTGCGGGCGCGCCAGATCACGGCCCAGCAGATCAACAAGCTGGAGGAGCTCTGGAAGGTAAGGCCTGCTGCGGGCGGACCATTCCTGTGCACAGTGCCCTCGGGTGTCTTCGGAGACGGCCTGATTGGGTGAGGCCGCTGGAAGTTCTGGAAGGAACTGAATGAGCCTCTGCAACCTGCAGCTGGAGTGGCCCCGGCAGCCCAGAAGGCGGCTCCCAGGGCCTCTGCGCCTTCCTCCCCATAGGCCATGTTGCCTGCCCTGGAACAGCCTGGCCGCTGGAAAAGGAAAGCTCTGTTTGCTGGAAATTTCTCTCTCTTGCTGGGGTGTGGGTGGATGGTAGGAGGAAGGATAGGACTGACTGTGAGCAGAAGTGTCCACAGGTCCAGATGTATCCCGGAGGTAGGGGGCTGCATGTGCACTGTAGAACCTTGGGGCTGGGGAGGGTGCTGGCAAGTGTCCCAGGGGAGGAAGTCAGGGCTGCCAGGACAGTGAAGGGGAGAGAGAAGAGGGCCAGATAGGCAGTGGGATCCTGGCTCTCAGATGTGTGAGGATCCCCACCCTTCCCCTGGAAGCTCTGCTCTGGTCCTGGCTGTCCGGGATTTTGTGGTAAAGTAAGTTCTAATACCCAGGCTAGAAGTTCTGACTCGGCGCCCATTTAGTCAGACAGCTCAGGTAGAAGTTTGTTTGCACTCAACACAAGTCAGAGTGTTTCAAGCACTGTCTACCTTTCCACCCTGATTCTCAGGTTGCTAGAATTATTCCATTGCTGAGAACCAGACAGCCTAGATAGACACTGTCGTGTGTCCCCTACCAGAGGGGCCCACTGAGGGAGTGGACGCCAGGGCTGAGCTGTGTGCCTGTGACAGTTCAGTTCAGGGACAGCTGGACCCAGGAGACGGGCCTCCCCTCTGTGGATGCGGCAGAGAGCACAGGAGAAGCCAGTGGTCTTGGCGGTGGCCTGGAAGAGGGGGTGCCTATTGTCCTTCCTGGGCATGCTTGTGGAGTCAGGAGGTTCCTGTGTGTGGACATGTGTTGGGCAGTGCATGGGGCTTTGCAGGCAGAGTTACCGCATGCTGGAACCCTCTCAAGGGCAGCAGCTGGGGTCAGGCACAGCCTGGGCTGCTGTCCAACTCCTTGTCAGTATGGAGTTCCTGAGAGGTGGGCACCACTGCCTGTCTGGGGACTGTGTAGAACCTCCACAGCCCAGCCTGGGGCACGTGCACCTGTCCCTTGGGTCTCCTGGGCTCATGTTCTGGTACTCTGGGGGCAAACGATGAGTGTGGTGCTGGTGTTCCTGTCTCCTAGGAAAACCCTTCTGCCACCCTGGAGGACCTGGAGAAGCCGGGGGTGGATGAGGAGCCGCAGCACGTGCTCCTGCGGTATGAGGATGCCTACCAGTACCAGAACATCTTTGGGCCCCTGGTCAAGCTGGAGGCTGACTACGACAAGAAGCTGAAGGAGTCTCAGGTGACGTGGCATGTGCTGGAGAGCTGGCTGTAACAGGGTGTCTCTCTTCAGGCCAGGGTGGGCGGTTTGTCTTCTAGGCCTTGGAGACCGACGTGGGCTGAGGCCACAGTGCACTGAGTGATGGAGCCATGGGCTGGAGCCAGGTGGCCGCACAGTCTGTGGGCAGTGCCATGGCCCTTGGAGCAGACATTGGCCCACGTGTTTTGTTTTTAAATCCAATGATAATCCCTCCCAGTCAGGTTCACAGCTTTGCTGCAGAAGTCGGACCTCGTGCCGGGTCCTGTGGAGAACATGCCGATGAGACAGGGCTGCAGTGCCAGCCTCCCTTTTCCCTCCCGTAGCTGCCTGCCCTGTGCTGTGAAGGCTCCAGATGGGTCATCGTGTGGGGCATGGGGCTTTCTAACCACTTTGCTTCCAGGCAGGCCCTTGGTGCATGAGGCTGTGGGCAGCTGAGCTCACAGCTGGGCTCCTGAGTGGAGCCCCAACATGTGGAGTCCAGGCCCGTGTCCTTGCCGAGAGCTAACCAGGGGTCTTGTCTTTCATGTGCTCAGACTCAAGATAACATCACGGTCAGGTGGGACCTGGGCCTTAACAAGAAGAGAATCGCCTACTTCACTTTGCCCAAGACTGACTCTGGTAATGAGGATTTAGTCATAATTTGGTTAAGAGGTGATTTTAAGTTTTAAAATATTTGTGACCATAAGTAGCATAAAATTCCTAGTTTCACCCTTGTAAAGTGTCCCTTAATTTGAACTCTTCCTGGTGAATCTGCGTCATGTTAAACCGCTGACTCTTGCTTTTTCACCGGAAGACATGCGGCTCATGCAAGGCGATGAGATTTGCCTGCGGTACAAGGGGGACCTTGCGCCCCCATGGAAAGGGATCGGCCATGTCATCAAGGTCCCTGATAGTATCCTTCGTGAGAAGAGGTGGGCCAGCTTGTTGTCTGGGCAGCTCCTGCCACATGGTGGGGGAAGGTGGAGTTTTCCTGGTTGTGGCGATGCTGAAGTCTCGTGCTCTGTGTACTGGGCTGGGTGCTGGCTGGCTTGGCCCTTCGCTGCTCTGAAGAGAAGCACAGGCCCTCGGCCTTGGTGTGGCAAGTGGTTATTCAGTTGCTTTTACCTCTGCCCAGACGGTATATCAGCGGGGTATACCTGTGACTCCCAGTCCCCTTCCTCTGAGTATGTGAACATGAGTGCGTGTGTGCGAACATGAGTGCGTGTGTGCAGTCACTCTCATGAAGCACCTCCTGCTTTCTGGGAGCATCCCTGGTTTGACTCTCAAGGTTAAACTGGCTCTGAAAAGAGCCTTACTGGGACGCTGGTGCTGCATGCGAAGGTTCCAGCAGCAGAGGATAGTGCAAGTGTTCCCAGGTCATGCAAGGTGGCATGCGTGGCCTTTTTGTAATCCAATGACGGGAACTCAAAGGCCCAGGTGCAGTCAGGTGTCTGGATGGGGTAAGACCCTGGAGAAGACATTGGCAGGTCCATCTCAGAGCTGCCTCCCAGGGTTGGCTGATGGTGCTGGCTGATGGTGCTGGCACCTCACTGGTGTGTGCAGCGGCCTGGGGTGGGAACATGGTATCCCTACATCAGCCTCCCATCTATGTCTCTGACACACTCATCCTGAGCATCCCAGACCTGTCGTGGGGCTGAGGATGGAGGGAAGGGCATTGCCCACACCGCGGTCTCTTGTTGGGGCTGTGGAAATACCCAAGCCACTCGTGTGTGGAAGGCACTGCACCTTTCCTCAGCTGTCTTCGGAGGTGCAGTGTATGTGGACCTGTCGGGAAGATTTGCTGCAGCTGGAGCCGGGAACTAGGCCAAGTTACGGCCACTCTGTGTGTGGGTGCTGGCCTCTGTTTCTCTGAGAAGGACCTGCGCGAGACTGCCCTGGGGGTCCATAGAGGCACATGGGGCCAGGCTGGGGCAGGACACAGCTCTTTGTGAAGGCAGAATTTGTGGGCATGTATTGGTTCTGCCTTTGGCAAAGGGTGGTTTCCTAATACCTAGAGAGGCATTATTTAAAGGCTTTATATCAGGGGCGCCTCAGAAAGGTCAGCCCGACTTTTGACAAGGATGTGAACTTAACTCAGTGTACAGATTATGGTGACGAGATCGCCATTGAGCTGCGAAGCAGCGTGGGTGCCCCTGTGGAGGTGACTCACAATTTCCAGGTGGACTTTGTGTGGAAGTCGACCTCATTTGACAGGTACGTCTGCCCTCCCATGCTGCTGCCATCTGATTTGCAGTCCCCTCTGTTCCTGGGTTACCGCCTGCCACATCTTTACAAACTCCCCTGTCAGGTGGAGTGGGTCCCCCCTAGCTCTGTGAGTTCGGGACACCAGTGACATAGGTCACGGCTATGTGTGTTGCTGACCTCGTGCTGCCCTCCCAGGATGCAGAGCGCTCTGAAGACGTTCGCCGTGGATGAGACCTCGGTGTCTGGCTACATCTACCACAAGCTGCTTGGCCACGAGGTGGAGGATGTGATCATCAAGTGCCAGCTGCCCAAGCGCTTCACAGCGCAAGGGCTCCCTGACCTCAATCACTCTCAGGTGCTGCGTGTCCCCAGGGGCAGGGTCTCTCCCATGTGGCCGTGGTATAGACGACCACCCCTAACGGCCACTTGTACTTGAAGGTTTATGCAGTGAAGACTGTGCTGCAGAGACCGCTGAGCCTGATCCAGGGCCCACCAGGCACAGGGAAGACAGTGACCTCGGCCACCATCGTCTACCACCTGGCTCGGCAGGGCAATGGGTAGGGCTCGGGGTGGCCCCCAGGGAGAAGGGTGAGGTGGCCTGTCTGCTGAGAGCCTCGGGCACTCACGTGTCACCCAGCCCTGTCGCTGAGAAGAGCATGCAGCGGGCAGCATCTATGCTCATCATTCATGACGCGTCCAGCTTCGTGGTTGCTCTTTGGAACCATGCCTGCTGCTGTCATGAAGGACAGTGCTGACTGGGTTATACGTCTGTTGTGCCTTGATGTATCTCAGCTGAAGGCATTTGGCAGTGGGCAGGAGGGTGAGAGTGCAAGTCCGGTCGTCAGTGTCACTTGGAGTGGGTTTCTCTGGGATACCTGGTGGAAGTGGGAAACCCAGGCTGTCCAGGCCTGAGTCCAGCATCACAGTGTCACTATGGGTGAGGAACAGCAGTCTGGGCCATTCTGGTCCCGAGTTCCTGAGCACACCCGAGCTGTCTGGTTGTGTTCCAGGCCTGTGCTTGTCTGTGCTCCCAGCAACATCGCTGTGGACCAACTGACCGAGAAGATCCACCAGACAGGGCTGAAGGTTGTGCGCCTTTGCGCCAAGAGCCGTGAGGCCATTGACTCCCCAGTGTCCTTCCTGGCCTTGCACAACCAGATCCGGAACATGGACAGGTAGGCGCAGGCCCTCTCTACTGGTCCCTGAGCTGCATGGGCGGTGTGTGCAGAGCCCTGTTGACCTGTATGTCTTCTAGCATGCCTGAGCTGCAGAAGCTACAGCAGCTGAAGGACGAGACTGGGGAACTGTCGTCTGCTGATGAGAAGCGGTATCGGGCCCTGAAGCGCACAGCTGAGAGGGAGCTACTCATGGTGAGCTTGCAGGTGTCTGGCCTGCCCAGCCGGTGGTAACTCAGAGCCATCTGCTGCTTTGCTTCTGAGGAGAGAGCTCGGGTCTCCTCTGTGCTTGCTCCGTGGTTGGGAGCACGCAGTCCTCCAGGTGGACTGTCGGCCTCCACTGGCCCTGGGCACTGGGTCTGAAATGTTCTCTCCTGTTCTTGCATAATGAATCACCCAAAACCAGGCTCTCACCCTGAATGTGGTTTCACCAGCTCAGTGCTGCCCCCTAGAGGCCGTTGTGAGGCACAGAGCTGCTTCTGTGCCTTCCGCTGTGCACTACTTTGAGGACCTTGCAAGTTCGTGGTCATAGCAGCTTGGGCCATATGTCTTGTCCTGGAGGAACAGCTTGTTTTCAGAGTTGTCCTGGGGGGGGACGAGAAGGAAAAGAACAACTTCTGCATCTCGCCCCGCCTGCCCTCCAGGATCTATTGACGTTTACAGTACCAGTGTTCTGATGCTTCTGTACCCCTCCCCAGAACGCAGATGTCATCTGCTGCACATGCGTGGGTGCCGGCGACCCAAGGCTTGCCAAGATGCAATTCCGCTCCATCTTAATTGATGAGAGCACCCAGGCCACTGAGCCGGAGTGTATGGTTCCTGTGGTCCTTGGGGCCAAGCAGGTGGGTGCCTCTTCTCAACAGGCTTTTGTAGATGTCAGTGCATGCGGTTCTTGATGCTCAGGGTCAGATTTTAAAAACATCTTGTGATTCTGTGTGGTGCCTAGCCAAGCACAGAGGAGTGCACAGTAGGCCCTCTGAGGCGGTCTTTGGAAGGTGGCTTGTGGGGCCCTTCATCTGTGCCCACTGTGCCCAACCAACCTGTGTGCCAGCTGCAGGTCCAACATGCGTGGTGGGCAGTTTCCTGCACCCATGGCAGGGTGGTGCTCTGTGGACATGGGGTGCCTTGGCTCCCTGCCAGTGCATGTCACCCTTCATGTGTGAGCTGCTCGACTTGTGGCCTCTCCCTGCAGCTGATCCTCGTGGGCGATCACTGCCAACTGGGCCCAGTGGTGATGTGCAAGAAGGCGGCCAAGGCCGGGCTGTCACAGTCGCTCTTCGAGCGCCTGGTGGTGCTGGGCATCCGGCCCATCCGTCTCCAGGTCCAGTACCGAATGCACCCTGCACTCAGCGCCTTCCCGTCCAACATCTTCTATGAGGGCTCGCTGCAGAACGGTGTCACCGCAGGTATCAGGACTCTGCCTGGGGTGGGGCCTCTAGATAAGGAACATGAGGGAATGCGGTCTGGGGAGGCCAAATGGCCCATCAGTTCCTCCATGGATGTGCAGGGCGATTACTCCAGTGTGGGGCACTTTGTTCCCTTCCGTTTCAGCAGTATGGACAGAGGAACTGCGCACCTCCTTGGGGTGGGTGTGGGGAGTCCACGTTTGCCATGAAGTTTGTTCACTGCCTAGGAGTCTACCCGAGGCTCCTGAGACCTCAACAGCAAGGACGACAGGTCCTGGGAGCCGATCCTGGGCCTGACTTCCTCCTCGGCCTTGTGTTTGGTGCCTCACAAAGAGGAGTGATTCTTTTTTGTGTTTTTTTTTTGGGAGTTGGAGCCTCACTCTGTCACCCAGACTGGAGTGCAGTGGCCGCTCCCAGCCACCGCGGCCTTGACCTGCCGAGCTCCGGCGATCCTTCCGCCTCAGCCTTCCGAGTAGCTGGAACTTCCGAGCGCTACCACACCCGCTAATTTTTTTGATTTGTTGTAGAGATGAGGTCTCGCCAAGTTGCTCAGGCGGGTCTCGAACCTGCGGGCTCGGGCAATCCACTCACCTCAGCCAGAGCAGTGATTCTTAACACCCAGGCCTAGGGGTCCACAGGACCTTTCCCAGCTTCCCTTGATAACCCAGAAGCACCATCTGTCCTTTCCACTGCGCCATCTTGTGCACCCATAGTGACTGCTGGTGCTGCTGTGAGTTGGCTCAGAGATGCCAGAGTGCCAGGGCCGCGTGTTGCCGCCACTCGTTCTTGGTGAAAAGTACCCAGAGGAAGAAATGAAAGCATCGTTCTACTAAGTACTGAGCACACATCCTTGTTATCCTCGGTGTGACAGATGGATGTTTCTGTGACACTGTGGCGGTGAAGGTATTTGAAGGAAGGACCCAAAGACACCCTGGGAGTCACGTAAAGCTGTCAGGCTGTCGTTTCAAGGAAGGAAGTGGCAGTATTTGTCACCCAGTGATAAAATATGAGAAATTTGAAAAAGTTGAACGTGGCATGCCGTGAACCTGCTCTTCCTAGTACCTAGAGACTTTTCTTATGAGATCTGTGGTGATGACAGATGTCTGTGAGATCTACCTTGCCTTTGAAAGTCCGCTTGACTCAGTGGGCAGATCCGTCCTGAATGATTAGGAGAGAGAGTTACGAAGTCACATGGGGACCAAACACCCATCCTGAGTGGGATGAGTGGCTTGGGGTCGTCATAGGCCTGTGGGAAACCACCTCTGCTTGGCCTGTTATGGCAGGAATAGACCTGCAGTCCTGAGAGGTTGTTGCAACAGTTTCCCGTTTCAGGCCCACGTGTCTGAGTCCTGGCTCCCTCACTGATTTCTGCACCTCGCCGAAGAGCAAACTGGATGCAGAGGCCGAGCTGGCGCCCACTGTCTTCAATTAAGCCAGATAAGAAAGAGTTTGCAGAAATGCGAAACAAGACCACTCTTCTCACCCAGATTATGTTTTTGGAAATAGTTTTCTCTGAACAGAATTAGAAATAATAGAAGAAAATTTGTTTTTGTTGTTTATTTTTATTTTTATTTTTTGAGTTGGAGTCTCACTCTGTCGCCCAGACTGGAGTGCAGTGGCTGCTCCCGGCCACCGCAGCCTCGACCTGCTGGGCTCTGGTGATCCTTCCGCCTCAGCCTTCCAAGTAGCCGGAATTACAGGTATGCGCTACCACACCCGGCTGATTTTTTGATTTATTGTAGAGATGAGTTCTCGCTGCCCAGGCGGGTCTCGAACCCGCGGGCTCAGGCAATCCACTCACCTCAGCCTCCCAAAGGCGTAGGATTACAGGCTGAGCCACCAAGTCCGGCTTGTTTTTGTTTTTTTTCAAGGTCTCACTATGTTGCCTAGGCTGTCTCGAGCTCTTAGGCTCAAGCAGTCCTCTTGCCTCGGCCTCCCAGAGTTCTGGAATTACAGGCTTGAGCCACTGCACCTGGCCTAAAAAGTTATTTTTTTATTTTTTATTTTTATTTTTTTTGAGTTGGAATCTCACTCTGTTGCCCAGATTGGAGTGCAGTGGCTCCAGCCTGCTGGGCTCAGCGATCCTTCCGCCTCAGCCTTCCAAGTAGCTGGAACTACAGGCACGCGCTACCACACCAGGCTAATTTTTGATTTATTGTAGAGATGAGGTCCCGCCAAGTTGCCCGGGCAGGTCTCGAACCCGTGGGCTCAGGCAATCCACTCACCTCAGCCTCCCAAGGCGCGGGATTACAGGCTGAGCCACCGAGCCCAGCTATAACAGGTTATTTTAGCATGAACACAAATCTTAGGTTTTTAAGTTTCGGAAAGCTAACATTCCACATAAACACAAGCTCTTGGACTGAAGCTGCTGACATGGCATCCCTTGGACTCAACTCCAACAACCCAGGAGTGGGAGCCCAGCCTGTGGGGCCCGCTCACAGATGGGAAGCAGGCTCAACACTTGCACCCTGTCCTGGCCACATCACTGCCTTCCTGTTGCTGGGTCCTGGGAGTCGATGCCACTGTTGGCGTCACAGGGATACTGGGAATGCCACTCTCCTCCTGATGTGGTGAGCCTAGAGAATGCAAGACCGTGAAGGCCTCACTTGCGCCTTTATGAGGTGCTGCGCTGTTGCAAAGGCATGGCTCACATAACCTGCCCTGCCTCCCTCCTGGACGTTGACTCGAGGGCTGGCGCCATCTCACTCGCAGCTCTGTTGTCCGTGCTCAGTAGGTAGCACCTGATAAGTGCATTTCAGGGAGAACTTTGTTGGACTGTAAGCACACTGATCGAGATTCCCAAAGGGACAGGGGGCATGTGTGTTGAGAAGCTGATTTTAAAGTTACCAGGAAACGGGAACAACCAAGACGGGCATGAGGAGCCCAAGACAGTGGTGGCTCATGCTGTGACATGTCACAACTTAGGTTTCCCCACACGGTCGGGCCCCAGCCTGGGATGGCATCCAGAGGCAGAGCCACCGGTCCACAGGGCACAGGCAGGGACAAGCGAGGCTTAACAGTGTCACACATAAGCCTGTTGTAGGGGTTTTGGGGGCCTGTAAGGTAAAGCTTCTAGGACACAGGCTATTCTGTGATCCTGGGGCGAGAGAGACATCAGGCTGTGGAGAGCACCAGCCAGCCAGTATGTGTTTGGTTGGCGAGCTAGCTCTGTGCTCATCCTGAGCGTCTCGGGCTGGGGGGATGGCTCAAGTGACCTTGCCGAGCCCCACAGCATGGGCTCTCCAGCCTCAAGGCTTTGCCAGTGGTGGCGCAGCATCCGTGTTGTGCTCTGCCTGAGCTTGGTTGAGGCAGGCTGCCACTCTTGAAACGTTGCCTCTTTCCCTTCCCCATGACAGCGGATCGTGTGAAGAAGGGCTTTGACTTCCAGTGGCCCCAGCCCGACAAGCCAATGTTCTTCTATGTGACCCAGGGCCAGGAGGAGATTGCCAGCTCGGGCACTTCCTACCTGAACAGGTGAGTGGGGGTGGCCTACTGACATCGGGGGCTTGGGTAGTTTGGAGTGGTTGTTGACCCGTTATGTTTATTTTCACATGGTACTAAACTTATTTTGCCCTCATTCAGACTCTAAACCAGCAGCGTTTTATTTCTGCCTTGTCTTCCAACATATCTGTTTGTATAGTGGGCAGATACTCTGTAAGCCCACATGTGACCTTTTCTGTCTTGTGACTCCCCAGCACAGGGTAGGGACGCTCAGCCATGCACGTGCTGGGTGTGGGGGCAGCTGGCACCTCAGGATCACATGGGTGGAGCCCACCACTGAGGGCCTGGTTTTCATAGGACGGAGGCTGCCAATGTGGAGAAGATCACCACAAAGCTGCTGAAGGCAGGTGCCAAGCCAGACCAGATTGGCATCATCACACCCTATGAGGGCCAGCGCTCCTACCTGGTGCAGTACATGCAGTTCAGCGGCTCCCTGCACACCAAGCTCTACCAGGTGTGTGTGCGTGTGCTCATGGTTCCCTGGCCATGCCATGGATGCTGGCCTTTGAGCTTGGGTTAGCCAGCCTCTCGGGAGGGCACAGGATAACACATCCCCAGTGTCCCAAGGGTCAGAAACATGGGCAGGGATGGGTGCGTGAAGGCCTTTTTCAGGATGTTAGAAACAAGGCCCAGGTGGAGCAGTGAGGGGGTGGTCAGTGCTGGCCACACAGTGGGTGTCACGCAGTATGAAGGTGACCTTCACAAAGCTGCGTTTTTTTTTCTTTTCTTTTTTTTCTGAGGCGGAGTCTCACTCTGTTGCCCAGGCTAGAGTGCAGTGGCATAATCATGGCCACCACAGCCTTGACCTGGGCTCAGGCAATCCTTCTGCCTCAGCCTTCCAAGTAGCTGGAACCACAGGCGTGCACCACCAGGCCCAGGTGATTTTTATTTTTATTTATTTCTTGTAGACACGAGGTCTCACCACGTTGTCTAGACTGGTCTCGAACCCCTGGGTTTGGGCAGTCATCTCACCTCAGCCTCCCAGAGTGCTAGGGTTTTAGGCATGAGCCACTACACCGGGCCCACAAAGCCTTCTTGACACCCAGATGAGGACCTCCATTTCCCCTCCCCCAAGTGTATGTGAAGAGGGGCGAGGCCCCGGGTGTCTCTCCACACAGAGTCACCAGTATGGTCACATGGCTGTGCTTTTCTTCCTGTTCCTTGGGTCTGACCTCTGACTCTCTGTGATGAGCATTTGTGCTCTTGTTTCTGGGTACCAAATCACCAAAGCTCAAAGAAAACAAAACGCAGGAGGGCCCAGAGGTGCAGGGACCAGGTGTCAGATCCCAGGTTTGCCGGTGGGATTTGAGGGTGTGTCTTGGCACATTTCTTGGGGCTTTGGGGGTCCCCGAAGGCAGCACTCTGGCTGGCGATGACAACACAGCTCCCTTCCAGGAGGTGGAGATTGCCAGCGTGGACGCCTTCCAGGGGCGCGAGAAGGACTTCATCATTCTCTCCTGCGTGCGGGCCAATGAGCATCAGGGCATTGGGTTTCTAAATGACCCAAGGCGTCTTAACGTGGCCTTGACCCGAGCAAGGTAGGGAGGCTGCCTGGGGCCTGTCTTTGCACTGCCATCTTCACATCCCAGGCCAGCTGGGGGTATCGCCAGGGCCAGAGGTTGAAGGGCTCCAAGCAGTATCTAGAAACGGTGGCTGAGCTGTGAGATGTTTTTGGTGGTTTTCTGTGGCCCACTTTCCTTGGTCCGGTGGAAAGTCTCTTTCAAGGCCCTTCTGGTCTGGGACTCACATCCAGTGTGTGATGTGTGCTGTCGAGTTTAATGTGAGAGTGTGAAGTTTTGGATAGTCTGCCATTTGTGTGTGCTTCTGAAATAAAACTTCCCTGAAATGAGACGAGCGGAAGGGGGCCTGAGAACAAGGCAGTCGCTGTCAGTCCCGTGGCACCAGATGGCAGGACCCACACACCTGCTGGACGTGGAGCCCAGCCTGCAGCTCCAGGCATCGCATGAGAACTGATGGTGCTTCTGGCTCAGGGTCACGCGTGGGCCACAGTCAGGTTTAATTTGCTACCCTTTTCCTGAGGTGCCCGAACTCCGGTCTGATGTTCGGGAGCCCGAACTCGCTCCCGTGTTGCGTGGGGTCCCTGACACGGGAGTTGGAGGAGCCAGCATCGAGCGGGTGCCTGTCCATGAGGCCACCCAGCCCTGGGAAGCTGACTTCTGGTGACAAACAGCTTTGTCTCCAGGCTTGTGCCCCAGCAGGCGCTTAGCGTCAGGCTCTGCGGAAGCCCCCCCAAATAGCCTGAGGGCAGAGGCTGCCATGGCAGAGGCTGCTGTGGCGGAGGCTCCAGGGCCCGCCTCCCACCCTCCACTCGCCCACTTGTGCCTCCCTCAGCGCGAGCTTCTGGGCTCAAGGAGTGCTGTGGGCCGGGGTTCTGCCCCCTCAGTGTGTTCCTGAGTTTGTGCGGCCTCCCCTTATGGGCCGTTTACCCTCAGCCCCGCCCCCACCCCCACCCCCCCGACCTTGGGGGCCTCAGCACTGCACTCTTGCCTCAGGTATGGTGTCATCATTGTGGGCAACCCCAAGGCGCTGTCGAAGCAGCCATTGTGGAACCACTTGCTGAACTACTACAAGGAGCAGAAGGTGCTGGTGGAGGGCCCCCTCAACAACCTGCGTGAGAGCCTCATGCAGTTCAGCAAGCCACGCAAGCTCGTCAACACCATCAACCCGGTGAGCCGGGCCCCTGCGGCTTGGGGCACCATGACCCCACAGTGGGAAGATGGAACCCACCTGCTCCAGGGACTGGAGTTGGGATCTATTGGCCCACCCTCCCGGCAGGGAACCCCCCAGGCTGTCCTCACAGAGCATGTCCACAGGGCCAGAGGACGGACTGGGGATCCCTGTTTCCGGAGTGCTGCTCTCAACAGTGGCAGGCATGGCTGTGGCATGCAAGCTGAGGGCAACCCTTCTGCCGGCATGTGCACAGGAGGGTGACGTGTTGAGACCATCCCCGCAGAGGGCCTTTCTGGTGGCGGTGGGGTGGCTAACCTCAGGCCCCGTGCCTGGCCTCCAAGCCCAGCCTTGGGGCTCCTGGGGTTCTGAGTTGTGGGCAGCCTCTGGGGCTCAGACTTGGGGCTGCTGTGCTGCAAGCCTGTGTGCTCTGGGTGCTGAGGGAGGGCAGATGAGGTCAGAGCACATGCTCCGCATGGCAGCCACCGTCATGGCTGTCCCCCAGGCCACCAGGTCATGGGAAGTGCTTTGTTCTGTTGAATGACAAATTCCTCACGTCTGAAACCTCTGCAGGGAGCCCGCTTCATGACAACAGCCATGTATGACGCCCGGGAGGCCATCATCCCAGGCTCGGTTTACGACCGAAGCAGTCAGGGTGAGTTGCTCTGCAGGAGACCAGGCTGGCCCCGTGTCCCTATGCTGGGATTGTGCTGTTCCCTTATCTGCAACTTGTGTCACTTCTTGGGTGGTCTCACGAGCCGTAGTCCACAGAAGCCTGCTGAACGGCAGAGGCTGCTTGTCCACATGCTCCATATGAAGCAGAGTAATTTCCTTGTGGTTTTCAGAAACAAGGCATCCTTCCAATAAGTTCTGCTTGTTGGGTGCCCCCTGCTTCCACTTCCTCGGGTGTAGACACCGCAGGCCCTTTGGGTCTGACCTGATTGGCACTCCCCACTGCCTGCCTCCCTCCAGGCTGCACGGCCTCATCAAAGCTTTGGACGCCCTGCTGTGGGGACACGTGGCTTGCCTTGGGTCCTTGCTTTCCTGGTCTCCTGGGTGGAGCCTCTGACTCCAGGCCCAGCCCTGCCCCTAGGGGCACCTTCTCCAGTGGCAGCGCGTCCTTCTAGGCCTTGAGGGTGGCTGAACCCCACTTCTCACATTGGCAAGCTCCTTGGTGCCCCAGTGTGCTCCTGGGCATCAGGTTCCTGCCATGGGTCAGGTTCCTCCAAGCCCCCATTGTCCGTAGCCAGCAGGTCACCATGTCACTGAGGGTATCCTGGGCCCCACCTTCCAGCCTTCTGTGCTCACATGCGCCCAGGCCACCCCCGGGGCACCAGGGGCCTGGTTTGCCCTCAGCCAGATCCATGACTTGAGTTTCCTCATGATTGAGCTTAGTTAGGTTCTCCTTGCTTTGTCGGGGCATGTGATAGGATTGTATAATTTTCTATGATGAGGATTTGTGGTTTTCTGGGTTGGTGATCCTGGGACGGTATGATGTGCAGCAAATCTCCTGAAGAAAAGGTCACTCCAGTCCTGGCAGTGCCGGGACACGTGTGCCCACTGGGTGAACATTGGTGGGGGTGGGGCCTTGCTGGCTTTGGTCAAGGTGGTGACGCCTGCTGCTGGTGTCTCGCAGGCCGGCCCTCAAATATGTACTTCCAGACCCACGACCAGATTGGCATGATCAGCGCCGGCCCCAGCCACGTGGCTGCCATGAACATTCCCATCCCCTTCAACCTGGTCATGCCACCCATGCCACCACCCGGCTACTTTGGACAAGCCAACGGGCCCGCTGCAGGTGAGCGTGGGCAGGTGTCACCGCGGGGACAGCACATTGCTTCGGGGCTGTGGCTCTGAGCATCCCACCTCCTGCTGAGGTTGGCTTGTCTGGGAAGTTCAGGCCTCTTTCTGGTTACCCTGGCCTGCTCTGTCTTTCAGGCCGGGGCACCCCAAAAGGCAAGACTGGGCGTGGGGGACGCCAGAAGAACCGATTTGGGCTTCCTGGGCCCAGCCAGACCAACCTGCCCAGCAGCCAGGCCAGCCAGGATGTGGCGTCACAGCCCTTCTCACAGGCTGCCCTGACACAGGGCTACATTTCCATGAGCCAGCCTTCCCAGATGAGCCAGCCTGGCCTCTCCCAGCCAGAACTGTCCCAGGTGAGTCCACAGGGCCCACACCCACACCGGGACCTGAACGCGTCTCAGCACCAGGGTGGGCCCTAAGTCTGGAACATTCCACCCATGACACTGTCCTGGAGAGCCTGGGCAGCTGGCTAGCTTGTGTCCGCCATCTGGGTTGCCTGTCCCTGCGCCCAGAAAAGGAGCATGGGCTCCTGCCAGTTAAGCTTCAGGACCAGGTTTTGTGGCTCTTCTCGGGGCTGATGAGGGAACAGGTGGACGTGAGCACCCTCAGACCGGACTGCTCCCTTCCCCACCTTCTCTTTCAGGACAGTTACCTTGGTGATGAGTTTAAATCTCAGATCGACGTGGCCCTGTCACAAGACTCCACATACCAGGGCGAGCGGGCGTACCAGCACGGCGGGGTGACGGGGCTGTCCCAGTACTAGAAGGCAAGCCCAGCTGGAGCAAACCCGCCCCCAGTCCCATTCAAGACAAGGGCTGGGAGCCGTGGAGGGGGGTCTTGCCTGTGAAGCTGACTCCTGTCCCGTTGCCGTGGCCGCTAATCCTGCGGCCGGGTGGGAAGCCCAGGAGGACGGAGCACCGCCCTCACGGGCAACCCCATGTTCCGGATGCTTGCTGGGCGCCTCCACTCGTTCCCCATGGGCCTCAGTTTCCCGCAAGCCGTGAGGGAGGGCAGGCGGCGGGGCGGGGGCGCGGGTGCAGGGGCGGGCGCCTGGCAGGGCGCGCCTGGCACAGGCTTCGGGCGTCTCACGGCCCCTGCCCTTCTCCCCGACAGGTGGCGGCGGAAGAGCTAAGCTACGTGGCTTAGTCCCTCAGCATCTTATTCTGGGTAATAAAAAATAAAAATAACGGATACCTGTTTTCCACTGCTAAAACTGAAGCACCACTGTGTGAGCAGCCGGCGCGGGAGAGGAGCCAGGGCGAGGAGGAGCCGAGGCGAGGAGCGCCCCTGCCGGCACGCGGGAGGAGCAGAGGAGCGGAGGAGGGCCGGCCCGGAGCCCGGCGAGCCCTGTCCAGCCGCCGCCAGGAGGCCGCCGGCGTCCCACGGGGCTGCGGCCAGGGCGCAGGGAGGAAGACCCTCATCGCAGAGTAGCCCTTTCCTCTGTTCTTTTCTTTCCTTTTCTCTTTGATTGAAAGGGGACTGCGTTTTAGCGGGAAAAACTTCGCATTTCTGTGCCCGCGCAGGCTCCTCGCAGGCGGCGGCGCGCTGGGCCCGCCCGGAGTGCGCGTCTGTCCGGCCGCCAGAACCGCCGAGGTCACGCTGCCTGTGTCCGGAGAGCTTTCGTTTCGAGAAAACACGGTGTTTTGGGTTTTTCTGTTTGTTTTTAAAGGTTCTTTTAAAGGAGTTCTGAAAAGTACACTTTCCCAAGTTTGTCTCTGAAATGCTAGTGGTGGACCTGGGAGATGCGAGCAGCCTCCAGAAACGAAGTCTAACCACGCCGGCGCGGCTGGAGGCGGGGATGAGCACCTGTGACGGCCTCGGAGGAGCTTTGCGCTGGGTGTCCGCTTCCGCGGTTCTGCTGCGGGCCTGGGGCTCGCGGGAGCCGCCCCACCGAGCCTGGAAGCCGCTCGGGCTCCGCTGGACTCTGACACGGAGCTGCCTCCCACGCGGACTCGGCGCGCAGGGCTCCGGCCGCCCACCAGGAAGGTGCTCGTGGCCCCCCGGGGGCCTTGGCCAGGACGGGGTGAGGCCGGGGACCTGGACGGCGGCCGCTCCCGGCCGCACGGCTGCTTCCCGGGTCCTTCGAGAACTGGGTGGAGGGCGCCGCCAGGGGAGCCGACTCGTCCCCAGGGAGGAACCGGCCTCCCGAGGCTGTCGGATGCGCGAACGCCCGCCCCGGCCCCAGAGTGGACCCTCTGCCGCCGGCCCGGCTTTGCTGGCGTGGGTGGCGTCTGCTTTCGGGAGAGGGACAAGCTCGGGGGGAAGCCGGCTCTGCCGCGGGCTCGGGGGCTTCGCCGGGGCCTGGGCCTGGCCAGGAGCGCTGCCCCGGCTCCTTTGCACACCGCGGAGCGGCACGCCGTTCGCCCCGGCTGAGGACCGTCATCGGCCCGCCCGAGCGCCGGGGCCCACCCCCGGCTCGCCCTCCCCACGGGCTGCGGCCGGCCCTTATCCCGAAGCCTCCAGGTTCAGCTTCTGCAGGGACAGGTGGGGACGCACAGGCCACCCTCTGGCGAGGACTTATTTATTACCATTGCTGTAGGTTTCTGGTTTCCCTTGGTAGGCCACTAGAGGCACAGACCCGGATAGGCTTCCGCCAGGACCCCCGCCCGCGGCCCCCCGCCTCTTCCGTTGGATGCTTTGCCCCTGCTTCAAGCCCTTGCTGGCCTCCACCCTGTAGCCGCAGTTACTCTTGAGTTTTACGAATCGGGGAGCATCTGTACCACGGCAATGTAACTTTTGATTTCGATCAATTTGTTTTAAGCTCTTTTTGTCACCAATAAAAAACAGTTCTTGCCTTCACGCGGGGGCTGGATGAACTGCCAAGCGGGAGGCGCTGGCCGGGCGGAGGGCTGGGGATGTGGGGAGGCCGGAGGGAGACAGGCCCGTCTCGAGGGCAGAGGCCAGGGCCGTGCTGAGGCCCGGCGTCCCCATGAACAGTGCCGGGGCCTGGGCGCGCTCCGGGGGTCGCACAGGCGGCATGGGGGGCGGGCGCCAGGGCCCGCGCAAGAGGCACGACGTGCCTCCCCACCCCTGCCTGGAAGCCGCTCGGGCTCCGCTGGACTCTGACACGGAGCTGCCTCCCACGCGGACTCGGCGCGCAGGGCTCCGGCCGCCCACCAGGAAGGTGCTCGTGGCCCCCCGGGGGCCTTGGCCAGGACGGGGTGAGGCCGGGGACCGGGACGGTCCTGATGAAAGCCAGGAAGCCGGAGGAGCAGACCACGCAGTTTATTGCCGCGCGCGCGCGCCTGCCCACCCGCCCGCCCAGGTCAGCGGCAGCCACACTCGTCCACCACCATGTCCTCGTAGTGCCGCAGCACCACGTTGTCGCTGTTGTCGAAGAAGAGCACGGAGATGGGCGACAGGCGCGCGGGCACGCAGCAGGGCAGGCCGGCGGCGCCCGGGGCGGCCTCGTGCATGAGCGCGCGCAGCACGGCGTGGTTGAGCGCGGGCGGCCCGCTGGGGCCCGCCAGCACGGCGGGCAGCGCGCACTGCCCCTGGCAGTAGTTGGCCAGGAAGCCTCGCGGCGCGATGACCCAGCGGTGCCAGCCCACCTCGCGGAAGCTCACGTAGAGCCGCCGCGCGCGACACGCGCCCCCGGGGCCGCCGCCCGCCGGGAGTGCAATCTCGCGCCGCGGCCGGGCGACGGGGTGGCACAGGCGCGGGTCGAGGGTCACCAGCAGCAGCGAGGCCTCGGCCAGGCGCGCGCAGGCGGCGGGGCCCCGGGCGCGCAGCGCCAGCGCCAGGCGGAGGCTGCGCGGCCACGAGGCGTTGCGCGCCCAGGCGGCGCCCAGCACCTCGGCGCGCACCGGCGGCCCCAGCGCGGACACCGCCTGGCGGAGCAGCACCGGCCCGGGCCCCGCGCCCGCCGCCTCGCCCGCCCGCGCCACGCTCAGCTCCCAGCCGCCCGCCGGGGCCGCCGCCGCCGCCGCGAAGCGCAGCTCCAGGCGGGCCCGGCTCGGGCGCTCGGCGGGCTCCACGGCCGACAGGTCGAAGGCGACGGTCCACTCGGGGCACGGCCCCGCAGCCGAGACGGGCTCCGCGGCCCGGGCGGGCGCACCTGGAGACGCAGGGAGAGACCGGGCTGGCGCTGCGTCCCCGCCTGTCGGGACGGAGGCGGCGAGCGCCGCGCGGGGCCACCCTCTGTCGGACAGCGTCGACGGCGCGAAGCGGCGGGGGGCGGCGGCGCGGCGGGGGAAGGGCGTGCGTCGCAAGCGAGGGGCCCTGGGGCGCGGGGCGCCGCCTTCGGCCAGGGCCGCGACGGGGGGAGCCACGAGGCGCGCCGGGGCTTCTGGGGAAGCGACGCTTGGGACGGCGTCTGCGGGAAGGCGCGGCGCGGCGCGGCGCCGTGGGGCGGGGCGGGGCTGCGCTGCCGGCAAGGGGGCGCCTGGTCTGGGGCCCCTCCTGACGGCTGTCCCCGCGTGCCGCGGACGAGGACAGGGCGGGCTTGCTGGCGGGCGGGCGGGCGGGCGGGGACCCCCGGGGCCGCCCCGGCCTCCCCCCGCCGCGCTGGAGGCTCGCCCCGCGAGGCCCCGGCCTCCGGGGCCAGCGCCCCCGCGCAGGCCCACTCACCGCGGTCTGAGATGTGGCGCACGATGTTTCCGGCGACCCCCAGCTCCTCCACGTGGCACGGTCGCAGGCTGGCCCGCGGGGACGGCTGTCGCGGGCCCGGCCTGGCTTCCTGGGGTCCCGGCGGCGAAACAGGCGCCACATGACCGGAGGGACGGGCCGGAGCGTGGGGGCGCCCCGGGGCGCGCGGTGCAGGCCGAGGGCCTGGAGCAGGGCGGCGGCGGAGCCCGGGGACGCGGAGGCGCGGGCGGGGGGCGGCAGAGGCAGCAGCAGGGCCAAGAGGAGGAGGAGGCGGCCAGGACGTCGGCGCGGCGGCGGCATCTTCCTCCCCGGCAACCGCTTCGGAGTGCGCAGGGTCCGCGGCGGGCCCCGACCCCTGCGCGCCAACCTGGGGGCTGGGGGCGGGGCCGCGACCCGGGGGCGGGGATTCACGGGAGGGGTCCGGAGCCCTGGAGGGGCGGGGCTGGGGGGGGTCCAGGGGCAGGGCGGGGCCGGGTCCACGGGGGGCAGGGCGGATTGAGGGGTTCAGAAGCGCTTGTCCTTCACCAGGCCGTTCCTCAGCGGCTTTCTGGGGGCAAGAAGCGACGCGGGTTAGCTTGGAGCCCCGCATCCCTACCTACCCCGCATCCCCCCTCCCGGGAGCTCAGCGACGGACTCTCCACCCGGCCAGGCCCGGGCCGCCCTCCTGCTGCCTCCCTGTCCTCGCCCTATCCCTGCCCAGCGGCCCAGGACCCCGCCGCCTGCTCCCTGGGCACCTCTTCCTTGCCACCCCTCCCGATTAAACCCTCTCTTTCCCTCCTCCCTGCCTCCCTAGGCATGGAGGGCTTAAGTCCTCCCGTCAGTCTGGGCCTGTCTCAACTCCACTACCTGGGCCTGGGCACCGCCACACCTGGTCCCCCACGCGTCCTCGGAAGACAAAACCCAAGGCTAGTCCTCCCTGGGCGACCCTGGCTGGTTCACATTGAAACCATCCCCTCTGTCTCTCCATGTCCCCTTTGCCAACCTCTGCCACCCCACTTTTCATCGATTTTTTTTTCCTTTTTGAGTCAGGGTGTCATTCTGTCACCCAGATTGGAGTGCAGGGGCACTACCACGGCTCACTGCAACCTCAACCTCCTGGCTCAAGTGGTTCTCCTGCCTCAGTCTCCTGAGTAGCTGGGATGAAAGGCACCGCCACAGCTGGCTAACTGATGTTTTGTAGAGATGGGGTCTTGCTATGTTTTGCCCAGGCTGGTCTCGGATTCCTGACCTCAAATGATCCTCCCTCCTCAGCCTCCCAAAGTGCTAGGATGACAGACATGTCATGTTTAAAACTAAACAATATGGTAAGTTTCCAGCAAAGATTCCATAGAAATACTCAAGCTCTGAAAAAGGTGTGTGGTTTGCAAATATCTTTTCTTTTTCTTTTCTTTTCTTTTTTTTTTTTTGAGTTGGAGTCTCCTTCCGTCCCCCAGGCTGGAGTGCAGTGGCACGCTCATGGCCACCACACCCTCGACCTGCTGGGCTCAGGCGATCCTTCTGCTTCAGCCTTCCAAGTAGCTGGAACCACAAGCGTGTGCCACCATGCCCAGCAAATTTTTTGATTTATTATAGAAATGAGGTCTTGCCAAGTTGCTCAGGCTGGTCTCAAATCCCTGGGCTCAGGCAATGCTTTTGCCTCTGCCTCCCAAAATGCTGACATAACAGGCATGAGCCACCACACCCACCTGCAGATTTCAAGCCATAAAGACATGTGTTCCTGCGCCTCGTTTTCCCAAAACGCAGTCCTAACTGACATTCCTGCCCAGCACGCTGCTCTCTTGGGAAACCCCATTCGCCCCGGGCAAGATCATGATCAGACTCTGGGGTTCCCATGGGGAAGGGACCATGCTGGGGTTCTGTCCAGGCACCCCTTGCGGGACCCCCTGGCCAACCCAGATGGCGTCTTGCTGCAGCCATGAGGCAGTGCCTGCTCCAGCCGTAGGACTGTCCCTGCCTGGCGGTGTTCTCCAGGTCACACACAGACGGGCCGAGGTCGGAGGTTCTGAAACAAGTCCTGTGGTCAAGACATCAGATAGGAAGCTCGCCGGTCCCCTGAGCTGCTCCTGCCAGTCTGTGCAGTCTCTTGCTTCTGGGTGTCCTCGCGTGGACACGAGCTTGCCATGTGTCCCTGCCCTGTGTACACCAGCTCTGTGGCATGATCCAGGGACCTTTCCTGTAAGAAGGTCAGGACCTCCCTGGGGAAGACAGTCCGGGTCACCAGCCCACCCTTCCCTGGGGGGAAGCTCAGCCTCCGCATGGCTCTCGTCCGGGGAGTCAGCCTTTATCTGGGGGAGATAAGCCCTGCTGGACTGCCCATCTGTCACTGTCTTCTGGCCTTGCCTGCCGTCCTTCAGATGGGTCCCGGATTCTTCCCACAGTCACCCAGGCCCCTCCGTGAAACCAGCTCCACGGCGGCCCTGGGCGACTTCGCCGATGGGGACCTGGGGGCTGAAGTGACATCCAGACGCCACCACTCTTCTCCGGATGGCCCAAGTGCCCCGTGGCTGTCCCGACAGCCCCCCCAGGCAGTCTGTAGTATTTGCTACATTCACCAACTTGGGTCTATTTCTCAACTCTGTCCCCATAGTTTTTTTGGTTCTGTTTTGAGTTGGGGTCTCACTCTGTCACCCAGGCCGGAGTGCCGTGGCACGATCACAGATCATCACAGCTGTGACCTCTCAGGCTCAAGCGATCCTCCTGCCTCAGCCTCCTGAGCAGCTGAGACGACAGGCATGCGCCACCAGCCCCTGCTGCTTTTTTAAAAATTGTGTGTAGAGACGGGGCTGTTTTGTGCATGTTTGCTCAGGATGGTCTCAAATTCTTGGGCTCAAGTGATCCTCCCCCCTCAGCCTCCCAAGGTGATATGGGCATGAACCACCGTGCCTGGCGGGCCATTCTCCCAGCTTTGCTTCTTAGAAGTGTTTTGCACCTTCAGGGAGGGGCGCCCGGGCCATGCCTGTTTATCAGGGCTTTCCTGCCAAGCCCTGTTTGGTTTCCACACAAGCATCAAAGAGTCCCCTCCCCCGCTCACAAACGGTTTCCTTGGTGTGGGGGGGGGAGTTTACACACCTGGAGAGATGGCCTCTCTCCGACAGCAGGGTGACCCCGTTCAGTGTCAGGCCATCACTGTAGCCAAAAGAGAATCAGAGCAAGGGGGGAAGCCAGAGAGATGAGGGTGGAAAGCACAGGTAGCTTCTAGATGTTTCTTCACAGATGGGGAGGGAGGGTCCCTGGGGTTGTGCCAGGGCTTTTCCCTGGGTCACCATCAGCCTCGATGGACACATGTTTTGGAGCCGTGGTCTGGGTCGGGGGTGGAACCGGGGGTTGATCTGGGACACTTTAGAAGAGGCAGAAATGTCAAGCAGACCCGGGAGGCAGAGAACAGTTCTCAGGGTAGCATGGTGAGCGGGGAGAGACACGTGGAAGTCCGTGTGGAGTGGGGGCCGAGAGAGGCCCGGGAGGGGGCTGGAGACTGCGCGGGAATGCGCCAGGGAGTGGGCAAAGCGTGCCTGCGGGGAGGCGGGGCAGACCGCGTCCTGGAGGCTGCGGGGCTGGGGGAGCCCCTTCGGGTGGGGCGTGATGGGCGGCCGGTGCCTGCGGGGTGTCCTTGGGGGTGAGGAGAACATTTGGAGTGGGGCGGCGGTGCTGGCTCTCCAACCCTGGGAATGGACTAAAAACATTTTGTGGCAGGGAGCGGCGGCTCACACCTGTAATCCTAACATTTCGGGTGGCCAAGGCAGAAGGACTGTTTGAGGCCAGAAGTTCGAAACCACCCTGGGCGACATAAAGAGACCTCGTCTCTACAGACAATCAAAACGTGATCCAGGCGTGGCGGCACCTGTGGTCCCAGCTACTCAGGGGGCTGAGGCAGGAGGATTGCTTGAGGCCAGCAGGTTGAGGCCGCAGTGAGATATGACTGCACCCCTGCTCTTCCTCCTGGGCAACAGAGTGAGACCCAGTCTCCACAAGACATCCAAATAACCCTGAATTCTACGCGGTGACTCAGTGAATTGTATGGTATGTGAATTATAGCTCAAAAAAGCCATTTTAAAAAAAGGGGGGGAGAGGCTGGGCACGGCGGGTCACAACTGTAATCCCTGCACATTGGGAGAACAAGATGGAAGGATCGCTGGCGTCCAGGAGTTCGAGACCAGCCTGGGCACTATAGTGAGGCCCTGTCTCTACCAAAAAAATCAAAAAGTTAGCCGGGCGTCATGGTGCCTGCAGTCCTGGCTACTCGGGAGGCTGAGGCGGAAGGATCGTCTGAGCCCAGGAGGTCGAGGCTGCGGTGGCCATGATTGTGCCACTGCCCTCCAGCCTGGGTGACAGTGTGAGACCCAACTCAAAAAGGGGCAGGGGAGGGACCCCCGGGGTCACAGAAAGCCCGAGTGGTCTCAGGATGGGAGGGGTCGGCCATGAGCAGGTGGAGTCCGTGAGAGCTGTGAGTTCTGTGCAAGGGAGTGGGGAGGCGGCTGCGGTGGGAGGAGGGGAGACAGCCGGCGTCTGTCCTTGGGCAGATGCCCGCCCCGGACAGTGGCTCGGAGGGAGGAGGACCCGCCTCCAGTAGACAGCCCATGTGCAGGGGATGCCCTTAGCCAGCTTTCTTGGGGACACAGAGTCCAGACCACCTGGGGGAGGATGACGCTGGGGACAGTGGGTGGCACCGCTGCGCTGGCAGAGTGGAAACGGGCCTTACGTCAGTTGGGATGTCATGGCACAGGACAGCAGAGCCACACAGGGTGAAGTCCCTCGAGGGAGGGTGGTCCTGGCAGCCTCTGGGAGGGTGGCGGGGGCGTTGGACCTAGGCGTCGGGTCAGGGTGAAGACACAGGGGCGACCCCAGGAGGCTGAAGAGGTCCCGGCAGGCCCCACGAGGGGGAGCAGGAGGAGACAGGACGGGGTGGGGGCTGCAGGGGAGGGGACTTGGGAAGCAGGACAAGACATGGGGTGGCCTGAGCTGCACAGGGCGAGGAAGGGCTCTTGCTTCCTGTCTCCTGGGTGGCTTCGAAGCGGTCCTCAGTCCTCATTTCCTGACCGTTTTCACACCTGCTTGACTGTTCATCTACACTGTCTCTGACCAACTGAGGTCTCCCCATGGCTTGGCTAGGTCAAGTTCTAGAAATGCTCATGTACTTAAAAAGAGCAACCGTTGGCCGGGCCCGGTGGCTCAGCCTGTAATCCCGCGCCTTTGGGAGGCTGAGGTGAGTGGATGCCTGAGCCCGCGGGTTCGAGACCCGCCTGGGCAGCGAAACCTCATCTCTACAATAAATCAAAAAATCACCCGGGCGTGGTAGCGCGTGTCTGTAATTCCGGCTACTCGGAAGGCTGAGGCGGAAGGATCGCCGGAGCCCGGCAGGTCGAGGCTGCGGTGGCCGGGAGCGGCCACTGCACTCCAGTCTGGGCAGCAGAGTGAGACTCGAACTCAAAAAAAAAAAAAGAGCAACTGTTCAGCTGGGCGCAGTAGCTCATGCCTGTAATCTCAGTGCTTTGGGAGGCCAAGGCAGGAGGATCACTTGAGGCCAGGAATTTGAGACCAGCCTGGGCAACATAGGAAGAGCCCACCTCTACAAAAAATTTTTAAAAACAGCCAGGCATGGCAGCATGCTTGTAAGTCTCGGATACTTGGGAGGCTGAGGCAGGAGAATTGCTTGAACCCAGGAATTGAAGGCTGTAGTGAGCTATGATCACACCACTGCACTCCAGTCTGAGTGGCAGAGCAAGACTCTGTCTCCAAAGAAGAAGAAGAAAAAAAGAACATCTGTTCCTTCTGATTCTGAGCTGCTTGAGTAAGGAGTGGGGAGCACCTGTCACCTCCCATAGTACCATCACTCTGCAGCGTAAGGCTGCACTGTCCGGAATGTTCCATGTCAAGAATTACAACTGAGCAAGGCTCGGTGGCTCAGCCTGTAATCCCGCACCTTTGGGAAGCTGAGGTGAGTGGATTGCCTGAGCCCGCGGGTTCGAGACCCGCCTGGGCAGGCGAGACCTCATCTCTACCATAAATCAAAAAAATCAGCCGGGCGTGGTAGCGCATGCCTGTAGTTCCGGCTACTTGGAAGGCTGAGGCGGAAGGATCGCTGGAGCCCAGCAGGTCGAGGCTGCGGTGGCCGGGAGCGGCCACTGCACTCCAGTCTGGGTGACAGAGTGAGACTCCAACTCAAAAAAAAAAAAAGAAAACAAAAGAATTACAACTGAATTTCTCTTCCTGTCTTTCCACTTGCAGCCTTTATATGTGCTGAAGCTGAGGTCTTTTAACCAGTTAAGAGGTAAGGTTTTTTGTTTTTTTTAATTTTTATTTGGAGTCTCACTCTGCCACTCACGCTGGAGTGCAGTGGCACGCTCACGGCCCCCGCAGCCTCGACCTGCTGGGCTCAGGGGATCCTTCCGCCTCAGCCTTCCAAGTAGCGGGAACTACAAGTGCATCACCATGCTTGACTAATTTTTTTGATTTATTGTTGAGATGAGGTCTCACCAAGTGGCCCAGGCTGGTCTCAAACCCCTGGGATCAGGCAGTCCTCTTGCCTCCGCCTCCCAAAGTGCTAGGGTGACAAGCGTGAGCCGCCATGCCTGGCCAACATTGTGTCTTCTTGTTTCTCCCTGCCTGTCTCCTATTAGAATTCAGTCAGACAAGATCATTCTTATAATGCTAGCTTTCATATTTTCCATCCATTTATTCTGCATTCTGTGTAATTTCTTCACAGCTTCCAGTTGGCCAGTCCTCTTTTCAGCTATATCTAATAAGTTCAGTTTTAACCTCTGCAGTAGGTTGAATAGTGGCCCCCAAAAAGATATGAGGAAGAAGCCCCAAAAAACCAGAATTACTTTTTGGAGGGTGGGCCCTTGTAGTACAGGCATCCCCCATCAGGCTCAGCGTACCAGCTGGCATTGTTGTGAGAGGCTGCGTTTGGCTTCAGTGAAATTTTTCTTGGAGATGCTTTCAACACATTTACCCACTTCACGATTTATACAAACCACCTGCCCACGCCACACAGGGTGTTCAGCAGTTTTTGACCAAAAAGAGCATGATGCCCATGCCCCCCCCCATTCACCCAATCTCACCCCAAGCGACTTGTTTTTGTCTCCCTGATGAAAACAGTTCTCAACAGGACATATTGTGCCAGTGTGGAAGAGGTGAAACAAAAAATGGTAGAAGCACTAAAAGGCATCAAAATTGATGAGTTCAAAAACTGTTTTGAGCAGTGAGAAAAGCATCTTGATGGGTGCATTGTGTCAAACAGAAAGCACGTTGAAGGTGACTAAATTTTAAACATATAAGAAGAAATATATAGGCTGGATGTGGTGGGTCACACCTGTAATCCCAGCACTTTGGGAGGCTAAGGTGAGAGGACTGCCTGAGCCCACGAGTTTGAGACCAGCCCGGGGAACTTGGCGAGAACTCACCTCTACAAAAAATCAAGAAAAATTAGCTGGGTGTGATGGCACATGCCTGTAGTTCCAGCTACTTGGAAGCTACTTGGAAGGCTGAGGCAGAAGGATCACGTGAGCCCTGCTAATAGAGGCTGTGGTGGCAGTGAGTATGCCACTGCAATCCAGCCTGGGCGACAGAGCAGGACTCCGGCTCAAAAAAAAAAAAAAAAAAAGAATAAATACACATTTTTTAATTAATAAATTCTTTTTGGGGGGAGGTCCCTCTTCATATGCCCAAGTCCTGATCTCTAGAACCTTATTTGGAAAAAGAGTCTTTGCAGATGTAGTTCAGTGAAGAATTTCAGCATGAGATAATCCTGGACTTAGAGTGGGCCCTAAATCCCAAGACAGACATCCTTATGAGAGAGAGAGGTTGACAGAGAGGAGAGAAGCCCACGTGAAGACAGGGGCAGAGATTGGGGCGATGTAGCCACAAGCCAAGAGATGCCTAGAGCTCCCAGAAGCTTGACGAGAGAGCTCTGCAGTTTTGGACTTCTGTCCTCCACCATGTTGGAGGATGAGTTTCTGTGATTTTAAGCCACCAGTTTGAGGCAATTTGGGAGGGTAGCCCTTGGGAAATAATATAATATCCAATGCTTTTTTTTTTTGAGTCGGAGTCTCCATCTGTTTCCAATCTCTGGGTGGGAGTTCGGTGACACACTCCTGGCCACCGCAGCCTCAACCTGCAGGGCTCAGGCAATCCTTCAGCTTCAGCCTTCCAAGTAGCTGGAACTGCAAGTGCGTAGTAGTTCTACGCCTAGATACATTTTTTTTTTGAAATGTACAACCACGCCTAGATAATTTTTTTGAACCAACTTTTAATTTTCTAATAACTTTAGGTGTGTGGAAATGTTGCAAAGATAGAACAGACCTCTCATCCAGCCTCCCTAAGTTTACATTTTACATTTCCATGGTACATTTGTCACAACTAAGGACTCAACATCAGCCCACTGCTAGAAACTAAACACTAGTCGGTAGCTGGATTCCACCAGCTTTTTCCACAGATATCCTTTCCTGCGTGTAGTTATCACACCTCCGTAGTCTCCTCTGACCTGGGACTGTCTCTCAGTCTTTGTTTTCTATGACCTCAGCAGCTTGGAAGTGTCCTGAGCCATGTGATGGATCCCTACAGCCTGTCCTGTTTTATACCTTGCTGCACTAACTCTGACCATCTGTGGAAGATCAAATTCTACTGGTGGTGCCCGTGGGGCCGAAGGTAGTAGGGGGCTCCCTGGTATGCTCTGTCCCTTCTGTGTGGACCCATCCTAGTGAAAATGCTCTTGTGCAGGGCTGGGATGGCCAGGCTGCACCCCACGTTCTCTCTAGACATGGGAGAAACAGAGCCAGATACCGGCGGAGCTGGGAGATGTGGCCTGCTCTTGTCCTGGGCTCTGCATGTACAAAGCTATCTCCACTGTGACCTCACTGTCCTATGGCAAGAGGACCTTTTTTTTTTTTTAGTTGGAGTCTCACTCCATTGCCATGCAGTGGCACACTCATGGCCACCCCCCATGATCCTTCGTGGCTCCGGCGATCCTTCCGCCTCAGCCTTCCAAGTAGACAGAATTACAGGCGTGTGCTACCATGCCTGGCTAATTTTTTGATTTATTGTAGACGTGGGATCTTGCCAAGTTCTCGAACCCGTGGGCTCAGGCATTCTTCTCACCTCAGCCTCCCAAAGTACTGGGATTACAGGCTTGAGCCACTGCACCCGGTCAAGAGGGCCTCTTAGACATTTACATTCAGCCAACAGGTGCCCTAATCTCTTTAGTCACTGTGGCCTCCAGAAGCCTCCTTGATGGGACCTTGTTGGTCTCTCTGCAGAATTCCCAACTCTCACTCAAGGGACAGCTACCATTCAAAACCCCCAAAGGAAGCTCCCAACGCCCCCCTCCACCAGCGCACATGCCCTGCTCCAATCCCATCTTGGTAAACAGCAGCTTGAGCCAAAAGCCTTGAGTCGTCTTTGATTCTTTTATTTCTGTTCCACTTTCCCCCAAAGCAAGTCCGGCACGGTTCTCCCTTCCACACAGAGGTGGGATCTGGGCACACAGCTCAGCCTGGCCACAGCCCCAGACTTGTTAAATCTCGGCATCTTCCCACCTGCCATTCCGACCCACCTTGTCAGGCTCTGAGCCCACAGCTTCTCTGAACCATCACACACAGGTCACTGATGCCCACCCCCCCACAGCCAAGTCAAAAGGCCCGGCCGGTCGGCGCCTTCCACAGCCTCCTGCCTTGGCTCCTGTTCAACCACTCCTCACGCTGCCTCTGGGGCGCCGCACACCCCGGACCCTGCTTGTTTTCCAAAGCTGCCTCCAATCACTCCTGGTGGGGTGCCCCCCACCTGCCCCAGGCCCAGGGCTCCGGACACCGTTGGCTCTCACCCAGGGCTGGTGAGCTCATGGCCTCTGCCGCACCTCTCCTTCCCCAGGACTTGCTCTGGGTCAGACTGGGTCCAAGCTTCCAGCCACATCGCCTGCCTGGCCGACAGGCAGGCTGCCCGGCCGACAGGCAGGCTGCCCGGCCAGACTCTGAGGCCAGGACATCCCTCGTCACTCTGCACCTCTGCAGCAACCTGCTCTGGGGGGGACGTGGGTCGGAGGTCGTCACCGGCCTGGCCAGCGGCTATGTCTCGGGACCCACAGGGGCCCGGCTCGCTGCCAGGCCCGGCCCTCCCTGTCCCTGCCACCACTCTGCCCTCCTGCACCTTGCCCTCCCCTCCTCGCTCTCTGTCCTTCGGGGCGGGCAGCTCTGCTTCTACCACAGCCTCTGTTCTGGAGGCTCCAGGGAGCAGCGTCCGCATCGGCCTCGCCGGCGGCTGGGTCTCCGGGGCCTGCCCACAGTGTGCTCGGGCGACATGGCAAAAGGAGCCAACACGGGGCGGCAGCCCCTCCACACTCACTCAGCTTTGCTGGGCTCGGGGCTCTGGGCCTCTGGCGCGTCGTACTCCCGCAGGTCCTTCAGCTCGCGCATCTGGCCTGTCAGCACCTTGGCGGCGAACGCCACGATGTACTGCAGGAGGGAGGCTCGCGTCAGACGGAAGCCCCCTCCGCAGCTGTGTGGCCCTCCCGACCGCCGGGCGGGGACCTGCCCAGGCCCTTTGCACGTGCTGTCCCCGCTGCCCGACACGCCCCTCCCTGAGCCTGCCCGGGGAGGGCTGTGCCTGGACTGCTCCCTGGGGACAGGATGGCCTGCTGGCGGGAGGGGGAGGAGCAGAGGGAGGAGCGGCCAGCCACTCACCAGGAACCAGTAGAGGTTCATGAGGGTGAGCAGCAGCAGGAGTGCATTGAAGAAGAAGTAGAAGGGGATGTCAGGCACTGCGCGCAGGCTGCAGTGGCTTGTGGCATACAGGACCTTGAGCGGGAACCAGTAGAGGCGGAACCAGAACCTGCAGGAGAGGAACAGGGAGGCCGTGAGGGGGAGGGGATGGCGGCCCCACCCAGGCCCTGTCCTGTCCCATCCTGGACCCATCCGCCTGTCCCTGTGCGTCCAGGCCCATCCCTGTCTCCCTGCACCATCCTCACCTTGCCCTGCCCATCTGCTCCGCTCCGACCCGGCCTACCCACCAGCCCCGCCTTTCCCCGCTCAGGCCCTCCCCGGCCCCGCCAGGCCCCGCCCACCGCACCAAGGCCCACCTTCTCCCCTGCCTCGCCCCGCCCCTGTCCTGCAGCCCCGCCCACCGCACCAAGGCCCACCGTCTTCCCTGCCTCGCCCCGCCCCTGTCCTGCCAGCCCCGCCCACCGCACCAAGGCCCACCTCCTTCCCTGCCAGACCCCGCCCAGCTCCCAGGCCCCACCTAGCTCACCAAGGCCCCACCTCTTTTCCGCCAGACCCCGCCCACCTCTCCGGCCCCGACCCCTGCCCGCCCGCCCGCCCTTTCCCCACCAGCAGAAGCCGAAGCTGAGGCAGCCCAGGTCGGCCACCAGGGCGTGCAGCCGGTGGTAGGAGCCGCCGCGGGACTGGAAGTAGATGTTGAGCTTGGTGAACTCGAGCTGCACGTCGCTGATGTCGTGCAGGAAGAGCACGAGGATGCCCACGTTGTGGTACCTGAGGGGGCAGAACGGGGGAGGAGAGGGTGGCTCACCCTGGAGACCCCACTCTGCACTAAGACCCCCAGCACAGGCCCCTGGGCCGAGCCTCCAGGCTCTCCGTGGGCCCCTTTAAAGCCCTCCTCCCTGGGCACCAGCCCTGCCCACCTCCCTGTCCCAGGAGCCCCTCTCTTCCCTGCCCCTCATGCCCCTATGCCCACCCCACAGCAACCCCACCCAGGTCCCGCCTTCCCCACCCAACGGTGCCCGCGTGGCCCAGAATCCCCCCAGAAGTTCCTCCTCCGGCCCCTCCTCATCTTGGTGGGGCTGGGCCGTCCCGGTCCAGACCCCCCACGAGCTCACTCCTCACTCTGGGCATCACCGACACGCTGACCCTCCCAGGTGAACGTTAGCCCGAATGTCCACGCCAGGGGCAGGCTTGCCTAGGAGAGGCTTCTGCCATATTTCTGCTAGGATCTCAAAACGCCTGAAGGCCATCCCCCGTCCTCCCCAGCGTCTCCTCCTGACAGCTGCCTGGGAAAGGGACTGGGATCCTGCCTGGACATGGCCAAGTGTCTCTCTCCCCAGGTCCCTGTCCCCGCTCTGCCCTCCTGACAGTGCCTGGGCACCGGCCACAGGCCCTTTGCATGTTCTGTGCCCGTCACCTGACCTGCCCTCCCTGCAGCCCTTCCAGTCCTTGCTCCCTGCCACCTCAAACCACCCCCAAGACCTAGACCTAGCAGCCCTTAGGCTGTATCCTCTCACTTCTTGATTTTTCTCCATAGCTATTTCCTTTTTTTTTTGAGATGGAGTCTTGTAATATTGCTTAGGGTGGTCTCAAACTCTTGGGCTCAAGCGATCCTCCTGCCTCAGCCTCTCCAGTTGCTGGGATTACAGGCACGAGCCACCGGGCCTGGTTGTTCCTTCCTGGCGCTTATCACTCTTCCAACAAGCTCTCCTTTCCTTTCCTTTCTTACCTTTTTGGTTTTATCATCTGATCCTACCCTCTAGAGAGTCCTGCCTGACAGAATGTTCTGGAACCCTGGGCACGTCTGTACTGTCCAGTACCGGAGCCACCAGCCCCATGTGGACACTGAGCAGTTGAAATGAGAGCCACCTGGGGCCGCTGCCTCCATGCTGGTGCAGCTAGTCTTGACAGAACAGAATGCGAGTGGCATATGTCATTTTAAAGTTTCTATCAGCCACGTTTCACAGGGGGGGAAAGGAAAAGGGGGGCAGGTGCAGTGGCTTACTCTTGTAATCCCAGCACTCTGGGAGGCCAAGAGGGAAGGATCACTTGAAGCCAGGAGTTTGAGACCAGCCTGGGCCACAAAGGAAGACACTGTCTCTATTTAAAAAAAAAAAAATTAGCCAGGCGTGGTGGCATGCGCCCACAGTCTCAGCTATTTGGGAGGCTGAGGTGGGAGGATCACCTAAGCCCACAAGGCCGAGGCTGCAGTAAGCTGTGATCGTGCCACTCGCACTCCAGCCTGGGCGACAGAGCGAGACTCCGACCCACAAAAAAAATAAATAAATGGAAGGCAGAATCCCAGTGGAGGCAGAAAATCTGTATTTAAAATAAATAAAGCACACTAATTAACTCGGTGGACACCAAACATCATCCCTTCAGTATAAAACAGAGAACAAAGGATGCACGAGGTGTTTCCACTCATCCGTGTAGGGAGCCTTCAAGACGGGGGTGGATTTTACACACATGGGGCGTGGAGGCTTGGCGGGCCCCATCCAAAACGCCCACCGCACTGGCCTCCAGAGAATCAGGGTGCACTCGCAGCTGCATCCCCCACCCGCTCACCTCAGCCCTCCAAAATCTCTCTCTGGATGCCAGGGTCACACAGCCCCTCCTGGGGCTTCCTCTCTCTGCCCAACACCTCCCCGGACCCCAAGCACCCAGACCTGATGTGAGGCTCCCCATGGCCCCCTCTGGGCCTGGCCTGGCTACAGCGGCCCCCACTGGCTCCTGTCCTCACCGGAAGGCATAGGAGGCGACGATGAGGACCAGGGTGACCACATGGTGGACAAGCATGACCACCGAGTCCTTGCGCCAGGTGTCCATGTACAGCGTGGCGTAGATGGAGTGGCCATAGAAGCTTCCCTGGAGCAGGTAGGCGGCAGCGATGTCCCGCGGCACCGCCGTGCCTGGTGTCCAGTCTGCAGAGGGCCCAACCATGTGGTCAGGGGCCTGCAGGCGCCCCCCCACGGCCCCCCCAGCCCTGCGTGTCCTCAGCACCCGGGTGGCCCCACGTCTCGGCTGGTTTCCCATTCTCAACCCGCTACCCACGATTTTTCATTAATAGGTGTTTTGTCTTTTTCCAGAGCAGTTTTGGATTTCTAGAAAAATCAGATAAGACACAGAGTTCCTATGGCCCCCCACACCCAACACACTCACAGTCTCCTGTGAATACGCACATTATTGTTAAATAACCCCTGGCCAGGCGTGGTGGCTCACACCTGTGATCCCAGCACTTTGGGAGGCTGAGGCGGGGGACTGCTTGAGCCCAGGAGTTTGAGACCAGCCTGGGCAACATCTTGAGACCCCCATCTCTACACAAGTCTTTTTTAAAAATTAGCCTGGTGTTCCATCCTCCTCCTCCTCTCTCACACCCACCTTTGGCTTGGCGGCAAATCCCATCAGTGCCACCGTCTAAACTGTTCTCAAATCAGCCACGTCTGCCTCATCCTGGTACAGTCCCTCCCCACCTCAGGCCCTCTGCTCACAGCCATCATGTAAGTAACGAGTCCTGACCCAGCAAGGCCAGGAGGGCACAGTCCCTGCTGTCCCCCCCCCCGGCCCCGTGACCACAGTGGGCCCCTGGACAGCAGCCTCTGAGCCTCCTGCCTGCCCCAGACTCCTCCAGGTCCTCACGGAGTCCCCTTCAGTGGGACTGCCCTGTCCCGGCTGAAAACTGTCCCTCCAACATCCCACGTCCCTCCTCTTTCCACCCGAGCTTTCTCATCGGTCCTTACTGCCGTGGACCAAATCCCACAGGGATGTCAAGCATCACCTGGTACACGGTGGGTGCTCAATAAAAGCACAGTAAAAGCCAAGCTCGGCTCAGCCTGTAATCCCGCGCCTTGGGAGGCTGAGGTGAGTAGATTGCCTGAGCCCGCGGGTTCGAGACCCGCCTGGGCAACTTGGCGAGACCTCATCTCTACAATAAGTCAAAAACTAGCCGGGCGTGGTGGCGCGCGCCTGTAGTTCCGGCTACTCGGAAGGCTGAGGCGGAAGGATTGCCTGAGCCCAGCAGGTCGAGGCTGTGGTAGCCGGGAGCGGCCACTGCACTCCAGTCTGGGTGACGGAGTGAGACTCCGACTCAAAAACAAACAAACAAAAAACCAGTAAATGAGACGCTAACTTACAGGCATCATTTACAAGAAGAAACTACATGCAGCCCCATGCCCAAAACGTTCAGGGGGTTCAGTGCCGGGCCAGCCGCATAGAAGGAGGCCAGGCGCAACTCACTCTTCTCTGGGGAGGCGCGGTGTGTGGTGGAGGAAAAGTCGCCCTGCAAGCAGCACACCTGGGATACGCCCCCGGGCTCAGTGCCACCAGGAGCCCTCTCAAGCTGTTCCTGTCCCGGCAGGAGACACCGCTTGTGGGCGTCCTTGGCCCATGGCCCGGGTGGCCAGCACAGAACAGGGAAGCCAGGGCCTTCCCCCAGCGGATGGGCTTCCTATCCCAAGACAACCTTGGCCGAGGCCAGCCCTGCCCCGGCTCCTCTGAGGACAGGTTCCACAGAGCATGGTGCGGTCCCCTCCCTGCCAGCCCCACCCAGCGCTCCATGACCCTGTGTCACGCCCAGTCAATCAGCTGCAGCCACATCCCAGCATCTTCATCTCCTGGCTAAGACGACGTGAGCCACAGGGACCCCCCTTCCTCTGTGCTGCAACAGAGGAAGCATTTCTCACTCACAAAACCTGGTCCCATCACCCCATGCCTAAATCCATCTAACTCAGAAGGAAGCTCAAACTCCTGCCTCAGCTTTCAGCAGCCATTCTCCTTCCGTTCCCTCGTAAGTGCCCCAGGGCCTTTGCACGTGCCATCCCAGCACCTGGAATGCCTTCTTGGCACCTGGAATGCCCTCCTAGGCCACAGGGGTCACCTCCTCCAGAAAGCCTCCTCTGAACTCCAATAGGGCTAGGTGCCCTCACCCATGTCTCGGGGCTGGCTTGACTTCTGAGACATCCACGGGGCCTCTGATCAATGTCTGGCCCTGTGTGTTCACTGCAGCCTCGAAGTCCTGGGCTTGAGTGACTGTGCCCCGCTAATTTTTAATTTTTTGTAGAGATGGGGTCTTGCGACATTACCCAGGCTGGTCTCGAACTCCTGGGTTCAAGTGATCCTCCACCTCAGCCTCCCGAGTAGCTGGGATCATAGGTGGGCACCCTGCCTGGCTTCTCTGTGTTTTACGCAGAGCCCTCTGACATCCTTGCAGGGCCCCTACCATAGAAGACAGAGGGCGGGTCATGGAAGAAGGGATAGTCCGTGCCGAACAGCAGGTACACACTGTAACTCCAGGAGCCCAGGTAGAAGAGAAACTTCCAGGCGCTCTCGGGCATCTTGACGGCATCTCGAGGCTGCAGGCGGCACCGCTTGGCTAGGGGCTGTGGCGAGAAGGCAAGTGGGCAACCCTGGGGGCTGAGGGCCAGGGACTGCTCCTCCAGGGCGGGGAGACGAGGCCCAGGGACTCTGCAGCCCAGCAGCACTGAGGAGGGCCGGCCGGGGCCCACAGCCGCCTGGACTGTCACCAGAGCCCACGTGCGTCTGCCAAGGGCTAAACTTAGTGCCCAGCTGTCGGGCGGGGTGGTGCTGGGGAGGGGGAGTGGGATGAGACCGCGAGTGGAGCAGGGCGGCCGTGGGGGAGGGGTGAACAGTGGGGTCAGCTCAGGGGAGCGGGGCGCTTGAGAGTCACGGGGGAGCTGGGGGTCTGCGGGGAGGCGGGCATTCAAGAGCACAAGTGGGGTGAACTGTGAGGGAACGGCGTGTGGGGGGCACGGGGGATCCCCACGGGAAGCACAAGAGGCGGAGGGAGAAGCAGAGGGGAAGCGGTCACCCTCAGAGGAGAAACGTGGGAGACAAGGGGGAAACGGGGGGCTGAGAAAGATGGGGCGGGTGTGGGGGGGACATGGGAACCTGGGGAGACGAGAGGAGGGGGCGTGGGGCGGGGGGCCGGGGCCGGGAAAGCGTGTCACAGCGAGACGGGGGAGACCCCAGGGGAGGCCGCAACCCCAGGGTGCGCACGGAGGAAGCCCGAGGGGGCGGCAGGGAGGGGGGCCTCGGGCTCCCTGGGGGCGGGGCTCCCGAGCTGCTGGGCCCAGACCCGCCCCGCCCCCAAGGCTGAGGGGGCCAGCCCAGCGCACGGGCAGTTGCCATGGAGACAGCCCGAGCCAGCTCCGGTAACCCGGGCAACGAGGCTGCTGCCAAGAAGATGAGCTCTGGAGAAGCGCGCCGCCCTCCGCCCGTTTCTTGGGAAGGGCGAGCCTCCAGCTGGGGCGAGCACCCCCGCCCAGGCTGGGGCGGGCCGCGGCAGGAGAGTCCAAAGCGAGAGGGACCACACTGCCGCCCCCACCCGGACCCGGGAGCATGGGGCAGGGTCCCAGGAGCCCAAGAGCCCCCCCGGCCGCTCGCCCCGTCCCGGGAAGGCCGCGGGGCGCCGGGGCGGGGGCCAAGGCGGCCCCCCGAGGGGCTCTGGCCAGTCCGGCCTCCCCTCCTGCGGCGCGCGGTGGCGGGGTCTCTCCCCTGCGGGGCGCCAGGGGATGGGGGAGGAGGGAGGCAGCCGGACGACGGCCCGTCCTCGCCCCAACAAGGGCCGGACTCTTCCCGGCCGGCAGAGAAAGGCCCCTTTGTCGGCGCCGGACGCTCTGTCCCTGCGCCCTGCAGGCGGACGGGCGGGTGACCCCCGCTGGTCCGAGGGGAAGTCGGAGCCAAGCCACAGCCCAGACGGCGCTCCACCCGCTCCCGCCACGGCGACCCCATCCGCAGGGAAGGGTATGGGATCAGGCGCCAATGTCACCATCACGGTCACCCTCCGGCCAGGGCGGTGGCCTCGCCAGAAACTCGGCTCTCGGCTGTCGCCCCTTGGAGGCAGCACAATCCAGCCCTGAAGACCCGGCCCTGCCGCCTCCAAAGGAGCGACCACAGGCGCAGCCAGGGCGCCCAGGCCTCTGCCGGCCCTGGTCGGAGGGTGGCGCTGACCCCGGGCCACGGGATGGGGGTGGGAGGGGGCAGCCGGACGACGGCTAGGCAGCTCCTGCCCCTTCCCGACAGCGGCGGGCAAGCCGGCCCCGCGGCCGCTCGGACCCCGCAGAGACCCGGCGGGCGACCCCGCTTCCGGCCGAGGCGCCCCGCACGGCCCAGAGGCGCATGGCGCAGGCGGCGGCCGTGCGCCGCGCCCTCCCTGTCCCCGTCCCGACTCCTCTGTCCCCGCGTGGCCCTGCGGGAAGAGCGCGCGGCGGCCCGAGACACTCCCGTGCGGGGCCCCTGGTCCCGAACAGACCGGAAAGGGCAGCGTCCCGGTCCCTCCCGCGTCCCGAACAGCCCATCCGCGCCGGGCCCCACGCCCCAGACTCACCCCAGCCCGGCCACACCCCCGCATCACGCCCAGTCCCCACCGTCGCCGGACCACACGGCGCGCGGCGTGCCAGGATCCCCCGTCGCGGGCCCCAGCGTCCCGGGCCCCTCCACCCGGGTTCTCCCAGGCTCCAGGGCCCACCCGCCCGCCAGCACCACCAACGGGGACGCGCGGCGGCCGGGGTCTCCTCCCGGAACCCTGCCCGCCCGGCTGCCCCCGGCCGCGACCCCGCGCCGCGCCGCGCCACACTGACCCGAAAGAGGCGCGCGGTGGCCGCCGAGCGCAGCGCGGTCCAGCCGAGCGCGCCGAGCGCCAGCAGCAGCAGCTCGGGCGGCGCCAGGTGCGCGTGCTCGGCCAGGCCGCGGCGCGCCAGCCCCCAGCCGCAGTCCGCGCAGCCCCGCGCCGCCGCCAGCGCGCTGCCCCAGCCGCGCCGCACCAGCTGCGCGTAGCTCGGCATGGGCTCGGGCCCCGCCGGGCCCGCCGCGGGCCCCGCCGCCGCCATGCCGTCCCCGCCGCCTGTGCCCGCCCGCGGTGGCCGCCGGAGCCGCGCGCCCCGCGTCACGCGCCGCGGCTGGGCCGGGGGCGCGCGGCGGGGGGCGGGGCCGGCGCAAGCCCCGCCCCGGCGGGCGCGGCGGCCGGGGGACTCGGGGTGCCCCGGAGGGACCCGCGCTCGCGCCCATCTCCCGGGGGAGGAAACCGAGGCGCGGGGTGGGGGCGGAGCCGGCCGGGCCCGGGCCGGGAGAGGCCCCGCACACCCGGGACCCCACACCCCGCAGTGTCCGCCACGGGGCGCACGGTGGGCACCGGCGGGCAGTGCCCTGGGTCGGCCACCGCCTCTTCCGGCCCTCCTGCGCGCCTCCAGTGCCCCAGCGCCCCGGCCGGGCGGACCTCAGCACCGCTGGAGCCCTTGCGCCTCCTCACGGCCCGAGGCCTTGGCGACCAGCCATCCATGGCCTTCCCGCCGTCGTCAGGCCTGGGGTCATTGGGAGATCTCCGTCCCCAAAGGTCACGCCCGCGCGAGAGTGTGGGGAAGGCACCTCGGGGAGACTGCCCCACGGCCTCCTGGGCCCGCTCTGCGCGGGGCGACGCGGTTCCAGCTTCGATCCAGCGTGGGGATGGCAACACCCCAAGACCTCTCCGCCAGGCTGCCAGTGACCCGGAGGTGGGGGTGGCTGATTTGAGAGGCCTCCCTGGAGGAGGGGGAGGGCTGGGACTGGTCCAGAGTCACCTGCTGCTCTGCGACCCTGGGGACACAGCAGGCCTCCCAGTGTCAGGTAACACTGGCCTCAAAGGGAGGCAGAGGGCGTGGGCGCCAAGGTGGGGGACTCAAGACGCTAGACCATGACCACCACAGTGACCTTCGCCAGTGCCCGAAGCCCTCAACGGCACCGATGTCACTGGTCCCCTGGTGGGGACGCTGCCTCAGCGGGCGCTGCTGGACCCCCATCCCAGCCCCCAGGATCTCCCCCCACCTGGCCTTCGGGGCAGGATGCAGGGAGAAGCCTGCAGGAGCCGGGCTGCATCCCACACAGCCGCCAGCCTTGCCCGGCCTTCAGGTGGGGGTGCGGGCGAAGGCGCCTTCCTCTCAGCCCCACTTCAGACGTGCCTGGACTTGGCACTTCTGTGCACCTGCACCGCCATCCCGGGCCACCCTCAGCCCTCCTGTCTGGTACACTGGCTTCCTCCTCCTCGCCCCACAGAGGCTGGAGGGGGCCTGTCAGCGCTGGCTCCGGCAAGGCCGTGTGCTCAGTGAAAGGCCCGCTGGCCACTGTCCTCACGTCCTCCTGGCCCCCTTGGTGCCAGGGCATCTCTCTTCTGCCAACACGCCAAGCCCAGGGCTGCCTCGGGGCCTTTGCCCAAGTCCGTTCCACCCTTACTGGATGTGCACACCGTGTGTGTGCGGGTTCCTCTGTCCCTGAGTCGGGGCTGGACATGACAGGCCCTGGCTGGTCAAGAGTTCAGGCAATGCTCGCAGGCAGCGGGGTCTCAGGGCCTGGCGGGACGTGCTCCCAGAGGCCTGGCAGGCCTGCGGGGCAGCCCTGGACCTCCCCGGGCATCTCGCTTCCCCCCGCAGCTGGCACTATCTGGTCACCATGGCACCCATCGGTCACAGGAGAGGCACCACCCACCACCCACTGGCCCTAGCTCCGCCTCGGATTTCTTTTTGGCGGGTCTAGCCAGGCAGCCGCCAGCAGGGGGGTGCAGGGCACAAGTGGAAAACGGCTCCCAGGCACCTGAGGCCTGGCGAGGGGCCACTGGGGGTCAGTCCAGAGGCTGGCATCCCCTCTCCCCTCCCCAGAGGGGCTGGGCCTCCATTCACGGGACTGTCCTTCTGATGCCCCTGCCCAGGGAGGACCTGGGGCAGCCCTCCCCCCGGCTCAGGTGGGGGCCTCCTGCTGTCCTGTCCTGGCAACCAGGACCAGGATTCAGTTTCAGGTGGCTGCCCCAAAGGCAGATGAGAGCAGGCCTGGGGGGTGCGGGGAGCCAAGTGTCTTATCTCCTCCCTGGGAGATACACCGAGGCTGAGCTCAGACCCAGTCAGATGACAAGGGGCATGCAGCCCTGTCCAGTTTCCTTGACCTCACAGCCCCATGCTACCACAGGGCCTTTACACAGCCATGCTTGCTGCCCGAGAGGCTTGTCCCCCAGGATCCAGCCCAGTAGTGTTTCACTCAGGCAGAACAGCTCGGCAGTGACCCGCCTGAGAGGCCCGCCTCTGCACCCCACAGCCTGCCCACCTCCACCTTGGCCCCGCAACACCGCAGGGTGGAGGGCTCTCTCTGGAGGGCAGGGAGCATGGGCCTTGGCCACCACAGTATCCCAGGGCCCAGACTCAAGTGCGGCAGGCCTCACAGCAGCAGTGAGAAGGCCTGGGTGTGTGGCGCTCACTCTGCGGGGACCTGAAGCCCCGCCCTGCCTGTGTGTTGTTGCCTGAGTGTTTTCTGCCCCCACTTTGGGTCCGTGGCTTCAACCCTGGCACCCCCATGACTGGGCTGTGGACTTCTGCGCCTCAGGTCCCAGATGGGGCTGCTCTGTGTTTCTGCAGGTGCAGGGTGAAGCTCACAGCTGTGGGCACCGAGCGAGGGCTGTGCCTTGTGGCATCATTGCCAACCCTGGTCTCCAGAGCAGCCCTGGGTGGGGGGTCCTGACCCTCCTGAGCCCTGGCTCCCGTGAGCCCCGAGTGGCCAGAGTACAGCACCAGGTAGAGATACGCTGGGGCGGAGACGTTTATTGGCAGGTGGCGGCCCCAGGGCCCAGCAGAGGACGAGGGGGTGCCAGGCAGGGAGGCCTGAGGCCCGGCCTCGCGGTCCTGCCAGCGCAGCTCCCACACAGGCCTCAGGCGCTGGGAGCATACTGCAGCACCAGCCTGTCGAAGTCGTTCTCCTTCGGGAGGGCAGGGGAGAGAGAGAGACCACGTGAGCCCACCTGGGCTCCAGGCCTCCCTGGACCAGCTGCAGGGAACGGGCTCAGGGCTGGGTCGCCCACACCAGCTCACCTTGGCCTGGTACTCCTTGATGAAGGGGTGGGACCTGTGGGCGTCCTTCAGCTGGGACAAGTAGCGGTTGGTCACCTGTGGGGAGGGTGGGGCTGGGTGACCCAAGCTCGGGACCCCGTGGTGGCTCTAACCTGCAGGGCAGGGGCAGGTGAGGCAGGAGCCCCCAGCCGAGCCCACATTTCCCTCTTCCCCACATCACAGAGGACCCTCAGGGCAGGTGGGGCGCGCCCACCACGAAAATGCCCGGCACAGAGACTCCAGGTGGTGGATGAGCACAGGGACCAGGGCAGCAGGCAGGTAGGATCGGGAGGGGGAGGGGGCTGGGTCAGGGCCAGGGCTGGTGTGGGAGACTGTTGTGGTGAGGGCAGGTTTGTTGTGCACACACTTTGTATGAAAACCTTACAGGGCCTGGGAACTGGACCCCGGACCCTGGGAGAGCCCTGACTGCCAGCCTCAGCCCACCCCTGGGCCCAGCCCTGCCCAGCCCTGTCTCCCTGAAAATGGAGGTCCAGAGTTGTTTCTGGGGCCAGTCCCTCTGAAACAGAGCCGCCTCCCTCCGTCAAATGCAGCCCCAGGGCACAGCCTGGCCACGGGGTCATGTCTACACTGCATCATGCCCCAGCTTCTCTTCCCCAACCTCAGATCACCAGGGCTCACCAGAATGCTCTCCTGTCCTGCTTCTCTGCCCTGTTGCCCTCCTCCAAGGTGCCACAGGCAGGGGTCCCAGCCCAGCTGTGGACGCCCTCTGAGCCCACTCCTCTGTTGAGCCCTTGGGCTGATGGCACTCCCTGGGGGACAAGGTTCTTCCTCTACCTCAGACCAACCTTCACATCTCCACTGAGACCTCAGACTGGCCCTGGGATGGCCAGGCTGGGGAGCAGCCTACCTCAGGGGGCTTGCCCAGGTGCTGTGACAGGACGATGAGGTTGACCAGCGTCTCTGGGTGGCCGCTGTCCTGAAAACACAGGCAGATGGGGGGCAGCGTCATGCCCCAAGGTGGGCTGGGGCTGGGCCTGCCAGCAGAGTCCCCCACCCCACTGTTCTGCAAGGTGGCGACCTCAGGGCCACCCCCCCACACTTCCCCCCACTTCCCTGTCTGCACTGCCTTGGATGGGCCTGCTTGTCTGTGGTGGTAGAGGAGGAACACATTTCTCTCACAGATCTCAAGGATCCCAGCCAAGATGGCCTTCGCTGCCGCTGTGTGACGAACCCGGAGTCCCCGGGAGGACTCGCCAAGGGTCTCGACAGGAAGCTGCCAGGAAGCGACCAGAAGCCCCTGGGTGGGTGACCTCCACAGGCCTCTCACGCTGACTCTGAGGCACACAGAACCCTGGGAACTTCCCTGGCCAGGAGGCCCAGCCAGGCTCTGATGGCTGCTAGGCAGGGACCGCACAGAGCAGAGACATACCACTGGGCTCCACGGCCGTCCCTGACGGGCTGGGCACCTGTGGAGACACCAGGGGTCTGAGCCTCGGTGTCTATGACGGCAGCAGGGACACACCTTGGGCTCCCAGAGCAGTGAGGTAGCTCTGGAGGGGGGAGGAGGGACCCAGTGAGACCTGGCACTGCAGCCATGGGGTCAGCGCCACAAGGCACAGGCCCCCTGTGTTCAGGGAATGAGGACAGACCGGAGGGTCATCTGGCACATCGTCTGGGTCGTGCACCTAAAGCCCTGCAGACTGCCTGTGAACACCGACTCCGCCCCACCCATCCTAAGGAGCAGGGCAGGCTCTGCTTGTCTCACCTCTGGGAACAGTGAGGGAGCACAGCCCATCTGAGACCCCACACTGGGCAGGGGCTCCAGACGGACCTTGGCTGTGCAGAGCAAAAAGCAGACCCTGCTGGGAGGATGTGGCCCATGAGAGGGCCCAAAGGACACCTTCGGCCTGTCCCTGTCCCGCTAATAACCACCTCGTGACAACTTGGCCCACACAAAGGCGGCAGGGAGGAAGGCTGTCACCAGTGTTTCTGTCTCATCAGATTAAAAATGTTTCTCAGCAGGCTCACTCCTGTAATCCCAACACTTTGAGAGGCTGAGGTGTGAAGATTGCTTGAAGTCAGGAGTTCAAGACCAGCCTGGGCAACACAATGAGACCCTATCTCTACAAAAAATAAAAATAAAAACTAGCTGGACGTGGTGGTGCACACCTGAGCCCAAGAGGTCAAGGTTGCAGTGAGCCAGGATCATGCCACTGACCTTCAGCCTGGGCGACGGAACCCAACTCAAAAAAATAAAAATTAAAATAAGTAAATAAACGGTTTCTCCAAAACAGAAAAGGTTTTGGTGCTCTTTCTATTTTTTTTGGAGTTGAAGTCTCACTCTTGTCACCCAGACTGGAGTGCAGTGGCCGCTCCTGGCCACCGCAGCCTCGACCCGCTGGGCTCCAGCGATCCTTCCACCTCAGCCTTCCAAGTAGCCAGAACTACAGGCGCGCGCCACCACGCCTGGCTAATTTTTTTGATTTATTGTAGAGATGAGGTCTCGCCAAGTTGTCCAGGCAGGTCTCGAACCTGCGGGCTCAGGCAATCCACTTACCTCAGCCTCCCAAAGCATGGGATTACAGGCTGAGCCACCCAGCCCGGCTACTCTTTCTAATTATAAAAATAAACTTGCCATAAAGACCACAGACACCATGTGGTAGAGCAGGACGCCTCCCGCCCACAGGCCCTGCCCTGGATAAGGATGGGTGGCAGTGTCAGTACCGAGTACACACTCCAGCGAGGCGTCCCTTGGAGCCTCCGGGCCAGGCAGTGGAGGTGACAACGAGAACGGGCCAGGACACATGTGTCCCCTGCAACCATCTCCAACAGGGATGGGATCTGGACTTATGCCTGCCATTCTGATTTCAGGTCCTGGTGGCTGACTGCCCTCCGAGCCCCTGTGGGGCCGTCTGGCGAACCCACAGCGTCTGCCCTGCCCCAGCTGCACTACCTTGTCCAGCGCCTCCTGCAGCAGGCCCTCAGCGGCCTCCCAGCGGCCCTGGGCCATGTGGCAGGCTGCCTGCCCATTGAGCAGCAGTAGGGTGGACGAGCACTTGTCAGCCATCTCCTGGAAGATGTAGTAGGCGTCCTGCAGCTTCTCGCCACCCTGCAGGAACCGTCTGATGCCATCACTCATCATTTTGCCGCCCAGCCCCTCCCCTGTCCGTCCCTCATGCGCAAAGGGGCACTAGTGCCGTGGAGAACCCCCGTGGGTCCTTGCTCTGCCAACAAGGCCTCAAGACGCGGCTGTCTCCCACCCAGCTCCATGAGCACTCAGCTGACGAATGTGGGTGGCTGGGCCGGGGTCTGAGCCGGGGCCACTGAGTCACAAGGCCTATCAGAAGTGGAGTCAGCTCCGTGACCAGCAGCCCCGACCTGTCTACTTGCTCATACCACATGACACCTGCAGAGGAGCCTGGGGCTGAGGTGGGCAGTGAAAAAGGTTAAAACTACCAGATACTTGGGGTGCCCCACCATACTGGACGAGGGTATCTGAGTCAGGCTCCAGGCCCTTAAGGGCAGGGCTGGGGGCACACGCCAACAGGTTCACACACACAGTGGCCCAGAAAGGATGCCAAGACCCAGAGACCAGCACAGGAGCTGCTGCCAGCAGGACTGCCCAGCCAGGCTGCGGACACCTCCATGGCTGCCATGGAACTTCATCCTGTTGCTGGCTGTCCCAGTTCTGGAGAGCAGAGCGGAGCCTCAGCAACCCGGGAGGCCGGGTGGGAGGATGCACTACCAGGCTGGCCAGCTCGAGTCCTGGGAGAGCCCTGTGCCTCCGGCCCCCGGCCCCATCGCCTGCTGCACTGGCAAGTTGCCTGGTGTGAGAAACTGAACCCAGTCCAGGCTGAGCAAGGCAGGAGCCGTGCCCAGAGGGACTGGGTCTTGGCCTGCTCCTGGGGCCCCACTGGAACGAGGCCCCTAGCAGTGGCCAGGGCACAGCTGAGAGTAGCCCAGACCCTGCTTGGCCAGGCACTGATCCCTGGCCCCTGTGGAGCCCCAGGGCTCACCACGGCAAGGTTGACCCAGGCGGTGGCCAGCTGGGTGAGGGTGGCATCTTCGTCCAGGTCCTGCATCCTCTTCAGCTCCTTCCTGGGGTGGGGGCAGAGGAGGGGAAATGAGAGCCCAGGGTCTGGCCTGGAGCTCCCCATGGGATTCCCACTCAGGGTGCCCGCCTTGCACACACAGCTTTCAGGACTGAGGCCTGGGCTGCACCTGTCCTGCCTTGCACGGGCCCAGGGAGGGCTGAACCTGCCCCACCCACGGGCCCCCAGATGGAGGACGGAACTCAGGGAATAGTGACAGAGCTACTATGTGCCCAGGCCTCAGGCAAGGGCTTTGGGAACTGCAGCAAGAGAGTTCTACACACCCGCCCACAGCCTCTCACACCTGGACGCCGCTGCCGGGGTCTGTTCTCAGATGACCCCAGCCGGGAACGTGCAGGCCCCTTGGTCCCTGTGGCACCACTGAAAGTTGGCCAAGTGACATGTTCTCACAGGCACTGCCTCCTCCATTCACACTTGTGGGACAGGCCTACTGTCCACCTCACGGGGGACACCAAGGCCCTTGATGGCAGTGCCCCTCGTCCCTGGCGACACGCCACAGGGAAGCCTCAAGTGAGAGATGGCAAGCCAGCAACAGAACTGGACGGAAAACCGAGAAGTAATGGGGCCGCAGGGGCTCGGGTGGAGGATGCGGGGTCTTGGCGCCCCAGCCCAGGTGGGATAGGTGGCTCACCGGGCGAGGTCCAGGCGGTCCAGCTTCAGCAGGATCTGAACTGTCATGGCCATGCTGTGGGACAGATGGGCACTGGTCACCGGGGCTGCACACCAAAGAGCTCTCCCCAAGCATCCCCCTCAAGATCCAGAACACGAGCCCCTCCCTGCAGGGGCAACACCCTCACCCCTACATTTTGTCACTGAGCTTGCTCAGGCCTGGGAGTTCCAGGGGGTTCTCATGGCATGGGCTCTAGGCCCCGGGCCTACCCTAAGGAGGAGCCTCAGGCAGCCATGCTTGCCGACAGAGGCCCCAGCCCACCCCAAAGCAGCAGGTACCCAGGACCAAGGCCCTGCACAGGCCACAGAGGAGGGACACATGCCCACCGTGCACCTGCAGCACAGCCCAGGGCCCCGCTCCCCTCAGCTCCTCGCCCTGGGCACAGCGCAGGCCCAGGCACCAACCTCAGCACCCTGGGCTCCAACCTGCCCAGAGCATCCTGAAGGAGGGCCAGTCTGGGGGACTGAGAAGGCTGGAGAGACAGGCCGAGGCCCTGGGCAGGAGGCCCGTGGGGTAGGGACACAGGAGCCGAGCACACCAAGGCACTTTCTGCTCTGCTCTTGGGACAGAAGGTTCACGGCCCAGGCACTGTGTCCTTGGAGCCCTGGCCAAGAGACGGGTGCGTCTCCCCCACTGAGAACGGGGCTGGATCCTGGACAGGAGGCCAGGCCTCGCATCAGAGCTGCCTCCCTCAGCACTCCCGTGATGACGGCCAGCGAGACCATGCACAGCCTGGAAACATGGGGACTCGCCTCTAAGGCTGTCCCCAGAGCTGGGTACTCACCACTCCAGGCTGTCCCCCTGGTGCAGGGTGCGCAGGGCAGCATCTGGGTTCTGGTCGTGAAGGTAGACCGAGGCGGCCATGAGCAGGAAGGTGGTGTTGGCCACATCCACGCTCCTGCTCACCTCCCGGTCCAGCTCGGCCACGATGGCATCCCTGCAAGATGCGGCTGCTCGGGGTCCATGGCTGGGGCTAGGAGGCGGTCCAGCCCCCATGACCTCAAGGGGCCCATTCCTTGGGAACAGACAGGCCCAGAGGGGCGAGCCAGGCCCCCGGGGTGCATGGCAGCGATGGGTGGAGCATCTGGCCACCCCCACTCGCCCTTCCCACACCGGAGGCGCCTCTAACCCCTGCACAGACAGGGAAACCAAAGCTGGGAGAAGTGGGTCCGGGAGCTCCAGGTCTGGTAGGGAGGGTATAGTGAAGCTCCAGTGACCACCAGTCTCCAGCTCACCTGGCCCTGGGGGATGTGGTGTCCAAGCCACCCAGGACTTGGAAGTGGCTGACACAACAGTGCCCCTGAGGGGGGCATGAGGAGGCAGAGCAAGTCTTGGGGCCAGTGGCCCTGGCTGGGACTCCCAACCATAATGGGTCAGCCCGGGGATCTCGGTCAGGTCTGTGAGTGGGACCTTGACCTAGGCGCTAGGTGGCTGTGCAGAAGGATGGGCACCCCCAGATGGCACATGGCGGGGAGCCCTCGGGCACCCCAGAGCAGCCCCCTCAGTTCTGAGAGTCCAGCATGTCAGCCGCACTTGCAGGTGGACGATATGCCAGGGGTCACAGCTGGGCTTGAGTGTGGGTGAGGCTGAAGACTGGTTTGGCATCCTCCTGGCCACAGGCCACCCGGGCCTCAGTCTCCCTAGGAGGAAACAGCCCAGATCCATTTCCGAGGGCTACTCGGCAGCCGATGAAGGAAGAAAGGCAGAGGAGCCACTGCCAGGCCAAACTGTCACTCTGCTGGCTCCACAAGTGTCTCTGTGACCCCAGGAGCATCCACACGGGCCCTTGGGGGGCTGTCTGCCAAGTGCTTGCATCTGGGGCCCTGCCTAGGCTCCACTGGGGACTTGCCACGGCACCAGGCCTGATGGACTAGTGACTTTTCGCCTGAGTCCATTTCCCCTGCATGGAGGACCACGTACAGGGTCACACAGGGCTGGTGCGCAGACCTGGAGGCCACCCCATGAAGTGTTCCGAGGCTCTGGGCACATGGGCGCGTGCCTGCTGCCTCTGAGGCATTAGTACTGCCATGTCATCAGGGAAGGTGTCACATCATCATCACACTGAAGGCTCAAGCCACAGGGCATCCCCCACGACCCAGGGACCACTGGGTGAGTGCATCCCAAGGTCCTGCCTCCCTGAGGGCTGGCAGGGTTCCCCTCTGTGTGGGATCTCCTGTGATGCTCACTGCAGCCACTGTTCCTGGGGCACCCAGAGCTCCCGCCTCACCCCAGCTAGTGAGACATGGGGGGAGGAATGTGATCTCAGGAGGCCTGGGCGAAGGTTCTGAGGCTGCTGTGGCCACCACCACACCTTGGGTGGCCTGAGATGACAGGGATCGATTTCCTCAGTCCCGAGGGCCTGAAGTCTAAAGCCAAGGCACAGGCAGGGAGTTCTTCCTCAGCAGCTCCTTGGCTCGTAGACACACGGCCCCAGCCTCTGCCTCTGTCCATACGCCCTGCTCTGTATCTGTGTGTCCTCCTTCTGTCTCTCATAAGACACCGCCCCAACCAGGATGACCTCTTCTACTGTCACCTTGATTTGATCTGCAGAGACCCTTTTGCTAAATAATGCCGCATTCGTGAGCACCTGGATAGGATGTGGATGCCACTTACCGCACCCTGCTGCCTGTGCACTGAATCAACTCCTGGGAAACTTGGGCTTCCCTGGGAAAAAGGAGGCAGTGACGGGCACTAACTCCGCAGGAAAGGGGGTGGGAGAATCACGTGGAGTCTCACCCCACTCCTGCTCCATAGCAGGAGGGGTGCTGGTCCCCACAGCCCAACCCCTTCTCCACACGGCTATCACCTACAGTGTCTGCCAATGCTGGCCTGCGGCTCAGGGGCAGGTCTTGGCGTGGCCTCACATGCCCTCAACTTGGGCCCAGGGCCCAGGCTGTCCAGGGGGCTCTCAGGCAATTGATATTCACGACAGCAGGTGTAGAGGGTGCCTCCTGGGCCCCAGGGCATCTGCATACACGGTCACTGCCTCTGACCCTTCCCTTTGCAGCAGGGAACATCTCCATCTCCTGCTGTGCAGGTGAGGGAAACTGAGGCAGAGAGAGGCAAGGAGGGTGAGGAGGAAGGACTGCTGTCTGTGGGACACCAAGGGGAGGATCCCGTACCCTGTACCCTCACCCCCCAGGCTCATGACTGGCCTTGGAGAAGACCGAGTCCACCCAACTGGCCTCACCTCCGGCTCTCACTGGCGAGGTACTCAGCAAACATGCGCACGGCCTGGAGCTCAGGAACCGAGGAGGGCTTGATCTCATCCAGGACCACACCAAACTTCCTCTGTGGGTGACACGCATCACTGCGCCTACCCTCCCTGGAGGACTTCCGTGGCCTTAGTCTGGTGGCCAGCACTGCCCTACCAGGGAACCTTCAGTGCGGCAGGAGCCGCCCACTGTGAGGCGCCAGGGAAGGCAGCACGGTGGCACCTATCCTGGACAGCCAGGTGTGCCCTCGCCTGAGGCCGCTGCAGCTGCCTAAGCTGGAGACACCGTGGTTGGGTTACTGTCCCTTCCTGGTTGTCCACTGCTGGTGGTGAGATGACAGGTGGGGGTGCAGTGTCACCCAGGGACAGGGTAGCAGAAGCTGTGGAGGGGCCTTTTTTTTTTTAAGAGTCAGGGTCTCCCAGCACTCCCAGGCAAGAGGACTGCCTGAGCCCGGGGGTGCAAAACCAGCCCGGGCAACTTGGTGAGACCTCGTCTCTACAAGAAATCACAAAAACTAGCCAGGCGTGGTGGTGTGTGTCTGTGGTTCCAGCTACTTGGAAGGGTGAGGTGGAAGGATCGTCTGAGCCCAGCAAGTCGATGCTGGGGTGGCCATGAGCGTGTCACTGCACTCCAGCCTGGGAGCCAAGAGTGAGACTCCAACTCGAAAAAAAACAACAAAAAAAAGAGTCAGGGTCTCGTTCTGTCACCCAGGCTAGAATGCAGTGGAGTCATCGTAGTTCATGGCAGCCTCCCACTCCTGGGTTCAAGTGATCCTCCCATCTTAGCCTCCCAAGTAGCTGAGACTAAAAGTTAATGTCCAATTAATTTAAAGTTAATTTCCAGTTAATTTAAAAACATTTTTTCAGCTGGGTGCGGTGGCTTATGCCTATAATCCCAGCATTTGGGGAGACGGAGGCGAGAGGACTGCCTTAGCCCATGGGTTCAAGACCAGCCTGGGCAACTTGGCAAGACCTGGTCTCTACAATAAATCAAAAAATTAGCTGGGCATAGTGGCACATGCCTGTAGTTCCAGCTACTTGTAAGGTTAAGGTGGAAGACTGCCTGAGCCCAGCAGGTCGAGGCTGCACTGGCTGTGAGCGTGCCACTGTACTCCAGTCTGGGTGACAGAGATGCCACTAAAAAAAAAATTCTTTTTTCAGTAGAGATGGGGTCACACTATGCTACCCAGGCAGTTCTCAAACTAGTACATGCTTCTATAAAGCAGAACATACCTCCACCAAGTCCAACCCCACCAACAACCCTACCACTGACACTCAGACTGACACCTGTGGTCACTTCTGGAGCCAGGGCCCATCCCTTACTGTTGCCCAGGTTGGAGTGCAGTGTCATGATCACAGCTCACTGCAACCTCGACTTCCGGGGCTCAGGCGATCCTTCCACCTCAGGCTCCTGAGCAGCTGGGACTATAGGTGCCAAAAAGCCTGGCTAATTTTTTTTGGTTTTTTTTGAGTTGGAGTCTCACTCTGTCGCCCAGACTGGAGTGCAGTGGCCGCTCCCGGCCACCACAGCTTCGACCTGCTGGGTTCCGGCGATCCTTCCGCCTCAGGCTCCTGAGTAGCTGGGACTATAGGTGCCAAAAAGCCTAGCTAATTTTTTTTGGTTTTTTTTGAGTTGGAGTCTCACTCTGTCGCCCAGACTGGAGTGCAGTGGCCGCTCCCGGCCACCGCAGCTTCGACCTGCTGGGCTCCGGCGATCCTTCCGCCTCAGCCTTCCAAGTAGCTGGAACTACAGGCGCGCGCTACCACGCCCGGTTCATTTTGATTTATTGTAGAGATGAGGTCTCACCAAGTTGCCCAGGCGGGTCTCGAACCCACGGGCTCAGACAATCCACTCACCTCAGCCTCCCAAAGGCGCGGGATTACAGGCTGAGCCACCGAGCCCACCTAATGATTTTATTTTAAAGATGTGGAGTAGCTGGGCTCGGTGGCTCAGCCTGTAATCCCGCGCCCTGGGAGGCTGAGGTGAGTGGATTGCCTGAGCCCACAAGTTCGAGACCCGCCTGGACAACTTGGCGAGACCTCATCTCTACAATAAATCAAAAACTTAGCCGGGTGTGGTAGCGCACACCTGTAGTTCCAGCTACTTGGAAGACTGAGGTTGAAGAATTACCTGAGCTCAGCAGGTCAAGGCTGTGGTGGCTGTGAGTGTGCCATTGCCCTCCAGCCTAGGCGACAGAGTGAGACTCCAACTCAAAATAATAACAATAATAATAATTATTATAATAATCATGCAACCTACTAATTATTTTCTTTAAAAAAACAAGAAACCCTGACACAGGCTCTCTGGTCTGGCAGTGCAGGGCCTCAGTGACACGGTCACCTTCATGTGGTAGCTGGGCTGACTGCCAGAGGCCACTGGGCAGTGGTGGGCTCTGTCTACCATCTCTGCCGCCCTCCTGCCCCCCGGCCCCATCCCAGTACTTTGGTCATTACTCCCCCACCCCAGGGCTCGCACTGCCTCTGGCACGGCCCACACTCACCTGTGCAAGGTATGCTCTGTACAGGAAGATGTCCCTTTCCACATCTCTCTCAGGGCTCGACAGCTGTAGGAACAAAGACAGGTCAGAACCTGTGGGAGAGACACAGAGCAGCCACACAGGCCCACGTGATGGACAGGCCCTTGGAGGCCAGGGGCAGGCAGCCTCGCAGGCAGGGTCTAAGGTCTGAGTCCCAGCCCTGGCCTCCCCTACCCTGGCCTCAGGCAGCATAAGTGGCCTCCACTGAGGGGACTTGCAAGGAAGGTACCCTATCTCATCTTGTCCCAATGCCACTCCGTGAAGGGGGCTTGATCACGACACTGTCCCAGGGTGCTCCAGCCACCTACCAGGAGCCAGGAAGGAGCCCCTGCCTCTGACCGCTGGACACACAGCCACCAGCAGCTTCTTCCTGTTCTGCTCTTAGTTCAAGACACTTTGAGCTCAGTTTGGCTGCCTCAGTGCAGTGACATCTGCATCCAGTCTGGGCCAGGGAAGACCCTCGGGACATCCTTGTGCTTAGGCTATGCCCATAGCCTATCCACTGCACAGAACGGGGGCACAAGAGGGAGGTGACCTTTAATGTGCATTCTGGGGCTGTGAGGAAGCTGCCCCTGGAGCCCAGCCAGGCAGGGGGACAGGGATCCCTCCTCGGGGAACCACCATGGATGACGCCCTGGGGTGCCAGCTGCCATCCCACAAAACCCTGAAGCACCTGAGACAGTGGGCACAGTGCACTCAGTCCACGGATGGGGCCTTGGCACAGGTAGCTGGGGGCCAAGTGGGAAGTGTGCAAGGGAAGCAGGCCTGGCCACCCTGGGTCCCCACCCCAGCAGCCTCCAAACATAGGGTCCTGGGGAAGCACACGGTGACAGCGGGACGGCCTGCCGGCTGCCAAGGGCCAAGATCTGTGGCCCCCACAGCTGGGGGCATGGGAGCGCCCTGTCCCTGAGGGGCAAGAACCACAGACTCCAAGCCAGCACACCCTCTTCCTTGCTTCCCCCGGCCTGGGGGAGGGTGTGGGTGGCCAACACATCCCACTCTGCCATGGGGGACCTGGCCCAGCCCAATGCAGGCTGGCATCGGCAAGGGCCCCAGGGGCCTCAGTTGGGCCCTGGTGGGCAGGCTGGGCACCTGGCCATGACTTGGAAAACGACGCCTTCTAAGTAAGTAGCTCTCAAGTGACACTAGGGGGTGGCCATCGGCCAGGACCAGCCTGGGGCCCATGCCACCCTCAGTTAAAAAAAACAGACACTCGCCGGTTCACGGGGTCTTTGAGGCAAGGACACAGTGGGTACCATGAAACAACTGGGTGGCCTCATCTGCTCCATCTGTAAAACTCAAGACCACCAAGGTGCCCATGAGACCCTGCATGCAGAAGTGCTTAAGGGCTGCAGCGGCTACCCAAGAGAGAGAAGAGCACTGGGGGCATAACAACAGGACAGACATGCAGCTCAGGGACCCTGACACAAGGCTCCTGACATGTCTTCATGGTCCACCTTAGCTGAAGTGATGCGTAGCCTCCCTGGGGTGGAAGGTGCCCTGGGCTTCAATACCAAAGGTTCATCAGAATCCCCTGGGAGTTTAGAATCTGGCAAACCCAGGAGCCCATGGCCACCAAGGTGGGACCCTAGGCTGGCCCCAGCATTGACCTTTGCCATTTGGAAGTGCGGCCAGGACTGAGGCCTCAGGGCACTGTCTGGGAAGGCCAGTGATGGGGTGGGGGCCCTGCAGCCAGGAACCTTGGGGCAGTGTCTCCTCCCCATCCGTGTGGCCATCTCAGGCACCTGGCCACCCTGGACCATCAGCAACAGGGCTCTTGTGCTGCTTTAGCCCCATCACCTGGGCGGTGTCTGCCACCTGGTGGCCACCTGACAAAAGTCTATCAGGGCAACGCCAGGTCTACCTGGGGCTCCCTCAGGCAGGCTTGTTGGAGGTTGCTGGGACCCCTAGAATGAACCACCACACACTAAGCAGCTCAACACAACAGAAATGCATTCTCTTGGCACTGGAGGCCAGAAGTACAAGGTCAAGGAGCCCGCAGGGCCATTTCCCTCCCAAAGGCTCCGGGAGATCTGCCTCTGCCTCTTCCAGCTTCTGGTGGCCTTTGGCACTCCTTGGCTTGTAGCCATATCCCACCCCTCACCACCCTCCCCACAGCTGTGTCTCACATCTCCCTCTCCACTCTCTTAGAAGGACTCCAGCATTGGAGTCATCCTAGTCCCAGGTGAGCTTGTCTAGCACACCTTCACTTACTTACGAGGCCTGACTATTAAATTTGCGAACTCATAACAAAAAATGCTCCATACCTCATTGCTGAATATCACTACGGTCATCTTCAAAGTACTCCCCTTAGGAAGCTATGGCCTGACACCAGCACCTAGCCCACCTGTCAAAGCAACTTTAGAACTCTTTTTCTGGAATGGCCATCAGAGTTGTCATTGTACTACCCTTGATGGCCTGAATGTCATCAAAAGACCCACCTTTCAATATTTCCTTTATCTTCGGGTAAAGAAAAGAGTCATCGGGGGCCAGATCAGAAGAGTAGGAAGAATGCTCCAATACAGTTATTTGTTTACTGGCTAAAAACTCCTTCACAGAGAGTGCTGTGTTAGCTGGTGCATTGTCATGATGCAAGAGCTCCTTTGGGACCATTTTTGCCCACACCTTTCTCATGCCAAGATTTTCAGTTAAGATTTTCCTATTTCTTTATTGATGTTTATTTAGTCTGCTATGCTTCTCACAGTCAGCCAACAATTTTGACACACAAGTCAATTAATTTTTGCAATGTTTTCCTCAGTTCTGCTCATTACTGGCCGTCCTTACCTCTCTTCATCAGTGATGCTTTCTCTCCCCTCAGAAAAGCGTTTAACTCATTTGTATAGTCATCTTCTTCATGGCATTATCCCCATAAACTTGGACTAACACGTTCCTGATTTCACTTCCACTCTTGCCAAGTTGAATAAGAAATGTAATGCTTGTTCGTTGCTCTAATTCAACCTCCAGTATTCTCACAACAGCACACAGAAATGTGCAACAGTGAATTCCACTCGGCAATGTACCACCACACATCGACACGAACACAGCTGTGAGACACTGACAGACCAAGTGAAACAGTGAAACCTTACTGAATTGTTTGTGTAGTGCTGCCAATGTAAGCGCACGGTGGCAAGTTTGTGAACTTAATTGTCAGACTTCATGTGTTTGCAAAGACCATTCTTCCAAATAAGCCACGAGCACAGGCTGCAGGAAGACCTATCTTTCAGGGACACCATTCGACTCAGTATAGGTGGCCCAAGGGGATTTAGCCCATGGACCAAAATTAAATCACATCGAATGGCTCTGTGGGGACAGTACCTTCAATCTTCCAGATGCGTCATTTCAGTTTGGTGCCAGTGCATCTTTTTTTTTGTTGTTAAGTTGGAGTCTCATTCTGTCACCCATCCTGGAGTGCAGTGGCACATTCAAAGCCACCACAGCCTCGACCTGCTGGGCTCAGGTGATCCTTCCATCTCAGCTTTCCAAGTAGCTGGAACTAAAGCTGTGTATCACCATGCCCGGCTAATTTTTTGATTTATTATAGAGATGAGGTCTTGTCAAATTGCCCAGGCTAGTCTTAAACCCATGGGCTCAGGCAATCCTCTCACCTTGGCCTCCCAAAGTGCTAGGATAACAGGCATGAGCCACCGAACCCAGCTGTGTCAGGACATCTTTACACCATGTCCCCAAAGAGGGCACAGGTCTCTGGTTCAGCCAGAATGACCACCAGTCTGGTATCTGTGACTTTATTTTGGCCACCATCTACATAAAGCATGTCACAGTGGTTCTCCCTGTCAGAAGACTCACGGCCCAAGCCAAAAGATGAAATGCGTGTATAATGCTGACGCTCACAGTGACCTGTCATCATGCCCATGTGGCAGAAGGGAAAACCAAGGCTCAGAGAGGCGCAGGGACTCAGAGCCAGAATCTGAGCCCAGCCTGTCCCTGTCTCAGCCTGCAGCACCTCCAAAAGGAGGCAAATACTTATTGGACCTCCACCCAGAGCTATCCATGCCCATGCCACTGTCCCTGGAACTTATATCATGTGACCAAATGTGGAGACTATTCCGGGGTGTCTGGTGGGCCCAGTCTAACCACACAAGCCCTTGACAGCTGAGCGGACACAGGGAACACAGCAGAAGGGGAAATCCAGGGACTCCAAGTGAGAAGAGGATTCACTGCTCTAAGACGGAGGTTCTTTGATAGTGGCCAAACTCGAAGTGGGGGACTGGAGACAAGCTTCTAAGAAGGAGCTGAGGGCGGCCACTGGAAGCAGATTCTTCCCCAGAATCTCCAGAAAGGACACAGCCTGACCAATCCCTTGATGTGAGCCTGGTGAGAGCCATGTCGGCTACTGACCTACAGAAACAGTAAGATGCGAGAATGAACTGGCTGGGTGCGGTGGCTCATGCCTGTAATCACAGCACACTGGAGGCTAAGGTAGAAAAATTGCTTGAGCCCAGGAGTTCAAGATCAGCCTAGACAACATGGCAAAACCTCGTCTCTACAAAAAATAAAAATTAAAAAAAACATAGTCAGGTGTGGTAGCATGCACCTATAGCCCCAGCTACTAGGGAGGCTGAAACAGGAGGATCACTTGTGCCCAGGAGTTTGAGACAAGCCTGGGCAACATAGTAAGACACTGTCTCTACAAAACACAGAACAAAAATTAGCAGGGCGTGGTGGTGGCAACTGTAGTCCTAGCTGCTCAGGAGGCTGAGGCAGGAGGATCACCTAACCTTAGGAGTTCAAGGCTGCAGTGAGCCATGATTGTGTCACTGCACTCCAGCCTGGGCAACAGAGTGAGACCCTGACCAAAACAAAAAAAGGCAAAATTTAAAAACAACTGTGAGATAATAAATGTGCTGTCTTAAGTAACTGTTGGCAGCAATTTGCCATGGCAACAACAGAAAGCTAGTACAATCACGCAAACGCTGCTTCAACAAATCCTAAAAGCTTCTTGGAATCTGAGGTTTTATCCTAATTATACAGGCAATGTTTGGTGCTCCAATGGCCGCCTGCACCTTCAGAATAAAATCCAAAACCCTGCCATGGCCTCCAAGGCCCGCCACTCCATTCTGTGCTCTTCGTTTGCCACTTCTGTGATATTGGTCTCTTATGTCTTGACTACCCTGAGCTCATTCCTGCCTCAGTACCTTTGCAGTAATTTACAGGGTTAGATCTTTCTCAGGTACAGCCTCAGGTTCAAATGCAGGGTCAGAGAGGGTGGGCTTGATCTGGACTCTCCAAGTGAAGCAGGGCCCCATGGTTAACTTCCAATTTGGCACTTTTTATTCCCCACCCCCACACTGCCCACCTCAAGTTGTATTTACATATGAACTCACTTTTTTACTTGCTTACTGCTTTTACTTTACTACTATTATCATCTATTACCAGGTAGCTGGGCTTGGTGGCTTAGCCTGTAATCCCGCACTTTGGGAGGCTGAAGTGAGTGGACTGCCTGAGCCCGCGGGTTGGAGACCTGCCTGGGCAACTTGGCGAGACCTCATCTCTACAATAAATCAAAAAAATCAGCTGGGCATGGGAGTATGTGCCTGTAATTCCGGCTACTCGGAAGGCTAAGGCGGAAGGATTGCCAGAGCCCAGCAGGTCGAGGTTGTAGTGGCCGGGAGCAGCCACTGCACTCCAATCTGGGCAACAGAGTAAGACTCCAATTTAATAAAAAAAAAAAAAAAAGAGAGAGAGACAAGATCTCACCTATGCTGACCTCAAACTCTTGGCCTCAAACAATTCTCCTGTCTCAGTCTCCTGAGTAGTTGGGCCTACAGGTGTGTGTCACTGAGCCTGTCTCTCTCTCTTTTTTTTTTTTTTTGAGTTGGAGTCTTACTCTGTTGCCCAGACTGGAGCGCAGTGGCCGCTCCCGGCCACCGCAGCCTCGACCTGCTGGGCTCCGGCAATCCTTCTGCCTCAGCCTTCCAAGTAGCCAGAACTACAGGCGCGCACTACCATGCCCGGCTGATTTTTTTATTTATTGTAGAGATGAGGTCTCGCTGCCCAGGCGGTTCTCAAACCCACGGGCTCAGGCAATCCACTCACCTCAGCCTCCTAAAGGTGCAGGATTACATGCTGAGCCACTGAGCCCGGCGCGCCTGTCTCTTTCTGTTGTTTTTTTTTTTTCAGTTGGAGTCTCACATTATCACTCAGGCTGGAGTGCAGTATCATGCTGCTCACGACCACCACAGCCTCGACCTGCTGGGCTTGGGTGTTCCTTCTGCCTCTGCCTTCCAAGAAGCTGGAGCTACAGACACACACCACCACACTCAGCTAATTTTTTTATTTATTGTAGAGACAAGGTCTCGCCATGTTGCCCAGACTGGTCTCTAACTGGGTGAGCTCAGGCAATCTTCTAGCCTCCACCTCCCAAAGTGCTGGAGTGACAGGCATGAGCCACCATGCCCGGCCCACTTTCTGTTTTTTGAAAGCTCGAAAAAGTGCTCAGCCTCACTCATCATCAGAGAAATGCAAATCAAAACCACACTGAGATACCACCTAGCCCCAGTAAGAATGGCCATCATTAATAAAACAAACAGCCCGGGCTGGGTGGCTCAGCCTGTAATCCCGCGCCTTTGGGAGGCTGAGGTGAGTGGATTGCCTGAGCCCGCGGGTTCGAGACCCACCTAGGCAGGCGAGACCTCATCTCTACAATAAATCAAAAAAATTAGCCAGGCGTGGTAGCGTGTGCCTGTAGTTCCAGCTACTTGGAAGGCTGAGGAGGAAGGATTACCAGAGCCCAGCAGGTCGAGGCTGTGGTGGCCGAGAACGGCCACTGCACTCCAGTCTGGGCGACAGTGAGACTCCAACTCAAAAAATAAAAATAAAAATAAAACAAACAACTCAGATGCTGGTGAGGATGCAGAGAAAAAGGAATGCTTCTACACTGCCAATGGGAACGCAAACTAGTGCAACCTCTTTGGAAGACAGTGTGGCAATTTCTGAAAGAACTAGAAATTGACCTTCCCTATGATCCAGCAATCCTCCTATTGGGAATATACCCAGGGGGACCTCAAGTCATTCTACCGAAAAGATACCTGCACACGCATGTTTGTGGCAGCTCTATTCAAAATAGCAAAAACATGGAACCAACCAGGCTGCCCATCAAAGCTGGACTGGATAAAAAAAAGTGCCACATATACACAGTGGAATATTATGCAGCCATAAAGAAGGACAAACATATGGACTTCGCAGCAACTTGGATGGATTTAGAGTCTATCGTACTCAGTGATCTATCACAGAAACAAAGAACAGAGCACCATATGTTCTCACTCATAAGCGGACCTTGAACAATTATATTATAAGAAAGGAATTGGCAGTAGTGGGAAACTGTCAGGGGAGGGGGGTGGGGTTAGCAGTTAAGGAAAACTGCTAGGGGAGGGAGGGGCATACCTCATCAACAAGGGTACCTACATAATCAACATTTGTATACCTAACCCTGAATTGTACCCCACATCTTTATAATTAAAAAAAAAGAAAAAGAAAAAAGTGAAATAAAAGTTTGCTACAGGCCGGGTGCGGTGGCTCAGCCTGTCATCCCAGCACTTTGGGAGGCTGGGCCCAGTGGATTGCCTGAGCTCAGGGGTTTGAGACCAGCCAGGCAACATGGGAAGACCTCGTCTCTACAACAACAACAACAACAACAACAACAAAAATTTAACTGGGCGTGGTAGCGCATGCCTGTAGTTCCGGCTACTTTGAAGGCTGAGGTAGGACAGCCGGAGCCCAGCAGGTCAACGCTGGAGTGGCCGTGAGTGTGCCATGGCACTCCAGCCTGGGCGACAGAGTGAGACTCCAACTCAAAAAATAAAGTAAAGTAAAATAAAATAAACAAGTAAGCCAGGTGCAGAGGCTCATGCCTGTAATCCCAGCACTTTGGGCAGCTGAGGCAAGAAGACTGCCTGAGCCCAGGGGTTCCAGAGAAGCCTGGGCAACTTGGTGAGACCTTGTCTTTTCAATAAATCAAAAAATCAGCCAGGTGTGGTGGTGCATGACTGCAGTTCCAGCTACTTGGGAGGCTGAGGTGGAGGGACTGCTTGAGCCCAGCAGATAGAGGCTGCAGAGGCCTTGAGTGTGCCACTGTACTCCAGCCTGGACAAGAGTGAAACTCCTACTCAAAACAAAAAATATTAATAATAATAATCAAATAAATAAAATAAATTCTCCAAAAGCTCACCCTCATAGTAGGCAACACGTCTGCGGTCCTTCATAAAAGATCCTGCAAAAAACAGTCCCCACCGCCCCTCTCCTTCACCTGCTCCTTGCTAGCTGGACCTGGCCAATCTTCCAGCTCTCCGACAGCCAAGATCATTCCCAGCACTCTCCATGACACTCCCTGACTTCCTGTTCACTTACGCGCTTGAAGTCTGTCCTAATCGCTAGGCTGGGGTTCCCGAGAGCCGGGACTTGTGTAGCGATCCCGCTCAGCCCCCACTACGGTGCCTGGCCCAAGGAGGCGCCCGCTGAAGAGTGGATGGAAGGGCCGGCTGGGGAGAAAGAACTGCGCCAGGAGGGCAGGGGGACGCCGGGAGGCTGTGTTCTCTCTGAGCTTCGTGCTGTCATCCGTAACGTGAGGATACACAGCAGCCCGACCTCGCGGGACCCGGGGTACGGCTCGGCAGGAGGACGGCCGTCCCTAGAGCGGCACTGTCGCCTCCCTTTCTCCAGCGCCTGCAAGGACGCCGAGTAGTGGGAAGTAACGTCAAGTGTCCCTGCCCCGGGTTCTGTCCTGGGACGATGACTCCTTTGCCGCGCTCTGAGGAGGTGGTGGAGAAAAAACGCCACGAGGAAGAAAGGGAAAGTTTGCAGATGCCAAGCGCAGCCCGCGGCCACCAGGAAGCGTCCCCCCGAACCCCGCGCCGCCGCACCTTCACCCGCTGCGCCTCGTTGATGCACTGCTGGTAGCTGCCGATGTAGAAGGCGTTCTTCACGTCGAACAGCTCGTCCACCTCCCCGGAGCCGCCGGGGGACTGGCCAGGGGCCGGAGGTGCCATGTCTCTGTCGTCTCACCCACACCTCTTCCGGAGAGACACGTCGCCCGGAAGCGGAGCACGTTACGAGGCATGCTGGGAAATGTGGTTTACTCCTTCCGAGGGGGGCAGGGAAATGAGCCAATGGGAAGCTCTTCGACAGGAGCAAGGGGGCGGGAGACCCAAGTGCGTCTCGCAGGGCATTTCGGGAATTGTAGTTTGGCTTGACCCCCGCGAGCCAAGGCGATCCGAGGGAACACGAGTAGAAAAGGTCGAGGCTAGGACTGGCAGAGTAAGCCAGAGAGGGTGGGACCACGCGGGAGGCGGATCCAATAAACGGAATGGGTCTCGCGACGTCATCGCCGCGCGCCGGAAACGAAGATTCCACAGCTCCACGGCCGGCGACGAGGATGGCAGGCTTCGCGGAGCTCGGGCTGTCGTCGTGGCTCGTGGAACAATGTCGGCAGCTGGGTTTGAAGCAGCCCACGCCCGTGCAGCTTGGCTGCATCCCCGCCATCCTGGAGGGTGAGTGTGGCCTGGCTCCTCTCCACCTTCCCTCCTCCAGCCTTTGCCCGTCTCACGAGGCGAGAGGCATCCTTGGGCGAGTCCGGGGGTCTGGTGTTGGCTTTTAGGCTGCACGACTGCCTTGCTGTGTGTTTGCGACCTAATCTCTGAGACGTCCATAGCCTCAGAGCACAGACAGGGCTTGATACAGGACTCCCCGATAGTACCGTAAACACTAGCAGAGCCGGCACTACTATTTTCATTTCACAAATAGAGACTAGACTGGGCGCGGTGGCTCACGCCGGTCATCCCAGCACTCTGGGATGGCTGAGGTGGGAGGATCGCCTGAGCCCAGGAGTTCAGACCAGCCCGGGGAACAGAGCGAAACCCCGTTTCTACGAGGCGGAGAGAGAAGAGAGGGGAAAAAAATCCTAGGCTGTCAAAACTGCTGGTGTATGCAGGCCTCCGTGGTCCTATGACTGTTCTCTCTGCTCTTTTGGCCCAACTCAGGTTTACCACTGAAGAGACCCACAGGCAACCTAGGATGTGACAAATTGAAGAATTAAGAGTCAAGGAGGGACTTGGGGTGTATATTGGGGAAGGGAATTCTGGGTTTCCCAAGGGCCTGTGCTCCAGGAGCGAGTCAGAATGAGGGGGTGGTAAGCTGCAGGTGTCACTGGTCAGATGCATGTGAGTCCCAATCCAGCCTGCCACACACCAGCTGTGTGTCTTGAACAAGTCTCTGAGACTAAGTTTTCCTTACTGGTTTTTTGTTTGTTTGTTTGTTTGTTTGTTTTTGAGTTGGAGTCTCACTCTGTCGCCCAGACTGGAGTGCAGTGGCTGCTCCCGGCCACCGCAACCTCGACCTGCTGGGCTCCGGCGATCCTTCCTCCTCAGCCTTCCAAGTAGCCGAAATTACAGGCATGCACTACCACGCCCGGCTGACTTTTTGATTTATTGTAGAGATGAGGTCTTGCTGCCCAGGCGGGTCTCGAACCCGCGGGCTCAGGCAATCCACTCACGTCAGCCTCCCAAAGGCGCGGGATTACAGGCTGAGCCACCGAGCCCGGCTTTCCTTACTGTTAAATGAAGGTAACAGGCTTCTCTCTCCTAGAATTTGCCTGTTGTCCTCAACAGAAAGTGGTCAGTGTGCCCAGAATGGAAAAGGCATAGGCCAGGAATGGGCATACAGTAACTGCTTACAAGATGTAAGCTGTCATACACTGTCTCGATGTAATAGCTGTCTCCATGCAGAGTGTGTTGATGCCGCCTTGCTCCCCACCCAGGTCGGGACTGCTTGGGTTGCGCCAAAACAGGCAGCGGCAAGACAGCGGCATTTGTCCTTCCCATCCTGCAGAAGCTGTCTGAGGATCCCTATGGCATCTTCTGCCTCGTCCTGACACCCACCAGGTGAGCCCCCTGGCATACTTTCACCAGCTGAGTTCTTCTGGGCAACCACTCTTTTCCCGTGTGCAAATGGGGGTGCAACTTGTGCCCACCTCTCCAGGGTGCTGCAGAGTTCAACAAGATGGTGTGTGTGTGACTTGTTCTCAGCACAGGACTTGCCAGCTGTCTCACAGCCCAGGAAACAGATGCATTTCCTATCCTTGGGCAGACAAGCAGAAGGGCTGGCATGCTGAGTCCTGTAACAGTGATGGTGGGGGCACAGCATGCCACAAAGGCGTGGCTTGGGGAGTCAGGGAAGGCATTGTTCAAGGGGTGCCTTAAAGATGAAAAGGGCTTTGCGAAGGGACAAGGCGAAGGCGTGCTAAGCAGAGGAACCCGCTAGTGCGAGCATGCAGAGACATGAAAGAGGACGGAAGCACAAAAGATAATGACTTGTTAGAGCCCGTTTAAGAAGGACCTCGAAGGCCAGGTAGAGGGTTAGGATTGATTCTGACTGTGAGCAGGAAAGGACAAGGCAGGAGAGGGGTCACGGGCCAGGAGGTGACCTGGGCAGAGCTGGCTAAGGGTTAGAGAGGTGGGGATTTGGAAGACTGACCTGTCCCAGAGGAGAAGAGCTGCTGCTTGGGGTCCTGGTTTGGGTGATGGGATGTTACTGAACCCATTACTGAGAAGAGGACACAGAAGAAGGCCCAAGTTTAGGGAAGGAGGCGATGCTAAGGCCACTTTGGGTTGGGCTGGGGTGCAGATGGCATGGGATGTTCTGGGCCAGGCCTGGTAAGGAGGAAGGGACCTCCAGTACTCGGCATCAGAGCCTCTGTCCAGAGGACAATGGAGCCAAAGAAGGGTGTGCAAATGGGACAGGTCAGGAGCCCGGGACTCAGACAGGAGCCCTGGGCATGGAGTGGGGAGGGTAGGCCATTACAGGCCTGACCCGCCCATCCCTTCCTGCCCACAGGGAACTGGCCTACCAGATTGCTGAGCAGTTCCGCGTCCTGGGGAAGCCGCTGGGCCTGAAAGACTGCATCATCGTGGGTGGCATGGGTATGGGCGGCCAGGGAGTGTGGGTAGCTCTGGGCGTGGGGTCCCGCAGCCTCCGGCCATCCGCCCAGCCCTGCCTCGTGCCCTCCGCCCCTAGACATGGTAGCCCAGGCGCTGGAGCTCTCCCGGAAGCCGCATGTGGTCATCGCCACACCAGGGCGCCTGGCTGACCACCTGCGCAGTTCTAATACGTTCAGCATTGCAAAGATCTGCTTCCTGGTGAGTCGGCTGGCCCCACCCTCGCAGGCCTCGTCAGCCTGGGGCATGTCTCATCCACTAGGGAAACACGTGTCCCACAAACTGTTCAGTAAAGCGCTGGGAGCAGTGTCAGGAAACAACAACCTCATTGGAAGGCCTGCCCTGGCAGGGGTGTGTGGGGGCCTGGCCTCGCAGACCTGGAGGGAGAGAGCCCTGGGGCCCATGTCCACGCAGGCATGGGGCCACGGGCGGCACCCTCACGCCTTCCCCACCCCTGCTGGCTCTGCAGGTGATGGACGAGGCAGACCGACTGCTGGAACAAGGCTGCACTGACTTCACCGCAGACCTGGAGGTCATCCTGGCAGCCGTGCCGGCCCGCAGGCAGACGCTGCTGTTTAGCGCAACGCTGACCGACACGCTCCGTGAGCTGCAGGGCCTGGCCACCAACCAGCCCTTCTTCTGGGAGGCACAGGCCCCGTGAGTCCACAGCAGGCAGGGATGGGGTACTGCCCAGGCAGGGAGGGAAGGAGCCCATCTGACAGTAGAGGAGACTGAGGCTCCATGGCCTGCCTGTCCCCAGGGTGAGCACCGTGGAGCAGCTGGACCAGCACTACCTGCTGGTGCCTGAGAAGGTCAAGGACGCCTACCTGGTCCACCTGATTCAGACCTTCCAGGACCAGCATGAGGACTGGTCCATCATCATCTTCACCAACACGTGCAAGTGAGTGGTGTGCATGGCCGCCTCTCCCCCACGGCCCTTCACAGAAGGAGCCCACGCGGGTCTGGGACACCAGCCAGTTTTGGCGCTCCTAGCCTCTGCTCAGACTGGCGGTCAGGGAGGCTCTGGGGGTAGAGCTGGGCTTTGGGCTTCCTTGGCCCCACTCTTGCTGGAAGGGCCAGGAAACCCTGCCCAGTGGTGGTTAGAGCTGCTGTCAGCTGTGCTCTGGGGTGTCATGAGTCCTGGCCTCCAGTCCCATCTCACAGGAAGTTGTGACGATTAATGCCTGGTGTACATCAGCACCAATACAGAGTCCCCAGGGGCAGTTTAAGTCAGCTCCTCCTGTGAGCTGTTCAGAGAGGGCATCGAGACTCTCTGGGCTGTTCCAGCACAAGCCAGGGTCGAAGAGCAGAGATCAAGACAGTTCAAGCTGGGCTCAGTGGCTCAGCCTGTAATCCCGCGCCTTTGGGAGGCTGAGGTGAGTGGATTGCCTGACCCGCGGGTTCGAGACCCGCCTGGGCAGCGAGACCTCATCTCTACAATAAATCAAAAATCAGCCGGGCATGGTAGCACATGCCTGTAATTCCGGCTACTCAGAAGGCTGAGGTGGAAGGATCGCTGGAGCCCAGCGGATCAAGGCTGCGGTGGCCAGGAGCGGCCACTGCACTCCAGTCTGGGCGACAGAGTGAGACTCCAACTCAAAAAAAAAAAAAAAAAGACAGTGCAAACATATTGGCTCCCAGGAGAGAACTTTGGCTCCTAGGGTGGCTGTCAGGTGTGGCTAAATCCAGCAGCTTGTGGCTGAACCAGTTATTTCTCTCTTTGCCCATCCCTCTAGTCTGTTTTCTCTGTTGGCTCTGTCTCCGGAAGTCCCACTCTCCTGGTGATGGTGACCATCCCCAGGACTTAAGTTTCTAGTCCCCAGCCCTATAGTCAGCAGAAGGAGCAAAATGTTGCCCATTCCAAATCCCTAGCAGCAATCCCAGGGCTGACCCATCTGTGCAAGCCTAGGGAGGGGTCAGCAGAGGGGACACGAGCAGACCATTCCCACCTGCCTCTCTGCAGTTCAAGGGGCTTCACGGGTGGGCAGGGGCAGGAGCAGCTTCCGGAACAGGCTGGAGGAGCTGATGCACGTCCTCCCTCCAGGACCTGTCAGATCCTGTGCATGATGCTGCGTAAGTTCAACTTCCCCACCGTGGCTCTGCACTCCATGATGAAGCAGGTGAGGCGTCCCAGCCGCGGGCCTCATCTGGACATCTCCTGTCTCGGGACCTCCACCCAGGACCCTCTTCCCTCTGCTTCTGTCTCCTGGCCCCAAAACATCCCTGCTCCGTGAGGCGTTCCCTTGTCCCCATCTGGCCTTTACATGGCCACCTCCCTCAAGGGATGAGAATGTCCTGTCCTCCGCCCTGTCCCCAGGCCTCACACAGCCCGCCCTTTCCTCACCCCCTCCCGATTCCCCCTCAACCTTGTGCAGAAAGAGCGTTTTGCTGCCCTGGCCAAGTTCAAGTCCAGCGTCTACCGGATCCTGATCGCAACAGATGTGGCCTCCCGGTGAGCAGTCTGAGCCGTCCCCGTTACGGGGCCCTCCCCCTCCATCAGGGGCGTCAAAAGGGAGGCTGGCCTCGGCGGGGTCGGGCAGCCCTGGATTCCCTGCTGAGTGACGGGGGGAGGCCAGCCTCGGCTTTCCCACATGGTCGGGAGCTGACCGCCCTCTGCCTCCAGGGGCCTGGACATCCCCACGGTGCAGGTGGTCATCAACCACAACACCCCCGGCCTCCCCAAGATCTACATCCACCGCGTGGGCCGCACAGCCCGGGCAGGTGAGCAGGTGGGGTGGCCCTGGGGCTTCTGGCCCTCTGCCCGCCGGTCCTGAGGAGCCAGAGCCACAGCTGGTGGGACGGGGGGCCTGGCAACATGTGCAACTACCACGGGGATGTTGGCAAGTTGGAGGACTGTCCTTTCAGAAGCAAAGGGGGGGCGTTCTGCCTTCACGTGACCTGGGGATGAGTGGCACATGGCTGTTCCATGGGAGGTGGCATACACTGCCCCAGTTCCCACCACTCCCTGTTGCCTCACCACAGCCCCCTTGGTCCGGGCTCCCATTCGGGGCAGAGCCCTGGCAGAGAAGAGCTGCCCCTCGGGAACTGGTGTCCAAGTTGGCCTCTCACTGTGACCCCGGCCCCAGGACCAAGGAGGTGCGTCCTCCTGTGTGCTTCCAGCCTCACCAGGGAGGGGCACAGGGTTTGAGACAGAGTCACATCAAGAGAGACCCGGGTCCAAGAGAGATGCAGTTCCTGGGCTCACACTGGGCCTGGCCCTCCTGTCCTGACCCCTGGTGTCAGGCAGATCACGTCTGCTACCTGGGCCTCAGATGGCAGGGAGCGAGAATGGTGATGCCCCTTCATGGCTGCTGTAAGGGTCATAGGCCTCGCCAGCCGTCAGTGCTGTTTCCGTCACTGTCACAGGAGTCAGGCGCAGAGATCTGGCTGAGGCCTGTCAGGGTCAGTCGCTGACATTACTTAGACTGGTCTCCCCCGCAGCCCGGCTGAAAAGGACACAGGCCAGTCACCAGCCCTGTGTCCTATGGCTCCCCGTTCCCTACACTGGGGCCTGGCTGGGGTCAGCCCTGACTCTGGGCTGGTCCCTCCCCCTCTGAGCTCTTAATCGCCTCTGGAGAGGACTCTGAGCTGCCCAGCTGTCTGGACCTGCCGCCACGCACAGCAGGTAACCAAGGTGCATCCCCCCAGGGCGGCAGGGACAGGCCATCACGCTGGTGACGCAGTACGACATCCACCTGGTGCATGCCATTGAGGAGCAGATCAGTGAGTCGGGCAGAGGGCGAGGGCGAGGGCACGGGCACAGGTGGGCACCCCGGGTGTGATACCAGCCACCTGCTCACATGAGCAGATTTGGGCTGTTCTCACTTCCTATGTGGCCCCAGAAGACTCTGCTTTTGCCCAGTGATTGAGAAACTCCCCACGATGGCCAAAAGCCACACCAGGCAAAGGACTTTGATTTTCAGCCTGAGTGTGTGGATGGTCCCCCAAGACCACCCACCATGATGGCAGAGGCCCCAGTGATGGCCTGGACCTGTTAAAAGCCCCTCCAAAGCACGATGGTGCACACCCGTAATTCCAGCACTTAGAGAAGCCAAGGCCGGAGAATCACTGGAGCCCAGGATTCAAGACCAGCAACATAGTGAGACCCCTATCTTTACAAAAAATTTAAAAAGCAGTGAGGCATGCTGGCGCCTGTAGTCCCAGCTACTGGGGAGGCTGAGGCGGGAGGAGCCCTGAACCTGGGAGGTCAAGACCGTGGTGAACTGTGATCACGCCACTGCACTCCAGCCTGGGTGAGAGTGACCCTGACTCAAAAAGTACTCTCCTGTGCCTTCATATACAGCCAAGATGGAACCTTCCCCAGGGGCACCTCTGATGGCTGCATATACTGTCCTGAAACCTAGAAACACTCCAGGGACATTGTTTCCAAGAGTAAATATTCATGGTTAAATTTAGTGTTGCCAACACCAAAGACTAAAGCCAGCAGGCTACACTTTCTTTAGGCCTGAGATCCCTGGTCTCGCCTGCCTGACGCTGACCTGATAGGACCCCAGATGGCCTTGCATGCCCTCCTGCACAGGGAGCTCACTGCATGGTGACCTCTCGCCCTGTCGTATCTCCCCCCCGGCCCTGGTCCCCCCAGAGAAGAAGCTAGAGGAGTTCTCGGTGGAGGAGGCTGAGGTGCTGCAGATCCTCACGCAGGTCAACGTGGCGCGGAGGGAGTGTGAAATTGTGAGTGTCAGAGGCAGGCAAGGGCTGGTCCTCAGGGCCTGGGCGCTGCCTTCGGCGCGGGGACCCCGTGACCCGTGTCTCCTCACCCCCAGAAACTGGAGGCAGCCCACTTTGATGAGAAGAAGGAGACCAACAAGCGGAAGCAGCTTATCCTGGAGGGGAAGGTGAGGCTGTGCCGGGTGGGGACGGTTCTGGGAGTGGGGGGGCGTCCTGCTCAGCCACCTCCCGTCTCCTGTCCAGGACCCTGACCTGGAGGCCAAGCGCAGGGCCGAGCTGGTCAAGATCAAGCAGAAGAACCGGCACTTCAGAGAGAAGGTGGAGCAGACATTGCAGAAGCAGAAGGCTGGCAGGGCCGGCCCCAAGGGGCGTCCACCCCGGGCCCCGCCGGGGCCCTGCACCGGCCTGGCCTGAGCACCGCAGACCCCTGCTCCGCCTGGGACTCCTCCATCAAGCTGGGGGCCTGGGGCCTTCTGGGAGGCAGCGGCCCTCCTGGGGCCTGCCCACCCCCCTCCGCAGGTTCCAGATACCCATACTGTGCCCCCCACTCTGCCCCTCATTCCCCCCGGCCCCTTCCCAGAGCCTCGGCGTCAGACTGAAGAGGAGGCAGAACGGGGGTGTGGGGCAGGCCCCAATTCCACGCACGATGGCCCAGCCAGGGCCACCCCCAAGGTGGTCACTTCAGGAGGTAATCAATAAATTTGTCTTTTGACTTTCTCGGTCTGACTTTGGAAGAGCAGCGGGCAGGAAAGGAGGGCACCGCTGCCCGTGCTTCTCAAGGCCCCCAGAACGTCACAGCATCCCATCAGGCAGGCCCGGGACTTTGCAGCCACCCATCGGCTGGAACTGTGGTGCTGGCCTTTCCGGCCATGACCTGGGGTCGCTGAAGCCGCCTCTGGGCTTCCAGTTCCTCATTCGGAAAATGGGCAGAGCAACTGCACTGTTCTCCAGGGGCGGCTGCAGGGTTTCGGTGAGGCCGCCTGATACCCAGTGAACACAGCTGTGTTCTAAAAGGAGCTGCTGTGCCTGCCGGCCCCACCCGGAGTCGTGGCCAGCGGAAAGGGAACCTCACGCGGGGCCTCCCACGTCCACGCCTGGGAGGGAACGGCCGGCACCAGGCAGAGCAGTTTCCACCGGATGGCCTGGGCACCCCGAGGGGCGGCGGGTGAAGGGGTGGCGACGGGGACCCACACACCACACGGAGGCGGCGGCACGTGGCAAATGTAATTGGGCTCTGGCGCCCGCCCAGGGATCTAGAAATTCTACACACGGAAAGCTCACGGCCCCGGGCGGGGGACGCCCGCCCCGCCCGGACTGACGGGATCCCCAGTCCCTGCGGGCGGCGGGCCCAACTGCCGCCCGCGGCTCGGCCGCGGCCGGGGGGCCGTGCTTCGCGGAGGCCGGCCCCGGGGGCGTGGCCTCGTCTCGCCGGCTCAGGGCGCGGCCTCCGCCAGGCGGGCCAGGCCCTCGCGCAGCTCGCTCAGCTCGAACAGCCTGACGTCCAGCAGCTGCGCCGCCCGGCCCACTTCGGCCCGCGCCCGCTCCCGCTCGGCCCGCGCCTCCTCCAGGCTGCGCTCCGTGGCCCGCAGCCGGTGCTCCAGCTCGGCGTTCCGGGTCTCCAGGTCCTGAGGGGGGCGGGCGGGAGGGTCGGGTCCCCAGGCTCCAGGGTCCCCAGCCCCGCCCGACCAGCGGCTGTCTGGCTGCCACACCCACCGCGCCTGCTCTGCCTCCAGCTCCCCCGGCCATTGTGAACACCACGGAAGCGCTCCTGTCCCTCCTCTGCTCAAAACCCTCCTACGGGCCGGGCGCGGTGGCTCACACCTGCAACTCCAGCACTTTGGGAGGCCAGGGTAAGAGGATCGCTTGAGCCAGGAGTTCAAGACCAGCCTGGACAACATAGGGAGCCCTCATCTCTACCACGAATTTTTAAAAAGCAGCTGGGTGTGGGGGCATGTGCCTGCAGTCCAGGTGCTGGGGAGGCTGAGGTGGAAGGACCGAGTGAGCCCCACTGCACTCCGGCCTGGGGGACAGAATGAGACCCTAGCAACAAAAAATTAAAAAAAAAAACCCTCCTCGGGTTCCTATCACACTGGGAATACAGTGCACACCCCCAGAGGACCCAGCCCCAGCCCTACTCTCCTTCCTTCTACCTTCGCCTTCCTGGCCTCCTCGAAGTTCCCCCAACACTCTTTCTCCCTGTCTCAGGGCCTTTGCACATGCTCTGCCTCCTGGCGACAACAGAACATCTGCCCAGAGCTTTTCCCAGTCTGGGATCCTTTGGAGGGAACCAGATTCTTCAACACCTCCACTTGCCGGGCTCACAGTAAGTGCCCCTGAACGCTGAGCTTCAGCAAAAGCCAAGCCAGTCAGACTGGGATTCAAACGCAGGTGCTGTGGTCTCAGGCTCAAGACGTGTGAGGATTTGGTAAGGTCACTCAGGAATTCAGCAGGGACTCAAACACTGCTTGTTGAACTCATGGGTGAGTATGAAACTGCTAATCACCACTGTTCAAAGTGCCTCGTAGGCACCAGCCTTCCACAGGCCGGGTCTTCCCAACACTCGGCAATCTTAGGTAGACACCGTCCTGACTGCAGGTGGAGAAACTGAGGCTCGGGAGGCCTAGTCCAGGGTCTGACTGCCCACGCCCGTCGTTGCCCACGCCCGTCGTTCCCCCGCCCCCGGCCCACACACCTGCACCTTCTGCTGAGCTTCTTCGCGCTCGGCGGCATCGGGGCCCTCGCGGGGCACGCCGGCCTGGGTCTTCAGGGTCTGGATCTCCTGAGGACAAGGGTTCCTGGGGTCTGCTCTGGGCGTCCCGATTCCCCCTGGGAGGCCCGGGACCCTCGGCGCTCACCTGGTCCTTGGTTTGCACCAGCGCCTCCAGCTGCTCCAGCGCCTGGCCCGGCCCGGGCACCTCCTTCTCGCCGGCGGGAGGGGCCTCCGGAGCCGCCTGGGCCTCCAGCTCGGCCACCTGCGCGCACGGGCATCGGGGCCGCTGACTCCCCGGCCCGCCGTGCGCGGTGCGCCGGGTCCCGCGTCCGGCTCCACCGCGCCCAGGACCGAGCCTCCCCCCGCGGCGCCCGCGAGGACCCCCTGAGCCTGGTTCCGGGTCAGGCCCGCCCACGGAGGAAGCGCTGAGGCTCGGAAGGGAACCCGGGCAGACGGGGCGGCGGAGGGGCACGCCCCACGGCCGCGGGCGCTCGGGGGCGGGGATGCCCTCACCCGCTGCCGCAGCCGCTCGGCCTCTGCACGCTGGGCCTCCAGCTGCTGCCTCCACTGGGCGGCGGCGGCGTTGGCCTCCCGCAGGGCGCCCGCCAGCTTGCTGTTGCTGTCCTGCAGCGCGAAGAACTCCGCCTCCCACTGCACCTCGCCCACGGAGCTGCGGGGAGGGACGCGAGGGGCGGCAGGGGCGACCCTGAGCCGGGGGCGGCGCCGCCGGGCGGAGCCGGGGCGCAACCCCAGGAGCGCCGGGCGAGCGGCCCGGGCGGCGGGGCTTGTCGGGGCCCCGTCCAGGCAGGCACGCGGAGTCGGCCCAGAGCGACCAGGCTCGGAGGGGGGCGCGGGCGGGCGGGGGGGGGCTGCCAGCCGACGGGGGCGTGGCCGGGGCGGCGCCGCCGGGCCCATCCTCAGCCCGGAGACGCGGACGGCGCGCGTCAGTCGCGAGGAGTCGAAGGGACGCGGGCGGGGCCGGCCTGGGGAGGCGGGGCCGGGGCAGGGGTGGGCCCTGGACCCCCAGGTCTGGGGGCCACAGCCGGGCCCCGCCTACGGCACGCTCCCCCCGCGGCCGAAGACCTCCTCCCCGCGCCCCCCCCGGCCCCGCCCCTCACCCCTCCGACAGCATCTTTTTGAGCCGCTCGCGCTCCGTGGGGCCGGGGGCGTCCGCACTCTGGCTGCGGAACAGCTTCTCCTCTCCGGGGCCGTTGGCGCTGACGAGGGGGCTCGGGGGCACCTGGGCATGGGGCAAAGGGCGCGGTCACAAGCGGTGGCTTCCGTCAAGGACAGCTTAGAAAGCCAGGCCCTGGGGGCACGACGCCAGTGGGCCCACGGACTCCGGCAGGTCCTTTCCAGCACATGATCCAAGCGCGTGCCTCCCCTGCTCACACACCATCCATGGCTCCCCGTGCCGCTGGGCGGGGGGTCCGTGCCCCTCCCCCCCCTTGTCAGCCTGGACCCTCACCAACTCCCCGGGGGCAAACCAGAGGCAGGTTGGTCTACACCTGCGGATACTCGCCATCTGTAAAAGAGGGCAGGGACGGCCTGAAAGCAATGCTCGAGTTCCGACATGCCATCTAAGATTCCAGCAGGAAGCCCTGCCAGGCCGGATTTCTGGCTTCTGACCCACCCCACTGCCTGGACCATGGGCCCTGAGGGTGGAGGCCAGCCTGCTTTTCCATATCTGTAATCCACCTGGGCCCACAGATGGTGCCGAATACACTAATGCAAGAAAACACCCAGGGGCCGCTTCCTGCTCTGCCCCACGCGGAGCCGTTTCCACCTCCAGTCTTCAGTTCTGCCATCTGAGTCGCTTCGTCACCGGTACCTCCTGGGTGTCCTCCCTGACCCCAGGCTGGGGCCAGACCCCCATGACATGCTCCCACACCCCTCCCCTGTGGTCCCTGCCACAGGTCTCTTTGCCATCTGGGGGCATTTGGTCTTGGGTGCCAGCACAGTGCCCAGCTGCTTCAGGGGTGCCCAGGTGGGTGTGGGGGGCAGGAAATGCTGACCTGATGGGAGGTGAGCCCCAGTGCTGGGCTGGTGAGCTCCCCCCCATCCTGAGATTTCTCCCTCGCCAGCCTGGCTGCTTCCTTCACTTCCTGGAACTTCTCAGCAAACTGGGGAGGAGGGGGGAAAGAGACAGTTGAGAAGCCAGCAGCACCTCCCCCCCACTAGTCACCCTCACCTAGCCACTGCCCATCACTTGGGGGGTTTTTTGGTTTTGAGTCCGTCTCACTCTGTTGCCCAGCCTTGACCTGCTGGGCTCAGGCAATCCTTCCGCCTCAGCCTTCCAAGTAGCTGGAACCACAGGCATGTGCCACCATGCCCAGCTAATTTTTTTCTATTTATTGTAGAGACGAGGCCTCACCACGTTGCCCAGGCTGGTCTCGAACCCATGGGCTCAGGCAGTCCTCTCGCCTCGCCTCACAAACTTCTGGGATTAGAGACATGAGCCACCACGCCTGGCTAGCCCCATCACTTTGGAAGGGAACTTCAGAACGGTGCCTATCCCCTAGGTTTGGAAAACAACGTCCCCCCATGAGCACAGCAGGTACCATGGTGGGTGGGCGGGTGGTGTGAAATCTCTGAGGTGGCATTAAGCACAGTGTGCCATGCTGAGAACGCAAGTTCCCTTTCCTGTCTGTCAGGCTCACTTCAACAGAGAGAGCCTTGGATCGGTGCTGATCTGTCTTTAACACCTGCTAATATCCCTACCCAGAGAGTAGGTTCAGGCTCTGTGAAAGACACCCCCTTCTTGTTTCCCTTGTATAAATGCCTACCACCTATAACAAGCAATACCAGTTTTCTAGCTGGGATAGGCTAAGACCTTTTTTCCAATTTAAAAATAAATCTAATAAAAATAAACTAGCCGGGCTCGGTGGCTCAGCCTGTAATCCCACACCTTTGGGAGGCTGAGGTGAGTGGATTGCCTGAGCCCGCGGGTTCGAGACCCGCCTGGGCAGTGAGACTTCATCTCTACAATAAATCAAAAAATCAGCCGGGCGTGATAGCGCATGCCTGTAATTCCGGCCACTCGGAAGGCTGAGGTGGAAGGATCGCCGGAGCCCAGCAGGTCGAGGCTGCGGTGGCCGGGAGCGGCCACTGCACTCCAGTCTGGGCGACAAAGTGAGACTCCAACTCAAAAATAAATAAATAAATAAAAATAAACTAATAAAAACAAATTTTTAAGGCCAGGCACAGTGGCTCATGCCTATAATCCCAGCATTTTGGGAGGCTCAGGCAAGAGGATCTCTTATGACCAGGAGTTCAAGCCCAACCTGGGCAACATAGTGAGACCCTATTTCTAAAAATAAATAATTTCTTTTTTTTTTTTTTTGAGTTGAAGTCTCACTCTGTCACCCAAACTGGAGTGCAGTGGCCGCTCCCAGCCACCCGCAGCCTCAACCTGCTGGGCTCCTGCGATCCTTCCGCCTCAGCCTTCCAAGTAGCTGGAACTACAGGCGCGCGCTACCACGTCGGCTAATTTTTTTTATTTATTGTAGAGATGAGGTCTCACCAAGTTGCCCAGGCGGGTCTCGAACCTGCGGGCTCATGCAATTCACTCACCTCAGCCTCTCAAGGCGTGGGATTACAGGCTGAGCCACCGAGCCTGGCTAAAATAAATAATTTTTTAAAGAAAATATTAACAAATAGCCACTTGGTTTGTACAAGGCATTGGCACAATTCATTAGAGGAAAATTGTCCTTTTTTTTTTTTTTTTTGAGTCAGAGTCTCACTCTGTTACCCAGACTGGAGTTCAGTGGCACACTCATGGCCACTGCAGTCTCAACCTGCTGGGCTCAGGTGATCCTTCTGCCTCAGCCTTACAAGTACTGGAACTACAGGTACCTGCTACCACGCCCGGCTAATTTTTTGATTTATTGTAGAGACAAGGTCTTACCAAGTTGCCCAGGCTGGTCTTGAACCCCTGGACTTGCAATCATCTCACCTCCACCTCCCAAAGTGCTGGGATTACAGGCGTGAGCCACCACACTTAGCTGAAAATGATCTTTTCAAAAAACTGCCCATGGCCAGGCATGGTGGCTCATGCCTATAATCCCAGCACTTCGGAAGGCCAAGGCAGGAGGATTGCTTGAGCTCAGGAGTTTGAGACCAGCCTGGGCAACATAAGGATACCCCTGACTCTACAAAAAGTGAAAAATCAGCCAGCTGTGGTGGCATGCACCTGTAGTCCCAGCTACTCAGAAAGCTGAGATGGGAGGATTGCTTGAGCCCATGAATTCAAGGCTGTGGTAAGTTATGATCTCACCACTGTACTCCCACCTGGGTGACAAAGTGATACCTTGTCTCTAAAAACTAAACAACACAGCCCACCTCAGTACTCATGGGGAAAAAAATGAATCTCAACCCCTACCTTGTACCACCCATGGAAATTAATTCAAGACCTAAATTAGAAAGGTAAAATATAAAGCTTCTAAGAGAAGACAAGGCATGACTTCAGCAAGGCATGCAGAGAGCTACTCCTCAAAAAAAACAGTGGATAAACACAATATAAAGGCAGGGCAGGGTGGTTCACATCTATAATCCCAGTGCTTTAGGAAGCCAAGACAGAAGGATGGCTTGAGTCGAGAAGTTCAAGACCAGCCTGGGGGCCAGACACAGTGGCTCACACCTGTAATCCCAACATTTTGGGAGGCCGAGGCAAGAAGAATGCCTGAGCCCAGGGGTTCGAAACCAGCCTGGGTAACATGGTGAGACCCTGTCTCTACCATAAATTAAAAAATTAGCCGGGTCTGGTGACAGGTGCTTATAGTTCCAGCCACTTGGAAGACTGAGGTGGAAGGATTGCCTGAGCCCAGCAGGTTGAGGCTGTGGTGGCTGTGATCGTGCCACTGCACTGCAGCCTGGGTGATAGCCGAGGGTGGAAGGAGGCGATGGTGAGGGTACTGCTGGGCATGTGGAGAAGTGCCCACCTCAGCCCAGCCACTCTCTGGATGCCCCAAAGAGGGGCAGAGTGTGTCCAATATTAAAACAACAACTAGGACCCAAGCCAGGGAACCTGGAAGATAGAGGCCTGGGACCTGCCCGGCCCCACCAGCTCCTCCCCCCTCAAGGCCCACCTGTGTCAGATGCTGCTCAGAGGCAAAGCCAAGGCCATAGACGGTGTTGGCGCGACTGTCCGCCCACTGCCCGAACTTCTGGGAGGTTTTGGTAAAGGTCATGTTGGGGGTGACAGTGCTGTTGATGATGGCCTGGCGGGAGGGGGCAAAGTTCAAGGTTGACAGGACTGGTAATAACAAACATGGCTGAGGCAAGAGGATGCTTGAGCCAGGAGTCTGAGACCAGCCTGGGCAACATAGCGAGACACGCATCTCTGTAAAAATTATTTTAAATGAGCCAGGTGTGGAGGCACCTGCAGACCCAGTTACTCGGGAGGCTGAGGCAGGAGGATCACTCGAATCTAGGAGTTGGAGTCTACAGTGAGCCATGATCACGTCACTTCACTCCAGCCTGGATGATAGAGCAAAACTCTATCTCAAAAAAAAATTCCATAAAGCCCCCAGGTATTAACTTGTTTTAGGGTCTCAAGGTCCTTGCTCTGAGCTATTTCAAGAGGCAGAAGCCGGGCTCGGTGGCTCAGCCTGTAATCCCGTGCCTTTGGGAGGCTGAGGTGAGTGGACTGCCCGAGCCCACGGGTTCAAGACCCGCCTGGGCAGCGAGACCTCATCTCTACAATAAATCAAAAAATCAGGCGCGCGTGGTAGCGCATGCCTGTAATTCCGGCTACTCGGAAGGCTGAGGCGGAAGGATCGCCGGAGCCCAGCAGGTCGAGGCTGTGGTGGCCGGGAGCGGCCACTGCACTCCAGTCTGGGCGACCGAGTGAGACTCCAACTCAAAAAAACAAACAAAAAGAGGCAGAAGACTGAGGTCCAGGAAGGCTTGGGTTTCCCACCCCCAGGGGCACACAGCAAGGCAGCCCCCAGATCCAGGCCCACCACCAGGACCTCCGTGCCTAGGCCCCCTCCAGACCCTGCTGGACCTTGGCGCCCCCGATGCTGATGATGCGGTAGACATTGCGGGTGGCATCGTAGAAGTAGGAGACTGTGAGTGCGTGCTTGCCCGCTGGGATCCAATTGCGCTTGGTGGTTGGGTCAATCTGGAACACATGCGCCCGTGTGCTGAAGATGGGTTGCTCCCTGAGTGGGGAGAGGGTGTCAGAAGGGGCCAGAGCCCCCCTAGGAAGCTCAGGGTCAGGCAGGGCAAGGCAGGAGCTCACCTGGCTGTGGACATTGGTCAGGCTGGGCTGGACGGGCTCTAAAGGGCAGCCAGAGGGGTAGCAGGAGCTGTGGCTTTGGCCCCTGGGGAGAGAGGGGGCCTGTGAGTGTCCCTTCAGCAGAGGAAGGCCAGGCCGGCCCAAGCTCAGGCCCCACCACAGGTGCACCATTCACAAAACTTCAATCAAAAAGGCAAGAGAAAGCCAGGCGTGGTGCCTCTGGCTTGTAATCCTAGCACTTTGGGAGGCCGATGGGGGAGGATCACTGGAGCCCAGGAGTTTGAGACTAGCTGGGCAACATAGCAGGACCCCATCTCCACAAAATAAAAATTCAGCCGAGCATGGTGGTGCCTGTAGTCCCAGCTCCTCAAGAGGCTGAGGTAGGAGGACTGGCCGAGCCCGGAGGTCAGGGCTGCAGTGAGCCATGACTGCGCCACTGCACTCGAAAAAGCAAGAGAATCATCGCAGATCACTCAGAGCAAGAGGACCCCCTCCTGCTTCGTCTGGGGCCGTCCAGGAACACCCTGAGCAGGAGACGGCGCTCGGAGAGGAGCCAGGCGGCCCCGACATCCCACCTGAACCCCTCACTGTCCTGGCGATCGGACCGGCGGGGACGCTCCCTCCATCCACGGGCCGGGCCTCGGAGGCCAAGGCCAACGCCGTTCTGCAGCTTGCCACGTCCACCCGTGACGCCCCAAAGCAGGGCCTTCCACCCCAAAGCGGAAGGGAGACCGGTTCCCCACGAAACCCACAGGGGGACCCCTCGGCCCCCGCCCTAGGGCGGAGGCACCCCTCGGAGTCGGAGTCCAAATCCTCAGGGAGCCCCAGCCTTGTTAAGACGAGGCACAGGAACAGGCAATCCCGAGCACATCGCGGGGGCGGGCAGAACCCAGGACCGGGACGCGGCTCCGACCTCCCTCCAGCCACGACCCGGGGGGGCAGGCACGCCGCTGGGGGCAGGCGTCCGCTCCTCCCCTGGGCCCCCAAGCGTGCATAAGCAGGGGATCCGCAGGGGCCCAAGGGCTTGGGGGAGGGAGGTCCCAGCCAGGGGCCGCTGTGGTCAGGGGGAATGCCCCCCCATCCCGTCCTGGGCAGCTGCTGTCCGGGTCACAGGGTCTGAAACCGGAGCCCCGGGGTGGGGGAGGGGCAGCGGCTCCGGCCCGAGTTGGGGCGGGTCCTGACCCCGGCCGGGAATGGGGGACGCGGGGGTCCCCGGAACCCAGCCCTTCCGGCCCGGCCGCTCCTGCCGCGACTTGCAGCGTTTGGGGAAAGTTACTCACCAACTCGTCACGCGCCGCGGACGCCGCCGGCCGCCGGGCTCCCGGGGGGGTCCGCCGCCGCCCGGACCCGGGATCCCCAGTCGGGCCGGGGACGAGGCCCTAACCCACGTGCCCGGTCCGGGGCCCTCGGCCATTCGGAACGCCGTGCCGGAGGCACCCGGTGCGCGCCCCGACTTCGGGACGCGAGCCCCGACCCTGGAACTTCCCGGCGCCGGCGACGCCCCCGACTCTGGGTCCGGAACCTCTGGGACACCGCCCCTGCCTCCAGCCCCGGTCCGGAGCTCCGGGACGGCCCGGCGCAGCCTCCTCCAGCCCCAGGTCTGGAACTTCGGGGACCCCGGCGCGGGCCCCGACTCTTGCCGCCCCCGCCGCTCCCGGCCCGGAACTTCGGGCCCCCGCGCCGCCGCCCCGCCCCGGCCCGCAACTCGGGGCCCCGCGCCGCCCGCCTCCGGGACTCGGGGCCCGCGCGCCCCGCCCCCGCGGCCCGGGACCCCGCGGCTCGCGCCCGGCGCCGCTCGCCGCTGGGCTCACCCCGCCGGGCCGGCGCCCCCGAGGTCCGGGCGCGAGTCGGCTGCGGCCCCGCGGCGCTCTGCTCCCGCGCCCGCGCCCTCCGCGCCGCCCGCGCCTTTGTCTGCGCCGCCGCCGCCCGCGCCGCCGCCCGCGCCGCCTCCGGTCCCATCGCGGCCGGCCCCGCCGCGGCCGCCGCCGCCCCGCCCCGCCCGCCGCGCGGCCCGCCGCGGCCGCCCCGCGGCGCCCCCTGCCGGCCCTCCGCGGCGGGGCGGGCCGGGGAGGGGGCGAGGGCGGACGTCCGCCCGGGCCGAGCCCGCACGCAGGCCCGGCGGGCCGGAGGGCGGCGCCGACCGCGGGGCGCTGCTGCCCGGGCCCGGCCACCCGGTCGTGGCCGCGGCCGTGCGTGGGCTCGGGCTCTCCGGCGCTGGGCGGACGGGGCGGGGCGCTGGTGGGTTTCAGGGTCTGTGTGCGAATGTGGCCGGGAAACCGAAGAGACGCGAGCCGGGAGGGACACGGAGGCAAGCCGGAGAGAAGCCTTCCGCCTGTCCTGCCAGCCCTGATCCCGGGCAGGGGCGTCTGCCGCCTCTGTCACCCCAAGGCAAGACGCCACAAGGTCGGATTAAGGCTGTCACTGCGGTTGTTCAAGGGTCCCAGAATCCAAGGGCTGAGGCGACGTCGGCCTGTCACCTGGCTTTGGCATGAACTGGTCCAAGCGCTCCTGTAGGCTGGCCCATCCTGAAGCCCTTCTGACCCAGCGCGAGAACGGCTGCTCATCCTAGCTGGGGAAACCGAGGCAGAGACTCATCCCGGCCAGGGAAATGGAGGCTCAGCCTTCTCCCAACTGGGGAGACCGAGGCAGAGACTCATCCCAGCCAGGGAGACTAAGGTCCAGACTTGGTTTCCCCGCCTGTTTCCATGAACAGGCGTATCCCCTGGCACTCCTGTCCCCTCGGGTCGCGGGGAGCCCCCTTCCCACGCACGCAGGGAGAGGGTCCTGGGGAACCTGAGGCCGCCCGCGGGTCCCACTCGTCAGCCCTGTTGCCACCCTTTCTGGCACCTGTGACGTCACACAGTGCCAGCGGTCTGGACAGTGGCACCTCAGAGCGAGGCCTGTGTGCCCTGAAGCTCGGGCCTGGCAACTGGGCTTCCCAGCAGCCTCAGAAGCCTCCGCCTTGCATCCGGAGACCTGGCTCCTGCCTCCTCCTCCTCCTTGATTTCTGTTTCCCCCTAACGGGAGCTGCGCGCCACCATCCCATCACCTGCAGGTGAACTCTGGGTCGTGCTGTCTCCATCTGAGGAGTCTTCCTCCCTCCAGGCCGTGGCCCCAGCTATTCTGCCACCTGGGACGGCCTGAGATGCAGGCGTCCTTGTGCTTCCCGGCGCGGGGCTGGGAAGGCTCCTCCAGGAAGCCTCTCTGACTGCCCCGGTGTGGAAGGTGTCCTGCCATCCCCTGCCCCACATCCCAGTTCCCCTTCATGACTTTGTTACCTGGCTTTGGCATGAACTGGTCCAAGCGCTCCTGTAGGCTGGCTCATCCTGAAGCCCTTCTGACCCAGCGCGAGAATGGCTGCTCAACCTAGCTGGGGAAACCGAGGCAGAGACTCATCCCGGCCAGGGAAATGGAGGCTCAGCCTTCTCCCAACTGGGGAGACCGAGGCAGAGATTCATCCCAGCCAGGGAGACTAGGGTCCAGACTTGGTTTCCCCAGCTGCTCTCACTTCACGAGACATCTGCACAAGGGAAGGACTTGGCTTTCGTTCTCAGGCCTGAAGCCACGGAACGCTCGAACACTGTGGGGAACAAAGAAAATACCGTCTGTTCTGTGCAAAGAGTGACTTTTCCTTATTACCAACAAAACAATTTTTAAAGAAATAAGTTTTTTGGAAAGGTGCTGGCAGGGCTGAGGCTTCTGTAAGTTGCTTTGAGTGTGCAGGGCTGGCCCTGCGGCTTGTCCACGGTGGCCAGACCAGGGGCCCAGGCTGCTTCTGAGAGACCAAGCGCTGAGTCGCCTCGGGAAGGGACTGGGATGAGGCCGGCCTCAGGCCCCATCAGGGCAGAGGGTGTGGCTTCCTCCGTCCTGGGCCTCCGTCTTCCCCACTGGAGCGTGGGCGGACGCTGGTGGGGCTGGAGGCGGGGGCAGGGAGGGCAGGAAGGCTCCGGTGGCTTCTCCGTCCCCTGGGCATAGAAAGGTCCTGGCCTTGAGTTGTCTCTTCCAAGAGCCTGGTGACGTCCTGGCAGGAGGGCAGCGGCCACCACCCTGAGACGGCTTGCTAGAAGTGGGCGCTTTCTCTGGGGGCTGAGAAATGGCATGAGGGAATGAGCTTCCTGTCCAAGGAGGGACCAAGCGGGGGCCAGAGCAGCTCATTCGGTGCTAGGGAAGCTGCCTTTGCAGAATGGCTCTTAGGGGTCAGGCTCTGGTCTCTGCCTGGTTACATCTGACCCAACCTTGGGACCGAAGTCAAAGTGTCTCTCCTTTCCAGAGAGTCCCAACAGGGCGGGGGCAGTCCAGTTCCTCCTCCCTAAAGTTGGGTGCCCCGCCTCCCAGTTCGGGTCCTGATGACTATTTCAGATTTGGTGCTGGCCTCTTACACTGCTCTGCCCCAGCACCCAGAACAAGCCAAGCTGCAACAGTCTCCACGAGTGCTTTCGGAAACAGGGGATCCGCAGGCTCCAGCTTTCCACCTCAGTGGCCTCTGGAGTCACATGAGCCAGGGAGTGACTCCCAGGCCTGCCTCTTACTAGCAGTGTGACCCTGAAGAAGTCATTTTCCCTTTCTGTGCCTCAGTTTCCCCATCCATAAAATGGGCATATGAATGGTACCCACTCCTGAGGTTTTCTGCGAGGATCCAGTGAGGTTTTGTTGTGTTTTTTTTTTTAGTTGGAGCCTCCCTCTGTCGCCCAGACTGGAGTGCATGGCCGCTCCCGGCCACCGCAGCCTCGACCTGCTGGGCTCCGGCGATCCTTCCGCCTCAGCCTCCCAAGCAGCTGGAACTACAGGTGCGCACTACCATGCCTGGCTGATTTTTTTATTTATTGTAGAGATGAGGTCTCACCAAGTTGCCCAGGCGGGTCTCGAACCTGGGGGCTCAGGCAATCCACTCACCTCGGCCTCCCAAAGTGCTGGGATTACAGGCTGAGCCACCGAGCCCGGGTTTTTTTGTTTTTTGTTTTTTGTTTTTTGGGTTTTTTTTGAGTCAGAGTCTCACTCTGTCGCCGAGGCTGAAGTGCAGTGGCACACTCACAGCCATGGCAGCCTCGACCTGGTGGGCTCAGGTGATCCTTCCGCCTTAACCTTCTAAGTAGGTGAAACCACTGGTACACGCCACCATGCCCAGTTAATGTTTTAATTTATTGTAGAGACAAGGTCTTGCCAAGTTGTCCGGGCTGGTCTCGAACCCTTGGGCTCAGGCAATCCTCTCGCCTCCACCTACCAAAGTGCTGGGATGACAGGCATGAGCCACCACGCCCAGCCATAAACATGACATTTATTTTAGTATGTGGATTTGATCTCATGATTTTCTTTTTCAGGAGTTGAAGAACCCTTACAAGGCATGAACTCTTAAGGAAATGGGTCCAACCTGGCATGATCTCCTCTAAATCTTTAGCTTCTGGCCCCTCATCTGCCTCCAGCTCTTCCTTCTCCCTATTCCCCCAGTCATAGTTAGTTGGGTCAATCTCCAGACCATAGCCTCCTTGCAAACTCCTCCTATTCATCCCTCAAAACCCCACTTCCAATCTCCTCTCCAAGATGCCCTCCTCCCTCCTCTTCCTCTGTACCCTCTCCAGTCTCCTGGCCCGGCCCTGACCCCATAGGGCTGGCAGTGTCTCTGGCCTGCTCTGACTCCCTCAGGCTGAGTGCCCCTCTAGAGCTGAGGACTGAGGTTTCCGTAGGGTTTTTCATTTGCCAGCACAGGGTGGACACATGGGGATCAGGCAAAGGGGAGTTTGACGAGAACAATATTCTGTTGCTCTTTCATCATTTGAGGAGACCCCTGCCTTACATTCAGAGCTTGGCGTCTGCCTAAGGCCAAAGTTAATTCACTCAGCACACAGCTCCCAGAAACCATGGAGCCAGGCTCCCTCCGGCCCAGGTAGGAAGGGGTCAGGGGAGGGTCCTGCCCTGGGCTGTGGGCTTGAGGGCCCGGGACCTGGGTGGGTTGGGGATTGGAGAAGGCAGTGCCCGGCCCCTCCAAGCACCAATCCCAAACCCAAGGTTCAGTTCCGAGGACCTAATTACCCTAATTTGCCACATGCGCTAATTACCTCCGGGGCGCCAGGTGGCTGGGCGGGGCTGCCCCATTTTCGGAGGTAGGTCGGCCGATTATTTTTGGCTGCATCGTCCTTGAAGGCTCTGACATCCACCCACGTGAAGGGCAGAAAGTGGGGCGGAGAAGTTGCGGCCACATCAGGAAAATGCTGGGGGACTGGGGCGCCAGGTGGCCTTGGAGCAGGGGGGCTTGGGCCCGAGGCCTAAGGGTCTTTGGCTCCCAACCAGAGGCATAAAACTTTGGAGGGTCTGAGAAGCTTCATGGTGGATCAGTCTGAAGGATATATATATATTTTTTGAGTCAGAGTCTCGCTCTGTCGCCCAGACTGGAGTGCAGTGGCCACTCCCGGCCACCGCAGCCTCGACCTGCTGGGCTCCAGCGATCCTTCCACCTCAGCCTTCCAAGTAGCTGGAACTACAGGCGCGTACTACCATGCCCGGCTAGTTTTTGATTTATTGTAGAGATGAGGTCTCGCCAAGTTGCCCAGGCGGGTCTCGAACCCGCGGGCTCAGGCAATCCACTCACCTCAGCCTCCCAAAGTGCTGGGATTACAGGCTGAGCCACCGAGCCCGGCTAGGAGATATATATATATATATATATATATATATATATTTTTTTTTTTTTTTTTGAGTTGGAGTCTCACTCTGTCACCCAGACTGGAGTGCAGTGGCCGCTTCCGGCCACCGCAGCCTCACCTGCTGGGCTCCCGCGATCCTTCCGCCTCCGCCTTCCGAGTAGCCGGAATTACAGGCATGCGCTACCACGCCCGGCTGATTTTTTGATTTATTGTGGAGATGAGGTCTCGCTGCCCAGGCGGGTCTCGAACCCGCGGGCTCAGGCAATCCACTCACCTCAGCCTCCCAAAGGCGCGGGATTACAGGCTGAGCCACCGAGCCCGGCTGCATATATATTTTTTTAATTGACTCGGGGTCTCTGCCTCCCAACCTGGAGTGTAGTGGCACAATCACATCCACCAAAGCCACAAACTGCTGAGTTCAGGCAATCCTCCCTCCTCAGTAGCTGGGACTATGGACTCAACCACCACGCCCAGCTAATTTTTCTATTTTTTGTAGAGATGGGGTCTTGCTATGTTGCCCAGGCAGGTTTCGAACCCCTGGGCTCAAGCAGTCCTCCCCCTCGGCCTCCCAAAGTGCTGAGATGACAGGTGTGAGCCACGGCGCCTGGCCTGAAGGTGTCTTTCATATAACGCCAGCGAGGGAAGAGGGGCTGGGGGGGCGGGGGTTGCAGACAGGCCTGGGTTCAAATTCCTCCTCCTGCCGGCCTGCCTTGTGTTCCTAAGCTCTCTCCCGAGGGATGCAATAAGCACCGTCATTCCCGCAGGCTACCCTGGGGCTAGGGGCGCAGCACAGGCAAAGGGCCTGGGGCGGCGACAGGCCGGGCGGCTGGAGGGGCCCTGGGGGTGGGGGGAAGGAGGCTGTCGCGGGTGCTGAGGGCTCGGGAGCGTTCCCGGCCCGAGCGGCCGCGGGGCGTTCGGCGGGGCTCGTGCCGGGGCACGGGCGGCCACGGCAGCGGTGGAGCCGGCCAGGGGGCGTGCTCCGACGACGCTGCCGGCCCCGGGGAAGCGGCAGGCCGGGGCGGGCCTCGGGCGCCCCCGGGGCGAGTCCCGAGCCGGCAGGCGGCAGCCCCGTCCCGCCCCGCCCGCGCTCCTGCATCCCGGCGGTGCCGCCGCACGGCCGCCCCCTTCTCCGCGCCTGTCGCGCTCCCACGCGCCTTCTGGGGCCTTCGGAGAGCAGCTGTGGGAACGCGGAGCAGGGGCCGCGGGGAGGGCGGCCGGAGGGGCTCCGGGGGCCGCGTTCCTGGGCGCGGCCCACGCGGGGCTGCCGGGCGCGGCTGAGTCAGACACGCTGCCTCCGCCCTGGGTCTGACGAGGGACTCCGTCTGGTGCCCAGGCACAGGCCGGTTCGGTGGGCCACCTGCGGCCTGGCTGCCCCCCCGCCGGCTGTGCTGCTCGCTCCCCTGCTCCAGCTCCTTCCATAGCTCCCTCGGACGCCTCAGCCCCCGGGCCAAGCTGCTGCCCCACCTCGAAGCCGGCGAGGCCCGGAATGCTGGCTCTGAGACCCCCTCCTCCAGAAGTCTTCCCAGCTCCTCCTCCTGACTCTGCCCACCCTGACTCCCCAGGACGAGTGTGTCTGTGTCTGGCTCGGCCTCCACCCCAGAGCCTGAGTCCAGGCTCAGGCCTCCCGGGGGCCCCATGGATGTCCACTGTCGGGGTGCGCGGTGAGTCCCTGGGGAGGAAGACGCTCCCTGTGGCAGCCCAGGGCAGGACCCCATGGGCTACCTCGCTGGCCTGACCTTTAATCTCATTTTCCTAGAAGAGGAAACAGCGGGGCACAGTGGCTCACATATGTCATCCCAGCACTTTGGGAGGCGGGGGCGAGAGATGGCCTGCGTCCAGTGGTTCGAGACCAGCCTGGGCAACTTGGCGAGAACTTCGTCTCTACAGGAAGTCAAAAAATTGGCTGGGTGTGATGGCGCACGCCTGTGGTTACAGCTACTTGGAAAGCTGAGGCGGAAAGATCGCCTGAGCCCAGCAAGTTGACGCTGCAGTGGCCGTAAGCCCAGCCTGGGCAAGAGTGAGACTCCAAATATATATATATATAATATTTCTAAAAAATTTTTTGAAATATATATATGTTATATATGTAGGAGAAGAAACTGAGGTTCAGGAAGCTGCAGTCAGCTCCCCAAAACGTCAGCAGATAGGAGAGGCTGGACTCTGTCGCCTGTGGAGCCCTGTTTACCAGGGGTGGGGAGCGGGGGGGCGGGCTCATTCACCCACAGACAGACGCGGTGCTCTCGGGGATTAGACTCTAGAGGTTCAACAGCCAGTCGCTGTGGACACTGGGGCCCTCCCGGGGCCTCGGTTTCCATCTCTGTAAAATGGGATTTGGTCATCATTAGCACATGCTTACTTCATTCTACTGTTTAGAGACAGGGTCTTGTTGTGTTGTCCAGGCTTGAGTGCAATGATGCAATCATAGCTTGCTGCAACTTTGGCCTCCTGGGCTCAGGTGATCCTCCCACCTCAACCTCCCAAGTAGCTGGGGCTACAGGCACCACCACACTTGACTTTTTAATTTTTTTTTTATTTTTTTGAGTTGGAGTCTCACTCGGTCGCCCAGGCTGGAGTGCAGTGGCCGCTCCCGGCCACCGCAGCCTCGACCTGCTGGGCTCCGGCGATCCTTCCGCCTCAGCCTTCCGAGTAGCCGGAATTACAGGCGCGCGCTACCACCCCCGGCTGATTTTTTGATTTATTGTAGAGATGAGGTCTCGCTGCCCAGGCGGGTCTCGAACCCGCGGGCTCAGGCAATCCACTCACCTCAGCCTCCCAAAGGCGCGGGATGACAGGCTGAGCCACCGAGCCCGGCTTTTTTTTTTAGAGACTATTTCTCGCTCTATTGCCTAAGCTCATCTCAAATGCCTGGCCTCAAGTGATCCTCCTGTCTCAGCCTCTCAAAGTACTGGGATTACAGGCGTGTGTCATCATGCCCAGCAACTTGTTTATTGGACAGCTACTTCCTCCAGCATTGTTAAGAACCCCTGCCCTCAGAAATCTGGAGGACAAGACATATGACAAACACAGAAGTGAGGAGAGGACGTCTTACAGCCTTTTTTGAGAGGAATAAAGCCAAGCAAGCAAGGAGCCAAGGCTGGGGCTATCGTTGAAGGCTGCTCTGAGGAGCTGGTGATATATGGCAATAGTGTGTGCAAAGGCCCTGGAGCAGGACGTGTTCAGCCCCTTGCTAGGGCATTAAGAAGGCGGGTGAAGCAGAGTTGGAGGGAGAATGGGAGGTTGTGTGGGCAGGGAGGTCCATAGGCAGGGACATAAGAGGTCTGTGGGCTCCAGCGAGGAACATGGACCTTTTCTCAGAGCACTGAGGAGTCACAGAAGGCTTTGAATAGGAGATAGGCGTGATTGCTTTTATGCATTTAGATAAGATTTTCCAGGCAAACACATGGAGAATGATCCTAACACTTCCTTCCTCTGTTATCAAAATGCAGAGGGTAGCCGGGCGTGGTAGCGCGCACCTGTAGTTCCAGCTACTTGGAAGGCTGGGGCGGAAAGATCGCCGGAGCACAGCAGGTCGAGGCTGCGGTGGCCGGGAGCAGCCACTGCACTCCAGTCTGGGCGACAGAGTGAGATTCTAACTCAAAAAAATAAAAATAAAAAAAATGCAGAGGGTACTCTGGGCCATAGTGGATAAACAAATGACATTGTGATTGATTGATTGATTGATTTTTATCTCTCTCTCTCTCTCTCTCTTTCTCTCTCTCTTTTTCTTTCTTCTTCATTTTTTTTCTTTTTTTTTTGAGTTGGAGTCTCACTCCGTCGCCCATACTGAAGTGCAGTGGCCACTCCCGGCCAACGCAGCCTTGACCTGCTGGGGCTCTGGCGATCCTTCCGCCTCAGCCTTCCGAGTAGCTGGAACTACAGGCGCGCGCTACCACACCCGGCTAATTTTTTGATTTGTTGTAGAGATGAGGTCTCACCAAGTTGGCCAGGGGGGGTCTCAAACCCACGGGCTCAGGCAATCCACTCACCTCAGCCTCCCAAAGCGCTGGGATTACAGGCTGAGCCACTGAGCCCAGCTTTTTCTTTTTCTTTTTTCTTTTTTTGAGTTGGAGTCTCACTCTGCCACCCAGACTGGAGTGCGGTGGCCGTTCCCGGCCACCGCAGCCTCGGCCTGCTGGGCTCCGGCGATCCTTCCGCCTCGGCCTTCCGAGTAGCCGGAATTACAGGCATGAGCCACCAAGCCCAGCTGATTTTTTTATTTATTGTAGAGATGAGGTCTCGCTGCCCAGGCGGGTCTCGAACCTGCGGGCTCAGACAATTCACTCACCTCAGCCTCCCAAAGGCGCGGGATTACAGGCTGAGCCACCAAGCCCAGCGCTTTTTCTTTTTTGAGTCAGAGTCTAACTCTGTCGCCCAAGCTGGAGTGCAGTGGCATGCTGATGGCCACTGCAACCTTGACCTGCTGGGCTCAGGTGATCCATCCGCCTCAGCCTTCCAAGTAGCTGGAACCACAGGTGTTTGCCACAATGCCCAGCTCATTTTTTGATTTATTGTAGAGATGAGGTCTCGCCAAGGGGCCTGGGCTGGTCTTGAACCTTTGAGCTCAGGCAGTCCTCTTGACTTCACCTCCCAAAGTGCTGGGATGACACGTGTGAGTCACCGCATCCAGCTTCTCTTTCTTTCTTAGTTGAGGTCTCACTCTGTCATCCAGGTTGGGGTACAGTAGTACAAGTATAGCTCACTACCTCAACCTCCTTGGCCCAAGGAATCCTCCCACTTCAGCCTCCTGAGTAACTGGAACTACAGGCGCCATCACACCTGGCTAATTTTTTATTCTACATTTTGTAGAGATGGGCTCTTGCTATGTTGCCCAGTATGGTCTTGAACTCCTGGGTGCATGTGATCCTCCTGCCTCAGCCTCTCAAAAGCGCTGAAATTATAGGCATGGTCACCAAACCTGGCCACTTGTTTGTTTTTTTGTTTTGTTTTTTTGGAGTTGGAGTCTCACTCTGTCGCCCAGACTGGAGTGCAGTGGCCGCTCCCGGTCACCGCAGCCTCGACCTGCTGGGCTCCGGCGATCCTTCCGCCTCAGCCTTCCGAGTAGCCGGAATTACAGGTACGCGCTACCACACCCGGCTGATTTTTTGATTTATTGTCGAGATGAGGTCTCACTGCCCAGGCGGGTCTCGAACCCGCAGGATCAGGCAATCCACTCACCTCAGCCTCCCAAAGGCGCGGGATTACAGGCTGAGCCACCCAGCCCGGCCACTATGATTATTTATTTAAGGATGCACTAAAGCCTGGGGGCTCGGCCCCTCCCAGGGCCTCAGGGAGGAAGTCTATCTCCAAGCACCCCTTCCTGCCCACTCCTGTCTTCCTCTGTCTCCCATGAGGTCCAGGATGTGGACCTGAGGGAGGCCACATGGAAAGGGCATCCCTGGAGGAAAGAGAAAGAGTCACACATTGGGTACCAATGCATAAACAAGGAAGACCTACCCAGGAGCCTGGGTTTGAATCCTCATTCAGTTGGGGAGCCTCCGAGCAGCGACCACCCCCTCCAAGCATGTGGTTCCTCCTGTGGGAGGCATCCATGGCTGGTCCTCGCTCGCATTCACTTGGCCCTGGATAAGTGCTTACGATGGAGGCAGTGGGCCAGCACAGACCACGTGACTGTCAGGACCCAGTGCAAAAGGAGCTTGCAGGGACCCTTGTGAGAACATTTTCTTTTCTTTTCTTTTCTTTTTTGAGTTGGAGTCTCACTCTGTCGCCCAGACTGGAGTGCAGTGGCCGCTCCCGGCCACCGCAGCCTCGACCTGCTGGGCTCCGGGGATCCTTCCACCTCAGCCTTCTGAGTAGCCGGAATTACAGGCGCGCACTACCACGCCCGGCTGATTTTTTGATTTATTGTAGAGATGAGGTTTCGCTGCCCAGGCGGGTCTCGAACCCAGACCCGCCGTCTCAGGCAATCCACTCACCTCAGCCTCCCAAAGGCGTGGGATTACAGGTTGAGCCACCGAGCCCGGCTTATGCACACACTTCTTAACGGATACGGCGTTACATGTTTTCTTTTCCGATTGCCCAAGGAATATGTGCTCACCGTAAAAACAGCTTAAGAGCTGGGCACAGTGGCTTACACCCGTGATTCCAGCAATTTGGGAGGCTGAGGAGGATTGCCTGAGCCCGGGAATTTGAGACCAGCCTGGGCAACATAGTGAGACCCTGTTTGTACAAAAATTCAAAAAATTGACCAGGCATGCTAGTAGTGTAATCCCAGCTACTCAGGAGGCTGAGGTGGGAGGATCACCTTAGTACAGGAGTTGGAGGCTGAATCTATATTTTCAGCGTTTCTGATACCACCTTCCATGCGGGGACCTCACTCTGCTCCCAGCAGTGACAGGGGAATGTGTCCATTTCTCTAAATGTCTGACATTTGCAAGTATTAGAGTGAGCTATGATCGCTCTACTGCCTGCCACCCTGGGTGACACCGTGAGAACCACTCAAGAGAAAGTTCCAGAAAACATAGATACGTGTTACATAAATAATCTAAATAGTTTCTTTGTCCCGGCAATTAATTCCCTCAATGGATTTTTATTCCGTATTTACTTTGTGCCTGGCGCTCACTGGTAAATTTTAAAACACTGGCACAAAGCCGGGCTCAGTGGCTCAGCCTGTAATCCCGCGCCTTTGGGAGGCTGAGGTGGGTGGATTGCCTGAGCCCGCGGGTTCAAGACCCGCCTGGGCAGCGAGACCTCATCTCTACAATAAATCAAAAAATCAGCCGGGCGTGGTAGCGCGTGGCTGTAATTCCGGCTACTCGGAAGGCTGAGGCGGAAGGATCGCCGGAGCCCAGCAGGTCGAGGCTGCGGTGGCCGGGAGCGGCCACTGCACTCCAGTCCGGGCGACAGAGTGAAACTCCAACTCAAAAAAATAAAAAATAAAACACTGGCACAGAAACAAACTAACCAAATTCAGCCACCATCCCTGCCCTTGGCCTTGGCTGACACACACCAGGTGCTTGTAAATATCTGTTGAGTGAATGGAACTTTAAAAATAAATCAATGCCCCAAAATAACTGTTACTAACATGATAGTCTATTTCCATCTAGCTTTTGTCTTTCTTTTTCTTTTCTTAGCCAAAATGGAATGATAGACCAAGTTCCAGTCTTCCCTCTTGAGCTGAGAGGCTCAGCTTCCTCCATCTTGAAGATTTGCTATGATTTATCATATAGAGCCCCTACAGTGGGACTCCTAGGACACTCTCTGGGAACAGCCTAACAAGTGGAATCACATATTTTCTTTGTTTGTTTCTCTCTCTCTCTCTCTGTCTCTCTTTGTTTCTTTGTCTCTCTGTCTTTCTCTTTTAATTTGTTATTTTAAAGATGTGGGGTACAATTCAGGGTTAGGAATACAAAGTTCCTTATGCAGGTACCCTTGTTGATGAGGTGTGCCCCTGCCCCCCAGCAGTTTCCCACTCTCTCTCTCTCTCTCTTTCTTTAAAGTCAGAGTTTCACTCTGATGTCTGGGCTGAAGTACAATGTCATGATCACAGCTCACCACAGCCTTGACCTCTTGGACTCAGGTGATCCTCTCACCTTGGCCTCCCAAGCAGCTGGGACTATAGGTGCACATCACCATGCCTGGCTTTTTTTTTTTTTTGAGTTGGAGTCTCACTCCGTCACCCAGGCTGGAGTGCAGTGGCTGCTCCCAGTTACCGCAGCCTCGACCTGCTGGGCTCTGGCAATCCTTCCACCTCAACCTTCCAAGTAATCAGAAATACAGACGTGCGCTACCACACTCGGCTAATTTTTTATTTTTATTGTAGAGATGAGGTCTCACCAAGTTGTCCGGGCTGGTCTCAAACCCGCAGGCTCAGGCAATCCATTCTCTTTGGCCTTCCAAAGTGCTGGGATGACCGGCTGAGCCACTGAGCCTGGCCATGCCTGGCTTTTAAAAAACATTTTTTAGCCGGGCTCGATGGCTCAGCCTGTCATCCCAGCACTTTGGGAGGCTGAGGTGAGGGAATTGCATGAGCCCACGGGTTCGAGACCCGCCTGGGCAACTTGGCGAGACCTCATCTCTACAATAAATCAAAAAATTAGCCGGGTGTGGTAGTGCGCGCCTGTAGTTCCGGCTACTCGGAAGGCTGAGGCGGAAGGACCATCGGAGCCCAGCAGGTCAAGGCTGCAGTGGCTGGGAGCGGCCACTGCACTCCAGTCTGGATGACAGAGTGAGACTCCAACTCAAAAAAAAAAAAAAAGGTTATGTAGTAATTTCCTAAATAAAATTCGAATATTTTATTTTTTAAGCTACAATAAAACATCTTTAAGCCGGGCTCGGTGGCTCAGCCTGTAAACCCGCGCCTTTGGGAGGCTGAGGTGAGTGGATTGCCTGAGCCCGCGGGTTCGAGACCCGCCTGGGCAGCGAGACCTCATCTCTACAATAAATCAAAAAATCAGCCGGGCGTGGTAGCGCATGCCTGTAATTCCGGCTACTCGGAAGGCTGAGGCGGAAGGATCGCCGGAGCCCAGCAGGTCGAGGCTGCGGTGGCCGGGAGCGGCCACTGCACTCCAGTCTGGGCGACAGAGTGAGACTCTGACTCAAAAAAACAAACAAAAAAACAAAAAACAAAAAAAGCATTTTTTGTAGAGACGAGGTCTCACTGTGTTGACCAGGCTGCTCTCAAACTTCCAGGCTCAAGCAACCCTGCCACCTCGGCCTCCCAGAGTGATGGGATGACAGGCATGTGCCACCACATGTGGCCCCTTGTCTCTCTCTCTTCCATTTTTCTTAGAGACAAGGTCTTGCTCGATAGCTCAGTCTGGAGCCCAGTGGTATGATCCTAGCTCACTGCAGCCTTGAACTCCTGGCTCAGGAGAGTCACATGTTTCCAGTGCTTCTGATGGATACTTAGAGCCACACTCCCTTCTGTGTGGGGGACCTCCCTCTGCTCCCAGCAGCCACTGGTGAGTGCACCTGTTTCTCTGAACATCTGACATTTGCGGATAAGTATTAGAGACATTTGCTTTGCAACATGTGGATCAAAATCAAAGGCCCGGCCAGGAGCGGAGGTTCACACCTATAATCCCAGCACTTTGGGAGGCTGGGACTACAGGCGCGAGCCACCACACCCAGCTAACCAAACATTTATTGAGCGCCGGCGGTATGCTGAGTGCTCACCCCGCGTCCTCCAAGTTTCTCTTCCCAACAGCCCGCTAGGAGTGGGCAGACCCAGGCACAGGTCACTTCAGGCGTTCGCCCAGGGTCTCACAGCCGGGAGAGGAGAAGCTGACCTCCTGGAGGAGGGGGTCGACTTGCGCTCACTGTTCAAAGGGGAAAGCTGAGGTTCAGAGAGGTGAAGTGACATGCCCGGGGTCACACAGCAAAGGCATGCAGAGGCGGGTTTGGGGAGAGGCTGTTATTCCCGTATGAAAGAACAATGTGAGGCACAAAGGTCAGCGCGCAGCCCGAGTCCACACCGCCGCCAATCTCGAACTGCGGACTTGAATCCCGGACGCGCCTGGCGGGCGGGGCGGGGGGTCTGCAGGAGCCTCTCAGGGGAGGCGGGACGGAGCGCCCGGTGGCGGAGGTCGAGCGCGGCACTGAGGATGGGCTGGGAGGCGTGGCTAGAGCCTGGGTCGTGCCTCGTGGGGCGGGGCCGGGTCAGAGCTAGGGGGCGGGGCTGGGGCGGGCTGGGGGCGGGCTGGGGCGGGGCGGGGGCGGGGCGGGGGCGGGGCGGGGCGGGGCGGGGCGGGGCGGGGGCGGGGCGGCGGGGCGGCGCACAGCGGGCCGCTAAACCGTGTGCTGGAAGAGCCGGCTAGGAGCCTCTTCGTGGTCCCACACGACCCACATTACCCACGCACCGGGGGAGGCGAGGGGGCCACTAGCCTCAGCCCCTTGTCCAGGAAACGGAGCCACGATCCTCAGCCCCAGTCTGTGCCCCACTCCGCCGCGCCCCCCTGAGCCTCAGTCTCCACATCTGGCACATGGACACGCCATACCCGAGACAGAAGGGACCTTTTGTGTCCCAGAACTCGTCCCTTCCCTGCGCCTCAGAATAAAGCCAGACACCCTCAGCTCTCTCCCCGATACACCTCATTCACGGTGCTCCCGCTGTTCTTTGCGCAGGGCAACAACATTCCCACCCCAGGGCCTTCGCACATGCTGCCCGAACCGCCTGCCCTCAGTTCTTCCCCATGACTGGCTGCTCCTTGAAGTCTCTGCTCAAATGCTACCACCCTGGTCAGAATAGCCTACCCTCCCCACAGTTTCAAATCCAAGGGAGGTTGGGGAGGAAGTTAGGCTAACTTGATAGTCACAAACAAATATATAAAATCTGGTCTGGGCCGGGTGTGGTGACTCACACCTGTATTTCCAGCATTTGGGGAGGGCAAGGTAGGAGGATGACTTGAGCCCAGGAGTTTGAGACCAGCCTAGGCAACTTAGTGAGACTCCATTTCTTTTCTTTTCTTTTCTTTTCTTTTTATTTTTTGAGTTGGAGTGTCACTGTCGCCCAGACTGGAGTGCAGTGGCCGCTCCCAGCCACCGCAGCCTCGACCTGCTGGGCTCCGGCGATCCTTCTGCCTCAGCCTTCCAAGTAGCTGGAAATACAGGCGCGCACTGCCTCGCCTGGCTAATTTTTTGATTTATTGTAGAGACGAAGTCTTGCCAAGTTGCCCAGGTTGCTCTCAAAACCGCAGGCTCAGGCAATCCTCTCATCTTGACCTCCCAAAGTACTGGGATTATAGGCATGAGCCACCTTGCCCGGCCTAGTTTTTTTAAGTTATTGTAGAGATGAGGTCTCACTATGTTGTCCAGGCTGGTCTCGAACTTCTGGGCTCAAGCATTCCTCCTACCTTGGTCTCCCAAAGTGCTGGGATCACAAGCGTGAGCCACTGCACGTGGCTATTCTTCCCTTTTCTTTCTTTTTTTTTTTAGTTGGAGTCTCACTCTGTCATCCAGACTGGAGTGTAGTGGCCGCTGCCAGCCACCACAGCCTCGACCTGCTGCGCTCCGGCAATCCTTCCGCCTCAGCCTTCCAAGTAGCTGGAACTATAGGCGCGCGCTACCACACCCGGCTAATTTTTCGATTTATTGTAGAGATGAGGTCTCGCCAAGTTGCCCAGGCGGGTCTCGAACTCACAGGCTCAGGCAATCCACTCACCTCAGCCTCCCAAAGCGCAGGATTACAGGCTGAGCCACCGAACCCGGCTTTTGTCTTATCTCTTAACAAGAAAAGCCATGTCCTCTCTGTCCACTAAAAAGGCCTAGAGATAGTGACCTGGCCTGTGGCCATAAGCACCCTCAATGCAGACTATGGTCTCTAAATGCCATTTCCCACAAAGGGAGTCAGGGCTCCTGGAGGAACGGCTCATTCCCGGTCCGGGCAAGGCATGGGCCAGAGGAGCAGGGCTGTCATGTGGGACCATCAGGGTCGTGTCAAAGGATTCTGGAGCAAACCCCAAGGAGCCCCTGAGTTCCAAAGATGGGGCAGGTATGCATGAGTGAAAGTAACGGCCCAATGGATGGATCACATCAAACATGTTGAAAGACTGTGAGTTCATGTTGATGCCAGAAAGAGGTGGAGAGGGAAGACAGGGATGGAGGGAGGAGAAACGGAGGGAGGGAGGGAGGAGAAACAGAGGGAGAGAGGGAGGGAAGCAGGGACCTCTGGGAACCTCTGGCTAGTGCCCTGACGCCCTCCCCTCCCCACAGTCCACAGTTCCTGGCACATGCACACCTTCTGGAGCAGGAGCAGGTGGGCTGCTGTGTCCTACAGAGCTCAGAGCCGACTTGGGATCCCCTAGCCCAGGAGAGCCTGGCTTGGTGCCTCCTGGCTCTGTGCCTGTGTGGGTGACACCCCTCCCAGCTCGCCTCCTTGCCATCCTTGGACTGTACCGAGACATTCACCTAGGAGGGCGGCGTCACTCAGGACACCCCAGCCTCAGCTCCCTTCTCTGGGCCTCAGTTTCCCCATCTGGACTGTCTCGGAAGTTCGGGGCCCAGTGGATGCTCCCTCACTGAGGTAAGGTGGAGGTGAGGTCCTGAGGCTTACATTTCCTGCCTTCTTTCCAATTTGGGGGTTCAGGAGGAACATGGGGGGCCTGAGAGAGATGAAGCGTCCCCCTCAGGGGGAGGCAGAGAGAGAAGTGTTTGGATCTCTGCCAGCTAAGAGCCCACAGAGGGTGTGGAGTATAGCTGTGGCTCCATTCAGCATTGATTAAATGCCAACTGTGTTGCCAGAGAAGGCATCGGCCTGTGTGCCTGGACCATGTTCTGGCCTGAGCCTGGGAGAGGACAGTGGTAGAGGCCACAAGAATGATTGTGCCTGTTTCCCAGGGAAGGAAACTGAGGTGCAGAGAGCTGGGGTTTTCCGGATGCCCAGCCAGTTGAACATGGGGCTAAGTCCACCCATGCCTGGGGCCTGAGCTGCCCCACCCCCACGCCCTCCCTGGCCACTTTTGGGGATGCCCAGGGGCCATGGCCAAGGGTCTTCTCCAAGCTGGGGAAGGTGTCAGCAGGCCACGCGGTGACTGGGAACCAGAAGGGGTTCTAGTCATTTCTGGTCCTTTCATTACTTCAGTCCATCCAGTCACTCGTTCTAAAAG